>JALMGA010000019.1:3122500-4322500 GCA_023333525.1 Aspidoscelis tigris stejnegeri | reverse complement strand
CTGATTGGTTTGACCGGTTCAAAATTGAGCTGAACCACCCCAGGTTTGGGCAAAGTCAATGTGAAGTTATACTGAACTGAATTGAATTTGCTCAAACCAACTGGTTTGATTTGAACCAGTTCAAGTTTCTTAGCATGCTTCTGTTCGATTTGACCAAAACCACCATTTTCAAGTTTGTACAGATCTCTCGTTCTTGCTTGAGAAAATCTGGGATTCTGAATTAAGAGATTAGACCTGAGAGGTGAGCCATTTAAACGAGGAGGGAGAATGCTGCTAAACTTATGTCTTCCTTGCAGGTTTTTTTTTATCAGCATCCTTCTTGATCACAATAATAAAAATACAACTCTGGCATAGCAGAACCCTTCTTGTTAACTTACAGTACTGTAGAAAAGATATTGTGCCGTGTGCCTAGTTTTTCAGAGCAGGAGCACAGAAGCTTGATAGAAATCAATCTTTCACTTCCGTCTTTAAGTAAGTTAAGGGCCCATCTACACTTAAATTTTAATCCAGCTTCAGTCAACTTTGGAATGAGAGAATTTATTAGCAAACAGATAGGCTGTTTTCTTCAGATGCTCATCTTCACTGTGAGTGCCGCCCCCGTCCCAAATATTGACCAAACCTGGCAACTCCTGAAGTGTGGACTGTCCCATTCACGACTGCATCGCTGTAGCAATGACCATGCACACTAGGCCATTTCCGTGGCGATCAGTCATGTGGTGTGCGACTGCACATCTGCAACCACAACCTCACGCAGCATTCACATACAGAGTTGACCAAGAGTTCTCTCTGAGTCCTTGGTTAAAGTGGTGCAGCAGTTTTTACTGCTCCACAGCTAGTGGCTATCAGGACAGATCTGGGCCATTCTAGGATGGAGTCATGACTGGGGTGTGCATGTGCACTGCCCCATAGGGTGTAGGGCAGTCCAGTTCACACAAGGGATTTTTGAACACGTGGAGAACACATGGGGATGCATCATTCGGGCGTCGGGCGGCCGGATCCGTTCCAGAGCACCCCAGACGTCCTAATGCGCTCTCTATGCATTCCATTTTCAGAGCAGAAAAAACTGCTCTGAAAGCATCCCTGTGCTCTCCGACTGTGACAGCTGGGCCCCTCCCCCGGGCTGCTCCCATTGGGTCCTCTGGAGCCAGGGGTGGGCAGCCCAGGGGCCCCCTTTCCCTCAGCTCCCGCTGTCTCCAGGAGCTGAGATTGTGGCTCCTAGAGCCAGGGAGACCCGCACCTAACACCCCCCACCCCGTCCCGGGTCGTGCGTGTGCCTTTGTGGCCTTACCTGCAGGCTACTGGGTTGATTCTGCCTGCAGGAGGCCCAGCATGCTGTGCTCATGCTTGTGAGGCAGCCCTTCATTGGCCAGCCACCCTCCTGGCTTCACCAGGTCATCTCGGCAGGTGCAAGTGGCTAACCAATTCGGGGCTGCTCCGCAATCATCCTGCAGGCAGAATCGACCTGACAGCCTGCAGGTAAGGCCACAAATGTGCACGCAGGACCCAGGGTGGGTTGGGGGGTGTTAGGGGTGGGTCCCCATGGCTCTGGGAGCTGTAATTTTGGCTCCTGGAGACAGCAGGAGCAGAGGAAAAGGGGGGCCCTGGGCTGGCCACCACTGGCTCCAAAGAAGCCAATCAGAGCAGCCTGTGGGAGGGTCTTTGGCCCAAATGGGCTGAGAACAGTTCCCCATCCGCACATAGTCAGGTAAAAGGTGCATTTGGAATGTGCCAGTGCAGATGGGAAACTGCTCTCAATGCATTCGAACCAAAGCCTTCCAAGGTGTCTTTGCTGTAATGCAAAAACACCTCTGACCTCCTAAGTGCAAACTGTCCCGGGCCCAAAAATCCACCTTTGGGTTAGATTCAGAAGTGGAAAGAAAATATGTGAAATAATGTGTAATCAGAATGACGATGGAAGTTAAGGCTTGGTTCCCAGATTAGGTCAAAATACAGTTTCTCTCATTAGCAGAAAGGATGTTTCACTTAATAATAAAAAATGGGAGTGTAGTCTATTGGGAACAGTATAGTTATCATTCAAGTAGCAGAGGAGCATTCCATACACTGTACCAGATGCCAGGATAAAAACAACAGCTGTGAGATACCATGCCATTCAGAAAGACAGTGGTAATGATAATTAGATTGGGTGCAAGATGGGTTCAAATGTAACATTGTTATTCTTACTGCAGAATACAAGCCGCTGAATTATCAGCGTAATGATAATTAATATCTTATTGGCAGCTGTTACTTCAGCTAAAATAAATGTGCACTCAATAAAACGTTCAAAAATTGCTTTTTGAAAACACGTTTTTAAAAAAGCCAGGTATAGCGCTGATGAAGCTTCCATTTTTTTCTTGCTTTTCTGTCTATTATATGGAAATAACTGGCAGCATACAGGTTTGGCCTGAGGACAATTCATCATTTATCCGAAAATCCCATGTGATGGAAACTGAAAAATGTGTTCATTTCACATTTTCCTGCTTTACACAAACAGCCTCTTTATCCCAGCAACTTTTGCGGACTGAAGTAGGAATGTGCACGAATGAATTTTTTGCATTCGAATCCAATTCAAATAGAATATTTGTATCCGATTTTTTAATCCGTTCACATCCCGTTTTATCATGTTTGCATTCTGTTTGCATCCCGCACTATATGTGCAAATAGACCCAATATTCGGATTCGATATACGATGTCAAATTCAGTTGAATTATTCGAAAATCCGGATCTGATCTGAATTTGGAAATTTGGATTTTTGAAAATCCAATTTGAATTTGAATATCAATATTCAACAAGTTCGAATCAGATTTTCAAATTTTTGAATATCCTAGAATAATACCTAGACTGAAGTCATTTTCAATGTAACAGAGCCTACTACTAGACAAATATAGGGTTTGCCTAATGCTTTTTGTATTCCTTTTTTTCCCAGTGATGGCAAGTGCGCACTTGAACTGGTGGAATGGAGGCAAAGAAATTGAAAGAGAATTCCAAAGGTCAAAATCAATGGAGCTGACTTACTAATGTCAGTCTTTACAAAGTTAAATTAGTCTTAAATAAATTAGTCTCCAGTCTTTGCTTTAAATTTCTTTGACAAATGTTAGCAGAAGAGTCCAAATTTGTCCTGAACCATTCTGTTCTTCCCCAGCATCTGAAACTGCCCAAGAGATGATTTCCAAACGTATTTGCGATAGTTTTCTGAATCCTAAATCCAAATGGAAGTGTATTACTATGGGAGAATTGTGTGACTGATAAGGGCGTGAACTGCACATATTTAAGGGAATGGAGCTACAACAAATCTTGCTGGAAAAATTGACACAGAGCAGAAACTCTTTTTTTAAATGTCTCATTGCGGGAGCAACCTAAACAGAACAGATGAAGGAAGGAAGGGGGCGAGGGGGAAAAGTGACATTGCAGGCCATAGGGATATAACAGCTGCTTCTGCACTTCCTGGCACACCATTTTAAACAAATGAAAAAGCAGCTTTTCAACTCTGTATTTCTCCCACCTCACACCAAATTTGAGCTGAAGCATCTCCTGGGTTATTCTGGAGGGCAAAAAGGTAGCTATCCAGCTGGCACTTTCTCTCTCACCCTAATCCTCATTGCTAACTGATCAATGAGAGATGAAATAAGACGACTATTTCTCTGGTCCAACTAATTCATCAACAAATGGGGCCTACGAACGTCAGCCCCTTTCAATTCACCCGTGAATGTAAAAATCCATATAAATTCGTATGAACTTCAAATGTGCCAAATATTTGTGCACATCCCTAGAACAGGCTCCAGATGTTGAAGGAGGAATGTAGCCTCATTGCTGAAAATGGTCCTTAGCCACCAATTGGTCCAGGTCCTGATGTCCGGATGATGACAATATACTGATAAGATGAATATGCAATAGCTTGCTGTATTCTGACTCCTGACTGTTAACACACTTCAAACTTTAAGGCAGAGGTGTCAAACTCAATTTTGCGGAGGGCCACATATTAAATTTAGAATTTGTACGAGGGTAGGATTCAAAAAAAAAGTACTGAATTATTATAACTGTAACATTTTATTTATTTAATTATATAGTATATAATATACGGTTGTTAAAATCTTAATACTAGTTCCTTCAGCTAGTCAGCATATCTCACTGCACACTTCAGATCTCACACAGGAGAGAAACCATATGAATGCAAGCACTGTGGAAAACCTTTCAGCCACTCAGCATATATGATTGCACACTTCAGATCTCACATTGGAGAGAAACCACATGAATGCAAGCACTGTGGAAAACGTTTCTTTCACTCGTAAAGTGGCCCGAAACTGGACTGAAACTTAGGTGTGAACGCAGCCTCTTACATATCAGGTCTCACACAGGACAAACCCCTTCCTGCTCTTGAATCCCAGCAAATGGCCTTAGAAGTGCCCCGGTCCCCCCACCCCAGCCTGAAAGATACACCTTAATAACAGTGTATAACAGTAATAACAACGCTACTAATAAAAGTGAAAATAACGGAATGATAGCAGCAATAACAGTAGTAATACCGGGATAACAAAAAGAACAGGACTACGATGGTGGTGGCAGCTTTATCCCTCAGCCTGTGACTGGGCAAGGAGCCTCCTTCCTCTTTCCTTCCTTCCTTCCTTCCTCTCTCCCTCCTCCTTCCCTCCCTCCTTTCCTTCCTCCCTCCCTCCCTCCTTCCCATCTTTCCTCCTTCCTTCCTTCCTCCCTCTCTCCCTCGTTTCCTCCTTTTTCTTCCTCCTT
Source organism: Aspidoscelis tigris stejnegeri (assembly GCA_023333525.1). NCBI lineage: Eukaryota > Metazoa > Chordata > Lepidosauria > Squamata > Teiidae > Aspidoscelis > Aspidoscelis tigris. The sequence goes on along the minus strand of JALMGA010000019.1, from coordinate 4,317,760 downwards.
CCCTTCCTCCCTTCTTCCTCCTTCCCTTCCTCCCTTCCTCCCTTCAGCCACTTCTCGCCCTTCCTTTCCATGGGGACATTTTCCATCTTTTCCCTCCCGCCCTCAGACTCCGCATTTGGGGTGTGTGAGGGCCCAAGGAGATAACCAAATTAATAATGATGGCGACGGCGACGGCTGAGGCGGCATCCAGGCCCACCCAGCGTGCCAACCTCCCTCCCTCAGTACCTGCCGGGCGCAGCCGCTTTCCCCACCGCCGCCGCTCCTCCTCCGGGCGGCGGGGGCAGCAGGGGTTGGGGGCGTTACGGCTGCAGGCGGCAAGGCTGAGGAGACGCGCCCGCCCGCCTGTCGTCAGCCGCTTGCCCGCCCGCCCGCCCGCTCAGGACGGTGAGGCGAAACCATGCTGTGGAGAGGCTGGGGAGGCGGCGGCAGCAAGGGGCGCGGCGATCGTGGGCCGTATTGATTTGTCCTGCGAGCCGAGTGAACTGCTTGTCCAATAGGGGGCCTAGGTGGGCTGCGTCCTGCACGCTCCCAGAATGCCACCCTCAGTTGGAGACTGCACAGCGACGAGGTAAGTCCTCCGTCGCACGCGTCCCATCCCCGGGCCCTGGGGGGGGGAATCATCTTCGCGGTGAAGGTGCCTCGCTGCTGTAGGCACCTTCACTGCGAAGATCGGCCCGATCTGGGTCGGAGGGTGGTTGGGGTGGGGGTTTTGGGGACTGGGGGGGGGCGGGGGACTCATCTGCGGGCTGGAGGCGCCTAGATCCAGGCGCCTGCAGCCGGTAGATGGGCGAGATTGGGGCGCGGGGCGAAGCCTTTGCAGATCAGAGCCAGGGGCTCTGATCTCCAAAGGGGTCCTGCCCCATAGGGGCCTTGCCCCGGGCCCCATGATGGGTGCCCGGGTGCCCGGGCATCTTCGTGCCAGGTCCCCAGGGCCCGATCCGGGCCCGTAGACCTGGCACGAAGTGCGGCGGCTGGCTTGACAGCGCTGCCGCCCCTTGGGTGCTCTCACCCAATGGGCGGCAGCGCTGCCGGCCGAATCCCCGCCCCTGGCCGGCCTTTGCCGGCCAAGACAGTTCCGGGCACTTTTACCGTTCACACACAGGCGCGCCGGAACGCGTTCCGGCGCGTCTGTGTGTGAATGGTGAAAGCGCCCGGAGCTGTCTTAAGCTTCCCGCCTGCACGCGTTCCACATGGAACGCGTTGCAGTGCGAAAAAGCCTCTTGACTAGAGGCTGTATTGCGAATAGGCCTCTGATCTAACCTGAAGGATATTTGGATGCTTGCTATTTTGTGATGCTTTCACTGGTCTTAATTAAAAAGGCATCAGGCTCCTGTTCCTTTGGAGGCATTTTAATTCAATGGCAAAGCTAAGATCAGTCCCATTGCATCTGGCAAACGAGGGCAATTGTTACTTTAAAAAAAACTTGTATTTTTGTGGTTTGTTATTGTAAACTTCTGTAAGAGAATCTGGCTTTTAAAAAAACCTGTTCTTAAATTGCAAAGTACATCTATACTCACAGTGACTCTCTTTATCCATGTCTGTATTGCTTAATCACATAATTCAGTAGCTTTCGTTTCCTCTAATTTTCCTTCAGCCGGAAGCTTTTCCCACCCTGGATGGAACATTTGCAATATGCCTTTTTACTGTGCATGCAAAAAGTAGCATGTTTTTAACTTCTGAGAACTCATTCAAGGAGACAGCATCCTTTCTGTACATGGTGTTCACCGGGAGAGCTGTGCATCCTGCATGCTTGGTTGGTAGCAGTTTAATGCTGTCGTGGTTCTCTTGGGGCTTGTCCCATGTGGTTGTAATTAACTTTTAATGTTTGCCTTCAGGGCAAAACACTTAAGGGGTTAACCAGTTTTCTCCAAAAGAATGAATAGTTAAATGCTAACATACGTTTATCAATACATGCCAGAATTTTGAATAAAAGTGTAGATTTTCTTTTATCCCTTCTAAAGTGTGTAGTATTTGCAGCATATTCCAAAGAATAGTGGCCAAATCTTGCACAAGACTCCAGGTCCAGTTCTGAACATCTCTAGGGTAGAAAGAAAGAAAGAAAAAGAAAGAAAGAAAGAAAGAAAGAAAATCAACTTGCACTGTGCTAGATTGCCTCCTTTAACCAGCTGAAACACAAAAGGCCTTCCTTCCTTCCTTCCTTCCTTCAGGTTTCAGTTTGGGTTACAACACTGAAAACAAAAATTAAATGAACTCACTAAAGAAAACTCACGAAAGACAATCTTCTTCCTCAGTGAACGGCCACTGTGAATATGTATAGTGAAGTTGTGTGTACCACTCTTCAGGGGAGAGACTATTGCAGAGCCTCCATGCAAACACAATAGTTTCTCTATGGTCGCCTCATATCCCATTGCAGTAGTTATTTTGCGATTTATTTTGCAATTAAGAAATGACAGTGCTATGAATGATCCTAGTGGGAGCTTTTGTGTGAAATAAAATGAGAGGCTGCTTAAGGCTATAAGAAAACATTACACTCCGCCTCCCCTGCCGCCGCTGCCTCTCTTTTGTGATCTGGTTTCATGCCAGCTCTCTGCACTGGGAATTAAAGGAATAGGAACCTGTGATCACCCAAATATTCTTGGATTTCAACTTTCAGTAGCCTCAACCAATATGGCTATAAAATATGGATGTTGTGGTGCAATGAGGGTAGGATCTGCTCATGGTAAGAACCACACTGCGTTTGGGCCAGGGCATCTCTGAGGCTCGTGACTCATCTTTGTGGGTGGGGGGGCCTTCAGAAGACATTTCTTTGCAGGATGGGCTAGTTACCCTTCACACGCCCGTGGCAAGACCAGAGAGACTGATAACAGAAGTGCATGTGAATTATTCATTTGGGGTTTTCTGAGTTTTTTAGACAACATACAGAAAATGACTGTTTTTCAGGGCCATTTCTTGAATATTGGTTAAAGGCCACGGTCAGAAACTTCAAAGTTAAGGAACTTTAATTCCCTGGGTTCAGTAATTCTGAGAGTGTGAGCCAGTTTGGTGTAGTGGTTAGGGAGCCAGGCTCTTACCTGGGAATACAGGTTTTGATTCTACACTCCTCCATGAAGCCATCTTGGTGACCCTGGGCTAGTCACAGCTCTCTCCTGAGCTCTCACAGCCCCACCCACCTCACAGGATATTCTGTTGTGGGAAGAAGATAGAAAGCCTGTCAGCTGCTTTGAGTCCCCTTAAATGGGTGAGAAAAGTGGGGTATAAAAGCCAACTCTTCTCCTAAAAAGAGGCACACCTGTTCTCCTACCACTCAGATGATTTGTTTTATTTTCTGTGCAGAGGCTGCTAAGTTCATTTGCTCTGTCACTTAGATGGTGGACTCAAGTGGAAGGAAGCTGCTCTCCTGAGACCAAACTAAAGGAAAGGTAACGGGAGTTTGGTAGAATTGAGACGAATAACTAGTGGTGCTGTGGTATCTTTGTGGGTATCTCGGATCTTCTTTGTTTTGGAGAATTTAATGGGCACTTGGTGTGTAGCTGGTTCAGCTGCTGGTGGGGAGGTGATTACTAAGTTAGCCTGAGCTCATGGTCTAAAGAAAGAGGACACCAACTACTGGGTCTGAAGGAGGAGAAGCTTGCAGATTTTGCTGATTTGGAGGAGCTATTCAGGGGGAGCCACATCACTCAGCTGGGACAAGCAAGTAAATAAATGAAATAATTTTAAAAGAAGTAAAAAAGTTTAAATAGTAAAAAAGCTTTTAAAAAGCAATTTAAAGTTAACTAAATTTAAAAAGTAATGAAACATTGTAAATGCATAATGTAAAAAAAGCTATGCCATGGCAACTAGTAAAATAGTAATTTAAGTAGTTTTAAAAAAGAGAAATAATTGAAAGAATAGTTGAAATAGGAACAAAAAAATTATTTATAAGTCATGAAAGTATATAGCCAGCAGGGGGAGAGGGCTCTGCAATATTTTTCATGGAAAGGGGCTTTCCATTTATGCCTGCTGGACAGAAGTCATGCATGTAATGTAGGGAAAGTATTATTTTGTATTTCATTTATATTGAATAGAATGCAAGAAAAAACTGCATTCATTTGAATAGATCCGCTTCAAATGTCGTAGGATTCCAGTTTGTTACGAATGTTCAATCCTGTACGAATCCCATAAGAATCCATGCAAATGTATCAAAACATTCAATTCAAATTCAAAGTTCAAATGTGCCAACATTTGATTCAAACTCGATTCAAGCTGATTCAAACTCAAATGTCTGAATTCGGCTAAATTCATACAAATTTTGAAAGTTATGAATATTCATGCACATCCCTAGTGTAACGGTTCTCAGGTAACAGGTTTCTTTCCTTGAAGCCAAGGCAGCTGAGATCAAGGACTTCAGGGGTGCAATAAAAGACTTGAGGTCTCAGGCAGGGAAGAAATCAAGTTGACGATTTGGAACTGGCTCCCTTATTTGAGACTGAAGATGTGTACAAACCAAACTGTACAAGCCGTGAACATATTTGAAGTTTAGTTAGAGAAGCTCAGACAGCACTTACTTAATCCTCATTATCTGGATCATCTGGAATAAAGCATGGATAATATGGAGTAAAATGTGTCCAGATGTGCTTTACTCTAGATCAGCGGTTCTCAACCTGGGGGTTGTGACCCCTTTGGGGGTGGAATTGCCTTTTCTGAGGGGTTGCGGAGTCTCCTGACGCCCCCTTCACCCCGTGGTGCCTGCCTGCCCTCTCCCCCCCCCCCGTGGTGCCTGCCTGCCCTCTCCCCCCACAGCTCCCATGGTGCAGGCCCTCTCCACCCCACCCCTCGCCTCGCCTCACCTCGCCCAGCTCCAAACTGCAAGTGCTGCCAAGCACCCCTCCCCCTTGAACTCCACAATCCTCCCTCCCTCCCTCCTCCAAAGGCAGCAGCTCAGTTCGGCGGTGGCCATTAATTTTGGCTACTGCTGCCACAACAACAGGAGGTAAATTCCCCACAGACAATTCCCCCTCCCCCACCGCCGACCTAGGACCCCTGGGAATCCCCCATCCCCCCCAAGCCATCCCCCAAGGAACGGTGCCATTTCATCCCCCTGCCCCCTCCTTTGCTTTCCTCTCGCGCCTGAGAGTTTTCCCCTCGTGGCAACAGGCGGCGGGAAACTTCCCTCTCTCACTGTCACTGCAAGGGGGAAAAAAAGCCTGTTTCTCAGGACAATTACTTAACATCATACTCTGACAGTATATTCTGATTATGGGGCAAAATTAAATTTTGTACTTTTTTGAAACTATTTCCATGATGTTCTCTGCATTCTGATTCCATCAAATTATCTTCTTGCCAGCAACATACTTTGCAAAACAAACAAACAAACCCGACCCTGCATGCATACTCTGTCATCTTTGTAACAGTATCAGTTAGGAATGTCCATGAATATTTGTAGGTATTTGAAATCCAATTGAATGTGCCGGATTTCAACATCCGAACTCAAAAAGAAAGTCCCGAAATTTGACTGTAAACATTCAAAATGAATTTCAAATTTCAGATCTATTAGTTCGAATTATCTGGACATTCGTATGTGCATGGCTCTGTACACGATGTGTACTTGAAGATCCACATCATTTCCGCATCTGTACACTTTTGTGCAGATCTGTATGGGATGAAAACAGGTTGCATACGGGATAACTATGGGATGCATACAGATGTGTACTGATGCGTATAGATGTGGGGAAGGTGCACACATGCACATATGAATGTTGTGGACATTTGTATGTGCAGATTCAAATAAAAAATTCAATTGAATAGATTCATAAATATGAATTGAATCTTGTTAAATTCAAATTTAAAATATTTGAATTGAATTGGATTTTCAGGTATTCGATTCAATTTGTATAGAATGTCAAAAAAAATTGTGCACATCCCTAATATCGGTATCAGTAGTATTTCTTTTCTCCCTCTCTTTTTGTGAAAGTTTTAGTTGGGCCTAATAATTTTAAATGTTGCACATATACAGTATAGAAAAAGGCCGATACAAACGTAAGATGCCCAGTAGAAACAGAAATATCAGATATCTTCATGCATTTTTCATCTCAGTAGAGACAGTGAATTGTTTGTAGAAACTGACCATTACTAATGAACTTTGCAGGCAATATTAACTGAGCAACAGATAAAGGATCCCTCCTTGAGGAAACAGTTCTTATTAATAAATTGGTTTTCTTTGCTATTTCTTATCCCAGTTTGAAAGAGTATTGTGCGAGAATCTCAAGTTTGTGTGAATTAGTTTTAAAAAATCATATAAAAATTCACTGATAAAAGAACAAATGAAAGAAAAGAGGAAAAATTATTAACAATAATTTTGACAACGAGAATTTGCATACATTTATGTTTGCCTGGTAGGTAAAATTTAGGGTGTTTTTCCACTGTCACTAGAAGTACCCATTAAGTACCCATTAATGGGTACGTAATGGCATTTTTGTACCCATTAATGGGTACTTAATGGGTACTTCTAGTGACAGTGGAAAAACACCCTTAAATATGTTCATGCATGGCATTCCTAACATAGTCCAGCAGTAGATATTACAGGAGATCCAGCAATGATACCAGAGGGAAACTACACACTAGGGTGTGCATGAATGCAAATTTTGGCAATCCGAACATTTGTACAAATGTCCTGACATCCAATTCAATACAAATGCATTTGTACATAATTGTTTGAATATTCAATACGTACAGATGCATATTTAATGATAGGCACCCTATACGCATCCATATGTATCCATACAGATGCATATGGATGCGTATGCAATGCGTACGGATACACAAGGGATGTGTACGTATCCATACTATCATACAAATGTCCGAACTATTTGTTTCAATGTCCGAAACATCTACATTTGTACAAATACTGAAGTACGAATGTCCAGACATTTGATTCATTTACAAATGTGTGAATCTGTGCAAATTTGTATGAATAACAAAACCAGCGCATCCCTAGTACATACACAAAACCTTTCAGCAAGCACTTGCTAATATCTGGGTATTTGTAAACAGCCAGGCTGATATGAAGAGCTGGCAGATGAGGAAAGACCCCAGGATTGTCCTGGATTTTCTCCTCCCATGTGGCCATGACAGTGAGATGTAACTGCAAAATCTAAAGAAGATTCCACAATTTGTGTTGCCATCTAGAGGCATGCTGAATTGTGTGAGCCAGCTGTATTGGGTGCTGGCGGAACCTCATAATAATGAATGAATGAGCTTAATTGATTAGTCGTATGACTAATCATATAGAGAAAATCATATAAAACATACAAAGGATAGAAACAAAATACAAGAAGAATACACGGAGCAGGTAAACAAGAGATGAAAAAGAACTTCAAGCAATGCTTCTTCATACACTACCTGATTGTATCTCCCGTACTTCACCATGCAGTCAGTAAGTTCAAAATGTGCATAATACGTTGCCTCAACTGCTGGGGCATTTTGGAAACTAATTATTTTTTGAGCTGGAAAATAGATTTCATTTGTGCTAGCCATTTTAGTGATTCTAAATTAGAAAGGCTAGCAATATCATTTTGTGGACTAATGTCCATCACACGCTGCTTAAAAACATCTTTGGCTTAACTAGCTGGTATGCCCCAATATTTGCAAGGAGAGACCCCAGAGAGAGATTATGTCATGTATTTGATAGACCCATGAATAGGTGATCTCATCCCCATATTGTTCTTTAGGGCACATTCCTGGAAGACCTCATAATACAAAAGGTATTTGCACATATTCAAATCAGTAGAAGAAGAAGAGTTGGCTTTTCTACCCCACTTTTCTCACCCATTTAAGGGGTCTCGAAGCGGCTGACAAAGCTTTCTGTTCTTCTCCCCATAACAGACACCTTGTGAGGTAGGTGGGCCGTGAGAGCTCAGAAGAATGCTGTGACTAGCCCAAGGTCACCCAGCTGGCTTCATGGGGGAGGGCAGAATTGAACTCGGTATTCCCAGATAAGAGTCCAGCTCCCTAAGCACTAGACCAAACTGGTTCACGGAGAGGAGTGCTTTGCACACTATTGGGTATAGTATTATTTCTGCCCTTACTTGTTAATCTGGATCAATGAACTACTGAGAACATATCATCTGCAGGGCAATCCGGATCAAGGGGGTACTAAGAACACATTGCTTGCACAGAGTGGAATAGATCTGGATCAGAAGTACATCAGATAAATGACCACTCTTAGCACACATTTGCTCTTCTAAAGTCCACTCGATGCAACTGCCTTTGATTGTGGTTGATCCAGATCTAGCTAACAGAGATTTTGCTAATACGGATTAACTGAGGTAAGTGCAGAAAGGTCCTAAGTTTTCCTGAAAGTGATATAAAAGGAAAAAGTGGGCATTATTTGAAATATGTTTATAATTTCAATGTATTCCTTCTCAATATTTAGTGAGCTCTCCCTCAACTTGGTCACAATATTGATTATTTTACCAAAGGTGTTTCTTATAGGAAACAAAATTGTCATATTAAAATGTTAGTGCCTCTGAGGTTCATTTTTGGCAATAATATTTAGGAAACAATATGATTTTGCATTCAATAGTAAGATATCACCTTCTGTATCTATATAGCCTGGAATATATAAATATTTTAAATAGACTCAAACAGAGAAAACAAGAGTTTTGCATAAAACTATTTCCTCTCTTCAACGAACTTTTCATTTAGGTTTCATGCTACTTCTAACTGCTGCAATAAATCCATCATCAGCAACTATTTTCCTACGTTCCAATCTATTAAATATAAGCACACAGGCAAAGGATTTGTGCAGATAAATAATGCAATACGTGACTATCTCTCAGGCAGTATAAAAATGTCCTTTTCAAAGTACAATGAACTGTTGGCCCCTATTTTGTTTTATGCTGACTTGGCAAGAAGGGCCAAAGCTACACCAATGCCTTGGTTTTGAGAGCGTCCTGCCTCTCCCAGCAACCAACCACTGGAAGGGGAAATACAGTGTGAAGGTAGGTAATAGCTTATCACAGTGTGAATTCCCCACAGCCTCTGGACATGAACCATAAAGCTATCTTTCTATATAATATGTCACATACAGCTAATACCTTTTGGAATACTGCAACGCAGGTACGAAACTGTGACAAGGTAATTTGGCTGATCATAGAATCATAGAATTGAAAGGACCATTAGGGCAATAAGTCCAAATCCCCTCTCAATGTAGAAACCCAAACCAAAGCATCTTAAATAGACAGGGGTCTACACTTCATTTTGATGCTGGTCTCATGATATCATGGTTAATGTGTTTGTCGATAAGTTGCATGGATAAATGGCCCACCAGAATATCCAGATTGGTTTTTAGGATGTTCCAGCATCAGACCTCTTTCCTGAGGTTCACAGTGCTCTAGGAACAGGGCAGCCAGGAATTGTTAGTGGTATCTGATCACTACAGGAGGTCTCATATTATGTTGAAGACAGGGCAGTCTCACCTCCATGTCCTTCTCATCACTCTTGGTACCCATCTATACCTGTATATGTAGATGCAGCCATATCTATCCAGAGCTCTGTTTGAACACAATCTGTGGGCCTTTTTGCATTTATCGGTTATCCAGATATGGGCATCTCATGGCCTCTTCTGTCCACACTTTAGTATTGATTACAGAGGCCTGCCCACTGCTGGTACGCTCCATCTGCATTAGACAAAGTGTCATCTAGACCAGCTGCATTTTCACACTTCTCTTCCTGTCCACTGGATGGGAAAGGAGTGCAATCACCCAACATTGACTAGCGCTCACATTGGCGAACTCTAGTCACCTACAGCTCCACACCTAGTGAATAATTAGACAACTTCTGGGAAGGCAGGGGGTGCTTGGAGGCTATTACAGCCCCTTCCCAGTGCAGATGCTCTTCCCCAGATGTTGCCTGATTATTCACTACAGCAAAAAGGCCTCAGGAGACTCCTGATCTGGATTACCTGATGAAACAGTCCCACTAAGGACTAATCTGGATCATGGAGGCATACATAATGTAAGGTGCATGCCTCCATTTTCTGGATTACCAGGAGAGCTATTTCAATGGCACAACAAAGTCTGCTGATGAAATGGATCCCCAGGAGCTCTGAGGTCAGGAACTTTAGTTCCTGGTCTTCTGAGCTGCGGAGGCCATCTCCAAAACTATGCAAGCTTTGGGACAGATCACTAAATCTGTATGGCCAGGTGCAGATCTTCTTCAGGTGAGTGCAGCAGAAATGTTTGTGGCTATATCTGCATACATTAAAAAATTCAAAAGCAGCTTAGAAATGCTCACATAAGGAGGCTTGCATTCTTATCTTATACGTTGTGGAAGTGCATTTTCTAGTTTTTACAGAGGTTTTAGCCATTAGCATGTAGGTACTACCACCAATGAGCTACTCATGTGCCAGTTCTTTTAGTGTGTGCAGATGCAGCTTTCAAGGGAAAAGCCACCAACTTCTAAAGGGAATTATTTGAACTGATTATTTCCCCTGATTTCAGTTCGAATTAGTCATATGTTAATTAAGGGTGCATCCCCGTGCACATTTTGGTCTGAATCAAAAGTGGGTTCAGCAAGGGGTGTCCCCATGCATTTTAGATTGGGTCTGATTTCCATGGACCAAATTGCCCAAACCAGGACCAAATTTGGTACTGGAAAAAACAGGTCTGGGCACAGTTTGGGGGTTTGGCACACATTGCTTTGTGAGCCGAGCCTGTGCATGGGGACAGTTCCGGGCTATTTGGGGAGGAGATTGGTGATCATGTCAGTGGGAGGTGGGGCTTCATGTCCTGTGCTTGCCGTTCCTGCCCTGTACATTGGAGATTGCAACCACTGAGAATTTTGGGGAATAAATGGTGTTAAAGCTGAAATGATGAGGGGGTTGAATGGCCTTCACTGCCCTACAGGACTCTTTTATACAAGTACTCCACCCCACCCCCTGTTTCCCGATCACCAAGGCAGGTGTGATAATGGCTTGATTTTTCTCCCTTCTGCTTCCAGGGTGTTCTCGTGGTTCCCAGGTGGAGCAGAGGTGCACAAAATTGCTCAATCACTCAACTGCCGCCAAACCTTGTAGCGGCTTTTTTGTAAAAAATTGTTACTTTTTCTGCTCAGTCCTGGCTTCTTTGCCAGTAAGGGGGGCATGCAGTATTTGTAGCTGGCTTTCAATGAGGAGAGAGGGGGTGGAGAGAAGATGGCGCTGCTCCCCCATGCCGGGGTTTGGCACAGTATGCATGGGGATGGCTGAATCTGCACCCAGCCCACGTTACCGGGAATGGCATGGGGACAGGCAAGATTCGATCTCGGTCTCACACATGGTCCAATGCGTGCATGGGGATGTGGCCTAAGTCAATCTTTCCTTAATAGAGATGCTATCAAATTGAACATTTGAAAAATTTGTTCTTCATTGGATTGTAAAATTAAAAAAACTGAATTTCACATTCTCATTCATACATTTTTATGAACTTTTTCTTTTTCCCCCATTAAAAAGTAATTTTATCACCAGACGCATAATGAAATATGAAAATTCAATTGAAATGTTCATTGCCATAAGAAGGAGCTTCGTTCACATCAACCAAAATTTGGATGTTCAAATAACTAGATTTTCAATTCAATGTAAATTCAAATGTTGTTTTGCACATCCTTAACTTGAAATGATATTTTTCTCTATGATATTCTTCCAGGTGTTCTACAGTGTAGAAAACTGGCAGGTCGCTGAATGAAGAGTTACCATGTAGCTTCTATTGTAACTGATGTATTTTGAGAATGTGGAAGGGTTTTCTCTTTTTTTCCTTGGACCTGTTTAATTAGATCCACTGGTAATCCACATCTGTGGATTCTATTTCCATTACTTACTCTGTTGGTTATGAAAGTCATTCCTGCAAATGGATATCAGCACAAGCAATGGGGAGTTCATCAGAAATCCTCAGTGTAGACCAAAGATTATGTCTAAACTAGCTTAAATTGGGAGAGTTGGAATAGGGCAGGGTTTCCCAAACTGTGGGTCGGGACCCACCTCTAGGAAATTTAACTGTTACCAATATGAATAAAGGACTTTTCAAATAACAAAGTTTTAATACATTTTTTTATTTGAAAAGTCCTTTATTCATATTGGTAATAGTTAAATTTCCTAGAGGTGGGTCCCGAGTTGGTAAACTTATATTAGATGGGTCGTAGCCCAGACAACTTTGGGAACCACTGGAATAGGGAATTACTGTTCACTCCTGCGTGTGACTTACTGCCGGGAAGGCCACTTCTTCCTTAGATGGGAATTCATGAGACCAAGAGTGATTCTTCCCTTCATTCATATTTGGAGGTGACATGCTAGCCAAATGCCTGCCAGCCACCAATCGGGGGCCTGGATAATCTAGGCAATTGATGAGCATTTGTTGCTAGGAAGATATTACTAGATTTTGAGGTGTAAAAAAGATAGTTGAAAAAAAAAACACCTGTGATTGAACCCCAATATTAGGAATGTGTCATGGGTAGTTACCATGGTTCTTGAGCATGAAGCTTAATTATTATTTTTAGTCAATACTCTAACATGGGACCACAATAATGACTATACATTATAAGGGGTGTTATAAATATTACTGTACATTAGGAGTGTGCACCAATATTTGTAACATTCAAAATCCAATCAAATTTGTTTGAATGTGGACATTCAGACTCGAATTGGAAGTCTTCACATTCAAATTTAGACATTTGGATGGATTTTGGATGTTGCACAACATTCATCTGAATGAATTTGAATGTGCAGATACGTATGTATTTCATACGTATCTGTACAAATATACGTATCTGTATGCATTTGTGCTTATAATACGGGATGAAAACGGGATGCGTACGGGATAAAATGGGATGCATACGAAATGCGTATAGATACATATAACACAAAAATGTTGTTAACATTCATATCTTTAAATACAAATCTAACATTCGAACAAATAGATTCGAATGTAACGGACTCGAATCTTTTTTTTAGCATTTGGATTTTAAACATTCAAATAAAATGGAATGTTTTGACATTTGATGCGACTCAAATTTGAATGCAAAAAAACCCATTCATGCACATCCCTGCTGTGCATATTTGGAAGGATGGGGAAGAAGAGTAGGAGGAGAAGGTGATTAAATAAATCTGGAAACCATAGCATTGTTTTTTTACTCTTAGCATTGGAACTGAATTGTTGCAAAAAACTGCTGTAAAATCAGTTTGTATTCAGAAACACTTTGGATGACTTCTATATATGCTACTTTTTCTTTACTTCCCCAATATTTTTCTGTGCTTCACTGGTTTTAACTTAAGCAGTTGATATAGAAACCAATTTAGATTTGAGAAAAGACATTAGTAACAAGATAGACACCAATGGCTTTGTGTTCAAACCAGTGCACATAACTGAAACTAATTTTCTTCTGCAGTGGGACATGTTCTCAGCCCAGGAACATGGACTGTATTTTACAGTATGTTTATTCAAAGTAGCAGAAATGAAATAATTTAGTTATTGCAGAACCAACAGACATCAAATGTCATGTTTGCTGAATTTCTAATCAGTACTAAAAAACAATATTTCTACAACCATAGAACTTGTTGTAATTAAAATTCAAGCAACAAAGAACTTTGTCCTGTGAAGCTGTGACTAAGACTGGAATATTTACTTTCTTTTATTATTTCAATTAGTTTATTAATCTTGAAATTCATGTTGACAACAAGGATACTTATGCCATTTTGATGGGATTTCTACTAAATCGCTGTACAACACAATAAATAGGCCACAAAATTTATGAATACGTATCTAAACATTTTAAATATTCATAAATAACAAAGCAACCAAAGATTTGCATGAACAAACAAAAAACTTTTAAAGAACATCCAATTTAAATTCATATAGAGCAGCCAAGAAATCAGAGTGAATGTGACCAAGTCTGTATTAGCACCAAACTGTTTTGCAAAAGAAAGACAGCGGGAGTTTCGGGACTCTTTCAGCACAGTAACAAAAGGAGAGAGACCCAAGAGCAGTTCAGCAGTGGCAGCATCTACATGCTATTGTCCCCATCTCACCTCTGATCCACAAACCAAAGTCACTGCCTGGTCTTTAATATGGATTATAAGTCAAAATGGGACTGGTTTTTTCCAGGGCTTGGCGGCGGCAGCAATTGTGGGGCTTTTCCAGGTTGTTTTTATTTCAAAGTTTTTCCTCCACATTTTGTATAAACCAGAGGTGGAAGGGGGGCGGTGAGAGGGAGGAGGAGGAGGAGGTGAAGCACCCTGAGATCCAAGGAGGAGAGGCAAGTGATGGTACATTAATGCAGATTAGGATGGAGACGTGTGGAAGCAGGATGTGGAAACATTGGGGTGATGATGACATGCACTGGGCAGGTCCCTGCTGGCTGCCACCACTGTGCATGGTGCTGATCCAGGAGGTGGCGGGGCACAGCACCCCAACACCTCGCCAGTCAGATCAATCAGCCCAGGTCAGCCTTGCATTGGGCTGTCAGCCAGCATGTCACGTAACGTGTGACACGGGTGGCAGCAGCCAATTGTGCGCGCCAGAGGAAGAGCGAATGTCGCCGGACGCTTGGGATAAGTGTGGAGTATAATTTTGTGCTCCATGCCTAATCCACAATCAGGACAGCTCTGGTATGGGCGGGGACACTTCTAGGCTGCAGCAGTCTAGCGAGAGTTTGTAGGCTCTGGACCAGAGCTGTCCTGACTGCGTACAGGGGGCCATAGTGCAAAAAGGCCTCTTGCTTTGTTATACAAGGGCCTTTCTGCACTAGGCCTTATTCTGGAATATATCCTGGAATAGGACTTTGCTGTCTGCCTGCTAGTGTAGACTGTGGCAGGCGCCAGGCAAGACCTACCATACCCTGCATTAGCAAGCAGACGACAGACCCCTATCCTGAAATATATTCCAGAATAAGGCCAAGTGCGGAAAGGGCCCAAGAGTCACTGGCTAGCCAGACTTAAAAAGTACCATAACTCTGAGTTGTTTATCCCCCACCCGCCTCTTGATAATCTAATCGCACTCCTGAGAAGAAGCATTTGGCTGTTCTCTCCACTTTTTTTTCTAGGCTTCCCCAAAGAAAAGAAGATGGTTCAGCTTCTAGTAATTAAGCTTTAGTGAGAACTGAGAGAATATTTAATGCTGTGCAGCTGTCTGAAAGTGAAATCAAGAGACTTTACAATGGATTTACAAGAAGATGGTTTAGTGGACCAGTTAAAGCAAACTCTATGATCGCTTCAAATAATGAAGAAGCTCTTTTCCCTGGCTAAATGCAATGGAAAGGGGAAGGGGGGGATCTGTAGATACAAAGGCAATCCTCTTTCATTCTTTATCAGTCTCACCCCATTCCTGAGAACTTTATTTCCATCCTACATATTTGCCACTCAAATGAGCTTGAGAGAGAAAATTTTGGAAATGGAAGACCCTTTTCTTTGCAGCCAACAGGGTCAATTTAGTGTGGCAGCTGTGAACTAGTGACATAGACTTATATTGACACGAGGCCTTTTTTGCTGCAGATTCACAAAGCGAAAACACCCGGGGCACTTCTGCCTTTTTCAATAAGATGCCTTTTTTTGCCTGGTCTTCAGTATATTAAGCAGAGATCTGTCATCTTGACTTGTACACTAAATGGTCCATTCTGACTGCCTTGTTCTGTGTCCAATCCCAGACAGAATCTGGAAACATGTGTTAACATTCAGCATGTTTGGGGGATAGCTAGAAGGCCCTCGGGCTAGCATCCCTGTTGTCTGCTAGAGGGTAGTCAATAATCATTAGTCCTTCAAGGAGTCAAGGCCCAACCTAAACTGTATTTATTTATTTAAAAAATCTTTACTTTAAGCCATAGGGAAAGGCTTTTTAGAGAGCGTGTCTTCCCTGAAGTAATAAAGAAATAATATAATATTTGGAGCAAAAAGAGAAAAAAAGGCACTAGCATACTGAATATGGAGAGATGGGTTTTTATCATTGTATCATGTGGAAAAATGATAACAAAGATGGTTCAGACAAATTAGTCCATCCTTATCTTCCACCTGTGATTCTCACCTGGGTGAGCTGATGGATTTCTAACTTTCTTTTTAAAACAGATAAACATGATACCGTGGTTCAATTAGATGTGTGGTTATGAGGTAATTAAAACTGATCGTTTTCTCTGTTTATGTTCAAAAGGAACATGAAGTTTTCTGTCTTGCACGATACTCAGCATTGGGCTGCATTGTGTTTGCTTATACAGTCAACAAGTGCATCACACATTCATGTTCTTTCTGTTATGTGATTGCTAAAACGTGACTTCCTTTGTGAAATGAAGTCCTGGAAGCTTTCATTCATGTGCTTTTCCCTGGTGTGGGCCTGAAACTGAATCTTCTAACATGGGCTGCATAAACATACAGTTGCCCCCATGCAAATGGCGCTAAACCCTGGGAGGGGGGAACAGCGCCATCTACTCTCCACCCCCTCTCTCCTGATTGGAAGCCAGATTGACATCACCCCCACCACTGTGCCACCCACTGCAGCGATTACTGGGAAATGCCACCAAATGCCACATCATCCCCCCCCCCAGCAGCATAGAGAGGCCAGGATTGAATGGCAAAAATAATAATTTAAAAAATCCACCTCTTTGACAAGGTTTGGCAGTACTTGAACAGTTTTGCACACCTTTGCTTCACCCAGGAACTGTGAGAATACCTGACAAGTGGAAAAGGGAGAAAAACCAAGCCATTATCATGCCTGCCTTGGTGATCGGGGAAGGAGGGTAGAATACACACCTTTTTCAATAAGGCAAGTGGGACAGCGAAGGCTATTTGACCCCCTCATCATTTTGGTTTTAACACCATTTACTGCCAAAAAAACTTAACAGTTCCAATCTCCAATGCACAGGGTAGGAATGGTGAGCACAGGACATGAAACTTCACCACCCAATGACGCAAGCGCCAATCTCCTCCCCAAATAGCCCAAGACCGTCCCCTTGTGCATGCTCAGCTCACAAAACAATGCATGCCAAGCCACCAAAGGATGACTAGCAGTTTTTTCCAGGACCAAATTTGGTCCTGGTTTGGGCAATTTGATCCGCAGAAATCGGACCAAATAAAAAACGCATGGGGATGGCCCTTCCCGAATCCAATTTTAGTATGGGCAAAATGTGCATGGGGACGTGGCCATAGTCTAGCTTAGATATTGTAGGTACTGGAGTTCAACAGATCTTGCTAAGGTTTTCAATAACACATTAAAAAGTGTGTGTGTGTGTGTGGGGATCCTTTCATTCTCATCTTCCCTGATCTTCCATCCTCAGGTTTCTCATGCTGACCCCCCCCCCCCCCCCGGAGCTTAACTTTCCATCTTAAAAGCTATTGGGGGCTAATTATAACTAGCTAATTCCAACTTTTGGTTTTACTTTTACTGTTTTGTGGAGCTTTTAAATAAACCTGAAAAATACCCAAGTGTGAATACATTTATTATTTAGGAACATCTCCTTGGATTTTAATTTCATGTTTCTTATTCTCTGTAAAGAATTTCTCAAACACAAAAGAACAAACCCAAAACCTGATCTGCAGCCCCTTCAGGTCTTGCAAGGGAGAGTGACATAAATTGCTGGAATTCTCTGAAGGGACAGAGGCTATTTTCACAGTTACCTTGCCTGATCCAAACCAGTGAGTCTGGACCAGTGAGGTTTGCTGGATCAGGCCATGGTGAGATGTGGCCTGTTATAGTGCTGTCTGCATGGCAGTGGTGATCCAAATGAGCTCCAGCACTGGTCCTGGAGCTTGCACAGATTTCAAGGCTGGCATCTGAGAGCTCCGAAAGGTGAGCTGTTCCACCAGCCAAAAGTCCACATGACTGCAAAGAGATGTCACCATATTCCCCGCCATGGAAGATGCTCTCTCACTCTGGACACTTCTTGGCATACCTAACAGAAACTGATGGGGAACCTCCTCCAAATCTGGCCAGATTTGGGGTTGTGCTGCTCAAAGCTCACATGGCATGGTGTTCTTGCTTGCTGTTGACTTCTGTAGGTAACTTACAAGCAACTGAGATCTAGACCAATGAAATCTGCAGCAATCCTCACAAGTTGCCTGTTAAACGGCATTGTTGGGTCCAGCTACAGAGGAACCCCTTGGAGGTGGCGGACACACTGCAACCAGGTGTCCTAGATACTTGGGTCAGCTGCTTCTCCACTGAGGAAGCTTGATGAGGTCTACCAGCAAACTGGCTATGATATCATTTTGGGCATCCTACCCCAGGTTTGTCCTGTGCTGGTGGGCCATGCTGGTAAGGCATTGGGCCTCCCTTATTCCATGCTAGCATATGAAAGGAGACCTGTGTATCTTTATACCTGGGCAATGTCCTGTACAGAAAGGACCGTAGTTTTATCAGATTAAAATTATTCATGCTGATGATATGGTTGTATTAAACCAAATGAAGCCTCCTTTGCAGTAATTGTGAAAGATGACGGCATACAGTAGTAGTTGTCTCACATCCTGCAAAACAAGTGTTGTAGCAGACAGGAATTTAATGACTTGGAAATCCAAAATTCATGAACTATATATGGAGATACCTCTGTGGCCTTCTTTTTTTACATTCTTCTTTTAAACTCTTCCTTTTAAAACATGAATATCCTAATTGTGGTTTTCCAGGCAGGTTTTAGTTATGTCTATAATTTTTCAGGTTTCCATATGCAGACTTGCCTCTAGCTTTTCCATCACTCTTGCCTTTGTATTTAGCAATTTAATAACCCTCTGTTTTTAAATACAAGTTCTCTCTCCCTGGCCATAAATCCCAAATATAATCTGTTATTTAGCTCATTTCCACTGTAAGTGCATTCTCCCCCTTTATCTAGTCATTAAATATGTATCATTCTACAGGAGTTTTTAATCACCACAGGGATCTATTCTATTTCCATGTGAATGACTTGTTCTTTTTTCTTCTGTGCATTAAAAGGGGGGAAAATATGCTTTTATGCAGAGAAAGCAGTACATAGTTTAGGGGGCTGACTACATCTCACCCCCAGTCCCTCCTGAGCATGAAATTCCTTCTATTCCCACTCCAAACACACCAGACCAACTGGCTGCCTCCTCACAATCACCATTTTTAGTTCTGAAGAAAGCACTCTGATTTTTAATTTGGTTAACTATGAAAAATGGAAGCAGATTAAAAATGAAACTTTGAGAATATAACAGTATATGGGTGTTTCCACATTTGCTGCGGGAAAACAGATCAAAGATCATTTTTTGGCGATCCAACCTCCTGAGGATCCATCCCAAATAGGGGTGGATCCGAAGGCCCCTTGGGCGTCTGCACCTGCATGGGGAGCACCCATTCCAAAAGTCAGCCAGATTCCCGCACTGCCACCCCTGGAGCCACGGGCCTGGAGCAGTCAGCGGCCAGTCACCGGGCGTTTCCGGCAGTGCGCGGCGCACAGGGGAGGGCAGAAGGAGGCAAACTGTCCTGCTTCTGCTCTCCCCAAGAAGGTGGCTGCAGGGACATCCATCCCTTCACCTGTCCATTTGCGGAAGCGTTCTGCTTCCACACGGATCCAGGCGAAGGGGCGGATTGAAGACCTCATTTTTGAGGTCATTGTTTAGATCCGTTTTTCGACAGCAAGACCCAATTTAGAGATGGATCTTGTGCGGCAAAATGCGGAAGCGGCTGCCAAGAAGGGTCCCTAAAGAGGTCTCCAGTGCGGAAGGTAAGTACCAAGGGGTCTTCTAAGTGTCTTAAATCTCATGTAGAACCAGTTTCTGCAGCCAGTGCGGAAACATCCTAAGTTAATAGAAAACAAGGACTGGCTCAGGCAAGGAGGTCCAGCGATGGTTGAGAGTTGTGTCTGTAATCTTTGTGGATTTCCTTGTCACTGATCCTTGGTGATGCTGGAGAGGCTCACCCAGAATGTCAGACGATAACACCAAAGTGGAAGCTTGGGGGATTATTCATCATTGAAGGGAATAAATGAAATGGCTACACTAGGGATTTGCACAAATATTCTAAACATTCAAAACCTGATCAAATTCATTTGAATGTGGACATTCGAATTCGAGTTGAATGTCTTCACGTTCAAATTAGACAGTTGAACAAATTTAGAATGTTCCAAAACATTCGTTCGAATGGATTTTTGACTAATTCAAATGAGTAGATCCATATCTATTGTATATGAATGTGCGCGAAAATTATACGTATTTGTACATATAATGTGGGATGAAAACAGGATGCATACGGGATGCATACAGGATAAATATGTGTTTGCGCAAATTCATATATCAGATACGAATCTTATCAACATTTGTATATTCAGATACAAATCAGATAAAAAGTACGGCCCCAGATAATCAGGATCCGAATCGGATTTTTGAAAATCCAGATTTTTGAAATTTGAATCGAATTGAATTTTTGAATATTCTATTCAACTCAAATTCAAATGCAAAAAATACATTCGTGCACACCCCTAACAGGAGTCATGACTGACATCTTGCGATTGGCGTAAGACTAGCCATGCAAGATTGTGATTATTTAAGATCATAATTCTGTGCCAGGTCTAAAGAAATAAGAAATGTGCAAATTCGTTAAATGAAGGTTTTGATGGCTGACTCTGGACATAAAAAGTTGGCATTCAATACTCCTACAAATACTCAAATGGTGTCTAATTTCCTCATGTTTCGCATTAGAGGGATCTCTGTTTCTCACACTTACTCAATGTCTTCTTTCTGAAAGCTAGTCTCCAGATAACGTATTAATATAGCAATGTCTGAGCTGTTTGAGAACAGGAAGCATGCTTGCAATATTTACATACAATCCTCTTTGGGACACTTCCCCACAGGAATCATTTGGCCACACAACTTCTCATGTAAACATTCCTCTCAGGGTAAGATTTGTGACTGTAATATCTTAATACTTCAAGGACAATATTATGCTTCCTAAAGGCCTGTTCAACTGTTATGTCATTAGAGATCATGGAGGAAAAAGATGGGCTTCTGGAAGGACCAAGAAACTCTTACTGCAAATGTGTGCTGTGTTCATTAGATCTGAATTAGTCTTGTTTAATTAGATTCTGCTCCCTTGGGTCTTCCTTGGACCAGCAGCACTGATCCAGAACATGGGAGGCATGGGTGTGTGGTCACAAAGCTTTTGTGACCTTCAAAGTTGTGACATGGAGTGATCTGGAATAGCACCATCAGCATCACCCAAACCTCCCCCTGATCAGGATCAGTGGGTTTGGGTATTCTGAATCTACTGATCCTGATCAAAATCAGATAAATGCAGAAAGGGCCTCAGGGGACACTAGACGGCTTCGTTCCAAATGACTGTCTAGATTATAGGAGGCTGCTCCTCTTCCTAGCACACTATCTCCACACAGGTTGGAATGTTGACCAAGCTAGGTCAACCAAAATGGCATCCTAGCACAGTTTACTGGTAGAGTACTGGTGTACTGTGACAGTGTACTGTACCGGACCAGTGTGCAGAAAGCACATGGGGACCATTTCCAGTTGGGCATAGGATGCATCACCACAGTGACCCCTGGGGGTATGGGGTCTGAAAGCTAGGAATATTCATTCCTGCCATTTGGAGGAACCAGTGCCAGTTCTGAAGCTGGTACAGACTTTGGAGCTGGCATGGGAGCTGGCAGAACACAAACTGTCCCAATGTGGTCTGCTATTTCCCACACCAGAAGTAACAACCTATTCCAGTTTGTAGCAGATTCCTCACCTGGGATTAGACCAGCAAAGTAGTTAGTAGCACTTGGAGACTAACATGAGACAGGTTGGTGGCATGACCTTTCATAGACACGTCTACTTCATCAGATGCTAGGGGGCCCAATGAGCACATCTACTTCTTCAGATGCTAGGGGGCCCAATGGGCACGTCTAGCTCTTCAGATGCTAGGGAGCCCAATGGGCCCCCTAGCATCTGAAGAGGTAGACGTGTCTATGAAAACTCCTGCCACCAACCCTTCTCCTGTTAGTCTCCAAGTGCTACTAACTACCTTGCTGGACTTTTCGTATCAGACTAACATGGCTATTTCTCTGATATTGACCACCTTGGGATTAGAGTTCATCCTACCTGGGGATAAAGGTGTCAGTGTGAATACAGCCTCAGTGTCAGATTATGTCTGTTAAGATTATGTATGTTAAGGTTATCTTGCAGGTGGGTACCCTGATAAATATCCTCATAAATATTTAGGGCTCAAGGAGAGAGGAAGAGAAAGATGTTCAAGGTTCTACATGATGCCACCTGCACTCATGCAAATGCAACAATATGTAATTATTTAACTGCAATATGTAATTATTCATCCTACATTAGTTGCAACATTTTTCTCATTTTTCATTCCTTGTTTATTCTTTTGCTTGATCCAAGTGTAAAAAAAATCTCAGTTTACATATATCTTTATTCCTCCTCATCATCTCATAGATCACAACAGAATAAGGAAGCTTGAAAATAGCATGCCAATGAAAAATCTGTGTTTCTCATGGAAGAATAATCATTTTTAAATCAGGGAATTCAAGTCAAGCAATATTCCAACCTAGGAAGCAATCAATAAATCACTGAAAACCTAAGCCAGGCCAATCTTTGTAGGGTAATCCGATCTGAAGGTAAGACAATTGTAGTCAATCATATTTTGATCTTTCTTAGAAACTAGGAGGACTGATGTTGCATGAGGGTCCATCAATTCAAATAAATGAAAATTCAAGGCAAGTAAAGAAGAAAGGTGTTAATTGCTTAACCACAAAAGAGCTATGATGAGCTCTTGAAGGTCAAAATATCAAATGTTATGTTCAAAGTGCTTTAGACAACAATAGTATAAAGATTGACATACTTGCTTCAGACTAACTTCCTGTGTACAGAGAAGGTTGTTTTACCTATTGATGCTTCTTTTTTGCAATGACAACTGTAACTTCCTCTCCATATTGTGTCCACATGCTGGTTCTCATGCTAGAGCTCTAGTGAATTTATTGAAATAGATCAAGTAATAACACAGCCTAAGCTGTTAAATCTTTCGCAGTCTTTCTACTGTGAAATATTTACAAACATTTCATTCTTTTACTGGTTTTAGAACTTTCAGTATATAAGAGGATATAAACAGGCAAGAAAATATTATCCTACTACACCCTGTGGTCACTGTATCCAAGTGTCTTTGCTGTGCATTATTTGGAACCACACAAATCCACTTCATTTGAAAACAGTTCCAATTAAATTATTCAATTTGACCCTGTTTAATTCAAACTGAACCACTCCCTATTCAAAAAGACTAGGTTGGATTCAAACCAAACCAGTGGTTTTCTATTGAACATAATCCACATGAATGGTTTGATCGGAACTGTTCTAAAACAGTCCTGTCTTACCTTTTTTATGTATATGTAACCAATAATTGCATGATTCTCCACATTCTAACGCTGGGGGTGGCAGAATCACACAACTGCAACTCCACAATTCTCATTTATAACCCCCAATGCATTGAAGCATTTGTGACCTCTTCAGTTTACTGTATAACCAGGTCAGCATATTTGACCTGATATTAGATTGAACCAAACTCAGTGAAGTTTGGCATAATTCAAATTAAATATTTCATTTTCAATTTGTGCACAGCTCTGCTTTCTTCACCAGTTTTATCCCTTGAGTTACTCATTCTAACATTGTTCCAGCCAGAACAGTGCTAACTATGGTCTATGGAATTTGCTGCCAGAAGAGGTGGTAACAGCTACCAGCCTAGATGGCTTTAAGGAAGGGCTAGACAAATTTATGGATGACAGATGTATTAATGGTTACTGGAATGGATGCCTAAGTCCATTTTTCAGCCTGGGGGCAGGGAAGCAGGACGCTTCCAAGGCCATTTGCTGGGATTTGAGAGCAGGTGAATGTCTGCCCTTGTCTCTGCTTGAGATGCCCATGGGCAATTGGTGGCCCACTGTGTACAATGTGATGCTGGACTAGATGGGCTGTGGCCTGATCCAGCAGGGCTCCTCTTATGTTCTTATGGGTGAAATGAGGGGGGGGGGTTGCTATGGTCTTCTATTCCTCTTATCAGATGACAAATTTACTTTGTAACGCAGTTTGAGGGATTGTTTCAAATGTTGTGTCAAAGAGACATAATAAGGTGGCTGCTGGGTACAGCCCGCTTCATTGCCCAGCAGCCTTCTTTTCTGAGCTGGCTAAAATAGTTTTGGATGTGATGTTGGGGACCCCTACTACAACGGTGTTGGAGAATTTCAGCAACCATAGTGAAATGATTCTTTGTGAGCTGGGTCAGGAATCATGGCTTCCATGCTAATCCTAGAAATTGTCACAATACGTAATCGGCACAACACATAATGGGACCCACCTTTGACTCGGTCTTTACAACAGAGTGTTTTGGTGAGGATTCATTGATAGCAAGACTGGTATTAAGGGTCTTCCCATGAGTGGATGATTTTTTGCAATATTTGGACTCACAGTAGCCTCTCACCTCTGTAGGGGTGAAAGGCTCATTGAGATGGTCCACTCTTGGAGACTTATGGAGTCAGAATGATTCCTGAACATCCTGGGGGGATTACTGGTTGAGAGTGACAGTTATATTTTCAAGGCCCTGCTCTCCTTGTGGTATTGTGAAATGGGGAGGACCATCAGCACTAACACAATCACCCCCACATGCCCTTGATGTGCATGTGGAACGTGTTAGAAATTCTAATATTCCACAGAACTACAGGCAATAAAGCATGATGGACAAAGCTAGAACATAGATGGTATAAGTCTTGTTGCAAGTCAGACTGAACATGGGTTAGAGTAGTGGTAGTGATGGCAATGAAATGAGTTATTTCTTCACCACCATTTCATCCTCAAGTAACTGACCTCAAGTAGCTGACCAGGAGAGCTTTTTTGGCTGATCAACAGTCTAATGACATATGCTGGAGGAGTTGCCATTGCAAACTTTCTGGTAGATCTGCATCAGCTTTGAAACCAGTGCAGGAGGCCTCTGAATGTCCAAAAGCCAGGAATGAAAGTCCCTGGCCTTCAGAGCTCCTGGGAAGGTCATTTCAATAGTGTGCCCTGTTGCATTGACAAAATGTATTCGCCATGGTATGCTGGACTTTGGAGACATGCCTTATACCACCCATAGCATGTCAGTAGACCTTAATGCTGAGGTCTACCAGTGAACTGGATAATTATGGAAATCCAAGTCCAGTCTATGCTCCATATTTCCTACCCTAGGACAGTGCCCATGCAGAAAGGACCTCAGATGTGTGGACTAGTACTGATTTTGCAACAAGCAAGTTAAGCTTTTGGGATTCAGGAACTTCTACACACATTATTGCTTGCAGATATAATCTTGAGCAAATGGTTCCACCAAGATTCATTTCTGGAATCCCCCCAAACCCATTCATTTTCTAGAAGTCCATTTAAATGTACTCTGGTCCTGTGTAATACTGACAAATGAAGAAATGAAGAAGAAGCTCCCATATAACAGTCTTCCCCTTACCCTGATGCTCTTGCAGTAGACACAAAATCCCACATAAGCCAACAAACGGTGTTTTCTGTCAGACTAAAGTTATGAAAGCAAATTGCTGCTCTGTCAGCAAATACTATCCGTATTAGCTTCCTAATAAGCAGAAAGGTCAGAGAAGCTTTGAAACTTCTCACATTCCAGCCTGACCTTTTGTGCCTAACCCGGTTAGGTATATTCCCAGGTACGCCTTCCAAGTAAGGAGGAAAAGTTCATATCAGATTTCTCTGACATGCGCAATAAAGGCAAAATAAGAACAGTAAAGGCAATATAATTCAAGTTGGCCAACTCGGGCCAGTTACTTCCTTGAAGGATCCTTATCAGTCTTTTATGTTTTTGCAAACACACTGACCTCATTCATTCTTTACACTAATAAGCCCTCTACAGGCCTTAAAATAAACATAGTGATGGAGGGTCGCTTGAAGAAGAGCATTAATTTTGCTCTTCCTCTGTTGCTGTTGGTTTCTTACTTGTGAAATGGATGGGCTTTTGCACTTACGGGGGTTCTTTGTGCCCCTGTAATTGGGATGCCCGGATAACCTTTACATATACAAAAGACATTCTGCTCTAGATGGACACCTTCAAGTTGCCCATTTTGTGACTGCCCAAGTGCCTTATGAGGAAATCAGTGTCCCTCTTTCTCCTTTTTTAGTCTAAGTGTCTTAGCTTCACCATCAGGCTCTTTAAAGCCCCGTGTTCTGAGGTAGCTGTGGTCCTGTTTTCTCCCCTTTGGGTTCAGGCCTCGTTGTGATCTTAGTAATGTTTAGCAAAAGATAACAGATTAAGCTGAGTGCAAGGATAATGAAATATAAATTAGTAGGTTTGCCAGCCTTTATCCACAGCACTGTCAGAGCATATTATCTGGTATATCTAGTTCAGAGCAGTCAGTTAAATTTCCCCTTATCAGAAAGTGAGTGTGAAGTGTGGTAATGTTGCTAAGTGCAGAACAAAAATCTCTCTTTTTTGCATCCCATGACTGCTCCAGGCAACATTCTTGGAAACCTCTGACTACGAAGGAAAAGAAGACCCTGAGATATATACACTGTGACAAGCCAGGAGGCTAAACTCTACCAGTAAACCATCCTATGAGCGGCAGTCGCCTGTGGCTGTGACATTACCACACTTTGCTCAGCTTCAGAAAGGGAAATTTAACTGACGACTGCTATGAACTGAAGCCACAGTCTAAACCAGATAATACAGCCTGACAATACTGTCAGGCAAAAAAGGCTGTGTTCCCATTGATTTCATCGCATTAGAGACATATTACCCTGAGCTGTATGTGTTTGAGGGTATATGTGAACACTGTGGGAATATCAAAGGGAAAGGCACACTGATTTGGGCAGGAGCAGGCCTCATGGAGAGAAATCCCCAAAGTGCCCTGACTGAAATACATATTACTTGGCAAAGCAGGGATGGGCAAGGATATTGATTTAATTACAGCTTCATGCTCTGTCTGAATCAGATGGGTATTCTTCTGGGTTTATTTTTTACATGGAGTTGATTTTTTTAAAAGTAGCACACTATTTTATCATGCCCTTATTATTGAGAAAAATTGTAATGGATATTTGTTTAATATAAGGACCTTTGAATAATTATAGGTTATTTTAGCTTTGGAAAGTACTCTGCCTTAAATTTCTGAAGAGTTGTTGTTGTTGTTTCCCCCTGCACTTCTCCGGTATGGTGTTCTGGTTTTGTTTTTGTTTGGATTTAGAGTGAAAAATAATATATATGGTGGCAGGACCAAGGCAAGATTGGGTCCAGCACCTCAAAAAGTACTTGTTTATGCTAATAGTTTCTTTAAGACCTATATTGCATGGGTGCCATCCATCCATCCATCCATCCATCCATCCATCCATCCATCCATCCATCCATCCATCCATCCATCCATCCATCCATCCATCCATCCAGATTATTTGTATACTGCCTTTCTAATAAATTACTCAAGGCGGTTTACAGCAACCATGAAAAAATACAATACAAAGCAATACATCATACATTCTTTGAGTACACTAATACATTAAATAAGTAATGTATTATAAAACTATATATAAATGGAATAATACACTATGAAAATTATATAAAACATTGGGGGAGGAGGAAAAGAGGCAACAATACTGGTTCCTCCTCCTTTCCCTTCTCCAAGCTCGGTCTTGTTTCTATCCACAGCCACTGACGAGGGCTGGCAGGGATGATCCTCCCTATTCTAACTAGACTTAATGCCAAGTGGGGTGGGGCTGCAGAAATGCACGCTGACAAGATGGTTCTTCTCACCAACTTTATCTTGGTGGAGGGAGAGGCACAGGCAGCAGACACACACGTGTGGTACAGCACCGGCAGATGTTTCTTCCCTTCACCGACTCAGCATTTGGCCTTTTATCTTGGAAGGAGAGGCACAGATAACAGACACACATCACCAGCAGATGTTTCTGGTACTGGATTATTCATTCATTCATTCATTCCATATTTCAACAAGTCTTCAAAAGTAGCTTATGATTTCAGGCATAAATCATTGACGTCAGGCACAAAGTCTAAAATACACAACACAAAAACAATAACAAGAAATAAACATTGACAAAGGAGAGCAGGGAAATGGCAACAAATCTTTCAGGTATTGATGCTTCCTCCAGCTCATGCAATCGGTATCTGAACTGAGAGGAGTTAGAGGGAAGATGTCAGCTAAACAATTGTGTCTTTCCCCGTATAGCTTGATGGAATGATGGATGACAGTTGTGATATAAATTTGTTGGAGCTTGCCTTCTAGACCAAAACGTTGTGCTGCCTCAGAAAATGTTCAGGATGGCATTTGCCATGCCATGGAAAGACCAAAAACATCTAATAGCCACATCTCACTTCAGCACTAGTAAATGGGCAGTGTCCTCTGCTACATCCCAGGGAGAAGCATCACTTTGAGGTAGCAGGGAGGCAGTTTAGCAGATCACTGTTGTTCACTCTCTAACTTCTGCCATCTCTTGCTGTCTTCTGTGGTGTTTCTGACTGCAGTTGTGGTGCTTCAGAATTCCCCTGAAGTTCAGATGAAGTGTCTGTAAGGGGGGACCTGATGGAAGGATATAAAATCATCCATGGTATAGAAAAGGTGGATAGAGAACATTTATTTTCTCTATCACACATAGAGCCAGGGGGCATCTATGAAGCTGGTGGGTAGGAGAGTCAGATCCAACAAGGGGAAGTATTTCTTCACCCAGAGGGTCATCAGTTTATGGAATTTGCTGCTGGAAGAGGTGGTAACAGCTACCAGTCTAGATGGCTTTAAGGTAGGGTTAGACAAATTTATGGGTGACAGATGTATCAATGGCTACTAAAATGGATGCCTAGGTACATCTTTCAGGCCGTGGGGACAAGCAGGATATTCCTAAGGCCATTTGCTGGGATTTGAGAGCAGGAGAAGGTTTGCCCTTGTCTCTGCTTGAGATGTTCATGGGCAATTGGTGGTGCAACAGGATGCTGGACTAGATGGTCTGTGGCCTGATCCAGCAGCACTCCTCTTATGTTCTTATGGTGTAGATGTGGGCCTGTACCCTCAGGGTGGCCACTCTGCTGGGACTCAGGTCCTACCCCAATGTGGATGGAGTGCTCATTCTCTGGTTTTCTGTGTACTTAGACCTCTGTAGAACTTTAACAGCAAAACTAGTTCTCAGTCATGAATTTTTGCCCTTATTGTTACAAATGAAAGTAAGTAGGAATATGCACGAATATTCGTAACATTAGTTATTCAGAAAAATTTGATACTTTCAGATTGGATATGCTGCAGGATACATATGTGCACATGTCTAAAGGGAAAGCCATTGGACTTTTCGTCTTTGCAATAAATTAACTTTGTAATCTTTCCAGTACATGCATGCATGTTTTCTCGGTTTTAATACAACTTCTCTATTCCTAACCAAATTTTCCCTTTCAACAATATGATAAAATTTATTTATTTAGCAAATTTTATACCCTGCCCAGTATTTAAAAAGCCATGAATATTCCATTGGTCTGCAGGGATTTTTTAAAACATTTTTTTTTAAAGAAATGAAAAATGTGTCATTAACTCCTTTCTAAAATTAAATGTAACTAATAGGCTTTCTAATGTTTTTAGGAATTCAGCACCACATGAGTGGATGTTTGGTGGATACTTTGAAATGCTCAGAAAAGAAATAGCATTAGAGTGCTCCAGAGGAAACTGAATAATTCTCCTATGTTGTACCAGAACTATGTGAACTTTTGGTCTCATTACTGACAAAATCTTGACCTCAAGAATTTTTATGTATTGACCCAGGGGCTACTTTTAGAGTTATAACTGTACCATTTCATCTGAAATGAGTGCTTAGATTTAGTAAGTCAATTGCTCACTGTGACATTCCTAAATAATATCTAAACATGCACAAAGCAATAACATAATTTTAAAAACATATAAACAAGCAATAACTATTTCAGGCAAGGCTATTGATGTGACAAAGCTGGAAAATAGGAGGAGGGGAGTGCTTGTAACAGCCCTTTCCAGAATGCTGTACTTGAACTGGTATTTAGTGTTGCTTGGAAAGTCAGGCTAAACCTATTGAAGCCTATCCAGAGATAAGGGATTAAAAGCTCTGCACATAGGGAAATGGGGAGGGAGAGAGCCATGGGGAGCATCTTCGAAACCTGTTACTTGTTACTCCAGTGAAGCAGTTTTATTTGGGAACATCATTTGACAAGAATAAACAAGTTGCAGTTGGGTTAAGCCAAGAGGGAAAAGAACTGTCTTTTAAGTTTGGAAAGAGGTGGATTTGTAGGGGGAGATATTTAAAGTCTGAATCGGTTTTAAGGATTATTTGGGGCTACAATCTGTGACAGGAAAGTTACTTGTGTTAAGGTATTGTAAAAGTTTTTGGCATAGCAAGAATTCATCAGCCCCTAGTTTCCCAAATGGCTTCAGATAATCTTAAACTGGCTTCAACATTTTGTAAACAAACTGTTGATTCACCACTTTTATTGCTAAAAAACAGTTACAAAATAAACTCAGAAATGCTCAGGACTGACTTACGCAGACCTCTCTTGTGTTCAGAAGGTAAAGGTACAATACATACCTGTCCCAAAGATGCCTACTAATAAACCATCCATGAGGTCACACAGCTCCTGCTTTTACTAGTTTGATATTAAATCAAAGAGAGATGTGCTAGCCAGCTCACTTTCCCAAGCGATAGAAATGCAATACTCTTCCCATTCATATCCTGCCTTTCATTTCAGGGTCCCAGGGGGGTCACAAGGCGGATGAGCTACTGGCATTTCCCTGTGAGATATCCAACAGGGATTTCCAATAATGTAGACTTGTTTTCTCTATTGACTTTCAGTCCCCATTCAAGTGAATGTAAGGAGCAACTCAGTGCAAGTTAATCTGCATTGCCATGGTCATCTTAACTCCAGGATTGACTCCTCATGATTGCTGCTTACCCCAGCCTGGCTACAAAGGATGAGGGGGGGGGGAGTTCCCTGGCCTCATCCATCCATCCATCCATCCATCCATCCATCCATCCATCCATCCATCCATCCATCCAGCCAGCCAGCCAGCCAGCCAGCCAGCCAGCCAGCCAGCCAGCCAGCCAGCCAGCATTATTGAGATTATCACAAATGACCCACACACGGGGCTAGTTCCAGACGCCCAGAAAAATAGTGTTCTGCTTTGTGCACTACTTGGATTGGCTGGGCTGGTCAACAGCTGAGAACACTGCAAAGATGGCTGTACAGTGCTCTCCCACTGGCACACTCCCTGGCATCCTCTTTGCCCCAGGGAGCAGGCCAGCCCCCAGCAGCCTCCGGACAGAGCATCTAGGGGCCACTCAAATGTGCAGACTCTGTGTTCATTGACAGCATCTAACACAGTCTCCAGGGACTGTGCAAAAGTCGTCACAGATGCATATACAAGTGAACGTTGGAAGACACACTGGGTTTGCTACTCTCTGTTTTCTGATGCTCCACTGACAAACAAAAGCTTAACTTATTTATTTACTTACTTATTTAAATATTTATATACTGCTTCCCATTAAAGCGTAATCTAAAAGCAGTTTACAAAACATGGAGAATAAAAACAACTAAAAATAATATTTATTCAAAAACTTGATTAAATGGAGGCTTTTAGCTGGTTTTTGAAATAGACAAAGGATTTTTTTCTGCATGGCTTTTTATTTTTTATATTTTTAAAAAACTGTTTTTTACAGCTACAATCACATAGAAACTTCTGTTTCTGCCCTGATTAAACTTATACACCGAGGTGAATAAAATATAAAAGAGGTCCTGAGCACTATCTATTATTTATTGTCTTGTCCGATAAATATGATCATGTATTTAAGGATCACAGTGTATTTTTAGACAACTTGTAAAGCACTCAGGCTCTTGGCTGAAAGTATGAGGAGTGTAAGGTTTAATAAGCCAGTTGATGGAGCATTAGAGACATCAAAGCGTTAGAAAAAAACCTCTGCTTCCTTGCATTTTCTTTCATCTGACTTTTAAATACACTGCAACCAAAAGCATTAGGACAGCTAAAAACATATGCACATTGTAAACATATGTAATTAATATAGATATGATGAGCTGTTTTGAACACAAAATGTAAATTTTCTGGGATCCAAGCCATTCATCTTTTAGCAAATAAAGTGAGTATTTAAGTTTTAAAAGTACCATGCTCTTTCAAGCCCAGCACCATATAGTTTTGTTTCCCATTCTTTATAATTAGGTCCAGCAACCGAGGCTGCGTTCAGACATAACAGAAGAGGCAGCAGTGGGGCACCTCAGAGCCAGTGGTCCTCGTGTTTCTGATCCACCTTCCTTGGCACAGAATGTTTAGTGTACAGGGTGGAACAAACTGGTCTGTGAAGCATATCATCCATAAGCTGGCTCTGAGCTATCTCGGTATTCTTGCATGTGGTAGAAAATGGGCAAGTTTAATGGTACTTAGGGATATTCGTAACATTCAAAATTCATACTAATTCAGCTGAATTCAGACATTCTAATTCAAATTGAATGTTGGCACATTCGAAGACTGACATCTGAATTCAAATGGAATGTTCCAATACATTTGTATGAAGCTTTGTATGGGATTTGTATGGGATTGAACATTCATATTGAATTTGAATCCTACTACATTCGAAGGGGATCTGTTCAAACAAGTACAAATTTTCTTGCATTCAATTAAATATGAATCGAATTTAAAAAAATCGATACACATCCCAAACTGAGACTTTATTCTTTGGTATTTTAAAATAATGCTAGGAAAACACTTCTCTGAAAGCACAGAGGAGGCTTATTTTGAATTTGTAGATCCGCCTCCTCCCCCAATAGGTTCTGTTTTAAGTCTGCAAGTAATTATTTTGTTGTTTTCCTAAAAGTATCTAGGCTATACCTTGTGGGGGTAATCTCAGATCCTTCTTATGATTACTTATTTAATGATAGGGATGTGTACCATTTTTTTTTTTTTGCATTCAAATTGGATTCAAATTGAATGCCAAAACATTCCATTCAAGTGCTTAGAATCCAAACGCAACAAAATCCGATTCAAATTGAATACATTCGAATCTATTCGTTTGAATGTTAGGTTTGAATCTGAAGATATGAATGTCAACAACATTTGTATCTGAGATTTGGATTTTGACAACATTCATATGTGTCACACATATCTGTACGCATTTTGTACGCAAATGCATACCGAAATGAATGAGATGAATACAGATATGTATTGTTCATTCATATCTGTACATTTGAATGAATTTTTCAGAACATTCAAAATTCATTCGAATGTTTAAATTCAAATGTGTAGACATTCTATTTGTATTCAAATGTCCACATTCAATAAAATTTGATCGAATTTTGGATGTTTAGAACATTTGTGCACATCCCTATATAATGGTATACAAAAGACACATAGTAATTCTAAAGATATGCAAAAAGTTTTTTGGGATATCTCCCAGCCTCACTGAGATCCTTTGAAAAGTGCATTAGTAGGCCCTCTAGGGACAATTTGATGGCAATAAACATAGGCAAAATGAATCCTGTTCCTTTATTTTTGGCAGAATTATTTAGCTTCCCTGGGATGTTTTATTTGAAGAGTACCTTCCAGTTTTGCTCTGAACTCTGCTTTAGGCAAAATTAATTGGCAAACTCCAGGCAGGTTCCTGAACTTTATCAGGAAGAGATCTCTCACGAAACCAACTGCTCTTGTCCCCCTAAAGAACGAACGGCATGACACTGTTAATTCTTCTCTGCAACTGAGAAGCAGTTGAAAAGAAAATGGAATAGCTTAGGGCCAGATGTTTTTCAACTCAGGCTTCAGTGTTATCCTGTCACATCTTATCCTAAAGTAATGCAGCTCTTTACCATCCTAGGCAATCTCTTGTTTGATGCCTCCTTGCATGTTTCGTATCAGCATTCTCTCCAGTTTTCCTTTTTCGCCTTCTGGTGGTGTTGAGTAAAATCTTTTCCCATCTGCTACACTGGTAGCATGAATCTGCCATGCTCCTGCCCAAGAGATTAAATTAAACAATATTATTATTTTTGTTCTAGGAGTAATAATCATCCAAGGGCTTAAAATAAACATTTTCCATCTTTAACCAGGTCCCTTTGAGTTTGATGGAATGCAAACAAAGGGTGTTTTTCCACTGTCAAAAAGTACCCATTTTTGCACCCATTAAGGACCCATTTGGGTGTGAGCTAGATGGTCCTATTTCCACCATGGCACCCATTTGGGACCCGATTGTTTCGACTGCCACTGGGGAAGTCTGGATCAAATGGGTACTTTCTGGCCTTTAATCCAGATTTTCTGTAGACCCCATTAATGGGGTCTACAATGGGGTCTTCAGGCAGAAAATCCGGGAGCCTGTTTCCATGCTTTTGTGGCAATGGGGTCTAGAGGAGGCTAGGGGGAGGGGGCACCCATGGCGGGGAGCCCCAAAACCTAAGCTTCGAAGTCATTTTGAAGTCACTTTGAAGTCTGTGCAAAATAGCTCCGGAGCATCTTTGAAGTCTGTGCTGTTCTTCAGAGTGAACTCTGAAGTGACTCCGAAGTGATTCCAAAGTCACTTTGAAGTCACTCCAAAGTGACTCCAAAGTCACTTTGAAGTCACTTCAATGTTCACTGCGAAGATCAGCATAGACTTCAATGGAGCTGTTTTGCACAGACTTCAAAGTGACTTCAAAATGACTTTGAAATGACTTTGAAGCCACTTCGGAGATTGCACCTTCTGTTCCCTCAAACACCTTGGGTGACAAGCAGACCCCTCATGGGTAGATCTGGATTTCCAGATGGGTGCTTTGGTGTTTCCACCCATGGAAACACATTGGGTACTTCTAGATCTACTAGATCTGGATTAAGGAATGTACCCATTCCTTAGATCTGGATCTTCTTAGATCCGGATTAAAGGAGTGGAAAAACACCCAAAGTCGTATTGGGATCTGCATCAGATATAACTTTTGAGTTGAGGCAGCTTCATGACTGCTGGTTGGGGAGAAAAAGACAGGGAAAAAGCCTCTCTCCTTGTCCCCATGTTGCTGGACGTGGCGCAGGTAGGGATGTGCATGAATATTTGTAACATTCACTATTTGTACGAATTGATACAAATTCAGACATTCGTATACAAATGGAAAGTTACAACATTCTTACATTAACATTCATAGGAATATGAATGTTTTGTAATGTTCATGTGAGTAGTTCAGATATTTGTTAAACTGGGGATACATAATGGATACATATCAGATATGTATGCATTCATATTGGATACGTATCCATTTGTATAGGACATTTGTATGAATTCGTACAAATACATTTGTATCTAATACTTACATACATAACTTTTATTGATTAGTCCATTTGCCAATGTCAAAATACAAAGGAATAATAACACACAACATAATGCACTGCACAAAAACTTAAAATCTAATAAAAATCTATACAGGTTTCATTGCCTTCAGGATAAAAAGTGCAACCTTTAAAATTTGTGTCTAATAGAAACCTACAACATTAGAAGATCTATTCAAATGAATTAGGGATGTGCATGAATATTCAAAAATTCAAAAATCTGATTAGAATCCAACGAATATTGACACTCAAATTTGAATCGGATATAATAACATTCGAATCTAGACATTTGAATGGATTTCGGATTTCAAAAAAATCTGACACAGATATTCAAATGATTTGAATGTGCAGATTCCTATGTATTACATATGAATTCATGCAAAAACTATATGTATTTGTGCTTATAATGCGGGATGATTATGGGATGTATATGAGAGAAAATGGGATGCATACGGAATGCACACAGATTCGTATGACAGATACGAATGTTGTCAACATTTATATCTTTAAATACGAATCTAACATTCGAACCTACGGATTCGAATAATGTGGATTCGATTCAGATTTTTGGACATTCAGATTCAGATTCAAATCAAATCAAAGTTTTGGATATTTGATTCAATTTGAATTTGAATGCAAAAAAACCCCGTTCAGGCAGAACCCTAGAATGAATATGAATTTTCAAAAACATTAAAACACATCTTAGGTGCATCCTGTATTGTTGTCTATTAATCCTTATGTGTTATTGCCTAGGAATGGACTCAAAATCTCCCCCCCCCCATTCACTTTGCCTGCAAGGGATAACTGTATCTCAAAGGCCATTTATTTACCTAGACTATGGTTAGCTAATCAGCTGATGAGGTTTCATTTCTATAACCTTAAAATTTTACCTGAAGAGAGCAATCGACAATGTTGTTGGCATGGGAACAGAATGAGTTTGAGACAGTAAGGCCCTGTGTTAAGTAGATTCAGTTTGTGCCATGATTCTGGTCTGTGACCGTATAAATAAATTCAGTTCAATTCAAATCAAAGTTTGTGCTGTTTCCATGTAATGCCATTTACTAATTAAGGGCCTGTTTTGGAATTAAGTGGTATTAAGTGTTCCTGTTTCACTCTATGATGCCAAAGAGGGGAGTCTGAGGGAAGATTTTCCCTTAACACAGTTTTGCTTTAAGCAATGACTTGTGGGAACAGAGTCCTTGTGTTAAACAAACTCTCATAAAACACATTAAAACACAAATTGAAGACCGGAACCGCTACTCCTTTTCTTTAAGATCTGATTTTCATGGAAGGGCTTTTTTTTTTTTTTTTGGCCTATGGAGATGTTTCAGCATCAATTTTGATCATATGCTCCTTCACACCCTCTATCGAAGGTACTAAAAAGGGAATTCACAGGAATTTGTAAGGTGCCATAAGCAATGTTCTTAGAAGTGTAAAAGAACTGAATATGATAATAGCTTTCATACTAAGTTCTTTTTCCATGTGTTTAGTTCACTGGGTGTTAAAGTCATTCTTTAGCTGTTTAAGTGAGTCAATTGAGGATGCAATCAGAATTCATCAGGTAAGGTGATACCCTGACTAAACGCAATTGACCTCTTTGCATGTGTGTTGGAAGACTTCTGTCCTCTTCTGACCCCCTTGGATGAAAGTGCCCTGTCTTCTTTAAAGCACATTTTCTAGAGATCAAGTTTTATGTTACTATATTATTTATATATTATAAGAACCCAAAGGCAATGGAGAGAATGGAGGCCAACCAAGACTTCTTTCTTTTCTTTTTTTCCATACACACATTTATGAATATGTCTTTTTGCTGTCTTTTGATAGTATAGAAATTTTCCAGTTTTCCTATTCTGGAAAATCTATTTATTTCAGAGCACACTGGCAATTCACTCTCCAGAGAATTATATAATTTTCTAGACCGAGACTGAAGATTGTGAGCAAAAGCCAGAGGGTTTTTTCTTTGTTTTTCATTACATATAAACATTCATTCCATAATCTATATGCACAAGAAGTTATAAATGTTAACTTTTCTATAATACTGTAATTGGAAAGCTTTTTTGGGGGAGGGGCGTTCAATACAGAGCAGATATTAATGTGGCTTAAACACAGAGAATTTCCTTTGGCATTTTGTGGCCTGTCACACTTACCTGATGGAGTGGTTCTGTCCACTTGCCGGACAGATGCATCTGCAGTCTACATGCTTACCAGGAGGGGCTAGATCATTTCTGGACTCTGCACAGTTTCCCAGGTATAGCATGGTAACTAGGTGCAGTTGCATGACTGTGACCGTGCAGTTGTGCACAACATCAAGATTGTCATGGTGGACAGGCCCTTGTTTAGGTTTAGCCTTCAGCACAACAGGCCGGAGTTAAGATTACCTTGAAAGGCTATCATTGGAAAACATGCATTATCCAACAATAATAATTTGGATAGCAGCAGCCATTGGAGTGGGACAGCAAAGGGGAGGTGGAGGCTCCCAGTGAAAGAAAGTCTCCTTTGAAACTATCATTTGATCTGCAGTATATCAAAATGCAGCTTAGGTGGATCAAGTCGAGGTTTTTAACTGGAGCCTCTACATCCACCTAAGTATCTGAGAAACTAACAGCAAACTCATGATGTGTTCACTAAGACTATGGGCCTGTTCTCACTTATAGTATATTAATACCAACCAATCAGGTAAACACCTATTGTGGTGGCAACCATCCATACTTGAACTATTGTATAAGCCCTGTATAGGGCCGGCAGCACTCAAAAGCTAGGGCAGGGCAGGCTGGATTCCCATGCCATTGTTGGCAGCAACATCCAGTGTGAGCCCGGATGTGGCCATAGTTATCTGGACACCGCATGCAATTGCACAGCCACAGGTGCACTGCCACACCCACTTGCAGTACTACATATAGAACAATATCAGAGAAATAGTTGTGTTAGTCTAATTCAAAAAGTCGAGCATGCACTTGGAAACTAACAGGAGAAAGGTTGGTGGCATGAGCTTTTGTAGACATGTCTACTTCTTCAGATCCTAGGCTGGGCCCCCTAGCATCTGAAGAAGTAGATGTGTCTACAAAAGCTCATGCCACCAGGTTGCAGAATCTGCTTTCTGGGACTTATCTAGCTGATTTTAAGCAATCCACTTCCGGAGGAC
This sequence comes from Aspidoscelis tigris stejnegeri, assembly GCA_023333525.1. NCBI lineage: Eukaryota > Metazoa > Chordata > Lepidosauria > Squamata > Teiidae > Aspidoscelis > Aspidoscelis tigris. The sequence continues at coordinate 4,279,395 of JALMGA010000019.1, read as the reverse complement.
TTTGGGGGAGCCTGCAGCAATTTCTGGAGAGTTATCGCAGTTCCTTGACATGGAAGCCCATAACTGGTGAGTGGACCACCACTCACTAAGAGGTAAGTGTGAATCTAACCAGTTTATTTGGAAATACATCTCTCTGGCCACAATGGAGCATAATTCCAAATGGATGTGAGTACTATAAAGAACTAGTATGTGAATACCATGGCTAAAATAGGAAAAGTAAAGGCAGAAGAAAAAAATGTAACATGTAAGCTAAAATCATGGGCTAATCCTTCCAGGTTAGTTAACATTTACTGCAATTGGCAACTTGCTTAAAAACAAAAGACAGGTGGGTAATGATTGTAAGTATTTCTTCCCTTTCTGTTACATATGAAAGTTTCCTCTTTATTCTCCATCAATGTTGGTGGGGGAAATACCATAGAAAGCCCCCCTTGCCCATCTATGCAGGTGAGCAATCACCATTGGATATTACGATCTGGGCTGTAATTGGTAGAACATCAGTTGGAGCAGCAGCATCCACAGGCACATGCAGAAGCATCTGGAACTGCCACACATGGCTTCTTAGAAGCTCACCACTTCACAGAAAACCTTCCTTTCAGCTCAGAGTAGATCAGATAAAAGGGAGATGGGCTTCATGTCAATCAATGGATTTCAAACTAGCTTGAAGAACTCCTGTGTGGAGTACACCCCGCATTGCTGTTCACCTTCAATAGGAAATATAAACACAAAGCAAGCCTTACTTCCCTCCTCATTGCCGTAATAAAAATACTGAAATCATTTTGTTAGAGGTTAATTAGTACCTACCTTTTTCAAATGATACATGAAAAATTAAGGTCGATAATTGTGGGCTCTAAAAGCCTATACGTGTTGACTGTTTCACCTCAGTGTCAGCATCCCACATTGTTCAAGCTTCAAGTTCACATTCTGTGGCAACATCTGCTTAAATGAATAGGGATGTGCACAAATGTATTTTTGACATTCAAATCCAAGTAGATTTGAATATCATAAAATTTGATTCAATACTGGTATTTAAGATTCAAATGTCTTAAAATCTGTTTTGAATCTGTAACATTTGAATCCGTACATTTGAATGTTAGATTTGTATTTAAAGATGCAAATGTCGACAACATTTGTATCTGTTATATGTATCTGTGTGCATGCCGGGAAAATCCATATGCACCCCATTTTAATCTTGTATTTTAAGCACAAGATACGGATAATTTTCAGGCAGATTCATATACGACAGATATGAATCTACACTTTTGAATAATTCTAAAATGTGTATTGGGTTTTTAGAAATCTGTATCCAAGTTCGAATGTCAAATTTGGATTTTTGAAAATCCGATTCGAGTTCTAATGTCAAAATTTATTGGATTCAAATTGAATATTCAAATTTTTGAATATTCGTGCACATCCCTTTTACCAACGTTTCCTAATCCCCCCCCCCCCAATGATATATCATGATTTGGTCATTCCATTATGTGCTAGCAAATGTGCAAATCCCCTGACATTTCATAGATGATTAATTTGATCTCAAAATTTGTCCTCAGATTTATTTAAGAATCACTAACACAGGAATCTAAACCTTGCTCTAGCAGGACTGAATGAGGTTTGGATATTCTAGGAATTAGTGATGAATGGTACACTTTGTAGTAACTCCTTCACTCTGCACATTCCCAGGTGGATGAGCTGTGAAAGAGGAGTTCCTATGGTGGAAATGAATCAGTAAGAGATACTGAATATCAAAGCCTATTCAGCTGCTGGAGGGTTGTTTTTAAGATGTTGAGGTCCAAGGAATCACCCTTGTTTGTTGACCTCCTACTAGGGCTGTGCATGAATGCAATTTTCAAATTCAACTTGATTCAAGTAGAATATTTGAATATCCAAATTCGTATGAATAAAGAAAAAATGAATATATGGACATTCAAACTGATACAAATACACTCGTATCTATTCATATGAATATTCGGTACGTATTTGATGATATGAATCTCATGGGCATCCAAATGCATCCCGTTTTCATCCTGTGCGTATCCGTACGGATGTGTACGAATATGAACAAGTTGCGTATGGATACATATGTGATGCGTACATATCTGTACACACACAAATGTCCAAATTATTCATATGAATAATTAAATATTCATATTCGTTCAAATAGTAAAAAATGAATGTCTGGACCGGGTGCAGAATGCAGCAGGGAGGCTTTGATGGGAATTTGGAAGTGGGATGATACAACACCAATCGCTGCTGAGGTCACAATGTGACCAGGGTCTTTTATAGATTCAGAGCAATCAATTCAGAGGAGCATAAGCATCCTCATGGACAGAGGCACCAATAAGACAGAGAATACCAGATCTGGATTTTTGCACTATTCATGGAATTTTTATTGCACATAAACATATGACATACTTGGTACCAAAACATATGACATACTTGGTACCAAGAGCATTCACTCACACTATCATATGCACATACTCACAGACTTTCTCAGGAGCTGACCAGTTTTACTTTGTTGCAGCTGATCTGACACACACCAAACACAGCAAATAGTCCTTCATTTATATTCAGTTTGAATCTCTTCCTTCTCAATCATTGTCAGTTGGCAGTTGGCTAGCAGCTTTCTCATTCGTTTCCTTGATCCATGTCATTTGGCTCATAGGTTCGCATTCTTTTCCTTGATTCATGTTCTGTTATGCTGAACAGTTGGTCCTTGAGAGAACATGCTATATGCCAAACATTGCCATGCTTAATGATTTTGTACAATCCATAAAGAATCCTCGCCCCGTGTGCCAAATTGCCATTTTATCATGCGTTTCACAGAGTCCATTTTTATTTGGGCTTTTTCATTCTCTTCTCATTGTCTTATCACACTCACCTATATCAGTTTGCAATAAAATGCTGATCCTTGCCTTCATAGTTCTACACTCAACAGGCCCTTTCTGCACTTAGCAGGACTTAATCAAGATCAGTGGATCTGGAATAGCCCAGCCCACTGATCAGGATTGCACAGACGAGTTGGCATCCAGTTCACCCATGCCACAGCACTAATATTCCTATAAATTCTACAAGAGAGATATAAAGGAATCCAGATACACATATAAGCTGCATATGTCTCTCCGGACTGGGATGTTTACTATTAATCACCTTTCCATTTGATAAAGAAATAAAAAAATGATGCACAAATATTGGGTTGATAAATTTCATATATAACATAAATGCAACACCTTTAAATCTGGCTTCTAAACAAGAATATAATTGATTGCCTCCTTATTTAGATGCTATTTCTACATCACTACGAAGATGTTAACATGAAGTAAAAGACTTGTGGGTTTATTTTCTTCCAACTTTTCATGAAAAAGCAAGACAGAAATGGAAACACTGATTATTTTAAAAGCTTTTTGATCATATTCCAAAACCCAAGCGAGGCACAGCAAACAATCTTTAAGATTTTTTTATATAAAAATAATTAGATCTTTCCAGTCCTATGTGAGTCTTTCCCATGTGTTAGCTGGCAGAATTAATCAAATAGCTCTCTTTGGCATTTGCATTATAATTTTCTTTAATATAGGTGTTCATACAGGGAACACTTTTCTTATATTTGTATAAATAGACATCAGTCAAGCTGTCATTTCAAAATCCTTTAGTGACTCGATTTCTGAAAATCTAAGAAAAATACTAAAAATACTATAATGAAATGAATGCTAATATTTGAACTGTTTTCATTTGGGGTGAAAATTTGGGACACCTAATACAGTACTCAATGAGTCATATTTTGTAATGTAGATATTAAATCAGATATGTTTGGCACAAAACAATGGGATATGATGTTTTTGTACAAAAAGTATGGGAAACAAGTAGAGATGCGCATGGATTTTTTTTTTTGGTATTCAATTTGTATCGAATCGAATGCAAGAAAATTGGTATTCATTTGAATAGATCCCCTTCAAATATCGTAGGATTCATATTCAATACGAATGTTCAATCCATATGAATCCCATATGAAGATCGATATGAATGTATCAAAACATTTGTTTTGAGTTCAAATGTCAATCTTCACATGTGGCAACATTTGATTCGAATTTGAATGTGCAAATTCGACTGCATTTGTATGAATTTGTGTACATCCCTAAAAACAAGTAGTTTTTCTCCAGTTCCATCCTTTTAATGAACAGTTTACAATTACTCATGAGTAGAGCAAGGAGCCTCTAGGTTAATACCTGGTACCTTAATTTTCGGGAGGGGGACTGGGGTGGGACATTGAAAGATCAAGATCCACTGAAGTTTTGAATTAAAAGGATATGCCAAGTAGGAATGATATGTATCTATAGAATCAATACAGTATAACAAATATGTGCAGGATGTTATTGCATTCCAGGAGACTTCTAGGCAGGGGTGTGAATGAATGTGGTTGTTGTTGTTTTTAATTCAATTCATATCGAATGGAATGCAAGAAAATTTATATTCATTCAAATAGATCCCCTTTGAATGTGTTAGGATTCGTATTCAATATGAATATTCGGTGCCATACAAATCCCATATAAATCCCATACAAAACTTCATACGAAGCTCCATACCAATGTATTGAAACATTCACTTCAAATGTCAATCTTCAAATGTGCCAACGTTTGGTTCAAACTGAAATGTCCAAATTTGGTCAAATTTGTACGAATTTCAAATGTTATGAATATTCATGCACATCCCCTACTCCTAAGAGCTGGAAATATAGAATCAACTTACATTATGTTGCTTTTGCTGAATATTTACATCTAGGGCATTTGTGCTGCTCTATGAAAGTATATGAATGACATATTTGCATAGCTATTTGTAACTGCTGATTTTTCATATAAGGGTAACAGTGGTTGTTGGCCCTTGAATATATGCTAGATTACAGCAGAAGGTGCCTATAACACTTGACAGCTGTACCTTTTGAGCTGAAAACAAATTTATGAACTTTTCTGTGGCAGAAAGGCCCTACCAAATATCAGGACATTTATTCTAACTCCACTTATTCTACAGTCAGTATCCATTTTATTCCAGAGTGTTGCTCTGCTTGATACTGTTTTCACTTTAGTTCTTTCTTGCTCATCAGCATACAGAATTTTGCTGACTATTGTATGATACGTTTCTCTGGGTCCTAAAAATTGTTTTAGTGCACACAGCGGGAGCATGCATGATAGAGATGTGCACAAATGTTCTAAACATCCAAAATTTGATTGAATTCAATGGAATGTGGACATTCAAATTCAAATAGAATGTCTACACATTCAAATTTAAACAATTGAATGAATTTTGAATGTTCCCGACCATTCATTGGAATGATTCAAAGCATTCAAATGTACAGATATGTATGTATTACATATGTATCTGTATGGATCTCATGCGTATCTATATGCATCTGCATTGATAGTATGGGACTAAAATGGGATGCATACGGGATAAAACAGGATGTATGTGAAATGTGTACAGATACATATAACACATACGAATGTTGTCGGCATTCGTGTCTTCAGATGGATTCAAATAGATCCAAATGCATTCTATTTTAATCGGATTTTGGTGCATTTGGATTCTAAACATTTGAGTCAAATTGAATGCTTGGATATTCAATTTGACTCGAATACAAATTCAAAAAAAAATTTGTGCGCATTCCTAGTGCATGTGATATATCAGGGTTAGAGAGCTAGATAGCAAGGGCAGCTGCTTCGGGTATAATGGATAGGAGAGAGAACTGGGAAACAAAAGTATAGTTTGCAGAGGTGGTATATCATGTGTAAAAAGGTTATCTCTGTTTCTGGACTGCTACCCAAACAGCAGAATTTGAGGAAGTATGTCAGCATACTTACATACATACTGCATACTTACTTGCTTCTAACATTTATATCCTGCCCTGTACTAGAGAGCCCCAGGGTGGTTATAATACTAAATAAATAAACTGCATAAGAGTTAAAACAGGGAACAGGCCTGTTTTAACCAGGTACCAGAATGAGCTTCTATTAGAAGAAAGTCTGAAAGCCACCAGAGAACCAGCCCTCTCATGTTCCACAACCCCTTGGATATCTGATATTTATGATATCTGAAGCTGAACCTCAAAATGCCACTATCCCCAGCAATTTCATGTAAGTTTTCAATAGCACGGGAGCCTGGAGAATGACAAACCATAATTGCTAAGGGTTTGAGCAGTGTTTTCCCCCAGAAGGTATCTAACGGTGTCATTTTTCCTGTCCCTCTCTTGAAAAGATCATCCCACAGGATGATCAAAGTAGGTTCAGTCCCAAAATAAAGTCTGGAACTTGAGTAAAATGGATCTAGAAAACCACATTATATGAATCTGTGTTTGGAACCGACTGGCCATCACCCCCTAAGACGTGTAGCCCAGGCAGATAATAATGTATGCAGACCTATCGTTGTGAAAATTTTGTCAGTCTAGGTTAAGTTCCTTTAACAGTGGGGTAGTGTAGGGATTCCTGTTTTTCTTTAACATTCCCTTCTTCCCCTCTAGGTACCCTATCTGTTTTGTTACTGGTTGAATGGATTAATCTTAAACTAGGGAGAGACAAACTAGGGATGCTGTTGGTATATCTTGTTGCCTAGCAGCCTTCCTGGCTGAGCTGGGATATTAATGTTTAGATGTTTAAATATAGCCTTAAACTGCTTTGAGATTTATATTTAAAGCATGTGGCAGCACAGAGATATTTTAAGTAAATAAAATGGTATAGGAAGTTCTATTTGCTGCAATATTGGGGAATTTCAATACACATGTGGAGGTTATTTGGTCTTGTGGCTACAGTGTTGGACTCTTAACTGAGAATCACTGGATTTGATTCCACACTCCTCCATGAAGCCATCTGGGTGACCTTGGGCTAGTCACAGCTCTCTTCTGAGCTCACCCAGCCCAACCTACCTCACAGGGTGACTATTTTGGGGAGAAGAATGGGAACCTTTGTCAGCCGCTTTCCCTTTAAAAAGGGTGAGAAAGTCAAGGGGTATGAAAGTCAACTCATTTCATGCTCCATAGGTAGTGCATGATTAGAGAACTTCTGGGAAGGCAGGGGGCACTTGGAGACTGTAGCAGCCTCCTCCAAGTGCAGACGTCCTTCCCCAGAAGTTCTCTAAACATGAACTACGGGTTGTAGTGGGAATTGGTCCCTGATATTGAATAGATAACTAGTGCAGAGCTTTCAAGACCTACGCACTGTGCCAGTGACTGCTTTCAACAGTCAAATTGTTTCTTTTGTCACTAGGTCCAACTTCTGAAGGAGGACTAAGAGGTACGCCTTGAAATAAAAATAATATTCATTTTTACAATGGCAGTCCTTTCCAATAAAGATACCAGTTTTAACTTCCAGTGGGACAGGTCTTTTTAAATACGATGTATATAAGAGAGTTATAGTTAAATGAAATTTTCTATTAATTATAAGGACTTTTCAGTCCTGAATACTTAAGCTTTTTGTTGTGAATTCCCAATCCTGTGTTCTTCTTCTGCCCCGGTTCCTCCCCCCCCCTCCAGCCTGAAAGATGCACCTAGGCATTCGTTCTAGTAGCCATTGATACATCTGCCGTCCATAAATTTGTCTAACACTACCTTAAAGCCATCTAGAATGGTAGCTGTCACCACCTCTTCCAGCAGCACACTGCATAAGCCGATGACCCTCTGGGTGAAGAAATACTTCCCTTTGTCAGATCTGACTCTCTTACCCATCAGCTTCATAGATGCCCCCTGGTTCTAGTATTGTGTGATAGAGAAAATAAATTTTCTCTATCCACCTTTTCTATACCATGCATAATTTTATATACTTCAATCAGGTCCCCTCTTAAACGCCGTCTCTCCAGACTGAAGAGGCCTAGACGTTGCAGCCTGGTTTCATAAGGGAGGTGTTCCAGACCCTTAATCATTTTGGTTACCCTTCTCTGCACCTTCTCTAGTTCCACAATATCCTTTTTGAGGTGTGGTGACCAGAATTGTACCCAATATTCCAAATGTGGCCTCACCATAGATTTATAAAGAGGCAAAATGACACTTCCTGACTTATTTTCTATTCCCTTCCTAATTATTCCCACTATTAATATTTTGGGTTATTCGTACAAATAATTCTGACATTCGTATCTGTACGGGTACATACATATCTTGTATGTACTTGTAAGCATCCCATACAATGATATTTACTTTTTCATTTGAATATAGGTGGAAAATTGGAGATATGTAATGAATTTTGTTAGAGTCTGTAAAAATCCAAGAATTGAATTTTTTTTAAAAAATCTACATATTCTCCAAAACCCATTCAGGTTTATAACTGGAAGATATGTGTGATAGACCCTATAAAGATCTTGTTGCACTCTCTATATGATGCACAAATTATGAAAAACCCATTAGGTGACCATTCTTTAAACATTCACAAATAGGGGTATGCACAAATGCAATTTTTGAATTCTATTTGTACCAAATTGAATATTTGAAAATCTGAATGTATCCGAATAATGAAAAAAAAAATGAATGTCTGGACATTCAATTTGATATGAATACATTTGTATGGCTGATGGCTGCGCAAGTCTCTTAGTATTCATTCAAACAGAACCCTTTTGAATGTAGTTGGATTTGAATTCAATACAAATGTTCAATCCTATACGAATCCCATTTGAATGGATACAAATGCATATGATTGCCATATGAATCCCATACTGTACATAACCCATATGAAGCTTCATACGAACGTATCAAAACATCCTATTCAAATTTGAATGTCAGTCTTTGAATGTACCAACATTTTATTTGAATACAAATGTCCAAATCCAGCAAAATTTGTACATATTTTGAATGCTATGAATATTCGTGCACATCCCTAGTCAGATATCTTACTACTTGTTATGAATGTGCAGGTACAAAATTGCTTGTTCGGCTCCCATTGAACTGAACACCCACTTATTCAGCTTGATGACAAATCATTTAATCGTAAGAACATAAGAGAAGCCCTGCTGGATCAGGCCACAGCCCATCTAGTTCAGTATCCTGTCCCACACAGTGGCCCACCAAATGCTCATGGGCATCTCAAGCAGAAACAAGGATGAACCTTTTCCTGCTCTCCAATCCCAGCAAATGGTCTTAGATATGTCCTGCTTTCCCCCCAGCTTGAAAAATGTATCTAGGCATTCATTCAAGTAGCCATTGATACATCTTTGTTTGTTTACAAATGATACAAATGTTCACATTTGATTTTGAGCTTGACTGAAAATAAAAATGAACAATTTTTCATTAAAATCACAGCAAAAACAAACTGATTGAACTGATTGTATTTACAGGGGGTGGGGGTTGGTAAGTTGGAATTTTCTCATGCTCTTACAATCCCACATTCAGCTCAGTGTGAACAGTTTCACACACAAATTAGCACATGACTTGGTATGAAATTAGTGCACAGACGTCTCAATCTGAACATAATGTATATAACCCATTATACATATCAGAGCCATTTTTTCTATTTGTGTTAGTGATTTGGCAAGCCTTTAAAAAATATTTTCATCTTTGACTTTATTTCCACAAAATAATAGCTCCATATCTGTTACAGAATTTTGGAAAAATTACCCACTAGAGCTTTTGGTTTTTTTGTGTTTTTTTTTTCATCATACCCCAGCATATTGATAACTCACAGCACTATTTTTGCAGAAATTGTTCTGGTCTATTTTAATGCATGTTTGTCAAGCTCTTCCATCAAAAAAATTACTGACAAACAATATAAAGGGGATTCTCTAAAGTGTATGCAGCTTCCACTTCTAAAGCATATTGAAGGTCAGAGAAAGCCAATTCCAGTGGGAGGAATGGGAAATATAGGCAACATGAGCCAGATATGGTATATTTATGTACACTCACACAGATAGGCACACCGAATATACTCTGAAATGTCACTCCTCTAACAAAAAGCAGGAATGACATGTGTCAGATGTCGCAGTGTATGCAACTAAGATCCACCAAAGAGTCACATAAATTCTTTAATTAACAGTGACTTTGGCTAGCAGAACTTCATATGAATTAAACAGAAACATCCCTGAGCTTCTCTCCCCCGCCCCCATCTCAGTTGAAGCTCTCGATATTTTGGAGAAACATTTCAACTAAAGGCTTGCCTCTCAGACCTGCCAAGGTGCATTTTCCCCTCATAGACTTGACTTGCAGTAGAAGTTGATGTGAGAGTTTGTCACGGCTGTTTTGACAGTCCGGTCAACGCAATCTAGGGATCCGGTCCCTGTGGTTTGTCAATTATGCTGCTAACCCTACAGCGAGAGGAACACTCAAGGCACAAAAGTGTCAGCCAATAACAGAAAAATAATGTCAGCTGCTTTTGAGTAGAGAACCAAACTGCAGGAGAAGGTGAGTTGGATAGGCTCCAGCACCATGGATAATTTTATTTGTAATTGCATCTTGCTCTAAACATACACTTATACAAATGCAGGCTTAGAAAATATACTATAAAGCTTCATTTAAATGTGTGGGCCAGTGCATAAATAAGTAAAGGCAATCGAATCACAAAATCCACACAATTTTGAGCATTCTTTTGTACTTTTTTCTAACTTATGGTGATATGTTGTATCCTACATATTAATTGGCAATCTATACCAGGGAATTAATTATGCTTTTGAAATACTAAGCATAGTTGGTTTCAAATGCTTAATTTCATATAAAATCTAAAGGGAACACAACTAGGACAGCAATGGATAATGGCATATTCCCAGATGCAAAAGGGTCCCCTTGGGTTTTAATAAGATTTTATTTTATTTTCATTTTCTGTCTTTCTTTTTTCTCAGCTACACCCCAGGAAAGGTGTTTAGATTGTCCTACTGTGGAATCTAATGGGGTTCAATTTGCCACAGAAAACCCATTAAATCTAGCTCAACAAAAATAAGGAGAGATCGCCACCATTACTTCTGATGATATATTTGTCTCAGGAAGCAATGAATACTAGTGAACAAATTGTCTCCAGCTTGGAAGCCACGGCCACCATTTTCTTTTTTAAAAAAAGTGTGTGTGTTTGTGTAGGTGTCTAAGGGAGGGGAGGGAGGGGCTATAGTATTCCAAGAAAGTTGTTCCATTACTGGAAACAATCTTGTTGAAGGTTCAAAAAACAGAATTAAAAGCCAATATGGTTATAGACAAAAGTGCATGTAGGATTAAGAGCCATCAATTACATCTAGCTGAACATTTGATGAACAGGGAGAAAACTGGAAGAGGTGATTAAAGGTCCATTCAGTGCACTCACAAGAAGAGAAATGGGGCCTATTTAACCTTTGTTTTTGTCGGTTCTTTGAATCAGTTGCCTCACCGGGAGCATAATGAGATGCTAGAGCGAATTGCTGGGGAGCAGCGATATGCACAGGTGTATTTTTGACATTCGAATCCAAGTAGATCCGAATGTCATAAAATCCTATTTGAATCTGTAACAGTTCGGATCTGTACATTCAAATATTAGATCCGTATTTAAATTTATTATACATATCTGTTATACATATCTGTATGCATTCTGTAAAACTCCGTATGCATCCCGTATACATCTCATTTTAATCCCATATTTTAAGAGCAAGATATGTATAAATTTTGCACAGATTCATATACGACAGATACGAATCTACACACTCTAATTAATTGAAAATCCAATCCAAGTTTGAATGTTGACATTCGACGGATTAAAATAGAATATTCTAATTTTTGAATATTCGTGCACATCCCTGCTGGAGAGCTTTGGAGCTACATTTGCGAACCGCAGCTCCTCAAAAGTTAATTCTCCTTTCTCCCTAAACACTCTATAGGCCCAGCTACTCCTAGGTTTTAATCCACCCTCAGGGTCTTCCTGCACTTACCATAATTTTGTAATAACATCCCTCGTTGTCGGCTTCTATACCTCATCAGTCTGCACATTAGTAGCTAGCTGTGAGGCATTGCTCACCACTGGTTTGCACTTTTTGCACTGGGCAGAGTGTAATTCAATCAGGGAGGATCTGACTGAGATCATCAGTAGACTTTGATTGATGCCCAGTCTGGGTGGGTTTGGTGGCACTATGGAAATGGGTTACCCAGAGGCTCTGAGGCTAGGAACTTTGAAGTCCTTTGGAGCACAAGATTCAGGTCCACTGACTGGTCTGGGCCAGCACTGTCATGGAGATGCCACTGTTTCAAGCCATGCCTTTTTGTGGTCCAAACCAGAGGACCTGGCTGGTCCAGACTCACTAGTTTGGACGACGGAGAGATGAGTGCAGAAAAATCCTCAGAGAGAGAGAGAGAACACATAGCAAAATGATTAGCCATTTTCCTTGCATGTTATTTAATCCGAATGTGGATTTTCTGGGTTAGCTAACTGGAAGTAAAACAGCGTGTCATTTTGCTCATGTGTTCTCTTGCTAAGAAGACGGATCAAAGGTGGATTAAGACTTATGTGTAACTAGGGCCTCTGTATATCTTTTGTTACTTTCCATTAGCAGCTTCTCTCATCTGTAGAGATGGGCATGAATATTTGTAACATTAGTACAATTTGGCTGAATTTGGACATTCAAATTGAATGTTCACATGTTGGAAGACTGATATTTGAATTTGAATAGAATGTTCTGATACATTTGTACGAAGCTTCATACGAAGTTTCATATGGGATTTGTATGAGATTCATATGGGATTAGACCACATCCTATCACATTCAAAGAGGATCTACTTGAATATCAATTTTCTTGCATTCAGTATGAATTGCATATAAAAAAATTGTGCACATCCCTACTCATCTGACTTTTAACTGTAATGCACAAACTAATGGAAGAGATGCAGTGTATTAAAACTACAAATAATATTTAATCCTGCATTTTTTCAGTATCTTTAGAAGGACAGAAACCCATGACAGGCTTGATACTGATTTCTTCCTCTCTGTTAATATTCCAGTTTTTCTTCCCCGCTTCTATTTCAGCAACACACTGGTTGCACATTGTTTTGAAAATCAACTGAAGCACATTTTGATATGCTGCAAACATGTCATGGAGCCAAGCTTGACTCCTGGTAACTGCATGGATGAATCTAAGGAGTTTTCTTGGCAAAAATACATCCCTAGTTTGCTATTGACTTCTGCACCATTTCTATTCCATTAGCAATACAGTTGCTTTTAATTCACACCAGTGGGTTTTTTCCTTCTTTCTCAGCACTAAGGAAATGAAGACAGGGATCAACTTTACCATATATATACACCACAATGGGCTCGTTGAAATGGTATTCATGGTTCAGATAGGAATGTGATGGGGTTGTTTTTCTGTTGTTGTTTATTTCTTCTACTCAAAAATGTGTTTAACACTTTTGAATGCATATGTACAGATTTTGTTTTCAGGTTATCTATGAAATGCAAATAATTTTTGCTAACTGCACACAAACCAAATATATGCAGTTTGCATACTTACACCTACTAGATATGCAGACAATGTGTCTATAATTGATGGCAAAACATTTATAAATGCTTTGTTCTTGTGACCTACACAAACATGCACACTCACAATCATGGTTGCATGCTTCCAAATTCAGCACACTCCAAACAATTTGCTGAAAAGTTAGATTATCAATGAGAAACTTTAAGCTTCCAAAAAAGTGCTTCTTGACAATTTGTCACTCAACTTCAGCAAAACTATAGAGGCTGAAGCACAATGAATTAATGAATAGCAACAAATCCCCATGGCAACATGTTACTTCATTAAAATTTTATCAGCATTCTTCCTAAGGAAAGCGTGCCTTCTGTTCTGTGTTGAGTTTCTTCTACAGTGTTTTCACAGACAATCTACAGCATTCTGGTGCTTCAAAATTAGTTCCTGTGGAGAACAAGCTGCACTCAGACTCTAGATTGTGTCACACACAAGTCTCCTGGGCTTCATGATGAAGTTTTGCCTACATTTTGTGAGTGAGGATACGTGTGTGTATTGCAGGCCTTAAACATTAATCAGCCATTTCCCAGTTGCTTTCTTTGAGAATAGGTTAATTAGCTGTAAATGCATCTCTGTGTTTTAAGCCCATTTCATAAACAACACCTTATTGTCCAAGAGAAAGCATCAGAAAATGAAATAAGAAAAAATCATGCTATATTTTGTTGGAATGGCAAACCACTGTTAGCTTTTGAAATAAAGTTGGAGAATAAAATCTGTGACTACTTTAGAAATACTGTTCTGGATTTTATTACTTTATAATTTTGAAATGCTAAGGCATGGGTAGTGCTTTCAATAAAACATTTGGTTTTTCCATGACAATCTATGTTAAATACAAATTTAAAAATTTGTTTACAGCCATCTTTGACATTTTACACATTTTGGGGGGGTAAAAATAGGTAAAAAGGGTTATTTTCTATGGATAGCCTTCTATTGTGACCAACTATTTTGACAACAGTAGGAAGGTTGTTAGTAACATAGAAAACCTTTGGAGGCAGGAAGACAATAATAATGATGGGGATGATGTACCAGGACTGATTACCTCTATGTATATCACACCACTATGGGTAGAATTTGACTCTACCATAGGTGACACTATCATAGGTAGAATTTGTGGTATGAGTACAAACCCTCCCCACCCCAATGAACCCCAACTGAATTCTAAGAGACATTCCAACTCATCTTCTTTCACTTTAAAAAGAAAACATTCCTTGGTTTCCTATTTGTGCAAGTGAACTTGTCCCATTCAGAAAGAAAGAGAAAAATTCAGGTTGTCCATATAGGAAGCTTCTGCCTGGTCAGCCACAAAGTTAGCTGCTGATACTTCCATGAAGCCGGCTGGGTGACCTTGGGCTAGTCACAGCCCTCTTCTGAGCTTTCACAGCCCCACCTACCTCACAAGTTGTTCTGTTGTGGGGAGAAGAACAGAAGATTTGTCAGCCGCTTTGAGTCCCTTGAATGGGTGAAAAAAGCGGGGTAGAAAAGCCAACTCTCTTCTTCTTCTTCTTCTTCTTCTTCTTCTTCTTCTTCTTCTTCTTCTTCTTCTTCTTCTTCTTCTTCTTCTTCTTCTTCTTCTTCTTCTTCTTCTTCTTCTTCTTCTTCTTCTTCTTCTTCCTGGGCCAGGAATGTGGCAAGTTGAGCTGGAAAGTGCTGGAGGGCATCCATAGCATGACTACCACAACTCACTTAACCCTTGGTGCTTTGAACTTAGATGCCAGGGGCAGTTCAGCAACATGCCTGGAAGTGGTCCCAGAAGCGTGTCATCTTCTGGAGGCTAGTAAAATGTTTCCAAGCCCTGAAATATATGCAGGTCACGTTTGCTGCCTCTGTCTATCTCCATGTTGATAGCAGGAATGGGGCCCATACGTGAGATGCAAAATAAGCCATTTAAAAGTGGTATATCACTGGAGCCCTCCTGGGTTCAGTTTTCAAGCTTGGGAATGTATCATGCTCATGGTCTGTGTGGCCAATGTGTTTCCTGGGAGACGTGACCTCCCTGGGAAATTGTTGATATTCGGACCCTGCAGTTCCAAACCACATCTAGTGTAGTCCAAGCTGAATGTGTGGATATTGCCGAACAGTCTCACATTTCTAAAAAAAAAAAAAAAAAGAACTTAAAAAAGTTATAGCTGACTATGGAAAACATGCAGGCCTGAAGGTAAATGAAACAAAAACTAAAGTTTTAGTAAAAAATATGTCTAAACAAGACCAAGAATTATTCTGACAGAAATCTGGATTTGCAATGGAAAAGAAGATTAAGTACCGTACCTAGGAATATTTTTAACTAAGCAAAATATTGCCTTGTATAGGAATAACTATTTGAAATTATGGGCTTAAGTCAAACAAGACCTTTTGAGGTGGTCTACTTTACAGCTGTCATTGATGGGAAGAATATCAGTGATAAAAATGAATATACTTCCAAGGCTGATGTTCCTGTTTCAAGTTTTACCAATTGTAAACAACACAAATGGGAAAAGGATATTTCAAAATTCCTATGGCGGTGATGGCCAACCTATGACACATGTGTCACAGGTGACACACTAAGCCCTTTTGGGTGACACACATGGCCACCCTGGCACCTGGGCATGTAGTGCTTGCTTGTTCTTGAAGTGTATGAAATAGCAACTTTCAACTGAAGATTTAGCAACAAAAGTCACTAATGTAAAGAATTATTTGTTTTTGCTTTTAATAAAATACATATATCAAAAATATAACTTTTTTACTAGAGCTACAAATACCACAAAATTATGGATATTTCTAGATGTGACACAGCACCCAAGTTAAGCTAGGTTTTCTTGCGAATTTTGACACACCGAGCTCAAAAGGTTCGCCATCACTGTCCTATGGCAAGGAAAGAAACCTAGGATAAAATTTAAACTCCTACAAGATGCAAAAGAAAGAGGAGGTTTGGGACTGCCGAACTTTAAATTATATCATGCCGCAGCCTGTTTGAGCTGGATAGCCAAATGGTTTTGGCTAAAAGACCAAAGACTTTAGGTTTGGCTGGCATGGATACTTATGGTATGACAAAGCAAAGGTTAATGCAGATTTTAAGAATCATTTTGTAAGAAATGCCTTATTTAAAACTTGGTCAATGTACAAAAACAAACTCTATAGAAAGATTCCACTCTGAGTATCACCCCATGAAGGTCTGTTAAAGGAATTTGGGTATGGTGAACATTGGTATAAATATGAGGATTTATTATATAAAAACGACAATAATGAATTTGATATTAATTCAAGGGAACAATTGATCCAAGAGGGAAAAAATATACAATGGTTTACGTATGGACAAATAGTTGATATATTTAGAGAAGATAAGCAAAATTTTAATTTTCAGGAAGAAATTGAAGATTGGGAAACAAAACTGAACAAGGCGGAAAGGGGCACTATTGGGTATGTTTATAGAGTACTTTTGCAGATCGATATGGAACATGAACAGGTCAAAGAATGTATGATTACATGGGCTGGAAATTTTGGGTATAATATACAGATGGAACAATGGGAAAAACTGTGGACAAAAAATATGAAATTTACAAATTGTATATTATTAAAAGAAAACATTTATAAAATGATGTATAGATGGTATTTAACACCACACAAATTAGGAAAAGTCTACCAAAATATATCAACCAAATGTTGGAAATGTAAGAAAGCAGAAGGAACGTTCTACCATATGTGGTGGACATGTACAAAAGCAAAGAAATACTGGGCTCAAATCTATAAGAGTATGAGATGAATATTAAAGAAGCATTTTTTATTTAAACCAGAATTGTTTTTCTTGGGTATAATAGATAACTCTTTGGATGATATTAATGTATTGGTATCATATATGGTGACAGCAGCAAGACTACTATACGCACAAAAGTGGAAGGAGAAGGTGATTCCTACGGAATACGAATGGTTAATTAAACTGGTTGATCTGGCAGAAATGGATAAATTGACGAACTTGTTAAATGATAGAACAATGGATAAATTTGTAGAAGATTGGCACCTTTTTATTAACTATCTACACGAACTACAAGTGTCGACAGAAGGTTTCGACTAAAAACGAAGAAGGCAGTCAGAAAATGACAAGAACGACAAAAGAAGCAAAGGAACAAGCAATACTAAGAAGGGAAGTCGGAGAAACGGGGGAAGTCATACAGAATAATAAAGCAATACACACTAAGAGAAGATACAAGAAATTGTATGATAGATATTGTTTAACTGTTTTTTTAATGTCATATTGCTTTTAAAATTAATTTTAAAAAATTAAAAAAAAACAAATGTAAAATGAACGTAGTGCCCCAAAGTGGGGAGGAAAGCCTGCTTCTTTACTGAGCCAAAGGCCAGGGCAAAGAGGTGCATCTTAACTGCCATGTGAACAATCCCACCTGCAAACTCTTGCTAAGCCACTTCTAAGCTTCCTCAAAGTGTTAAAAAAAATAAAAAACCCAAAAATCCTGCCCAAAAGGCTTCTGATGATGGTAGTCCTTTCAATGTTACAGTTCCCCCTTTCTCCATCCTTTTTGCTTGCTTGTGTCTTAAAGGCACCAGCAACTTTTGAACTGAAAGCAACAGTGTTGGCAGCTCTGAGAAGTTAACGCTGTCTTGAGGAGTATATGGTGCTTTTAAGTTGCCTTATGAACTCTACCTGCCTGTCCTTGTCCTGCCATCTTCTGTGGGAGCTTTTGTCATGCCAATCAAACTCTACAAGGGGTCTCTTTACTTATAGATGTTGACAACAGGTATTTACTTTGGTCTCCCATATTATACACAGCAAAGACAGGTAGCAGTTACCAGACAGAGCGAGCTTTTTCAGGAAGCTACATCATCCTCCATCAACTGCTTTTATAAAAATAAGGGGAGTTAATGGTTCACCAGTTGCATCTAAAATTTATATTTAGTGAGATATTCTTGAAGTAGTTCAGATTTGGACAAATAAAACTGCAGACTGAATAATCAATAGCATCAGGGACTGTATCTATGTGATTACGGTAATACATGCATTTCAGGGGAAAGAAACACCCTGTCATTTAGGCTATGAGTAGATTTTGGTCTAGCTGAAAGAGAAATGATTTCTGGATCCAGAACACATGGAAACAGCATGTGAGCCAGTCTGGTCTAGTGGTTAGGGAGCCGGACTGTCATCAAGACCAGCAAAAATGAAACAAAAATATTTATCATATTTAACTCTCTGAGATCTTATAACAGCATCAGATAATTTGGCTGTATTTTTTATGTTGCTTATATTTTGCTAACAATAACATTACATAAAAATCACCTGACCTACCAGGAAATTACATTATGATGAGAAGAATATAGTGCTCATGGCTGCCCTTGTAGTAGGAACAGAAAATAACATGTGGCTTAATGTTCCTACTGTCTCAGCAGCAAGGACACAGCCATCTTTAGGAAGGATTCCGTTGTGCCATATAATAACGCTGAGTGTAGTGCATTGATCCTAGAGAGTGCAAAAGCTCTACATTGTTTAGGAATCTGTGGGTAAAGCCGCACCTTCACTTCCCAGAGAGACCCTCCATGAAGCAAACAAAGGGGAGAATCAGGTGTCTGCATTTCAGACACCAGCTTCCTGCCTAACCTCACCAGTGCTTCACTACTCAGTGCTGGTGAGGTGTGAATTGCCATCATTATGACAGCAATCATGTCACCATGCCAATGGTGCCAATGTGCCTGTGTGGTGCATTGCCACAGTGATGGGGTGCCATGGTGCTCACCACTCCTGCACCATCCCACCCCAGGCTCCTTTTGTACTGCTGTCCTTTTGCACTAGACATGGAATCCATGTCTAGCATGTTCCAATGGAGATGCTGCGTGCGTGGAGCTGCATCTGGGAAAGACGCAGCCCTGTAAAATGCAAACGGTGCATGGAGCACCTCCCCCAGAGTTCCCTTACCTGTCAAATGCAGAAAGGCTCCGTAATGACCTTAGGCTCTTTCTTCACAGGTCATTAATTTGAATTAAGAGCCCACATACAAATTTCAAGTGGGATGAATGCTCATGCACATCCCTAAGTAAACAGTATAAATATGCTAGCTGTACAGGTCAGGACACTACTGACAAATATAAAATATCCAGTCTATGAGAATATGCTGTCTCCATGACCATTGTTACCTGGAATATAGGCCCAGATTCACATGTAGATCTCTTTAAATATGTCTCCAGCAGGACTGGAATATAGCACCATATTGGAACTATATGTCCTGTCTCCAGCTAGCAAGGTCCGGAAGCAAACACACACACACACACACACACACACACACACACACACGTGTGTGCATAGGCTTAGTAACAGCAAGAGACAATATCAAGGCTAGGTGTTGGGAGGCTGAAGAGTTAACACGTTGTCAGACAGTTCCAAGGTCAAAAGCTATCAGAGAGTCAGAAGTGTTTCTCATAAATCACAAAGCAAGATCACGGATTCCAAGAGCTACAGATTTTACGGTCTTGCAAAAACTCTGTCCTGAATGTGAGGCTTCAAATCTCTTTCACTGAAGGCGGCGTAATCTTTCTGATTTATGCAGCTGTGAACGCTCTTGTCTCAACACAATCGAGGAAGGGTGTTGCCCGGCTTCTTGCTCCGATTCTGAGCATTCTCACTTGCTGCTTATGTCAGGCATTCCTCATTGTGCCTGTCTGGGCAGCCCACCTCAGTTTGGCTGGGCACTGCAACTTCTCCTTCGTTGTCAGAGGAAGGGGGACTGACAAGAGGAGGCCTGACACTATAACCCATTCCATCACTTTGTCACATGCAGATAAAAGGCTTATTGTATTCCTCCAAAGGTGTGGAAGGCGGGGCCTTGGATCAGAATTTATTCCCAATATGAAAAGGTCTATTGACTTGCTTTCTTGAGTAGGTTCCAGGAGCTAGGGCAGGTTATAACATATGATAAAAACATATGATAGCATTCCTACCCTCTCTTCCTCCTTCTCACCCTAGGAGAACTACATTCAGAGGAAACTATGCATCAAAAGCTTGGGTGAAAAGGATGCTAACACAGAAAAGGCTCTCCTGCGTATTGCAACCCCTTGGACCTTTGAGAGTGGGGTAACTACAAGAAAGACCTCGCTTTGTTGTCTTAAGGCTTCAATAGGTCTATATGACCAATAGGACTCCAGATATTTGGGACTCAAGATACCTCCACTTAAACCAATCCCAACGGTGGATTACATTTCCATGCAAATTGGAGTGACTTGGTCCTGAAGGTTCCTCAGAAATGTATCACTAGGTCCCTCCAAAAGTGACAATAATGGATTCTTAAGGCTGGATGACAAAAGCCTTTTAATCAACCAGAACGTTTCTACTGGACAGCCAGTTGAAAATGAAACCTCAACCATGCTTGATCCATCTTCCATCTTCACTTCTTCCCTGGGATGATTTCTGAGGGAAGTGAAGATGCAGAATTCCCCAACACTCCTTTGAAGCTTTTTTCCTGCCTCCCTTCACTGTATCTCCCCCTACTATTAAAATTAGAATGGGACTCCCTCATGACTTCCGTCTGTCCTTTCTCCCAAGCGTATAGTTCTATGGGATCTTATGATTCAGCCAGGCAAAGAAATATTGTAGATGTAGCTCGTTGTGAATTATCACAAGGGGGAACAAGTCACAGGTATGTATGGATGCCTGGAGAAAAACAAGGGAGCAAGGATCCCCAGTACAGCTAAACATTGGTCCTAGCTTCTTAGCTTTCTAGTTAGCATATGGCCAATGAAAGAGAGGCAAGGAATAAATCTCCAGGGGTAAGAGTTCTTACCTGAAAAGTTATTAGATTGTCCTATCCTGAAGACAGAACTTATGTATATTTTTATGAATATTGTCATTTAATTTTTTTCCCCCAAAAAAGCTCATGGGCATTATGCTTCCAGCAATTTTCTTTTCATTAATATAATGCCTCCATGCTGACGGCTTATAGAGGAACAAAAGACATTGAAATAAGGGGCAATAGGCAAACACAATGAAAAGCTCTGTAAAATAGAATGAAAAACTGTTTTGACTTTTTGCATTTTAGTCTCAAAGAGAGGTCTTTTATCAACTTTGGCTCAGCACCTTGGAGAGAAAGATGACATCTTTAAAAGGGCTTTCAAACCCTGAGGTTGGCTGTGGATTTTTTTCCCCTTTCCCCAGACATTGTAAACATTTTTTCCCCCTTGCTCCTGTCTAGGAGCAACACACATAATTGTGGGAAGTTCCTACCATTTCATAAGAAGGAGCTTGCATTTCAAATGTTAAATTTTATTTTATTTTTTTACTAGGGCAGTTATGAAGGAGGAATAAATGAGGAGCATAAGAATGTCATTTCCTCCCTATAAATGGTAAATTTCTTTGACAAAAAGGTCACTCTAAAAGATTTCTATTGTGTTTGTTGTCCTAGGGGAGTGGGGTGGAAATGATCGATTTATGTTTCAGGTTTCTCCTTCAGGATTTTTCCAGAAGTTATATTTAACACTGTAAATGAATGAAAAGGCTTCTCTCTCTTTTTCCCTCTCTCTGCAAACTCATATAGCTATGCACTGTGTAGACATAATGGCACATTAGGGACAGCATCCACACTTACAGCAGTGGGTATGTTGTAGGGATGTGAATGTATATTCTAAATATTCAAAATCCAACCGAATTCGTTCAGATGTGGACATCTGAATTCGAATTGAACGTCTTTACATTCGAATTTAGACAATCGAACAAATTTCAAATGTTCTGGAACATTCGTTCAAATGATTCGAATGAACATCATACATATCTGTACGCATTTGTGCTTATAATACGGAATGAAATGGGATGCATACGGGATAAAGCGGGATGCATACGAAATGCCTACAGATACGTATAACACATACAAATGTTGTCAACATTCATATCTTCAGATTCATATCTAACATTTGAATGAACAGAACAAATAGCTTTTTGCTGCATTCAGATTTTAAACATTCAGATTTAATCGAATGGTTTGGTTAAATGGGAATATACTTTCTGCTCCCACTATACAGTCAGTGTTATTGTTTTAATATATACTGTTGTTTTAATATATGTCTGATTTTAAATGTTGTTACCTGCCCTGAGACCTTCGGGTGTAGGGCAGGATAGAAATACAAATAATAAATAGAAATAAATAAATAAACCATCCCAAACCATCTTCTTCTGGCACAGCCTTTGGTCTTCCAACTGGTTTGGAATGGGGAAAATGCTGCAGCCCCATGTTAAAAGCTTATGCTGTGAGCATTGGTCCCTGGTCTCATGATGTGGATGAACTCTGCTATACTTGGTCCGGGGCAGAATAGTCAAAATGCTCCAAACTAGGTGATTGTGAAACAGCCTTAGTGTGAGAAAAGATCATTCACCTTTGCTTGTAGCCCACGGGTGGGAATGGTAGAAAACATGTGTGACAATGTTGTGTACACTTTGGGGTAGTTAAAAGTGAGTCTTTAACTATTCTGTTGACTGACACATTCAGTTCATTTCAAATCAGACACACACAAAGAATTCTTGCTAGGGATGTGCACAAACTTTTTTTTTTTGCATTCAAAATTGATTCAGATCAAATGTCAAAACATCAAATTTGATTTGAATGCTTAGAAATGCAACAAAATGCAACAAAATCCAATTCGAATAGAATACATTCAAATTTATTCGTTTGAATGCTAGATTCAGATCTGAAGATATGGACCTCGAAAACGTCCGTATGTGTCATACACAACTGTAGGCATTTCGTATGCAAAGATATGTATGAGATTCATACTAATAGAGACCCTTCAACTGTGGTAGGATTCAAATTCGTTGCAAATGTTCTTGAAATGCTATTTGAAGCCACTCTGAATCTGCTCTGGATCCACTGCAGGTGTGACTAAGAAGCTGTTTTGCCACCTTCCCACATTTACAAATATAAAGAAGCTTTGAATGAATGCACAAAAGCATTTCTTCACATTCCAATGTCAATCTTTGAATGTAGCCAACTTTTAATTCAAATTCGAATGTACAAATTCGAATGTATTTCAAATGTGGCAAATATTCATGCACATTCCTAAGTACTTCCTTTGTCTTCTTTCTGCTTTAGGCTGTAGAGGGGTGGATTTCATGTGACACAATCCAGACCAAGGACTTTTCTGCACTGAATACAACTTTGAGGCCTACTGGTTCATAACAAGGCCAGGTGTAGTCTAGAACAGCACTCTGCATCAACTTCAAAGCTCTCATGACGTTTGGTGCCAGGAACCAATGACTTTGAAGGGCTAGAAGAAACATTCCTATCCTTGAAGACACCGAGGAACCCATTTCAGTGGTGCCCTTTGATGTGCCACAAAAATGGGTCCCCCAGTAGTCAGGAACTTGGAGGTGTGCCTTCTGCTAGTACACCAGTTGATCTGCTGAATCAGTTCTATTGGCCATCTGGGCTTGTTTTTATTGCCTGTCAAAGATCTGGATCCAGAAGATCCAGATGTTTGAGATGGGGTCCTCCCTGGCATCTGGTCCTGAAAAATCCGGATCTTGGGGAGGACCCCATATGTCTGCATGAGCCTGTTAGCATCCAATTGCAATGGGTGCTAAGCAGGGCACTGTGTGGACAAGTTAGTACCCATCCCAATGCTCCATTCTGCCAGAGCTGGAAGGGCCACCAGTGGCATACCAGTATTGGCCAGTGCCACCATCAATCTCAGTGTCATCCCACCGACAGAAGGCAGTGTGGAGAGGCATGGCTTTGTAGCTGCTTATGCAGCAACTGTGAAGTAGGGATGTGCACAGATATTCAAAAATTCAAAAATCCAATTTGAATTCAATGAATATCAACATTCAAATTCGAATCGGGTTTTCAAAAATCTGAATTTCCAAATTCAGATTGAATCCGGATTTTCAAAAATCCGATATGGATTTTTGGATGCTTTTACTGAATTTGACATGTCACAGCCGAATATCAGGTCTATTTGCGCATATAATATGGGTTGCAAATGGGATGCAAATGGAACGCAAATGTGAAAAAAAGGGATGTGATCTGGTTCGAAAATCTGATACGAATGTTCCCGACATTCCTATCATTCAATTCGAATTGGATTTTTGAAAACATGGATCTGGATAATCTGAATCCGAATCGGATTTTCAAAAATCCAGATTTTCAAATTTTGATTCAAACTGAATATTCAAATATTCTACTCAAATCAAATGCAAATGCAAAAAATACATTCGGGCACATCCCTACTGCAAAGTCTGTAGACAGCTAAGGAGGTTGTCTAATCTTATTTTTAGTTTCATTTTGTACTGTATTGTATTTTATTTCATGGGATGGTCAGTGGACTAATCATTAAACTTATAACTAACACATCTGTGAATACAGCTGCCACTGTTGCCACCTCCACTGCCAACACGCCCCTCTGAGGAGTTCCCTCATTGGTGGGGCATTAGGGCAGGGGTGGCGGGAGCTTCAATAGGGGGGGGAGCAATCATTCCCGCCAGGTGAAGTGGGTGGCCACTGGCCAGTCATGATCTGCCGGTGCCCTGCCAATGGACCCATTCACAGGTAAGTCATGAGAATGTCCGTATTGGATTTTCAAAAATCTGGATTTGATCTAGATTCGAAAATTCAGATTTTTGAAAATCCAATTTGAATGTTGGTTTTCATCAAATTCGAATCGGATTTTTGATTTTCGGAATATCTGTGTACATCTGTAATGCACATACTGTATATGTCATATAATATGCGTAACAATAAAAAGTAATCACATTTCACACAAGAAAGAAGAAATCCAGTGTCAATACAGGTGCAATTGTATTATATTGCGTGTGTCTGGATTCATTGTACAACAGGATAAACCTAGAACAGGACTGAATGTCCTCAATTGATCTAGATAATGAACACATGGCAGGGGAATAAAGAACATGGGGGGGGCTAATACAGTGATGGAAAGAGAGTGCAAAAGGTAGACAGAAATGATTAGAAATCATCTAGTATTGCTGAATTTGCTTCTTCACTACCTTAACAGAGTTTTTGTTTTTTTTTAAGGAAACTGATTCCATTACTGCGTTTAAAAGAAGATCAATGTAAATGTAGAATATCAGCTGCCTCACACATCTTTTGTATAAGCAGGTGGTTTTGGACCTTGCCTGAAGCTATTGCTTTTGATCATTTATGGGGTGACTGATGTACCCCAGGCAACTCACGTAGAACTATTATTTGTAGTCATTGAAAAGTATACCTTTAAACATGCCTTTAATCTATTTGCAGCTATAACAGCCTCACAGTATGGAAATATTTTAAAGAACCAGCACCTTTCTTCGTGTTACCTGGTGCTGAGATAGAGAGACACAGGATTGCTTTGGCACAGTGGGAGACCGTAACACCGTGATGCTTCATAATTAGTGATTTCGCTACAGTGGTTGCCGCAAGTCCTAATCAAGGCCAATGAATAGGACTTTAAAATGGTTGACTTGAATTCAGGGGCAAAACTGCAAAGTTTTTCAGAATGAGCAGCTGCGTGTTGTGAGTCAAGCACATGCAACTTCCTTGCACAGGGAAACAGCACATCACCCTTCATACTAATTGTCTTCCGTATGCAACTCACTATCAAGTTAAATGTGGAACAAGCAATCAACATGGGGAAGGGAAGATGATTCCCCCAATAACATGCCTCTAGAATGCTTGCAAGGGCTTTACCATAGGGTGTGACATTGGGAACTTCGCAAATAGCAGGAGAGCTGAATGGGGGAGCATTTCCTTGCTCACCCACTGGCTGATCAAAAGCTTGTACTACCAGGCCATGTGGATGCAACCACGGTAAGGGCGTCAGGCAACTGAAGCTTTTGGTTTTGCTTCACAGTCTACTACTACACAGTTCTGGGATGTCTTGGTCATCTTCAGCCCTGCTTAACTTGGCACTGTTGACTTCATTTCTGAGGATTTTAATGATAATTTATTTCTACAATAAATGCACATATTTTTTAAAAAAATCTTTATTTGCATATACTGTCACATATAGTGTGGTTTAGCTTACCTTTTAAAATGTTCAGAGTCCGACACATCTCTTGAATTAACTTCTTGCTAGGTTTTGTAGATGTATGGTTTTGAGAGTCTGTGAAGGAAAAACCAGAGATAAGGCATTCGTGCAGCCTCAGAAAGCAAAGCCATATCTTCAGGCTGGCATGTTGTAGAGGTAACACTAATGGTCCCTTCCCCCCCCCCCAAAAAAAAAATCTAAATTTCCATGACACAAAATTTCAACAGTTTTGTTCTGTATGTCCATGAATTAATATTGTACTAGGAGCAAGTTATTCAACAGATATTTTATGCCACACAAATATATTTGCAACTGACCTTCATCACCCATGATTTCAAATTATTCTCTCTCTCTCTCTCTCTCCCTCCCTCCCTCCCTCCCTCCATCCATCCATCCATCCATATAGCTAGCTAGCTATATAGCTAGCTATCACCATCACCATCATCATCATCATCTAACAATAAGTGGTTAGTGGTCAGCACAGTACTTCATTCATATCAAAATGGGGGGGGATCCATGGAGCTGCTAGTACATGCAAATTCATTCCATTTGAAAAATATGAACTACTGAAAAGGCAAATTATGATAAGAATATTTATAAAGATAAAATTGCAGAGAGATAACTGACTTTGAAGGACTCCCTTTTTCACATTGTTAATGTTACAGACACGTTTTACCTCTTATTGCATCAGTTTGCACTGTGGGAAATCACATCTCAATGTGAGATCTTATGCTCAAAGTGCAGTTTTTAAAATTACCAAGAATATGACATTAACATTGATTCCAGATCCATAAGAATGTTTATAAAACAAATCATATCACCTTAAACTTAAGCAATCATGAACCACAGGAGCATTTATTGTTCAGGTAGTTTATTGTTGCTCCTTCAATTCTGGCGTATAATTTCATTAAAGTACATCTCATAAACTTCCAAGAAGCTACATAGATGTTTTCTCATTGACTAGTAATGAAATTTAAGAAATAACGTGGCTTGCTCTGTCCTACAGGCCTCAATTCCATGCCTCTGTCTGCTGTTTTGTCTCCTAAGCAGCTAGGCTTAGTTGTGGTAGCCCTGGACATTCACAGCCCATCATGTGGGGAAAAAGGACTCTCCATGCATCCATCTCAGGATTCTATGCTGATTCTTCAGGCTGGCTCATCCACCAAAATGCCAAAGCCAGACTCAGGGAGCACCTCAGCATGATAAGTTCCTAAGGGGACGCACTGTATTTTCAAATTGCATGGGGTGCCTTCCCACATAATTTCTGACAACTAACTTCTGAAAAGCATTCATCTTCTTGCTGAGGAATGACCTGGCTTTCTCTTTGACTTATCATTCTCAGATGGATGGTGCCACTGAACATATCAATCAGACACTGCAACAGTATGTTGTTTAGTAACTTTTACAGGATCATTGGGTCACCTGTTTGCCTTTGGCTGAATTTGCATATAATGACTCTGTTCATTCTTCTAAGCAGTTCTCTCCTTTTAAAGCTAATTTATCTGTCCCTTGTTTCTCTCCTCTGATACCTTGTCCTCTGTTACAAACTGGGCTCCCACCTCCTCGTCAGCTTGAGCTGACTTTCATACTAATTTGAAATGGTCTAAACTATCCTCGAAAGATGGTGCTGCTGTGTCCCATTCCCCTAGTTCAACTATTTCAGTTGGTGACTCTGTTTATCTTTCCATTCACCACCTTAAATCTCTTAGATCTTCCAAGAAACAGGACTCTCTCTGTAATGACCCCTTTAAGGTGGCTGATCCTGTCATCCTTCATTTAGAACTGTATTCTACCATAGCTTGCTCCAAGAGTGGCCTCCACTTTACCCTTACAGTCCCATTTCCTCTCACTACCAGAGCCTGTGATAGTTGGTGAACATGAATAATTTGAGATTTCTGAGATTCTTGACTCATGTATGTTCCATGGTAAGCTACAATAAGTACTGCACAAAACTGCCCTGTGTTCACCTTTGGAGGGGGTGCCTTACTTGAGGAGAAAGATTATTTAAGGGTCTTTTCCCACTAGAGCTTAGAACCTTTCTAAGACCCCATTAGGAACCCAATTAGTACCTGATTGCTACCAATTGGGAAAGCCCTGTCCCCACCTGGACCCCATTGAGGCCCCATCTGTAAAGTCCTGTCCTGACGAGGGGAGTCAAAATCTGGATTAGAGGTATGTACAGAGCCATTTTTCCACATGCTATTCAAGGTTTTACTGGAAGGCCTGTATTTAGCCCTCTGAAACCTTTAAAGGCTCAAGCGAGCCCCAGAAGAGGCCCACACCACCACTGGATCTTGTCCCCCAGGTAAGTGGCCCTGGGGAGGTGGGCAGGCAATCTCCAGTGGCAGTGCAGGCCACTTCTGGGGCCCACTGGAACTACAAAAGGATTCCGAGGGGTAAATACAGACCTTCTGGTAAAACCAAAAAGGCCTGTATTTACCTCTGGGAAAGCCTGCTCGTGGTTCCAGTGGGCCCTGGAAGAGGCCTGGAGTGCTGCTGGAGCAGATAAGTGGGCAGGGGGGGAGGTTTGGGGAAGGGTGGCCCGGGGGGGGGGAAGCCCCCGGGTAATCCATTATTCTTAGAAGCTTCTACCGAAGCTTCTATGGATACTGGATTATCTGATTCATGGATGGATAGGGCCCTTCAAATAGGGTACTATCTGTCCATGAACCTTGTAATCTGGGCATATTCTTCCAGATTCTCAATGCATGGATAATTCGTGCACATTCCTAATCTGGATTTAATGGGTCCTTCAGGCCCTTAAATCTGGATTTTATCTGGACCTGATTAAAGGTGTACCCAATGGGGTCTTCAGGCATCTTTGAGATCTGGATCTCCAGGAGGACCCCATCTCAAAGATCTGGACCTCGAAGATCCTGATCTTTGACTGTGCATGAAAAAAGAAGAAGGTGTGATGATCTATGTGCAGCAGGTTACTCTATGCTGAGAACTAAGGCCTATTCTCACCTAGGCCTCTGGTCAACCATTAGGACAGCCCTGGGACAGGCTGTTTGCATTTTGGGAAGGCCGGTTCCACCTAGAAGCATCCCAGCCAGTCTCAGAGCTCTCCTAACTGGGGCTAGGGTGTGGAGCATGAAGTTGTGCTCCATACCCATCCCAACCCATACCTGGGCATACCTGATCTATCTGGCAGGGAGAATATTCACATTCTCCTTGCTGGGTGGCTCATCAGGCCCACACCTGGGCTGCTGCCACTGGACATTATTGGCCCACTGGCTAGCATCCCAGTTCCAGGTGCAGGACAGGACCAGCCCAGAGGCATGTTGGGGTCCTGTGGGCTCCCACCAGCCTGACTGGGCTGGCAGCAGCCAGTGGGGGTCTTCCCTTTGCCCGCCTTGGCCCAGGGGTGCATGCGGCCCCCCAGCCCCCCGTGCACCACTTACCAGCCCAGAGGCATGTTGGGGTCCCGCAGGCTCCTGAAGGCCTGATTGGACCAGTGGCAGCCAGTGGGAACCTTCTGGGTGCCTGCCCTCAGCCATAGGTGCATGCCACCCCCCATGCCTCACTTACCTGTCTGGACCACTGGCCCGGTCCAGATGGTTCTCCTGCTGCTTGCCAGGAGCAATCTGCCATATTCTGTGCAGGCATGCGCCATGATGTTACCCCCCCCCCCGACCTGAATGTCTGATGTCAGGTCTGCTTGGGAGCGATGCCACAGTGCATGCCTGTGCAGAATGCAGCAGATCACTCCTGGCAAGCAGCAGGACCCATCCAGACCAGGTCAGTGGTCCAGACAGGTAAGTGTGGCATTGGGGGTTGGGAAGCGCACACACTCCTGGGTGAGGGCGGGCACCCAGAAGGTTCTCACTGGCTGCCTTCGGCCCAACGGGACTCCAACACACCCCCAGGCCAGGCTGGTCCCAACCCTAGAACCGGGCTGTCAGCTGTCCGTCTCCCCTTACCGGCCAAGGTGCAAATGATCATGCTGTCCCCTGTTGTACTGGCATATTTCATTGCTGGCATATGTCACTAACTTGGGTTTTCCATAGCATTAAGAATGTCAATGGGAGTAAACAGATGACCCCATGTGGTATGCAAGGCTGAGCTTGTAGGAGAAGACTGGAATGTTTATATGGGTGACTATAGGGAAGCATAAAGGAAGGACTGTTGAAGCTGAGGTCCTTATCAATAAACCTATAAACTTTTGGAAAATGCACTTTCTTGTGTCCTTGTGCTTTCTTCAGTTTAAGCCTCGATCAGTGGTTTTATTTACTTTTTATTTTATTTTTGTATTTACATTTCTGTCCCACTCTATACCCTAAGGTCTCAGTTTTGACATGGAGCTGGGCATTATTGCAGGTGTGCACCATTTGGTCATCCATAACTGACATCTGCCTTATCTTGTGCTCCTTTCAGATCCAGAAGTTGTCTAGCTCTATGTTCAGTCCATTACAAAAAGTAGAGGTACAGCTTATTAACCCAGTAATGGAAAGTACACTCCAGTTAATTCTAATAAATGTGATTTCACCAAATGATCTCCATTACTCTGTCTAATAATTACAAGTAATTGGCGCTGAATTTTAGTCCAAATGTAAGAGTGCTCTGTGCAATTTAGAAACTTCAGTTGGAGTGCTTTTTATGCATATCATTTCGTGATATGATTAGCAATAAATATGCATTGCAACCCCATTTTTTATTAACACCTTTAATTGCTTCCAGAAGGATGGTTTCATTAACTTTTTTCAAGCTAGGCATGGAAAAGCAATTACATATCAGTTCCCATATTGACAAACATCTCTGTGTTTATGGTTTCTTAAGAATGCCTATCATAAAAGTAGTAAAAGTACTCCTGTTTTCTGAGGATATTTTAGGAACCAGGTGGCTTTCATGTTTGAATGAAATGTGTACGTGAGCACAAAGCTCAGAAATGAAGAACCAACAGCATTTAGGATATTACTTCCTTTTCTCTTAGCACTCTCTGCATTTTCATTTTAAAATTCCACATTCTTAAATATATGGCGCATAAGACTAATAGCAGTCTTTGGGTGTTTTTCCATTAGCACCAAGGGCCCATTAAGGACCCATTGGGCACCGGTTTGGTACCAATCAGGAAGACTCTGGTCCCACTTTAGACCCCATTAGGACTCAAGGCGTTCACACACCTTCAAGGGAAATCTGGATTGAATGGGTCCTTCAGGCCCTGAAATCTGGTCTTCCCATGGACCCCATTAAAAGGGGTCTTCAATCCAGTCTTCAGCCTTCGCACCATGATTGGGTCAATGGGGTCCTGGGGCAGGCTCTGGGGGAAGCACCCTTGTCAGGGCGTGGGTGCCCTGAAACCCAATGCTTCAAAGCAGATGGCTATTCTCCAGAGACGGATCCGGAGACAGCTCCGAAGATCAGCACGGACTGTATTGCGGAGCTTGGGCCAGGCTCCAGAGACTGTCCATAGCAGCTCCAGAGATTTGCCCCCCCTCCCAGTGTCCGTTGCCTCCCCATGAACTGAGAAGAGAAGGGGAGGTGCCTCACGAACTCCATGTGTGTCGATTGGCTGAAGGAAAGACTGGACCCCGCCCACCACAGCATGGTTCAGCTTCCTGTACCCCCTCCCCCAATCACACTGAGGAAGAGAAGGCAGCCTGGCATGCCAGGACTGGCTGAGTCCTCTGAAAAAGGACTCTGGTTAAAACGATCTATGTGGATAAGCCAGCTTGGAAAACAAATTGAATAATGTGAGAAACACAACCAGAAGATGACCTGAAGTTGTCTTAAACTAAAGGTGTGACCAGGGCCTTTGATAGATTTCAGGCTTTTTGCTTTCTTTTTGTTAACTTTGATAGGGGAGGGAAAGTAAAAACAAGAAACCCATAAACAAGACTGGCACCTAACTTTTCTTCTTGCTTTTGCAGTCATGGCAATCTGTCTTAGGGTGTTTTTCCACTTAGCACTAGAGTACCCATTAAGGACCCATTAAGTGCTTTTTGCACTTCTGTTTGACAGCTGTATGCACTGGTTCTCTTCACTGTACAGGAGGTGGAACTAATTGATTTTGTATTAAGTTGTGCAAGCCGGTCTTTCTATATTATGCATTTCTTAGAAAGCATTTGGGGAGAGTATGGACCTAAAAGTCTTTGGTTTTTTTTTTATATAAATACATGTATATGAACACTTTTTATATGTGAACACTTTTTTAAACACTTTTTTACATCAATTCCAAATAAAATATTCTCCATCTCAATCCTTTTTTAAAAACAGTTTTTTCCATGTTTCATAATGGGAAAAATCCTGCAAGTCTTCTGTCTCTTCCCACATCCTTCATGAGTCTTGGATACCTCTACTTTCTACAGCACACATAGTACAATCTTATCATTTACAGAGAACTTGTAAATGTGGCTATTTTTCTTTTGGACTTCTCAGGGGTTGTCTCCCCAGCACCCTACCAAGCAGAGAGGGGGCGGGGAGAAAAAGGTGCGGGCAAACAAAACACGCTTCCTTGGGGACTGTAGGTGTGTTTAAAATTCATGTTTTACCGAACCTCATGGGGACGCTTATTCTGGAGTCGAACGTCACTTTTAAAGTCCGCTGGAATAGATGGACAGTAGAGGAAAACTAGAGAGGCAAATAAGTTGCTTGGGGATGCAGCCTCAGGTGATTTTCTGTTTTTCCATATTCAGCTGGAACGCACACCTAGAGGAGGCCTGGCAAAGGCTCCAATCTCACACTTGTAACATGGGCATCAATGGTCTCTCCTCTCCCCAGCCAGAAGCAGCTACAGTTTATATTTCCAAACTGGGGAGGGTGTGGCAAATCTATTAAAACAATAACAGTGCCTGAAAGGGGTGTGTGTGTTTCCTTATTTAGCCAAAGGCCAGGGTGAAGAGGCGATATGGAAGATGCATCATCCTTGTGCTGAAAGAAACAATCAGATGTCTTTCACAATTCTAAACATATGAAATTAGCTTATTTGGCAAAGGAAATGTTTCATTACTAGTCTGTTCAAATGGCCTCAGAGCCTGTCGAGGTTTCAACTTTACATCTTTTGCACTTTCCTAATTTTAACAACAGGACAACCATATTCAAAGAAAGCACATTCAAATTACTTCCTAAAAGACTTCCACACTTCCACAACTTCTAGCTCTTCTTCCTTACTAACATATGCCACACTATTACTAGCAGAAATCCAGTTCTCAGTAGTAACATAAATACAGGGATTATGCCATGTCCCAAGTCCCAAATGCATTTCATGCAATTAGCACAATATTTAAAAGTATATATGTTAGCTGTCAGAGTGTATCATGTCCACATAGTTGCAGGTACCCTTATTTCAGAAACTGATTAACCTTCTGTTAAATACTACTCACTTGTGACCATCTACACTATCGTTGGATCATTCATCAATGGAGCCTCTTCAGAACCATGTAAGCTTCGTTGTTGTTGTTGTTGTCGTCATCATCATCATCAATATTTTTAAAAAAATCCTTCTTCACAGAAGAATGCTACCTTCTAGGGATGTGTCCTGAGAAGAAGGCGGCAGAGTGATGGATTTATTTTTATTTATATTTATATCCTGCCCTATACCCAGAGGTCTCGGGGCAGGCAACAACTTTTAAAACAGCAATTTACAAATGAGTGTATAAAATACATACCATATTTATAACTCTCAAGAGAAGCCAACTGCATACCTGCTATGAAGAGTGGAGAAACACAATAGTTCCTTTAAGTTTAAAATCATTTTAAAATATTTGTTTTAGTCAGGTTGACTATTTACATTTTGGATTTGGATTTCATACTAATGAATTTCATACATATATTCACACAAGGCAGGAGACAGAATCTAAGGTAAGCATCCTATCAAATGCAAAATCTTCTTAAACTCTTTTGCCACAAGGACTCAAAGTTCCGGATCTTCAAGATCCAGAACTTTGAGATGCAAACATATTCGAAAATTTTGTTACCGACGTTTGCATCACTTGATTCAAATTGGAATTTCAAATATACGGATCTGGATAATCCAAATTTGAACTGGATATTCTATTTGAATTGAATTTGAATGCAAAAAATGCATTTGTAAACATCCCTAATTAAGATAGCGCTTTATCTGGATCACTGGTAGACCTGTTTATTTAGATCTGTCAGTGGAGCAGTGCAGTCCTTAACTGGAACATGGAAGGTGTGCAGAAAGCACGCTTCCCGTGTTTGGGACTACTGAGGGGCACCTTTGTGGCATGCTATAGTGCATCATTGTAAAGTGCCCCCAGAGATCCTGAACAAATGCCCCTAGCTGTTGAAGGCATGGGGACGTGGCCACAAAGCTTATAGGTTTTACAACCACACGGTGGGCTGATCTGGTTCAGCACCTTCAGTGCAGATGGTAAGGATCCAGCCCATGTCTTCTTGTGATTTGGGTTGAGCCACTCAGGACATACTGCTACAAAATACAGATAGGTATGTGCAGAAAGGACCATACAGTGTCCCCTAGTTATAGTGCTGTTCGACAGAGAAAATATATATTCTTTCTCTGTGCTCACTGCTCCACATCATGCAACATTTGTTGTATCTCCAACAGAAAACAAGCTATCTTCTGGGCTACACATATCCCGTTTGCTCTGATGAGGTTTCACAAGTGATAAGTTACAATGAAAATACAAGAAAGTACTGAAAATCTGTTTCCTGAAAAAAGAAGGAATGAAAGAAAGGGGACATTTGGCTTTTAGAAAACTTATTCAAATGTGTGTTATTTAATTTCTTGCAAGAGTATTTATTGGTGTTGGTTTAGTATAATGGACTTTATACAGCAAAAGTGGGTGTATGCTATGCTTAGAAATGCCTGAAGTTCTACATGGGGAAAATATGAACCAAAAGATTATGTATAAAAATTCAAATAGACTTTCAGTTTTACAGCCTTGAAATGTAATAGGTAGTTCAAATAAAGGTAGTTCTAAAATGCCCAGAGGTAAAACAGTTGCTTAATGAGGTTGTACTGAATGGAATTAAAATACAGACTTATAAAAATAAATTCTAAATGTAATGTTTGTGAGTTATACTATTTCAACAGTACTTCTATCCATACATTTGAAGAATGATGGGCCAATTTTTATTCTGGTAGCCGGATTAAAGGAAACTGTTTTTCTCAAATCCATCCCTGGGAAGATCCGTCTGAAATAGGGACGGATCCAAATAAGGCCCCCTGCTTCCGCACTCACGTGGGAAGGCCGGATTCTGGAGAACGGATGGAGTGGGTGCTGTGCGGATGCATCAGCACCCATTCCAAAAGTCCTCTGGTTCATGCACCACTGATGCCACCCCCGGAGCTGTGGGACTGGAGCGGTGAGCAGCCAGTCTGTGTTTCCATTGGCACCCGGCATGCAGGGGAAGCAGGCAGTCCAGCTTCCGCTCTTCCCAACATGGCAGCCAGAGGGACATCCGTTCCCTCTCCTGTCCGTGGGTGGAAGCGTCCTCCCTTGATGCAGATTTTCCACACAAGACCAGATTAAGAGCTAATTTTTCAGGTCTTTCCGGGAACGAGTTTTAGCGGCGCCCAGACCACATTAGAGATGGATCTCATCCGAGCCTGTGCAGAAGTGGCATCCTCAAAGTGTCCCAGATCTGGCCTCCAGTGCGGAAGGTAAGTTCCAATGTGTCTTTAATGTGTTTCTAAATGCTTTGTAACGGCCTGTGTGGAAACACCCTTACACAGTTTTTGATCCTCACAGTTTTTGACTGTATCACAAAGACCTTTGGGAAGGTCAGAAGGTGTTCTTATATAATGTATAAGCTGGTAAATGGGAGGAAAACCCTTGTTAGATAATCTAGCTGCTTTCAGACATAACAAAAGGGACACCTCAAAGGTGCCTCAGAGAGAGAGAGTATGTGGCCCTAGTGTCCCCAAGCATTCTCTCAAGTCAACCTTTTCTAGCACATAATGTTCAGGACGGGGGGGGGGGCAAGCTGGTACATGAACAATCCTATCTCTAAGCTTTCTCAAAACTGCCTTGGAGGTGCCTCGCTTCTTTTTTTCTGTTTCTAGTCATAGCCTCAAAAAAGGTGACCTGAGACCTCATAATATTCGTGAAGGTCTGGGAGAAAAATGCATGATAGACTTTTTAATCTCTTGGTGGCTGGTGGCGCGAAGAGTAACCGGTCACCAGTGCCGGCCCTTTCTCTCTCTCTCTCTCTTGAGCCCAGTTTGCCCCAAGGCAGGTGAAGGAAGACAGTGGCGAGCATGGCTCCTTTATCAGCAACAAGACAGGCGGTCGAGAGAGAGAGAGGAACGCTGGTGCTGGCGACCGGTTCCTCTTCGC
Organism: Aspidoscelis tigris stejnegeri; assembly: GCA_023333525.1. Lineage (NCBI taxonomy): Eukaryota > Metazoa > Chordata > Lepidosauria > Squamata > Teiidae > Aspidoscelis > Aspidoscelis tigris. The sequence goes on along the minus strand of JALMGA010000019.1, from coordinate 4,242,733 downwards.
GCCACGGGCTTGGTTGGGGCAGCGGTGGTGGTGAAGAGGTGGCGATGTCACCTCTCTCTATCTCTCTCGGCAGCCTGCCTTGTTGCCAACAATGGAGCCCTGCTCGCCGCCGAGAGAGAGAGAGAGAGAGAGATTAGAACCAGTCCTCCACATGGCAGCCACGTGGAAAAGGAGAACCTACTCCTAGGTAGGGAATGGGGGGGAGAGAGAAAGGGAGGGACGCGATGCAGAGAGGATGGAGGGAGAGGGGGGCAGGTAAAAAGGGGAGATTAAAAGCTAAGCTTAGGGGCAAAGTGAGGGAGCAACTTACCTTGGCTTCTTCAGTCCACCCGTCTCTCCAGAAATGGCGGCGGCAACAGGGCCAGTCGCGCACGCACAGGAGAAGGAAGGAGGAGCATATCTTGTTCCACCAATCAGCTTTGTCAGAGCGGCGCTCTCTGGCAGCGCTCATCCAGCGATAAAAATAATGCGCCTTGAACCAATAGAAGGAGTGGAAAGCTGCTGATGGGTGGAACAAGCTATAATGCATTGTATATGCCCTCAGGACATAGGGTGTGCGCGCGCCCCACTGCCCACAAGGAAGAGCCACCCCTGTTTCGAATGTTAGATACGAATTTGAAGATACACATGTTGATAACATTCATATGTGTTATACATTTTGTATGCATCCTGTTTTATCCCGTATGCATCCCATCTTTGTTCCGTATTATAAGCACAAATGCGGACAGATACACATGATATTCCGACAGATATGTGTGATATTCGTACATACCTATCTGTACATTTGATTGATTTGAATCATTCAAACAAATGCTTTGGAACATTTGAAATTCATTTGAATGTTTAAATTCGAATGTGAAGACATTCTATTTGAATTTGAATGCCCACAATTGATTGAATTTTGAATGTTTAGTGCACATCCGTAAGATTACATAACAGTTGGTGCACCCCCTGAAAGTTACTAGCATTCTACCAGTTGGAGTTGTTGGAGTCACTTCCATTTTGTATAGCCTACACAGGGGTTGGAGAAGCAAAGGACTGCTCTTTAAGATGACTCATCAGGGTCAGGTGAGCCAGTTTGGTCTCGTGGTTAGGGAGCTGGACTCTTATCTGGGAATACTGGGTTCAATTCCATCCTCCCCCATGAAGCCATCAGGGTGACCTTGGGCAAGTCACAGCTCTCTTCTGAGCTCTCAGAGCCCACCTCACAGGATATTCTGTTGTGGGGAGAAGAATAGAAAAGCTTTGTCAGCCACTTTCGAGTCCCCTTAAATGGGTAAGAAAAGCAGGGTAGAAAAGCCAGCTCCTCCTCCTCCTCCTCTTCTTCTTCTAATACCATCTATGTCAACCTCTGAGAGTTTTCCATTAGAGGGTGTGATGAAGTAACTTCCTATCCCACTGAGCCAGAGCATCCCTGTAGCAGTCTGTTTTGAACTGGATTTCATAGGTGACCTATTACAAAACAGAAGTGACTGCAGTACATTTCTGGCTTGACATCCTGAAATCTGAGTCTTCACCTCACATTAGCAGCAACATTTGTTTTATGAGGCAGACAATTGTAACAGTGCATAGGAGGGGATGGGTGGGGTGCCACTCTCTTGCAAAATGGCACGCTTATATACTGATAACTGCCGTAAGCACAGCAACATTCGGCATGTACAGCTCCAAGGCTTATTAGAATTCCAGTGAACAAGCTTCTACAATTATGATTTGATTTTAATTAGTTTAGATATTAGCAGAAAAGGCCCCAGCAGCCTTTAAATGTCACTGAATTTCCCAGAACGCTAAGGGTGTCTCAGCTATCTTAACTTGATGAGTCCAAAGGGCCTCAGGGAAACCCAGCAAAAGGCAAGGCATATCAAAGATCCTGGTGTCCTGTGGTCACCCACACTAATCAGCCCTGGGTGTGTTAGGCATTGCATTGGCTTACAATAGTAAACCCTTTAAAAAGAAGCACATTTTAATAATTTCCTTAAATTACTCACTCGGGGTATATGTAACATTTAGCACCAGACTTTACATGATGCAGTTAGGTTTCTCTGTCAATCAAAATGAAACACAGCCTGCATGTAGTGCAAAAATCCCTCTCTAGAGATTGTTCTTCAGGGCTGTTAGAAGCAAGGCAGGTCTAACCACTCAGCTCTACAACCCACTAAGTCGCCATTAAGACAATCCAAGATCCCTGACTACATTGGGTGCAACAGTCCTCTGTGTGTGTGGTTTTTTTAAAGAGGCTATTTTATAGACTCTAAACACTAATGTTTCCAGGTGAATAAAAGGCTTTAAAGAATTACAGTATCAAGGTGATGGTTTAGTTATTAATTTTTAAGAAAAACATCAACTGCAGACGGTGCACAGAACCAAATGTTTATTTAAAAACAACCATTTTTATTTAAAAACAGCCATTCATGAGAATTCATAGGAAATAGAACATTAGCATTCGAACTGAACAAATTGACCGACATTCGAATGTGAAGCAAATGTTTTTGTGCATCTGTTCCATGCTTCATTATAGTCATGAAGGTGGGGAGGCAGCAAAGCAGCTGCCCTGTCATATCAGCAGTTGATTCAGAGCAGATTCAAAGCAGATCGGGAACAGATTCAGAGGGGATTTGGAGATGTGACTGGAGCAGAGATTCAAAGCGGATTTAAACAGCATTCATAGTGGATCTGAATCTTATCATATTCAAAGTAGCTCTGTTGGCAAGCATGGAAAAACTGTGCATATCTCGAACGAGAAGGTATATTGTGTAACTCCTACAGTATCTTAAAATGCCTGCACAACTCCATCCAATCTCTAGGTAAACTTTTAAAGTCTTTGAGGTAAGAATCGTCCTTCTATGTACCTGAAAAGAACACATCACTTCTTCAGCCATTTAATGGATCCATAGTTCTCAGAACCAGGATAAACAGTCAAACTGTATCGCATTACTGAAATTCATTGTTAAATTTAATTCTGTCCCTTTTATGTTCTTTTTAAAAAATAAATCTGAATTTAAATTCCTCAATACTACATATAAAAAATGTATAAATTAGGAATGTGCACAAATATTCATAACATTTGATATTTGTCCAAATTTGTATGAATTTGGACATTCATATGTGAATCATATGTACATTGACATTCATATTCTTAGGAATGTTTAGGAACATTCGTGAAATGGGGAGGTGGGAAAGCAGCTGTGCCAGTCATCTGACATGGTTTGAGAGCAGTTTCAGAATGGATTCAGAGTGGATTTGACACTTTCAGGGCAGATATATTACAGGATATGTATGTAAATATATCGGACGCGTATGTAAACATATCAGATATGTATTGGATAGCCATTGGATATGCATGTTCATACTGGATATTCATATGAATTTGTACGAAAATACATTCATATTGAATAGAATCATTCCACATTTGAAGGGGATCTATTTGAACAAATACCAGTTTTCTTACAGTCCAGCAAAGTAGTTAGTAGCACTTGAAGACTAACAGGTAAAGGGTTGGTGGCATGAGCTTTCGTAGACATGTCTACTTCTTCAGATGCTGAGGGGCCCAATGGGCGCGTCTACTTCTTCAGATGCCGAGGGGCCCAATGGGCGCATCTACTTCTTCAGATGCTAGGGGGCCCAATGGGCGCGTCTACTTCTTCAGATGCCGAGGGGCCCAATGGGCGCGTCTACTTCTTCAGATGCTGAGGGGCCCAATGGGCGCGTCTACTTCTTCAGATGCTGAGGGGCCCAATGGGCATGTCTACTTCTTCAGATGCTAGGGGCCCAATGGGCGCGTCTACTTCTTCAGATGCTAGGGGACCAATGGGCGCGTCTACTTCTTCAGATGCTAGGGGGCCCAATGGGTGTGTCTAGTTCTTCAGATGCTAGGGGGCCCAATGGCGCGTCTACTTCTTCAGATGCTAGGGGCCCAATGGGCGCGTCTAATTCTTCAGATGCTGAGAGGCCCAATGGGCGTGTCTAGTTCTTCAGATGCTAGGGGGCCAAATGGGCGCGTCTACTTCTTAAGATGCTGCGGGGCCCAATGGGCACGTCTACTTCTTCAGATGCTAAGGGGCCCAATGGGCGCGTCTACTTCTTCAGATGCTGAGGGGCCCAATGGGCATGTCTACTTCTTCAGATGCTAGGGGCCCAATGGGTGCGTCTACTTCTTCAGATGCTAGGGGCCCAATGGGAGCGTCTACTTCTTCAGATGCTAGGGGCCCAATGGGCGCGTCTACTTCAGATGCTAGGGGGCCCAATGGGTGTGTCTAGTTCTTCAGATGCTAGGGGGCCCAATGGCGCGTCTACTTCTTTAGATGCTAGGGGCCCAATGGGCGTGTCTACTTCTTCAGATGCTGAAGGGCCCAATGGGCACGTCTACTTCTTCAGATGCCAGGGGCCCAATGGGCGTGTCTACTTCTTCAGATGCTAGGGGCCCAATGGGCGCGTTTACTTCTTCAGATGCTAGGGGCCCAATGGGCACGTCTACTTCTTCAGATGCTAGGGGGCCCAATGGGTGTGTCTAGTTCTTCAGATGCTAGGGGGCCCAATGGGTGCATCTACTTCTTTAGATGCTAGGGGGCCCAATGGGCCCCCTAGCATCTGAAGAACTAGACGTGCCTATGAAAGCTCATGCCACCAACCCTTCTCTTTCTCCTGTTAGTCTCCCAATGGACCCCCTAGCATCTGAAGAAGTAGACGGGTCTACCAAAGCTCATGCCACCAATCTTTCTGTTAATCTCCAAGGGCTACTAACTACTTTGCTGAACTTTTCAATTTAGACTAACACGGCTATTTCTCTGATAATTTTCTTACATTCAATTTGATATGAATGGAATGCAAAAAGCCCATTCATGCCTATCCCTAATAAACATATTTTTAAATAGAGTTTGTAACTTTTGGCTTAAAGTGCTTATTCAGTCTGTGGTAGTAACTGCTGTTACCTTTTATGAACAGATCAAGCATTTATTTCTCTCCTCTGGTTTTTTTTTCTAAATATTTTAAGTATCCCCCCCCCCCTTTCTCTCTCTCTTAGTTTAGACAGGATTGTTGAAGGGGGGTTCTCTGCTTGGTGGTCAAGGAGTCTTCATCCACTGAAACCTCTTCCGTCTTCTGTGGATTGGCATGCCAGCTACAAAGGCAGCAGTACAACAGAGTGTCCCCTTTGGCGTGACTGACATGCTGAAAGAGTCCTTTGATTTTTGTTGTTCTGTTTTTCACTTTGTAACTACAGGGTGCTCCCTGTGCATCCACCTCTGGATTCAGGGTTGGGCTTCAGTCACAGGAGCTTCAAGACAGCAGAGTTACTGTTGAGTAAAGAAGGCAGCATGAACTTTTACTCTGCATTCAACACTGGTGCACAAACTCCCAGTTTGAACTTCTGCATCAGGATCTTTTGACCATTTCATTCTGGGGTCAGAAAGTCCTGGAAAATTTCAAGTGGAAAGTCAGGAGACTGTGGCTGATTGCAAAAGTGCCTCAGACTGCATGGTTAAATTGGCTCTTTTAAAAACACCACAGCAGATCTTTTTAAGGTTTTTAGAGTAATGCAGCCTGTGCCAGCACAGTACAGGATGCATCTGGAAACTTGCTACACAGGCCCCTTTCCTTTGGTTATTTTTGCTCCAGCCAAACTTTCCCAGATGATCCAGTGTTGTGCTGGGGCTGGGGATGTGAAGGAATATTTGCACAAATTTGGACATTCATATTCAAACTGATACATTCGTATGAAGCTCCACAGGGGATTCTTATAGGATTCAAATGAATTTGTATCAATTTGCATGCATTCATATTGGATTTGTATAGGACTGAACATTCATATCTAATTTGAATTCCACTACATTCAAAGGGGTTCTATTCAAATGAATACAAATTTTCTTGCATTTGATTCGATACATATCGAGTCCAAAAATACGGGTTGCATACGGGATAAGTATGGGATGCATACACACATGTATGGACTCATACTGATATGTACGGGTATTGGAAAGATGCGTACAGGCATCTACGCATCTTGTTCACATTCGTAAGTGCAAATTCAGATAAAAAATTTGAACAAATAGATTCGAATTTGCTCAATTCGAATTGAACTTTGTTAAATTTGAATGTAGATAATTCAAATCAAATAGAATTTTCAATTATTCAAATCGACTCAAATAGAATGTCAAAAAATTCTTGCACTTTCCTAGTTTACAGATTTTGTGAAGCTAAAATGCTTAACAGTCTAACAGGCGTGTAGGAAGGGGAGTAAGACTGGAAGTGAAAGTATTCCTGCTGTTAATGAGACAGAGGTGACTGTAAACAATAAGATACCTTATAGCTATTTTCAAACAAGAATCAAAGATGCAATTAAGCATAAAGCACTGTCAATGATGAAGCAACATATCTTGGCTTCCCTTTTTCTCTGCATTGAACAGCACAAGCGTAACCAAAAAGCGCATCAGAAGAAAGAGAGATGCTGAAAACTTAATTTATAGTACATTAAGAGAGTCACAGACTTTTGGCAGCTCCAACAATCAAAGCATTGTTACAACCATTTGGGTGTGATCACAACACAAAAGTAGATGCTAATGCTAGCAACCTTGTCTCCATTAAGTGCTGTCACATATAGTCTTTCTTCCCTTGGAGAACAGCTTGGGATTCTGCCATGTCTTTGCAGATGAATCCTCTCTGAAGCAGAATTCATTTCTTTGTATTTATTTTTCTCAATGCTTTCCAAGTTTTTAAGCAGGTCTTAACACACGAAGGCCTGTTTGTAACATTTGATATTCATACGAATTTGGACGTTCATATACGAATCGAAGGTTATGACATTCATACATTGACATTCATATTTGTACAAATGTTTTGGAACCTTTGTATGAATGCTTTGGAACATTCATGAACCTGTCTGGGGCGGGCGCAGAAGCAGAGCTGTGCATGTGGATGGCACCAGCTCCAACACTCAGAGCCATGGAGCTGAGAGTGGCATCCTTGGTGGGCAGGATCGTGGCCCCAATGTCCCCCCCTCCACTCCCCCATTGCCGCTGCATTGGGGTTTGGGGTTTTGTGAGGCACAAGCACCGTCTCCCCCTCCGCCACTTAGGGGGGGGGAGCAGAGGGCCAAGCACGGGGTCGATTGTCCCTCTGTGACCACCTGGAGTGGTGGAGGCTGAGGGGGGAGCTGGCCATGAGCATTTGGTGGGCTACCGTGTGCAATGGAATGCTGGACTGGATGGGCTGTGGCCTGATCCAGCAGGGCTTCTCTTACGTTCTTATGTTCTAAGTCTCATCATGATGCTGGCATGTTCCTAACATTTTTAATGTACTTGGAGATAGCCTTAGTGCCATTCCTAGTTCTGGGCTAAGATCCAACCACAAGTCCAGTTCAGCGACTACCGAGTATCTTTTCTTGCTTCAAGAAATGGTGTTACTTGTTGAATGAGGATCTTTTATGCAGAAATGTTTTTTAAAAATAAAAATAGAGAAGTTTCCAAATGTTAAGTGCTTTTCAAAGGCACCACCCCACCCAGTACATTCATGACTATCAAAGTCTTTCCAAACTTTTAATTTTTTTTATCGCTGTTTTCCTTATCCTATTGTATAATTTGAACAGGTTCTTCTCTTCCTCCCCTCTTTTTTTTCTTTATAGTGAAAGTTTTAGGAAGTTTATATAAATTAATAAAATCCTGGGCTCTATGAAGCCAATCTAGCTTTGAACATGCTTTTATTGATCTTTCAGGTAAATCTACTGTGAAAGTTATGAGCCAAGCCCAGCACACTGACTTCAAACAGAATTGGAGGTACCTGTAGAGAGTTACCCTGGCAGACAAGCTTTCACTAAAGCCAATAGAGCAGAGGTGAGAATAAGGGGGAAAAAAGTTCCTTAATTAACATTTCATGTGTATTGCAGGTTGAATGATTTAAGGCAACTTAAACTATCGCTACTGTACACAGAAGGATGATGTCTGCCTTTTGAGACATAAATACTAAACCATAAGGCCTGGTTTTCTTCTCGACTATCACAAATAGAAGGGTCAACAGTTGTAATAGGTTCCAATTAAGATGCTATATTACAAAGCACACAAACAAAGCTGAATCCAGATGTCACTTAATTATTTTTCTATATTTAGATATTCCGGAATAAAGCTTCATGTCGTGCACCTATGCAGAAAATTCAACACCAGGGAACTACCTACTCCTGGGCAGAAGCAAGCATTCCAGCCCAGGTGATGTCCCCTCCATATGGCCATGGCATGCATGTGGAAGTTGGCAAATGTTTACTAGACTGAGGTTGCATCTTCATGGCGACATAACTAGTTGCCTTTGCAGTGGAATTCTCCATCACTTGGCCTGACATGATTCAGAGCTGTTTTAACATTGGACAAGTAATGACCCTGTCTGACGCTAAAACACACTGGGTAGAAATCAGTCCATTTAAGTTCCCCCTACCACCACTGTCTGGCTAGATAATATCAGAGAAATAGCCGTGTTAGTCTGATACGAAAAGTCCAGCAAGGTAGTAGCAGACATGGAGACTAACAAGGGAAGTGTTGGTGGCATGAGCTTTCGCAGACATGTCTACTTCTTCAGATGCTAGGGGGTCCAATGGGCATGTCTACTTCTTCAGATGCTAGGGCCCCCCTAGCAACTGAAGAAGTCGACGTGCCCATTGGGCCTCCTAGCACCTGAAGAAATAGACATGCCCATTGGGCCCCCTAGCATCTGAAGAAGTAGATGTGTCTATGAAAGCTCATGCCACCAACCCTTCTCTTGTTAGTCTCCATGTGCTACTACGACCTTGCTAGATAATAGTGAAGGTCAATCAGGTGGCAAGCGCCTTCATTATTCTTCCTCTGAGTTTACTAGCAGTATATTTGAAAGCAACTTTGCTGCTGCTTGAACTGGCTGCAGATCGTAGCAACAATGTGCATTTGTCATCCCCCCAAGAATACTTACCAGCAGCCTTTCTGGTCATCTGGATGAAGCCTGGTTAATTAGCTCCATGTCCAATGCCGCCTCTTCTGCCTCCCTTCTGCACCTTCTCTCATTCTGACATTTTTATACACACACACGGACATATTTTCTGTCACTGTCTTGCTTTCACAATCTTTTTCCTCTGGAACATCTCTCTTCCTCTTTTTCTCTCTCCCACCTCTGCCTATTTTTCTTTCATTGATATTTTGTCTGTCTCGTATACTTCCTGTGCTGCTGTTCTGAAAATCTCACACATTTTGTAGTACTTGCACCCAATTGGCATACAGGTCCGATCTGCTTCTGGACCAGATTGTAACACTGAGAACCAGCATTGTAGAGAACAAGAATATTTGGAGTACAGCAAACAACCACAGGAAATGCTTCCGTTCCAGAGACAACTGCCTGGGCCAAAAACTTCCCAGGGAAAGAACAGCAGCAGGTGTACGAACAACATGGTCTCAGGTTTAGAGTATCAGATTATTATCTGTCAGCCTCTCTGACTGATTCTGCACTCCTACACGAAGCCAGCATGGTGACCTTGGGCTAGTCAAAGCTTTCTTTCTGAGCTCTCATATCCCCACCTACCTCACAGGGTGTCTGTTGTGGGAAGAATAGAAAGCTTTGTCAGCCAAATCAAATGCAAACAGTCTTCTTCTCCTTCTCCTTCTCCTTCTTCTCCTTCTCCTTCTCCTTCTCCTTCTCCTTCTCCTTCTCCTTCTCCTTCTTCTTCTTCTTCTTCTTCTTCTTCTTCTTCTTCTTCTTCTTCATGCCATCACATTCCAAAGAGTGTTGCACATGTATAGAGCTTTTCTTAGTGCCTTGTCTGCAGTCACCTCCCATATCCTGCAAATAATGTATTGGGTCCACTCTTATGTCTTTCCCCTTTGCCTGTGAAAACAGAGCTCCTGCTCTGGTCTAGACCTGGCAAAACCTCTTCAGCTACAGCTTTATTGTAAATGGGGCAACAGAGAGGCAACCAGAAGCAACTTCCACACACATTCTGCCCTTGATCCTATCTCAAGGATCCCATGAAGCCTCCTTTCTACACATCTGAATGCAGAGGTGTACATAATTTACAATGGGATATGGTCAAGCCCCTGTGATGGTCTTGAATTCCAAGATTTTTCAAGGCTGTTTATCTGATCCTCTGTCTCCAACCCTTAGCAGCCACAACTTAAATGCAGAGGGGCCTTCAGTTGAGTTGGACACAGTCCCACAGTGAGGGAGGGGGCTATTGTCAGTTTAAATTTCCCTGCTTTCTCAAGGGCAGAAAACTTCAAGTGATTGACAGCTTGCTGGAGGAGGAGAGAGGCAGATGATTGGAGAAGTTGCAACTGCATCCCACAAACAATGTTTTAGTCTAAAACATTCACCTTGTTTGCTGGTTGCAGCTGCCACCTTCCAATCATCCTACCCTCAATTCCTTGAGTTAACTGTCCAATCCATCATTTGAAGTTGCCTGTTCTTCAGAAAGCAAGTAACTTGAAACAGGCAGTATTTTTTCCACCCAGTTTGTCCAGGTGAAGTCAGAAACTCTGTACTCCAAGAACAGGACTTTGAAAAGTTCTTCAGCTGCACCTGCCAATACTGAAGAAAGCACTAATGACAAAGAGAGTTTCCATCACCTTAGCATCATGGAAGAGAGCTTCCTTTTTTTTGTCTTCCTGAACTAACTTTAGGGCATGGGGAAGCTGACTCATGTCAAGACTGAGTGACAATGGGTGTTTGAAGTTTGGTACAGTTGAAGTGCTTGGAGGAAATGATCTTTGTAACAGGCTTAGTCCCATGTGAACGGCCATATATGTTTTTCTGCTTCACATTGAAACATGTCAGGTAGCTGCATACTTGATCTTTTTCTCTTTCTCCAGAGTTTGTGTGGGGAGATGTGTTGGCATCCCGAAAACAGATCAAGGGTATCTAGTCCAAGCCTGTGAGATGCAGCAATTGCACAACACCTCTTTCCTTGAGTCTTCAGCCCCATCCAAGGAAGAAAAGGTGAACTGGTGATAGACAGAAAATGGATGACTTCTGGGTAGAAAGGCACATGAAGAAAAATTTTAGTTTAGTGGTGAACTGAACATCCATTTATTTAGCTCAACAATGAACTGGTTATTGGACAAATGATTGTTTGCATTTGATTTCAGACTTGTTTGAAGACAAGTTTGATCTACAATTTTCCCATTGAAAAATGCCCTTTTAAAGGGTAAAAGAGACTGAACTGTTTAAAGAGAATAATGCCGCATCCCCATAGGGGCTAAAATCTGGAGTGGATTCAGATTCAGCATTGAGGGTTCCCATTAAATTCTCCAGTAGCCCGAATTCCCCAGAAAATCCAGGGAAATAAAGCTCCTGTTTCAACAGGGCTTTTCCAGCTGACTCAAATTAAAGCCGGGCGACGGAGGACAGCTGGCAGCCAGGGCAAGCAAGCGAGCATGTGGGTGCAGGGAGGGGAGGCCACCCCTTGGATGCTCGCTTCCCCTTGAAGGCGGCGAAAGCAGCAGCAGGCATGGGAGAGGAGTGAGATTTGCCATGACCACCACCATCTCTTCCACCACCACCGGGTGCTTGACGAGGTCTGCAGGAAAGGTGTGCAAAAATTTCTTTCTTCAGACTCCTTCTCCAGGGCCAAGTGGGCAAGAGAGATGAAAAATTAAATGCAAATGCAGACATCCAAAGTGAATAGTAGCAGTAGACTAGAAGAAGAAGAGTTGGCTTTTCTATCCTGCTTTTCTCATCCATTTAAGGGGACTCAAAGCAGCTGACAAAGCTTTCTATTCTCCACACAACAGAAAACCCTGTGAGGTAGGTGGGGCTGTAAGAGCTCAGAAGAGAGCTGTGACTAGCCCAAGGCCACCCAGCTGGCTTTGTGGAGGAGGGTGGAATCAAACTCGATATTTCCAGATAAGAGTCCGGCTCCTTAATCATTAGGCCAAACTGGCTCAATATTTCACATGTACCCATGGCAATCCCAACTTAGCCCCAGAATATAGATGTGAAGTCCAAAAATAGTCCTATTTCCCCCTTGAGATCCTGGCTTGTTTGTTTTTCAAATTTGCTTCTGAGATTCTTTCTTTTGAAAGTACCCCCTGTGTGCGTGTGAGGGCAAGAACTTGCATAGTTCTGAGTACTTTAGCCATCAAAGCATTGTGGCAGAAAGCACCAGAATGCTACAATCCTAGGCCCTGGGATGCCACCCTGCTGTCTGGCAAGGATGCTGCAGGACAACTGCAGAATCTGAACAAGATCCCATATTTTCCTCATCATCTGGAGGCAGCCTCATGCAACCTGAGTCAATTTTAGAAAGGTTTCTATAAATACAGGATTAAAAAAAAAAAATCAGAGAGCCTGGCCTGAAAAAAATCCTTCATACACCATACATATGTTTTATACATTGCCTGGTCATAAACTGACTGAAACCAAATCTTGCGCTGCACCTGTGAGACTGGAGCCTGCACCATGCACTTCCCCAGGATGGATATAAAAACTGTGGCTGCCTCTGGCTGGGGTGAGAGGAGAAACAACTGAGTCTTGTGCTGCACCTGTGAGACTGGAGCCTCTGTCCAGAGGCTTTTCCGCACTGCAACGCGTTCCAAACGGAACGCGTTCAGGCAGGAAGCTTAAGACAGCTCCGGGCGCTTTCACCGTTCACACACAGGCGCGCCGGAACACATTCCGGCGCGCCTGTGTGTGAACGGTAAAAGCGCCCGGAACTGTCTTGGCCGGCAAAGGCCGGCCAGGGGCGCGGAGACAGCTGCGGAGGCAGATCGGCAATCAGCTGATTGTCAAACAGCTGATTGCCAAACCTGCGCCGGCGGGGGAGGCGGGCCCGCGGCTGTTCGGGAGCGAGAAGCAAGCACGAATCCTTCTCCTCCCGAACGCCTGCGGGCAGTTCGTCCGCGCCCGAACGCATGTAGAGCACTTCAAAGTGCTCTACATTTGGAACGCGCGAGAGACAGCTCCGGATACGTCGGATCGCAAGCCCCGCGGCGGCAATGCGTTTGCCGCGTTCCGGGCTGTCTCCCGCGCGTTCCAAACACCCCCGTGCGAAAACGTCTCAGGTCTCTTCTTGGTATGGGATCCAGCTGAAGATGGAGGGATGGAGGGACACCTGGTGATACCATTGATGATTATTAATAAAAATAATTGGCTAAACATGATTGGAAAATATTCTGGCGTAAAAACAGTGTCGCGGGCCAGGAGTCCTAGATGGAGTGTGATTCCATCAGAGCTCTGGGATTTGGCTTCAGTTGGAATAATAAGAGGCTAGGACCATTAACTTGGAATAAAAGCCTTGACCATAGGAAATGTTTCCAAAAGCAAAGGAAAGCTCTGTACATTTTACAAGACAAAACAGGTTTTTCTCTCCATTCAAGAGTTGATGATGCAACAATTCCTGCTGACCTCTTGGTACTGTTGGAGCCTTAATGGGCCACTTAAGTTGGTAAATCAAGACTACCAGAGAGGACAAAGAATGGTAAAATATTGGGTCTATTGACGTTAACGATTGATCGCTGAGGTTTGGAGGAGAATAATATCTTTTGCCTCAAGAAAATAATTCAGATGTTCCTGAGGAAGTGGGTCTCACTGGGATGTCTTGAGTCTTAGGGGTGCAAAAATCTGCTGAGTACACACATAGGCTATTTCATTAAAAAGAAACAAAAAGATTGCCCAAGGAACATGTTAGCTTCTCTTGAGACAGCTTGGGTACTGGATTGCCATTCAGGAAGGACTTTTGGAGATATTGTTAGGCTGATTTGTATCTTTTTGGGAGAGTCTGGGGAGCTTTGGTGGAATTGGATGTGGGTTTGATATTTAATGATTTTTTATTATTTTATATTTTTTGGAAATTTCCAACTTTTTCCTGTGGAGCAGGTGAGGTGGACTCAGCCCTTCAGCTTGTACAATAATCAGTTTGCTTCCCCTCACTTGTAACATAGCCATGATTAATTTCTAGGCCACCTCTAAGCTGCCTCAGAGATGGCCATTACAGTTACAGGACTTGTCCAGCAGGACTGAACCAGCCTGGATCCATTCTGGCAACAGGAATGATTCCAAAGTACTAGGATAATCTTAATTGGAAGGTTATCCAGGTACAGTTTTCCACACTGGTTCCAGAGACTGCACAATTTCTGGAGCCACTTAGAGATTTGCTGATGGTTAGGAACTGAAGGGAAACATTTCAACAGTGCAATTAGATGCACCTCCAAAACACATCGCCCTGTCAGAGTGGAACAGGGAAGTGTGTGCTGTTCTGCAACCCTCTCTGCACTGATCTAGCTGCCCCTGGCTATCTATGCCAGGAACAGGTTCCATCACAGTGTGGATGGATATGTCCAGGAGGAAGAGGGACCTCTTTCTTCTGCACCAGCATGCAGAAGAGAAAGAGGGCCAGATGACACAATATCAGGCTACCAGTAATTGCCAGAAGGATCAGGTTTCTTTCAAAGCTTGTATTTCTTCTGGCTTCTCACTTTTGGAGTCATTACAAAGAAAGAGAGCACCAGGAAGTCTTCAAATGAAATCTAAATGTGATCATCAATTTGCTTTATTCAAGCCACACTCTCAGCTTCTTCCTTTTGTATTTGTAAAATGGGCATAATGGCATTGTCTTACCTGACAGAATTCACAAAAGGATATGTTACATAGTGCTGGTGCATGGCAATCACATTTCCTTTTTGCAGCTTAGGTATCCGAGCTTAAGAACATAAGAACATGAGAGAAGCCCTGCTGGATCAGGCCACAGCCCATCTAGTCCAGCAACCCATTGCACACAGTGGCCCACCAAATGCTCATGGGCATCTCAAGCAGAGACAAGGACAAACCTTTTCCTGCTCTTGAATCCCAGCAAATGGCCTTAGAAGCATCCTGCTTCTCCCCCCCCCCCCAACCTGGAAGATGTACCTAAGCATTCATTCAAGTAGCCATTGATACATCTGTCATCCATCAACTTGTCTAACCCTACCTTAAAGCCATCTAGACTGGTAGCTGTCACCACCTCTTCTGGAGCTTAATGCCTGACACAATGCTAACTAGTAAAAGATAATTTCATGACTTATTATGGTTAAACTGCATACTTCTGCAGTTTCTTGGGAATCTGAAGTACTCAGAAAATCATATGGAAATTACCAATCCAGTCGTTACAAGTGTATGATGAATTCATTTTGTTTATGGGGTACCATTTATCAGAGATACCCCCTCCACCTGTGATGTATGTGTTTTTGGCACTTTTGGCCTGGGGATTGCATGCTTTATTGATGTATTTATTTTATTCCTCTTCCTGTCCTAGACTCATACTGAGACAGAATAATTTGCATAGGAAAAAGGAGATTATTATTTAAGATGGAGGGAGTCCTAATGGAATGATCGATACAAATTTAGAGAAAAGGCTCACACCGGAGTGGACCAAGCACTCTGAGGAATTATTCAATAGTTTGCTATATGTTTGTGTTATAGACACTTTTAACATTTCTTATGTTGCTTTTTTGATTAAAACCTGAAGAATCTAGAAGAGTTCAAATCCCTAAGCCCAATGCTGTGTGGCTTACTTTAGACCTGTTTCCCAGCCTAACCTACTTCACATGGTTTTAGAAAGCTAATATAGGGCACAGGATAGATGAGCATCTTGCTGAAAAGACACCAAATGTTTATCCGTTATGAATTTGTCATCATACAAGTAAATGAGACCAAATTTGACAAATAGCTTTTCAGCCAGAAAAAGGTAATAAACTCTTTTTGACAGAAAATGTCCAACATTTCTCAGTTTTTAGGTTTCAGATGGAGACATCTGCAGAGCCTTCATCAACTTCAACTGCGAGATCAATTAAAATACTAACAAATTGAACCAGTGCTTTTGTAAATATGCAACATCATTTCAATGATCATAAATGGCAATTCATCCACCTAGAAATGGCAGTACAAATATCATAAAGGCAATTGAAAACATTCAATAAATGCTTAGGGAAGGCACACAGCGATGAATATTAATCAGAAAGTTAATTACATAGGCAATGTTATTATGGAAAACACATATAGACACAGATGGAATAAAATTCGAAGATGAACATATTCATTCCATCTCTTAGTACAATTTTGCTTAAGATTCCTTTTTTTTTTTTTTAGATTTCTCTAATAATTTATTGGAGCATCTGCTTCATGCAGGTATGAACAGCTCCCACCAAAACATTAGGATGGCCCCACAATTCTACAAATATTATTTTTAATGTTTCTTAATGTTTTTGTGGGTGTATTTTGATGTTTTTATAGTTAATGTCCTTGCTACATTGCTAATGTTTAATATTTTCTCTTCGGGACACTGAATATCTTAAAAGGTAACTTTTAAAAATAGTTGATTTTACAACAGCCTTTAAGGAGTTGAGTTGATCAAAAGAAAACCTTACTTACATGTCTGAACAACCCAGTGGTATATAGTACAGAGAATAAATTTCTGGAGATGCACAGGGAATACCTAGTGGTAACTGATTAATCAGTCCTGAAAGGACAAAATGTGGACATGATGACTAGTCTTACTAGGATCTGCCCACAACTCCGGAGTGGTTTTTTTCCATGCTTATTGACAGCGGGCAGATAGAGATGCACCAAACCAGCTAATTCATGGAAGTTCAAATCAAACCAAACATGCTGTTCAAATATCCAAAAATTCAATTGAACTGAACCAGATCTCCATTTAAGAATGGATCAAAATTATTGTTTTTTTGGTTTTCAACCAGTTCAAAATTGGACTCAAAGCATTGTTTATTCAATTAAGTGGTTTTCTGTCAAACCAAACAAATGGATGTTCAGTTTGATAGTGAAGTAAACGTGCAGTTTTAATTTGTATGCATTTCTACTGACGGGCAATATGAGGTCTGATTTAATGTTCTGAAAGGGTCTCCTCTTATCAATGTAAAGATTTATATATGACCGTAGTAGGCTTGTAGTGAATTGCTGTTTGGTCTGTTCAAACAATGGTGTGAAGTCTGGTATTTAGCTTAGCATAAGCAGTGCCCTCTTAAGAATCGTTTAATATAAAATAATGCTTCTGAGAATTAACTTCTGCTATCCGCTTCTGTACCACTGCTCATGACAGTGACTTTCGAAAGAGAGAATGATCTGTCCAGGAAAAGCTATGGTTTGTGGGCAGGTATGAAGAGTGCTGCTGAATTCATAAACAACTCAGCTGGGTCCTGTGCATTCAGTTTAATGTAATCAAGAGAGCTATATAAGGATCTGAAATCTTTATGCTGAATCCCATTGTCGCAGTGATACTGCTGTGATGAAGTCTGCTTTGCTGATTGATTAATAAATGGAACTTAATATTTTTGGCCTCCTGTCCTTGGCACAGGCTCATACCAAGTGTGGAGCCCAATTTGGGGGCTCACAATGGTAAACAGGCCTGGGACTGCTAGGTGGTTCTACTTGCTGAAGAGGTTGCACAATGCTGATCCGCCCAAGGACGTGGAAGTGATGTGGCTGAGAAAGTAGGTGAGTTCCTATGTGACATTTGTGGTCACACTTGGTTCTTAATGCCTCTTAGGTGCCAAGGAGAGCCAGGACTTGCAAGGTGAAGTAGGGATGTGTACGGATATTCAAAAATTCAACAAACATCGATATTCGAATTCAAATCAGATTTTCAAAAATCTGAATTTCTGAATTTGGATCAAATCCAGATTTTTGAAAATCCATTATGGATTTTTGAATGGTTTGACTGAATTTGACATCACATATCACATCCAAATATCGGATCTATTTGCGCATATAATACGGGATCCAAATGGGATGCAAAGGGAACACAAATGCAATAAAACGGGATATGAACAGATTCAAAAATCAGATACGAATGTTCCTGACATTTGTATCATTCAATTCGAATTGGATTTTTGAAAATACAGATTCGGATAATCTGGATTCGAATCGGATTTTCAAAAATACAGAATTTTGAATTTTGCTTTGCTGTCTTCAAAGCTGGAGAATGAAAATCATTCAGTTTTGAACTGATAGCATGATCACAATGTTTATGGGCTTAAAATGCTTGCAGAAGTTAGTCACTTTGAGCACATCAAAAACATGCTGCCATGCAGAGCTGTAGAACAGATAGATCTCGCTCACCGCCACTGTCTTATGTTGTGTTGGCTCAGGCACCCAATGGTGGCCAGAGCCCTCAGTGTTCTGCCCCAGGTATACTCAAGCTTTTCAGTTCAGTCTGCACTCTGGCCTTGGGCAGAGGTCTTGAACAAGTGAAACTCCTCCCTCTTTGAAGAATCCACCAGTCTTTCTTAGTATGAACAAATTACAGTATTTATTGCAAGTAAGAGCTTACAGTTTCTTTGCAGCTTACTGGGTCTTCAGGCTTTAGTTACTGTCCTTTTCTGAGGCACTCAGGCCTAGAAAGAGTTCCTGCCTTCCTTTTGAGACACTGGCTAGTCTAGAAGGACTTTCTGCTTCCTTTGGCTCTTGCTGGCCTATTGGAAGTTGCTGCTTTTCTTTCTGCTGATGAGTTTCTTCTGTAGCACTTGCAGCCTATGAGGAGTTTCAGCCTGTCTAAGAATGATGATTCCTTCCACTCTCACAGCAGACTGAAAACTGGCCTAACTCTCCTGTGTAAGCTGTAAAAGCTCCACCCTCCTTACCCATAAGCCTGCCTCTTAAAGATACAGGCTCACATTCCTTTCTAAACTTCCAATAAACAAGGCTTACAACATAAACTTCAATTGCCACAAACAAACTTGTTGCAGAGGCATAACACTCAGAGGTATTCTTTATGCTCTTTGGGAAGTATGTGCTCCCCAGAGATGCAGTGCATGTCCAAGGCCCTGGCAGTTGCAAGACATCACATCTCTCAAGCTCTCACTGGGTGTGCTACTAACCTAGTCTGGATGCAACCTAGAAGCCCCAAAATGAAGTCACTTGATGAAAGATGTACATACAAGATCCATTCTCCTTCCTCACTTACTTTTTGGCACCCCTGGAAAGTGAGAATGTATCATAAACCACACACCATTGTCTTGATCTCACTGATACTCTGATCTCACTTCCTGTTCAGGGAGCACTGGTGGAGGGAATGCAACTTGGTCACCCAGTCAGGCACGGCTTTTATTATACCTCCAACTCTTTTGGGGTGGTGACTTCTTTTCAAGGATGGGTTTGATAATGGCGATTCTTTTAGGGAAGAGGAGTGTTACAGCCCCTTCTCAAACCTGCCCCTAATCTGACAGTAGTAGGTTGCCTAGAAGGGGCCTATAAAACACTTTCCTCATATTAAAGTGCTGTTCAAAAATTAAAATTGAAGGCACTCAGTGCTCAAGAGTGTCATTCCAAATATAATTCCAACAGAATCTGAAAATTGTGAAAAATGAAGTTAACATTTCTGAAGCATTATGAGTTTCTACTTGAACCTTGATGGGTCCATCTTTTTGGCATATGCAGTGGTTGTTGCTGAAGCTGTTGTTTCTTAAATTACTCTTATTGAATGTGCTTTACTGTTAAGCCGGTATTTTTAACACCTTGGATAATATGGTTACTAACAACAAAAATAAACCAGATTTTAAAAGCAGAGTGGAATTCCTTGAAGTCTATTTTATTTTAGTTTCCATGGATGGGATCAAAACAAGCTGCGTAGGAGAGCTTTGACAAGTCCATTCATCTCTAATACACACAACTGGGAGTCAACAAGATGCTCGGATCCTGGGAACTGCGGTGGAGAGTTTCTGGATGCTGATTTTATCACTCGCTGTGAAGCAAAAGGATACAGTTCTTGTCCTCAAAATTGTCCAGGTCTTCCCAAAATCAATCTAATTTAGCCATTGTCAGAGTAAACTCTATATGCTAAACACTGAGTATGTAGAGACGTACTTTGGTTTCTGGGAACTTGGAATGACCCTGGATTTGAAATCTAGACTGGAACTGACTTCAGAAAAGCACTGGGCTTACATTCAAGTAACTGGTGAGTGTGCCCTGAACTGGATGTATATGCTTCTTAAGGGGAGAATCTGGATTTCACATCTAAGCTTACACAGATGTCTCTGACATTTGTCCTACTTCTCCCGCAAAACAGCTCCTTCCACTTCTCATTCAGTCAAGCTGATCCTTTGCGATTAGCTGTGAATGACGAACGATATTGTTTTTAAAGCATTAATTGGGCTGCAAGGTTAATAATAACGACAGCAATAATGTTAATAATAATAACAAAAACAATTGAAACCTGCTGCAAAATTGTGATTTAAACTGAGATTGGCATCAGCAGACATTTCTGCATCAGCCTGTAGCACATCTGGTCCAGACCAAACAAATAGAAGATTTATTCTGTCAGGGAGATCATTTAGCATTCCTTTTTATGCTTAAGAAAGAGCCTGTACCTGTCAGTCACCAAAGCACTATCTTTTGGTGGCTGAGCTCTGTTGCTGTTTCTGACTAGCCTTGATCTAAGACTTCTAAGGAGGCTTGTGTGCACCCTCTCCACCTGGGAGACCAGTACCCATGCCAAGTTCATTTCCATAGTCTTATAAAAATATCTCCTAGAGGATTTCAAACATCTGCTCATAAGTAAAGAAACATTGTCTTGAGATATAACAATAATATAAAGGGCAACTGAAACTTCCTTGCAAATAAATCCAGACTAATAAATTATTTTGTCTCACTACTTCTGTAGAATTTGAACAGGGACTGAGGAAAGCGAAACAGGTTTAGAGATAACTTGGTCGCAAATGCATTTTCTTTAAAGATCCTAAGAGAAGAAGGATGGTCACAAGGGCCGATTAACTGACTGGAGCTTGAGTGAAACGGGATGAGAAAATCAATTTAATCTCAGAACAATCACTGCCCAAAGGGGTGATAATATCTCCTTTATGGTCCTTGGTCCTTCTCCCTCCTAGGGATGACTTCAGCCTAAACGAACGCGTCCAAATCCCTGGGCTGCAACCACTAAAATTGTTCTGATCATATAGAAAGAGAAAGTATTCTGGTAACCTAAAGCATCTTATAGCATGGCATCTAGATCAAGGCGTTTATGGGTGAGATTTATTCCAAAATTCGTACTAAGCCATTTGTCATAATTAGGGTTTGCCACCAGAGTCTTTGATAGCATGTATATGATAGACTTCGGAAATCTGGGTAGTAGTCAGAGAGGGGCAGCGTAAAAAAAAATCAAGCATTGGATTATATTCCTACACTTCAGAAAAGTATTTTGTATTTAAAATCCATTTTCTCAGGTATTTTATATTTTTAAAATACATTTCCAAACCCAGAATCTATGCCAATCAATTATTGCTTTCATCAGAAGACTGAGATGAGACATGATTACAGTCTTCAAGTATCTGAAGGGATGTCACAACGCAGAGGGATCGTCCCTATTCTCACTTGCACAAGATGGGAGGACTAGAAACAATGGGATGAAATTTCAGGGGAGTCAATGCAGATTAGATATTAGGAAAAACTTCCTGATCAGTGGTTAGCTCTCCAGTAAAGGAGGTCTCCAGTAGAGGTCTTCAAGCAGAGGCTGGACCTACATCTGTCTGGGATGGGTAAGGAAATCCTGCATTGAGCAGGGGTTTGGAGGATGACCCTCGAGGTCCCTTCCAACTTTATGATTCTATGATTCCAGTACTGCCATTTTACTGCAATCAGAGAGATGACTGAGAGTGCCTTGTATTACCTCCAGGTATCCTATGTCCCTCCCACTCTATGTTTGTTTTACATTCTACCGTGATCTGCTTAATTGCTTATTTAAATTAAGTGAAACAAAAGTAAACCTTCTGACATCCTGTTTTTATGCCCCCTTTCTTCTATGAAATTGTTTGATATTCCTGCATGTATTGCTCTAATATTCCTTGTAAAATCGTAAGCAAACTTTACCTATGTGAAGAATTAATTTGATGTTTTATCTTTTACATTAGCATTTCAGCCCTAGAACTCAAGGCAATGTGGTTCAAGCCAATACTGGAGCAGGGCGCAGCAATGTGTGCCAGGAGCCATTGACTCTGCTGTGTCCTTTCCTGACCCAACTTTGTCCCAGTGAAAGTTCCTGGGTCTCCAACATTGCCAGCTGGAAGTATTTTCACCAGGCACACAGAAACAGCCCATTTATCGAGACGTTTCTGGGAGCAAGCCGGGTGAAATGGTGTTCAGTTCTGCATGCTAACCTGGTTCACTGTTGGGAATGCTGGAGACACTTTTGGATAAAGACTTTTGTGACTCTCAGTTGCATGTATTCTGCTGTGATATGTGAAAATATGGTAGAAAGATCATAGAGTGGAAGGGGAGGGAATTAGCACAGCTCAAGGTGACGGAAAATATGCGCAAAATGAAATCCTTAACAAACACAATGCATGTAGAAAGGTAGATACCACAGAGACTGAAGTTTGTTCTGCCCTGGGCCTTATTTCAAAATTATATCCATGGCCCTCTTTACACATGCAGCAAAGACCCCATGAGGAACCCGATAGGCACGCAATTGGTACAGATCAGTTACATACCTTCCGCATACACGAGTCCTTAAGGTCCTTACTCTGAATGCGTTGTCCACACGAGCGCCATCAAAATCTGGATTTAATGGGGTCTTCAGGCCCTTAAGTCCAGATTAATGCAGGATGGCTTCAATCATGGCTTCAATCCAGGCTTCTGCCATGAAGACCAGATCAGAGGCTGCACTTTGGCACGTATACCAGGGCAATGGGCTCCGGGGTGGGGGGGGTGGGGGTGGGGTAGAGGCTGCCATTTGCAGCAGGGTGACTTTGGCTTTGCTCCTCAACACACACACTATGTTGGCCCACATAAGAACCTAAGAGGAGCCCTGCTGGATCAGGCCACAGGCCGTCTAGTCCAACATCCTGTTGCACACAGTGGCCCACCAAATGCTCATGGGCATCTCAAGCAGAGACAAGGATGAACCTTTTCCTACTCTTGAATCCCAGCAACTGGCCTTAGAAGCATCCAGCTTCCTCCCCCAGCCTGAAAGATGTACCTAGGCATTCATTCTAGTAGCCATTGATACACCTGTCATCCATAAACTGGTCTAACCCTTCCTTAAAGCCATCTAGACTGGTGGTTGTTACCACCTCTTCCGGCAGCAAATTCCATAAACTGATGACCCTCTGGGTGAAGAAATCCTTCCCTTTTCTGATCCGACTCTCCTACCTATCAGCCTCATAGAGGCCCCCTGGTGCTAGTGTTGTGTGATAGAGAAAAGAAATTTTCTCTGTCCATCTTTTCTATACCACACATGATTTTATGTACTTCAGTCAGGTCCCCTCTTAAATGCCATCTCTCCAGACTGAAGAGGCCTAGACGTTGCATTCTGGTTTCGTAAGGGAGGTGTTCCAGTCCCTTAATCATTCTGGTTGCCCTTCTCTGCACCTGCTCCAGTTCCACAATATCCTTTTTGAGGTGTGGTGACCAGAATTGTACACAGTATTCCAAATGTGGCCTCACCATAGGTTTATAAAGAGGAAAAATGACACTTGCATGTCCTTTGTAGTGGTCTATGAAGCTGAGCACAAGCTTTGTAGTGGCTACGTAGGCAGCTACAAAGCCATGTCTCTCTGCCGTGCCCCCTGTAACTGATAGTGACCCCTGTCTGACAGATACATGGGCGAATCACACTGCACCACCGGGGGACCTCCATGCTCGGACCTAATTGGGCCTAATTGGCACCTTGGGATGGGTGCTATGGTGTTCGTATGGCAGCCCTGTTTAGCAGCCATTGCCATCGGGTGCTAGACAGCCCATGTGGAAGCACGGGGCCCTCACCATGATGCGGAACTACTTGGACTGGATTCCATGAGGACCGAATACCAAAGATCCAGATTTTCTTAAACCGGATTAAGAGAGGTACCTGCAAAAATAAGGGGCTGCCATCTGCATGCTAGGGCAGACCTAATTGGACTCAGAATACAATCGGAATGAACGGAACCATTGTACACGAGGACCATGAGAAGGAAGTCCTGGCAGTGAGAGAAAAGTTTGCACAAACTGTTCAAATATAAATAAATGAACAATTTCTTAATTTTTAATTAATGTTTATATTAGCTGCATTTTAGGTTCTGCACTGCAAACCAAACTGTGGAATCCTTTGGTTACGTGATGGAGATACCATTTATATGAGAAATAACATTTAGCAATTTAGCTGTTTTTCAGAAGTGAGGAATGCATGTGGCGAAAAGTACTCATTGTTATTGTTTAAACCAATGGGGGGGGAGGGGAATCAATTTTCTGCTCAATATGATCTCAAGAGAATCTCTGTGTCTTTTCTGCCTTCTGTATACAATACCAACATCTTTCCAGGTATTCCACCTCTAGGGCCCACTTCATGGAAGTGTTTCAGATTTCCAAAGAAGAAGAGCCCTGGGGGAAGTTTTTCCTCAAACCCAGGTTCTGATACCAGTTAATATTTGGACATAATTAATTAAGCGAACACCCTAAGGCAAAGTCTGCTATTACGAAAATAAGGCAATTACCCACGTTCAATCAAAGTGTCCCAGCTGGAAGCACCGAAGTTGGGGAACGAAATTCTCCAGCTGTGAAGTTTGTACAGCTGGGAGCAGTGACAGCCACGCAAACAGGTTGCAACCTCTTTCAAAAGACAGCAATGAGAGCGATGCTCTCCTTAGCGTTCTGCCCACATCCCTCGTCCAGGTCCTGCCCATGTTTGCTCCTCTGTTGGATCGTTCCCGTCCACACAGAACCTCCTGCCGCTGGAAGGACTGAGCCCAATTTCACAGCTTTTGTCCTTCT
The DNA here is from genome assembly GCA_023333525.1 of Aspidoscelis tigris stejnegeri. NCBI lineage: Eukaryota > Metazoa > Chordata > Lepidosauria > Squamata > Teiidae > Aspidoscelis > Aspidoscelis tigris. The sequence goes on along the minus strand of JALMGA010000019.1, from coordinate 4,218,073 downwards.
TAAAAATGTCACCGGATGCTTCACCATTTATAATATGAAACAAAGAATAAAGCTGGCAATATTTCAGAAGAGAAGACAAACAAAATTCACTTGTAAGTCATCTTAACTCATACACCAGCTTGTTGTTCTAAAGGCTACTTAGAATTTTGGTCGTTCGAATTACAAAGTCTTCCGCAGTCTTTGTTTGCCCTGTCCCTTTGCCAGCCACCATCTCCCTGTCTCTGTCATGACAAGTTTGACTTTGCTGTCAGCAGGTGTCTTGCCAGTCATCCATCAGCCAACACTTAACGCAGCAGATGGTGCAAATGGCCTAGGAATAATTCGCTGGATTAGCTGCGTGTCTGAAACTATGAGTCAAAGCGAGGGCTGCCACCCGGCCAGAATGTCATCCTCTTGGCCAATAGCCAAGAGAAAAGGCAAATGAGTGTTTACAAGGGCAATGCTTTTTGCTAATTGTAGTATATATAAGTGGTGCTTGCCTTTCTTAAAGAAAGATGCCTCCTTTCATGGGGGAACAAGTCTGTACACACTGTGTGGCATCCTGCCACTACATTTTATTAGGATACTTTTTTAAAAAAGATGGTGCACTTCATATGTGGGAAACTCTGCATATGTTCAAAAGCATCCTGTCATTCCAAAGTGTTTCCAAAGCTGCTCTCTGTCAGAAGAATCAGAAGGGACCATTTTCACTTCTCCTGTAAGTAGACTTATTTGCCCCCTCCCCTCTGAAAAGACAGTAACCATCAGAAAGCATCTTTTGTTTGGCTAAAAGGGTTGCTGATCAGCACATCTTCAGTAGTAGCCAACCTGCCATGCCAGAATTTGTGAAAAGGGGAAAAAAATAAAGAAATAAAGAAAAGAAAAATTGCACTTCTTAATAGTAGCCCCTGATCAGAGGGAGAACCACAGCTTAAAGAAATATTGCAAAAAGTTTTGCTTCAAGATGCAAGGCAATCTTCTTGCATCGCTATTTGAACAGAGTATAAAAAAAGTACTGACCAGTAAAGTACATAATGATGAACACAGCCTAAAGATTTGGTGTCCCCTCTAGAGATGTGCACAGATGTTCTTTTGAAAGCATGATTCGATTCAAACCTTTTAAATTCAAATTTAACAAGATTCAATTCCAATTTACCAAATTTGAACCTATTCGTTTGAATTTTTTATTCAAATTTGCACCTATGAATGTCAACAACATTCGTAGGTGCCCGTATGCATCTTCCCCACATCTGTATCCATCTGTAAGCATCTGTACACATCTGTATGCATCCCTTGTTATCCCGCATGCAACCCGTTTTCATTCCGTACAGATCCATACAAATGTGTACGAATGTGGGAAAGACGCGGAACTTCAAGTGTGCATCGTGTATGAACCTGTAAACATACAAATCTCCATATAATTTGAATGAATAGATCCAAAATTTGAAATTTGATTTGAATGTTTACATTTGAATTTTGGGACATTCGATTCAAGTTCAAATGTCAAAATTCGGCACATTTGATTGGATTTCGAATGCCTGTGAATATTCATCCGCATCCCTAGTCCCCTCTCACACTGGGCAGGGCGGAAGCCTCAACAGCAAAGGAAAGAAAAAGGTAATATACTGTGCAATAATTGACTCAGATGTACAAAGTTGCTTTAAGAAGATACAACGTTTAGCAATGACTTTTTTCATCACCCTGTTTGTTAATTACCCAGCTAGAAGCACTGGTTTTCCTTCCTGGTGCCAGAGTCCACAAAAATTGAGGATTTATTATTAAGGTCATTATTTAAAGGATAAGCACCAGTCCCAACACAGAATCTCTTTTGCGGGTGGCCTGCTGGAATGAAATCACTGAAAGTTCTTTTGGATTCCCACAGGGGATACGCACTGGTGAACTGTTCCCCCTGCTCTCAACTTGCAAAACATTATCATAATAGCTAATCATCATGACAGTTATTGTCAAAAAATTAAGATAATGACTTTTTAGCATGGGAAAACTCCCATTGAGAGGCACTTGTTATTAATGATAAAGGGAGGGGAGTTAATTGGTAATTTCTCTCTCTCTCTCTCCCCACGTCTTCTTAATCTGTGTCTCCCAATTGCAGAATGTTAATGTTTGCCAAGCAAAAAGGCAGACAGCGAGAATATTGAAAACCATTTCATTCTCCGTAGTCAGACTAAACTGGAGAAAATACTAGTCATTGCCTCTCTGCCAACTGATTATGCAGCCATGTTGTTTGAACGCTTGCATAATTTACATTAGCATGCTTAAGATCTCAGGTGACTATGCCTTTGAGGCTGGCATGACATCCCCAGTGGACCGCGATTTGATATTCTTCCCAATATCTGACCCTTTTTTCCTTGCTAATTACAGGAAGACTTCCCTGGCCTCTGCCTGGATCTGCACCTGTTTTCCATCTCTGAGCAGCTGCTAATTAGGTTGCAAATAGTGGGGCTGGCCAAAACTGGCCGCACATGGTTGAGTAATCTATTGATCAGATTGGCAGACCATGCATATAGTAATGATTATCTACAGAGTCTGCATTTCCAAAGGATCCTAAGGCTGAACTAAAAGAGCATCCTTATATTAACAGTTAGTACAGGTTGCACAAAAGATTCAAGCCCAGGGGATTTCTTTATCATGTTTCATTGTGTAATATTTATACACACACACACAATACAATACAATAATATTTTTTTTCAAAATCACGTTTTATTGTTCCGCTTCTTTACCACGCAGTGGTTTACAATTACCGATTTTTGAATTTAAGACTTAGAGGTGCTGTTAATTAATGCACTTTCTACGTGTGCTGAGGGGGAATAAGAGAGACTTGTTTTCAAATAAGCAAATTTATAAGAGTTTTCTTCTTTTAATGTAATAGTCAGATTCAGTGCATCAAAAATGGTTCACTCTAACAGAATAGTGGCAAGGATACCACATGGATTTCAATGGAAAAATAGTTCTGTTCATATAGATATTCAAATACCATTGGCAATTATCATATAACTTCATATCTTCTTGCAATTTATTTCACTCCTTCTCAGAAGAACGAAATATCTATTGAAACAGTCCACATAACAAACTAGGCCATTTGCAGGGAGTCAAGAGCAGGTGACTCTTTATCTTCTGCTTGAGGTGCCCAGAAGCAATTGGTGAGCCACTGTATAAGGTGGGGTGCAAGACTAGATAGGCTGTGGCCTGATCCAGCAGGGCACCTCTTATGTTCTCTTATGCTCTCTTAACTTTCCTCAGAATTTTGGGGCCTTTCCGCACAGGCTCTAAAAACGGATGTAGAGCCTGTTCGGGGAGGGATTAAGACATGGCTTCCGCAAAGGGAATGGAATTAGGGTCCCTTTGAGGACACCATATCCGCACATTGGTGTGCAAAACCAGTTTCTTAAACTGGTTTTGCTGCCGAAATCCTACTCAGATGTAAGACCTGAAAAATTAGGTCTTACATCTGGCTTTTCCCCTGAAACTGTTTTGGAAGCAGTTGCTTCTGCAGCGGCAGGGGAAAAGCCACATTGCCGGTGCATGCCCAGCTACTCTCCCTGTTTGATGGCTAGCCCTGCCCACCGGCATCCGCCATTGGCTCCTTTGAAGCTGGCATGGTGAGGTCAGCAGCCGGGTTCCCTGGCTTCCCCCTTGCAAGAGAAGGGGCAATAGCTCCTTCTCTTGCAAGGGGAAGCCACAGCCTATCCCCCCACACCCCACCCAGGGTCATGCACTCACGCTCGCTGATTCACCTGGTTGGGGCCAGGCAGCTTCTCACAGGAAGAGGCCCGGCGTGCACTGCACATGTGTGCGCCGCAGCCACCACTGGCTATCTGCCCTCATGAGGGTGGCTGGCCAATGGCGGCCACGGCACACGCACATGCAGTGGATGCCGGGCCTCTCACTGCAAGAAGCCGCCCGGCCCTGTCCAGGTAAGACGGCAAGCGTGAGCGCATGACCTTGGGCGGGATGGGGTGGGGTAGGCTGCGGCTTCTCCTCACAAGGGAAGGGGCGATCGTCCCTTCCTTTGCGAGGGGAAAGCCAGGGAAGCTGGCTGCTGTCCTCACGATGCCTGGCTCCAATGGAGCTAATCGCGGAGGCCAGGAGGGAGGGCTGAGCTGTCAAACAGGGAGAGCATGCGCTCTCCCTCTTTGAGAGGGGAGGCCCTTCCGAGGCCAGGTTGGGGCAGATTCTTTTTTAAAATGTTTCACTGGAAAACGGATCTTATAGATCCGTTTTCTGGCAGCATGTGCGGAAAGGCCCTTAATCTATCTCCTTTGGGTTGCTGGTGGGAGTGCCAATCCCAGCCGTGAGGGTACTCCTAGGTTCTATATCATCACTTGATTTTCTAGAAGGACTTTTGCATAGCTTTGGCTGTCATTCATTCAGAGATAACTGGCACACAATGCTACAACCAATGTAAGTATAGGGGGTTTTCCACTAGCACTGGGTATCTATTAAGTACCCATTAGGGACCCATTAAGGACCCATTAGGCTCAGAGCAGGAAGACCCTGTTTCCACGTCCACACTACAATCAAGCAATGGGATTTAGGGGTGGGTTCAGGAGGGGCATGCATGGGGGGGGGGTACCCTGAAACTCAAAGCTTCAAAGCTGGTGCGTCTTCTCCAAAGACCACTCCGAAGAAAACTCCAGAGAATGGCACAGACTTCAAAGCTTAGGCCATTTCTACAGGGCCTTTCTACGAAGTTTTGGCCAAGCTCCAGAGAATCTCTGGAGCAATTTGCCACAATCTTTGAAGATTCCCCAGAGCGGCTCTGGAATTTGCCTCCCAAAATCTTGGGGTGACAGACAGGCCCAACGTGGGTAGAGTCAGAATCACCACATGGATGCACTGACATTTCAACTGCAAGCATGCCTAGCACCCATTGATACACCACCTGTGGAGACTCATCGGGTACCTCCTTAAATCCAGATCTATTAAATCCAGATTAGTTGAAGGACCCATTTCTTAGATCCAGATTAAGGGCGGTAAGTGGGGGGGGGGAACCATGTTAGCTCAGCAGAGGGGCATATATTGTGACTGTTTCATTTTTATTCAGTAAAGATGGTCCAAATTTGTATTTCTTCTCCCCTATCCCTGAAAATTCACAGCAGCCAATTGCACTCTGTCTTTGATAGTTCATAAAACCTACCTTTAGCCTTAAGATCCTGCTGGTATAAGTGAAACAAGTGATTCTCTCTAAAACCAGTTTATTCCTTTCTGGCCAGAAGCATTGGTAAATCACCTCTGTCTGCCACGAAAACTGCATTCATGAAATCAGAAGTTCATGCTTGCTTGAAGGGATTAAAAAGCACAGCCAATCCATCCACTAGCCAGTTAATGGAAACCTAGAAGTTTTCAGAAAGGTTGACCAAGAACTACTGTGCTGTCATACTTAAACTGCCTATGTCTGTGGGGCTGTAGGGAACAAACAAACAAACAAACAATTGTTCATTCATTCTGCTTTATAGTTAAAGGTCGAAGGGAGGGTTACAATAAAAATAATAAAAATAAAGTTGAATTATGTTTAAATATTTGATACTTTATTCTTATTTTAACCTGCCCTGGGACCTTTTGGTGAAGGATGGGATACACATTTATTAAATAAAATAAATAAATAAATAAATAAAAGATTGTAACAACACTAAGTATGAAAGTTCCTGGAAAAGATTAGTAAATCAAAGTAGTGGCAAGGTAATATTTTTAACCACATTATACGATATGAGTGAACATATTTTAGTTAAGTGCCTTATGAAAGATTTAAAAATTCTAGTCTTAGCTCTAGGCACAAGGTAATTAGCAATTTGGGCACATAGACACTAGTTGAGATTCTAAAACAAAGACATCCAAGTTCCCACTAAAACCTCAGTAATCATTGTGTATTTGAGACAGGAAGCTAATACTTTGCCATAAGCATCATTTCTGCACTGTGGAATTATTATTATTATTATTGCCTTTAGGGTCTCCTTGCCTTATTTTTTTAAAGTGTTCACATACAGGCTTACAATATGATCTGTTGTGCAGAATTGTCCTGTGGATGTCATTCATGTGGTAGGTAGGAGAACGTGCCCAATGAAGATATTTCTCTTTAAAACTGACATGAGAGGCATGTCCAGCAAGGTAGTTCATAGCACTTGAAGATTAACAGGAGAAGGGTTGGTGGCATGAGCTTTCGTTGTCACGTCTACTTTTTTAGATGCTAGGAAGCCCAATGGGCAAGTCTACCTCTTCAGATGCTAGGGGGCCCAATGGGCACATCTACTTCTTCAGATGCTAGGGGGCCCAATGGGCATGTCCACTTCTTCAGATGCTAGGGGGCCCAAAGGGCACATCTACTTCTTCAGATGCTAAGGAGCCCAATGGGCATGTCCACTTCTTCAGATGGTAGGGGTCCCAAGAAAAGACTTGGGGAAGAGAAGCAAGCTGAATTCCACCTCTGCTTCTGCCTGCTGGCCCATCCCCCCCAGCATCTTAAAAGAACTTAAAAGACCTGGGGAAGAGAAGCAAGCTGAACTTCCATCTCTGCTTCTGCCTGCCAGCCCATCCCCCCCCCCCCAGCATCTTAAAAGAACTTAAAAGACCTGGGGAAGAGAAGCAAGCTGAATTCCATCTTAAATTCTCCTTAGCATGGGGGGGGGAGGGGATAGTAGAGGGCTGTGTATGCTGTGTGAGAGTGTCTATACAGTTTTGGTGGGTTGTGTATGCGTTGCTGTATGGGTGTGCATTGAGGAGTGAATGTGTTACACCTTTGAGTGTGGAAAGGCTTTGTTCATGTGATATATAATTTTAGATATTACTGTTTTTTAAAAATTTTCTCATTGTTTGATATTGGTATCATTTTTGGTGTGTGTTTGTGCTGTGTGTGTTTTGCCCGTGCGTCTGTTGTGTGCAAGGGTGGTTGCTTTATATTAGTTTTTGGTCTAGTGGGTGTGTTTGTTGTGGGAGGTTATCGTTGTGTTGTGGGACTATGTGCCAAGGCCAAACAGGGGGAGAACTATGGGCCATTACCACTATCCCTATTCAGAGGGGCAGGGGGAGATATGGCGACGGAGGGCTGAAGTGACAAAGAAGGAGAAGGGGTGTTAGATACCTTGACGCTGTCACCCCTTCTGTTCCGCCTTCCAGCCAACGGAATCTGGGGAGATCTGCCAACCAAAAACTCACTACTCTAGCAGTGTTGCTTCTAAATGCCAGGTCGGTCTGGAATAAATCATCAGTTATCCACGATTTAATTCTTGAGGAAAGGGCCAACCTGGCATGTATAACTGAGACCTGGATGGATGAACTGGGTGGGCCTGGTCTCACCCAGCTCTGTCCTCCAGGTTACTCAGTGCAACACTGCTCTAGAGTAGGAGGGAGGGGAGGGGGTGTCGCTGTAGTCTCTTGGACATCCATCTCCCTCACCAGGCAGCCAATTCGCCCTGTTAACGGGGTTGAGGGCCTGTTTTTGTTGCTGGACCAGAGAGACAGAATAGGGATGCTACTGGTGTACCACTCTCCCCACTGCCCAGTATCCTCCCTATCTGAGCTGGCTGAGGTGGTCTCGGAGGTGGTGTTGGAAGCCCCTGCCATGGTCGTGTTGGGGGATTTCAATGTCCATGCTGAGGCCACACTCAGTGGACCAGCTCAGTTCTTTATGGCCTCCATGACAACCATGGGGCTGTCTCAGTTTGTATCTGGTCCGACTCACAGCAGGCCACACCCTTGATTTGGTTTTTGCCTCAGCGCGAATTGATGATTATCCGTTTTCAGCCCATTGTCATGGACGGATCACTCGCTGGTGAGGTTTGGACTCACAACAGCAATCCCCCTCTGTGGGGACAGAGGACCTATTGAGATGCCCCCCCCCCCCCGGAGACTTATGGAATCTCAACGATTCCTGAATGCCCTGGGGGATTTTCCAGTTGGCATGTCTGGTGCTCCTGTCGAGGCTCTGGCCTCTCTCTGGAATTGGGAGATGTCTAGGGCTATCGACACGATCACTCCCAAGTGCCCTCGGCCTGCCTGTAGAGTCCAGAAAGCTCCTTGGTACTCCATGGAGCTCCGGGCCATGAAACAGGAAGGTCGACGACTAGAGCGCAAGTGGCACAAATCTGGCTGCGAATCTGACCGAACACGAGTTAGAGCACACTATCATGCCTACCACGTGGCAGTGACGAAGGCGAAAAGTAGTTTTTTCTCCACTGCAATTGCGTCCTCAAGTAGCCGTCCAGCAGAACCCATTAGAGTAGTAAATGGCCTTACTAAATCTGGCCCGATGAGGCGTGAGCCTCATCCATCTAATATCTGCTGTGACAGTTTTGCAAAGCACTTTGAGGACAAAGTTGCTCAGATTCACAGGGGGTTAGATGCCACAATTGGACATAGTCCAGGGGAGGCGTCCGGAGAACTGTCTGGTCTAATTATTTTGGATCAGTTTCAATTACTGTGGCCTAAGGACGTGGACAAGCTACTTGCAGGGGTGCGGCCAACAACATGCTCTCTAGATCCCTGTCCTTCCTGGCTTATTAAAGCGAGCCGGCAAGGTATGACCGGGTGGATCCAGGAAGTGGTAAATGCCTCTCTGAGGGATGGGGCGGTTCCATTGGCCCTTAAACAGGCTGTGGTACGTCCCCTCCTGAAGAAGGCCTCCCTGGATCCAGAAGATTTAAACAACTATCGCCCGGTGGCTACCATACCATACCTTTCCTAGGCGAGGTTCTGGAGAGGGTTGTCGCTGTTCAGCTGCAGGCATGCTTGGAAGAAGCCGATTATCTAGACTCATTTCAATCTGGCTTCAGGCCCAGTCATGGCACAGAAACCACCTTGGTCGCCCTGGTTGATGATCTCCTCCGGGAGAAAGTGGGAATGCCACCCTACTGGTTCTCCTGGACCTCTCAGCGGCTTTTGATACCATTGACCATGGTATCCTTCTGGAGAGGCTACGGAGTTTAGGAGTTGGGGGCAATGCTTGGCATTGGTTCCGCTCCTATCTCCAGAGCCAATCTCAGATAGTGGTGATGGGAGAGACTGAGTCGACACCCTGGGAACTCACTTGTGGAGTTCCCCAGGGGTCAATCTTATCTCCCATGTTATTTAATATCTACATGAAGCCACTGGGAGAGATCATCAGGAGATTTTGAGTGAGGTGTCATCAATATGCCGATGATACCCAGCTCTATCTCTCTATGCCATCTGAATCAAGAGAGGTGGTTGAAGTGCTTGACAGGTGCTTAGAGACGGTAATGGGCTGGATGAGGGCCAATAAATTGAAACTGAATCCAGACAAGGCAGAGGTGCTGTGTGTCACAGGCTCTCGGGTCTAAGTAGTTGAGAGATATCCTGTCCTTGACGGGGTTACAATATCTGGGAAGGGACAGGTGCGAAACTTAGGGGTACTCCTGGACTCTGCGCTAACACTTGAAGCTCAGGTGGAGGCGGTGGCCAGGAGTGCCTACTCCCAACTACAGCTGGTGCGCCAATTGAAACCTTTTTTTTGGGCAGAGATGACCTGGCCACAGTTATCCACGCTCTGGTAACCTCCAGGTTGGACTATTGTAATGCGCTCTACATGGGGCTTCCCTTGAAGACGGTTCGGAAGTTGCAGCTGGTGCAAAATGTAGTGGCCAGAGTGCTGACAGGAACATCTAGCCGGACGCATATCACGCCGGTTTTAAAAGAACTGCTCTGGCTGCCAATTCACTACCGAGCCCAATTCAAGGTGTTAACCTTGACTTATAAGGCCCTAAATGACTTGGGCCCCAGATATCTAAAGGAGCGCCTTCTCCTATATCGACCTGCCTGTGTTTTAAGATCTGGAGGGGAGGCCCTGCTGGTGATCCCCCCGCCTTCAGTAGCTAGGCGGGTGGGCACCCGAGAGAGAGCCTTCTCGGTGGTGGTTGTGGAATGGTCTCCCCCTCGAGGTGCGTCAGGCCCCTTCTTTGCTCCTATTTAGGAGGGCAGTGAAAACATTCCTCTTTACGGGGGCCTTTGGTTAAATGTTCCCCACACTTCCCCCCACTGAAAACCACTGCTGTTTTTAATTATTCTTGTATATTTAAAGTTATATTTTTAACGTGTTTTGATATAGTTTTTATATGTTTGTTTTAAATGCTGTGAGCCGCCCAGAGACCCTTGGGTATGGGGCGGCATATAAATATAAATAAATAAATAAATGGGCACATCTACTTCTTCAGATGCTAAGGGTCCAATGGGCACGTCTACTTCAGATGCTAGGGGGCCCACCCTAGGATCTGAATAACTAGACATGCCCATTGGGCCCCCTAGCATCTGAAGAAGTAGACGTGTCTACGAAAGTTCATGCCACCAACTCTTTTCTTGTGAGTCTCCAAGTGCTACTAACTACCTTGCTGGACTTTCGAATTAGATCAACACAGCTATTTCTCTTATATTTTTAATTATGTTTTAATATTTGGTATTTTTTATTCTTATTGTAACCCGACCTGGGACCACTTGATGAAGAACAGGATATAATTTCTTAAAGAATAATAAAATCTTATATGTAATAATAATTATTATGGTCTTGTGTATACCAGTTACAATTAATTTTCTAGACACCTGCACATAACCTGGCTTCCGCAGTGTCATATGCCCTATCAAACAAAACAAAACAAAACAAAACCCTGTTGAGTGTCTCTTTTACTAGCAGTTCTTAAGAATAATTAAGCAGCCTGTTTCTCTTTATGTATCAGAGTCATGACTCCAAGAATGTGAAACCTAGAGATCTGAAACATACATGCATATTAAGAAATCTCTGGGTTGCATACTTCTCTGCCCTTTGAGTTATCAACATTTCATAAAGTATCAGTCTCCAGATACCCCAGTTAAGACAGGTTTGCATGCAGAGGATCAGTAACATCAGGCAAAGTCACACATTTGAGTCAGCAGAGCAAAAACTAGCATTCTGTGTTAGATGTTTCCAAACCTCATTTCAGGTCTATGTGGATCAAGATGCCACTTGCAAGGCTCAAAAGACTGGTGCCAATCAACATACCATCCTGTACCCTTCAGGCCTCACACCTCATACTGGTACTATTGCAAGAGCAGTGATTTCATGAGAAGATGACAGAAAAAGTAAGCATTCTAGCATGATAGAAAACCCAGCATCCAAACAGGATTTTCCGCCTTGCCTATATTGTACTTTTTGGTGCATTGTCCCTGATATGGGTGGCAATTTCAATAAAGCCCTGGGAAAATTGCAGTTTTAAAATAGCATATGGGTAGGAATGTGCACAAATATATTTATGACATTCGAATCCGAGTAGATTCAAATGTTCAAAAATCCAATTTGATTCGGATATTTAAGATTCGAATGTCATAAGAACCGATTCAAATCCACCACATTTAAATCCGTAAGTTCGAATGTTAGATTCGTATTTGAAGATATGAATGTCGACAACATTCGTATCTGCTATATGTATCTGTGCGCATTCCGTAACAATCCGTATGCATCCCGTATTATCCCGAACGCATCCCGTTTTAATCCCGTATTTTAAAAGCAAGATACAGATAATTTTCCTGCAGATTCGTATACAACAGATACAAATCCACACATCCGAATCTACACAGATCCGAATCTACAGATATTTGAAAATCCAATAAGGATTTTCGAAATTTATATTCAAGTTCAAATGTGCAAATTTGGATTTTCAAAAATCCGATTTGAGCTTAAGTCTCGACATTCATTGGGCTTGAATTGAATATTTGGATTTTCAAATATTCATGCACATCCCTAACCCTGAGATATGGGAAACTTTACATGCATTTTATCAGGTATATGCTTCTGGTTCATTTTTTAAAAAATATATGAATTATTAGAACCTCTCATGATTTAGATTACTACAGCCCCTGTAAAGCTTGTCAACTTAGCTAATTTAGAAACTAAAAAGTATATTTAGAAACTAATCCAGAAACTAAAAAGTAAAAAGCTAATTTAGAAACTAAAATACTATATGTAAATGCACCCACCATCACAAGCACAGAACCAGGCTGAAAGCTTTGCAGGTCAGTTTATTTATAGCTTAGGTAATGTTCTGGGTTCCCTGGCTTGATTTTTTCATATTAGTTGCCTCTGGCATTTGGAACCAACCCAAGAACAAGGTTGTCCACTGATCCTGGCAGATGTGGTTTGCTCAGGAATGGAGAACATAATTCTGAATTTTCATATTTTTAGGTCCAATCTTAAGGGAATGAGGGGAAAAATAATGAGTTAACAAATAAGAAATAGAAGCATGCTTAGGATGTTTCATAGATTTTAGAGCAAAAAAGGGTTATTTTTCTTCCAAATGTTGCAAGGTTACTGTGGTGCATATAAGAAAGAGTATAAACTTCCAGTGGTTCTTGTGGCTGCTAAAGATTTACACCATAAAAAGCTTTAGCAGACCTGCTGGCCTATATGTGATGCATTTCAAGCAAGTGCACAAAACATGTTCTTGGTCAGCATGAGGCTACTACCCCAGTTGTGGGTTCAACAAGCTGTCAGACATGATTACATTGGCTGGTCAATGAACTGGACCCCACTGTGTTTCCTAGAGGATGGAAAATCTACTGAAGTTGGTAGGACTTCTTGCATAATTAAGAGCCTCCTGGTGTGAACGAATGGCAAGACAATTCATTGCATAGGTTGCCTGACAGATCTGAAAATTTAATATCAGAACTGTCAGCTTGTAGGTGTAAAAATTACAAGCCAGGATGCAAAGAAAGAAAGAAAGAAAGAAAGAAAGAAAGAAAGAAAGACATTGGAACTTGGGGAGTGGTGAAATAAAGATTTATTTTCTGTTTGCTTAAAATTGGTTTGATTAGAATTTGAGTGATGCTTTCAGGTTTACTCCACAACTGCAAAACCAATAGTGTACTCTTGACTTTTGATTTAATGCCTGCTAGTCCATGGAAAGGATTTTTATTACTCCTATTAGGGCTAGGCAAACCAACTGTCATTCCATTATCTGATGGTGTGCCACACTCATTTCAAATACCAGTACAATCCTAGCAAGAAACTCACAGTAGGGTCCTTTACAAAGGTTACCAATGTCAAATGGAGATGCATATTTCAGGGATATCTCTTGCTTTAGCATTGTCAATATAGGTGTGGAGAAGAGCAGTATTTGTTCCCATTGTAGCATGTGTGTCACCAGCTATTATTGACACACAAAGTATTCTAGTTTTTTTGTTGTTTTGCTTGGTTTTTAAAATTCTCTCCCATAGCAACTCCCACAATAACCAGGATAAATATGAGAAGACAAAAACAATTGCTCAGTGAAAAAGCTGCAAAGGTGCCTTATTCCGATGTGCTTTAAATGTGATCTTCTTCAAGGAATGCAAGAATGATTACTAAAATTTTAAATGGGTGACCAGTTTCAGGTCACTGGAAGGACTCCATCTAAGGGTGTTTTTGCATTTATCTTTGATCTGACACAGGAAGGGACTAAGGGGCTCTTTTCCACACTGCTGATGAGGTGTAAGGGAGACCGCACCCCCTCCTGGTGTTTTCTGTCAGCATTGGATGGAGCATAGACTAGAATAAAGTGAAATAGGCGGCCCAAAGTGGCCACCTAGGGTGTTTCTGCACTGGCTCTTAAAACCCCATTAAGCACACAATAAGGACACATATGGCACACATGTGCAAGGTACTTTCCGCACAGCAGGACAGATTAAACCCCCTTCAAGGACACCGCTTCCGCACAGCTTCGTGTGAGATCCATCTCTAATGGGGTCTAGAGGCTGCCAAAACCGGTTTCGGGAAGACCTGAAAAATTAGGCCTTCAAACTGTTCCTGCTCGTAAAATCCGCATCAATAGTGTATTAATAATAACTATAGCTGAGGGGAGAATGCATCACCTTAGCCAAAGGCCAAGGCAAAAAGGTATGTTTTTACAGTCTTCCTAAATGATAACAAAGAAGGGGCATGGCACACCTCGAGGGGGAGAATCTGGGGGCCACCACTGGAAATGCTCTCTCCCGGGTGCCCACCAGCCTCACTACCAAAGGTAGTGGGACGACCAGGAGGGCCTCTTCTTCGGATCTCAAGGCACGGGCAGGTCAGTATGGGAGAAGGCGTTCCTTAGATATTTGGGGCCCAAGTCATTTAGGGCCTTATAAGTCAGAGTTAACACCTTGAATTGGGCTTGCTAGTGAATTGGCAGCCAATGCAATTCTCTAAGAACTGGTGTGATATGTGTCGGACTAGCTGTTCCAGTCAGCACTCTGGCGGCTGTGTTTTGCACTAGCTGCAACTTCCGGACCGTCTTCAAGGGCAGCCCCATGTAGAGTGCACTGCAATAGTCCAATCTAGAGGTTACCTGAGCATGGATAACTGTGACCAGGTCATCTCTATCCAGAAAAGGCTTCAGTTGACGTACCAGCCGTAGATGAGAGTAGGCGCTCCTGGCCACAGCCTCCACCTGAGCTTCAAGTGTCAATGCAGAGTCCAGGAGTGAGGTTTCTTTCTAGAATGGCCTGTGTTTTGAGTAATTAACAACTGTTCCTAAAAGATTCTAAAAGGTTCCTAGACTGGTCCCATTCCTAGTGATGCTCTCTGCCCAACTTGACCGACAATTAAATGTGAGGTTTGGATACCAGATGTTGATGCCTGAACTTCCCCACCTGATCCTAGGGGTGCTTCTGCATTGGCCGCTCAAAAATGGATCTAAAAAGATCCAAAGGGCCCTCACACATCTACACATGCACGGGGAGGCTGGATTCCAGAGAACAGATGGAGTGGGTGCTGTGCGGACGCACCCACTAGAAATATTTAAAACATCTGGAGATTAAATATTTTGGTATATTTATCCCTCCAAATTTGAAAAATACATTCTAACTGAATTACTTACCAATTTTTTGGGGGAAAAAATCATTCTATAATAGCTGGATGGAAAAACAAGCAACTTTTATTACCAGGGAAAATAGCAGCTGTAAAAATGATAATACTTCCAGAATGATTATATCTTTTTCAAAACATGACTGTTGATATTCCCAAAAGCAAACTTAATAAGTTGGACAATAACTTTCTATAATTTATCAGTCTGAGGAATTGAAACAGAATTCGGAAAACTTCACTATAACAAGCAAGAGATAGACAGGGAATACCTTCCCTCAAAATATACCATCAAACTTGCCAATTTGGAAATATATTTTTATTTTAAAGTCAGTCCAGAAAATGGCAGACTTCTTGTGAACTATGGGAAATTAAAATTTAAGAGCTACAATATAATATTTTATATTTTTCATTAGTAAAATGAAAAAAAATCAATTCAAAATATCATTTAATGCCTCCACTACTAAGTTGTTGGATAAAATGGGGAGAAAAAACAGGTACATCTATTAAATATTTACACAAAATTCAATATGATATCAACACTGATGATTGGAATCTTCTGAAGAAGGCAGGCTTTGCAAAAATTAAAGATTTTTTTACAGATTCAGGGGATTTATTGCCTAGTGAACCATGGGATAATATTTTACTTCCAAAGAAAAAATACCGGTTCTTCATGTTAAAGTGAAAACAATTTCTATCTCCTATAGACACTTTTATAACAATGAATCATCCAAAACATGAGTTGGAAGCTTGCATCAGCATCCTACATAACAGGGCTGCAAGTTTAACATCTACAATATATGAAATACTAGTCAATAAAGACAATGCTTTAAGGAAACTTTGGGGAAATGACTTACAGAAATTGAAATCTTGGACTTAGAATGGAAAGAAATCCTGACCAAAATCCACACAAATTCAAGTCAGCAAAAGAATTATCTCCAGAATTTGCATTATTTCATCACTATAGAGACTAAAATAGGGTCAAAAATTCAGGATTTCATTTGTGGACATAAGGGGCCCTTATTTGTCTTTTTAAATACAACCACTGCCAGTTTGTGACAATCTAAAATCTTCTCTTGAATTTTTACTGAAGTGAAAGTAATTATATAATTATCTAGTATTCTATAGATAAATTTGTTAAATTTTAAATAATTTTCAGTTGCTATTGATTGCTTGTATTATTTTATTTTATTTACTTTCTATATACGCTTATTTATAATTGCTTATGTTGGTTTCTGTTACAAAAATACAGGGGCAACCAGGGAAGGAACATGAATTTAGTAAATGTCACACAGGCAGTTGTTGACTCTAAAGAAGAGAACATACAAACAGAGGTGACTAGGGATGTGCATGAATATTTGTAGCATTTGAAATTCATACAAATTCATTTGAGTTCAGAATGTTGGGACATTCAAAAGTTGACATTAAAATTCTCATCAAATGCTTTGTACAAAACCTTGTTACATTCATGACCCTGGGGGAAGTGGGAATGTGGCTGTGCCAGTCACATCTGCAGTGGATCAAGAGTGGATTCAAAGTGGATTGACAGTGGATTCAGGGGATATTTGATGCTTTCAGAGTGGATATATATCTGATATGTAAGGGATCCGTAGGGGATTTATATGCAATTTGCATCGAACTTTCATATCAAATTGAATCCTACCACATTTGAAGGGGATCTATTAAATATCGACCTGCCCGTGCCCTAAGATCAAGTGGTGAGGTCCTCCTGGTTGTCCCACCACCTTCAACGGTGAGGTTGGTAGGCACCCAGGAGAGGGCCTTTTCTGTGATGGCCCCTAGACTATGGAATAGCCTCCCCCTCAAGGTGCATCATGCCCTGTCCTTATGTATATTTAGGAAGGCAGTGAAGACGTACCTCTTTGCCCTGGCTTTTGGCTGAGCTGTTTATATTCCCCCCCAGTACAGACACTATCATTTTAAACATATTGTATACTGTTTTATATGTGTTGAATTTTTAACATCTTTTAATGTATATTCTATTTTAATCTGTTGTTACCTGCCCAGAAACCTTCGGGTATGGAATGGGATAGAAATGTAAATAAATAAATAAATAAATGAATACAAACAGATATTCGCTGAAAATCAACACTCAGTAATCCTGGAACATGGAGGTGTGCAGTTTGCATGCCTCCCATGTTCTGGAAGACCAATTAAGGCTGCATCCCCAAGCAACTTATTTGCCTCTCTAGTTTTCCTCTACTGTCCCTCTATTCCAGCGGACTTTAAAAGTGCCATTCAATATCGGAATAAGCATCCCCATGAGGTTCGGTAAAACACGTATTTTAAACGCACCTACTGTCCCCAAGGAAGCGTGTTTTCTTTGCCCGCATCTTTTTCTCCCTCCCCCTCTCTTGCTGATAGGGTGCCGGCGGGAACGGGGAGGGACTGTGATCTGTGTGGCCACAACCAGCAAGACAACCCCCAACAAGTCCAACGGAAAAATAGCCATCCATATTCACAAGTTCTCCATCTGTCTCCCCGCCTGCAAAGGCAACCGGGAGGAAGCAATTCATTACACTATTTACATGATCTCCAGCTGCTGAAATGGCTTCCCAAGTCGGCAAAGGCAGCGGCTGCAGCTATCGACCATGCGATTGTGCGCTCATTCACTTCAACACTTTCACTCTGATCACTGTCAAAATCCACCCCGTACAGCAGCGGTGACTGTAGCAATCCACCCACTTCATACGTTATAACAATGTTGCAATTCTCTGCAATTCTGGCTCTTTGAAAGTTCTGACCTTTAGAATGGGAAAGGAAGGGAAGCTGCTGCAGTTCTGGGAGATGTGTGAATGTTTTATGGCTGCGGTGACTGTAGCAATCCACCCGCCCCTTTTGCCATGGAACATCCCCATGGTAAATGCTGCCAGGAAAACCCGCAGCTTCCAAAAAGTGCTCTGGTAGTCTTCTTTAAAGGGCAGTCTTTTTTCTCGTGGATTTTCTTCCTTTTGTCCCGCTGGAAGCTCAGAGAAAAGCCGGGCATGGGGGCGCTCAGAGGCAAAAGAAGCTTTTTAATAGACTTTTTATTGCTTGGGGACAGGCCCTAAATGTCTCCACCAGGGATCTGGATTAAGGGCCTCTTATTCCAGATCTGGGTCCATCTAGCGCAATCAGAGCCAGACCAGAAGGAGACAGGGCCTCCTTTGTCTACATTAATCTGGATCTAAGCTGAGTGTAGAAAGGGATTGGTTCTGTGTCAAGAAAAGCTTCACCCTCTTATGTTTTCAACTTTGTCAAGGGGATTTTTTCTGGTATCTTTTTTGCTGGTCATTTGGAAAGCACACAAAAGCTTTACTTCAAATTGCATGTTTTCATTACGGTGAAATTGCAGCAAAATGTTAAGAGATTATGTCCACTATGCAGTGTTTTCCTACTAATCCACATTTTCTGCAGGCTGCGGGAACACTCCTCTAGAGCTTCTATGCTATGTTTTGCTGCCTTCAAAATTGATTTCAGCTTTGCAAACCTAACTATAGCTGTGCAGACAAGGCAGGGGAAATACATAACTGAAAGGGCTAAAAATAAATAAGTGTACAAACATTCCTGGCCAGAAAAAAATTTGCACAGGACCACTTTACTGCAAGAGCAGAGAAACAAAAATGATAGGAGAGCTGCCAGAGATCAACAGGGATGTAGCAGGAATTTCAGATAGGATATGGCAGCAGGCAAAAGAATCTTTTACACATTAGACATGGTACTTCCTTTGGCATGTCAGGTAATATGTCAGGAAAACAAATACACTGGACGTGAACTTTCAATTTTTGCTCTATGGTTTCCTTACATGAAATCATAAAATTCAAGAGTGTGGAGCAAATTGATGGCACCTTACTGCAAATCTCATCCTGATTTCTTCCAGTGCCCTTGTGTAAATATTAAAGACTATAGGGGATAAGGACTCCACAGGTAAGCTTCTAGGATTTGTAATTCACCTGTGGACTTGGAGATAAAAGCAGAACCACCACAATGCAGTCCAGTCAGGGCAGCGCACCTGCACAGAACGCCTCCTGAGGGCAAGGGCTGCCAGTAGCTGCCCCGGCCACTCAGGAGACGCGCAGGATGCAGGCGCGCTACATCCTGGGCGCCGACCCTCAGAATCGGGGCAACGCTGACAAGGTAAGGAGGGGATTCACCGCGCTCCCCCCAGGGTGGGCTAGGGTGGGCTTTAGGCAAGCTCACCCTGGCTCCAGAAGCGGCAATCCGCCACTTCTGGGGCAAGGGCCAGCCACAGCAGCGAGGTCCCCCGGCTCGCCATGCTTGGCTCCGAGGAGCCAACCATGGCGGGCTGGGGGAGGGCCCTGGCTAGGCACACTTGCACCGTGCGGACACATCCTAAGTGGATGCATTTTCACAGCGCAAGACCACTTGAAATGTGGTCTGTAATTAACACCCATTAGGCACAATTTAGTCACGGATAGGTGTGGACGCACCTACCGGAAGTGTGCCTAATAGACCCCACAAATGCGGACGCACCTCCGAAAACCGGTTTGAAAACGGCGTTGCTGTGCGGACACACCTCACTGGAAGTGTGTCAAACAGCAATGCGTGTGTGGTCGCACGTTTCCCAAAGTGTGCTTAATGGGTGTTAAATGGCCTGTGTGGAAGCACCCTAAGATAAGATACATATATCGCTAAAAAAAAAAACACCAGGAACACTTAATCATCACATTATAGCTCAAAGTCACTTCAACTTCAGGCATATCAGTCTGTCCAGCTAGGAATCATAAGTGATTATGAATCAGTTTTAACTGGACAGGTGCAAATGAAAATGACAGCAGGTACACTGGAGGTACACACGTTTTTTCGGCACCCGCCCTCCTACTCGTATATTTGAGGGAAGGGAAGGGAGACAAGAGCAGCCAGCCTCCAAGTCGGCCTGCGAGCGCTTTTCTGGCACCCCGCCCTCAGGCAGGTATATCTGAGGGAAAGGAGAGAAGAGCAGCCAGCCTCCAAGTTGGCCTGCGAGCGCTTTTCTGACACCCCGCCCTCAGGCAGGTATATCTGAGGGAAAGGAGAGAAGAGCAGCCAGCCTCCAAGTCAGCCTGCGAGCGTTTTTTTCGGCACCCGCCCTTCTACTCGTATATTTGAGGGAAGGGAAGGGAGACAAGAGCCACCAACCTCCAAGACGGCCTGCGAGCGCTTTTCTGGCACCCCGCCCTCAGGCAGGTATATCTGAGGAAAGGGACAGGAGACAAGAGCAGCCTGCCTCCATGTCAGCATCTTTGCCAGGAATGACCAGCATGGACAGGGGAGGGAGTCTCAACATTCGACCATCCCACCTGCTGTGAGAGCTACAAACCCTCTGCAGCAGCCAGCCCCAACATGGGTATGGACAAGGGGAGGGAGGCTCAGTGGCTGGCTGTCCCAACTGCTATATACATTTTTATAATATATTTTTTTTAAAAACTATAAAATGTATCATTTGTTATATTATGCAATGGTGGTTTTTTTTTCTTATGTAAACTGCCTGGGGCAAGAATTGTTTTTGATGTAAGCTGTTGGTTATATTTGCCGTATTTCTTCATGTAATGATTGTATCTGTGTTGTATCTGTTTGTTTTTTCCTATTTGCTGTAAACCGCCTTGAGCAAAAGCCTTTTGGAAAGGCGGTATACAAATAAAAATGGAAAATGGAAATGGAAATGGAGGGGCAACAGCAAGACAAGCCCCAAATAGGGAATGGTTTTACATGTAGTGGACACAGACAATACTCTCTCCTTATCATTCCTGATTGATACTTCTCTGGTTCTGTGTTTTGATACTGTCTTGTCACTATTGGTAGCATGAGGTAGAATCTGAAGCCCATTCAGATTGCACAGGTAGTCCAGCTCCTTCAGAATGGCACATCAATGCATGCCATCGCAGGATGGTTTGATGTGTCTCCCAGCATAGTCTTAGGAGCATGGAGGACATGGCTCATTACCTGGCCCAGGACATGGACCATTACACAAGGAGAGCTGGACAGGAACATAGAAGGACATCAATCCAGCATCTCAACTGGTATCTCCTCCTTTTTGTGATGAGGAACAGGAGGAGCACTAGTAAAACCTTACAAAAAGACCTTCAGTGGGATACTGGTGTCCATGTCTCTGACTAAACTGTCAGATGCCACGAGGGTGGCCTGAGGGTCCAATGTCCTGCAGTGAGACCTCTGCTCACAACACAGCACCAGAATTTGCAGGAATGCCATTAGTGCTCCAGTTCTCTTCACAGATGAGAGCAGGTTCACACTGATCACATTTTACAGACATGAAAGAGTCTGGAGACACCATGGTGCATGCCATACTAAACTGCATCATCATCCAGCATGAGCAGTTTGATGGAGGGTCAGTGATGGTCTAGGGAGGCATATCCTTAGGGGCTCACACAAACATCCACATGATAGCCAACAGTACCCTGACTGCTGTTAGGTATCAGGATGAAATCATTAGAGCCATTGTCAGAACTTATGTTGATCCAGTCGGTCCTGGGTTCCTCCTGGTGCAGGACAATGCCTGGCCTCATGTGGCCAGAGTGTGTAGGCACTTCCTGGATGATAAAGGCATTGATGCCATGGCCTGACCCTCACGTTCCCCAGAATCCAATTGAGAACCTCTGGGACATTATGTATCAGTGCATTCAACACCACCATGAAGACTGTCCAGGAGCTCACTGAGGCCTTGATCCAGCTTAGCCACCATCTGCTGTCTCATTTGGATGTTGCCAGAGTGCATACAGGCACATAGGGAGGACATACATACTACTGAGGCTGCATCCCCGTGGGATGCGCTGTGACTTCGGGACAGCCATAATGCAAATTAAGAGTCCCCATGACAATGGAGGACAGGGTGGGTTCAAGGCAAACCTGCCCATCCCCATGAAAACTGCGGCAAATCCCTTCATCGGGCTGCCGCTGTTTTCTACCCCCCTTACCTGAGTGCTTAATCGCCCAAGTAAGGGGTTGATTTATTACAAACACTCACCTGACAGCTGCCCTGCAATCAGCTGAGCAACTGTCAGGGGGGTATCCGCTAATGATTAAAAGAGAGACAAGAGCAAGGAGCTAATTAATATGCACCTCTTTCCAAGGCTCAGAGCTGCCTGTTACCTCCAGCCTTGGAAAGAGGTGCATATTAATTAGCATCTCTCTTTTAATCATTAGTGGAGCTCTGCTTGTGCACATGAGAACTGCTATAACCCCCTGACAGTTGCTCAGCTGATTGCAGGGCAGCTGTCAGGCTTACCTGGGTGAGTAAGCACTCAGGTAAGGGGGGACAGTTGCAATCGCAGCATTAGCGGCAGGGACAGCAAAACCCCGCCCACTAATGCTGTGATCGTAACCCAGGAGTGTCCCCATGCCCCCAGGATAAGCTATTCTTGCCCTGTAATTTGGTGCAAGAACAGTTGTCAAGTGGGTTTTTTTAAACTTTGATTTGGAGAATTTTGTCCCTCATGTAACCCGAATTAGGGCTTCGCATGGGCACTCTTGTGAGATGGACTCACATTCGTTCACAGTATCCTCACCACGATTTGCTGTGATGAAATTCACACAAATTGGATCCACCTGTGTTTTCATTTATTTTATTTTATTTTATTTTATTTTATTTTGACTTTCAGTGTGATTTGGAAACCAGCCCTCAATTGGTTGATGATTTTGGTTTCCACTTCTGTTATCAACAAGTTACACAATTTATAACAATAGGAGTTTTCAATTTGAATCTTTTGTTCATCGACACTGAATGTGTGATTTAATTTTTTTGAGAGATGTATGAATTTACAAAGCAGAAATCCACACCCCTTAAGAGGAATTATCTCACTCATTCTATATGATGATGATGATGATGATGATGTAAAACAACAGTTACACACAGCAAACGAGATCACTATGCTGGATTTTGTATTATATCACTAGTCAGGCACTTCCCAAGCACCTAGGATTGCGTGATGTATCAGCGAATTATGCAAGCAGACCCCAGTAAAGTGGCTTTTTTTAGTTGGCAGATGGATAATTTGTCAATGCCAATTGTTTTTAGGTGCCCGCTGAGATCTTTTGGCACCGCGCCCAGTGTGCCGAGGATGACTGGGACCACTTTCACTGGTTTTCACCAGAGTCGCTGTAGTTCAGTTCTCAGATCTTCATATCTGGTGAGCTTCTCCAACTGTTTCTCCTCAATTCTGCTGTCACCTGGAATAGCAACGTCGATGATCCACATCTTCTCTTTCTCAACAATTGTAATGTCAGGGGTGTTATGCTCCAATTTTCGGTCAGTCTGAAGCCTGAAGTCCCAAAGTAGTTTTGCCTGTTCGTTTT
The DNA here is from genome assembly GCA_023333525.1 of Aspidoscelis tigris stejnegeri. Taxonomy (NCBI): domain Eukaryota; kingdom Metazoa; phylum Chordata; class Lepidosauria; order Squamata; family Teiidae; genus Aspidoscelis; species Aspidoscelis tigris. The sequence continues at coordinate 4,194,969 of JALMGA010000019.1, read as the reverse complement.
CAACAACTTTTTCTGGCTTGTGATCCCACCAGTTCTTTGCCACTGGCAGATGATACTTTTGGCACAAGTTCCAGTGGATCATTTGTGCTACAGCATTGTGTCTCTGCTTGTAATCAGGTTGTGCGATATTCTTGCAGCAGCTGAGTATATGGTTGATTGTTTCCTCCACTTCTTTGCAGAGTCGGCACTTTGGATCTTCTACTGATTTTTCAATTCTGGCTTTGATGGCATTTGTTCTTATTGCTTGTTCTTGTGCAGCAAGAATCAGTCCTTCTGTTTCCTTTTTCAATGTTCCATTTGTAAGCCAAGACCAGGTCTTTTCCATGTCCACTTTGCCTTCGATCTTCTCCAGGAACTGTCCATGCAGTGCTTTATTGTGCCAGCTGTCCGTTCGGCATTGAATTGCAGTTTTCCGGTACTGGTTCTTGGTTTGCTGCACCTTGAGAAGCTTCTGGTTGTTGACTTCAATCAAAGCTGATTCTTTGCTTTCTGCCACGTAATCTGCTAATGCATGCTTCTCTTCTTCCACTGTTTGCTTCACTTGCAAAAGTCCTCTACCGCCTGCTTTCCTGGGCAAGTACAACCTGTCGACATCACTACGAGGATGTAGTGCATGGTGGATCGTCATCAGTTTTCTGGTTTTTCTAAGTTGTCCAATTCCAACTGAGTCCAGTTCACAATTCCCGCAGTGTATCTAATGACTGGTATGGCCCAGGTGTTTATGGCCTTAATGGTGTTACCGCCATTCAGTTTACTTTTCAAGATTTTTCTAGTCCTTTGGATGTACTCTTTACTGACCACAGATTTCACATGGCCATGCTTAATGTTATCCAGATGCAAGATGCCAAGGTATTTGTAGGCTTCTGGCTGGTGGGACCTGATGGCTTGACCATTTGGCATTTCAATGCCTTCACTTTCAGTAATCTTTCCCTTGTTCAGTGCCACTGTGGCACATTTGTCCAGGCCAAACTCCATACTGATGTCACTGCTGAATATTCGCACTGTGTTGGTCAGTGACTGGATCTCGATTTCAGATTTTCCATAAAGCTTCAAGTCATCCATGTACAGTAGATGTGAAATTTTCTGTGAATTCCTGGCAGTTTGATAGCCCAGGTTTGTTTTCTTTAGGATGAGTGACAGTGGGTTGTTGTTGTTGTTGTTGTTGTTGTTGTTGTTATTATTATTATTATTATTATTATTATTATTATTATTATTCCCTTTAAAACCCAGCACAAGACATCTATGTTCTGTAAAAGATAATGAACATCTGCCCAATCTCTGCCCAATGCTTTTATCACAAACAACTATTTCTCTCTCGCCAGGGCCACCACCCCTGACCTAACTAATTGCTACTGCCCGCCTCTTTCCCCCCCTCCCTCCAGGCAGAGCATGGTGATCTCTGAAGTTTAAAGAACTTTCTTTTGCTTTATAATTTAAATTAAAGTATGTTTAAGAAGGAGGGGGAACTCTACAAGACATAGTGCAATTTTAAAGTCATTTGGCAAACTGATTCTGTCAAGAAAGCTTAGTTTCATTCTGTTTGCTTGCAACAGCCTTCCTTCCCCCCCATAACTCTACTGTTCTTGTTCTTTTAATACATTTGGGAGGCCTGTCAAGGCCTATCCACTCTCCAAATAGCTTTGCAGATTAAATTTTTAACTCTACCCTCTTCATGCAGATGTATATTTCTGACAAAGAATTGCACTGACATGTCAGCTCCCATCTTTCTCACAAGAGAGGAAACATCTACGTGCCAATACGGCTGGAAATTCAGAATCTCCATCTCCCTAGTAGGGAAAATATATATATGCACACAGCTGAGCCTTAGTTAAGCTAATCTGGCTACTCCTGGCTGTTCTTACCTTCCCTTTCACCTTCAGCAGCACTCAGAGCTAACTAATGAGGGATCATGGGATGCAGGCAGGGTGCATTTGTTTTATTTTTTTTTGTTTATTGATGCTGCCGAGACACATAAGTTCAAACAAACAATGCGGACCTACAGTTTGCTTTGCTTCTCTGCTCGTGATTTAACTGGAATTTCCTCTCTTATTTAGCCTCCCTCCCAGCCCCATGGCCAATAAAACAAAATATTAAAAGCAAAGCAAACCCTCAAAATGATAATTACTGCATGAATAGGGGACAGAAGGATATAAGATGATGGTACGTCTTTGGAGTTTATTTTACTGACATTAAAAAAGCAGTGTTCAATAGATGGCTGGCAGCGGAAGAGGTTCAAAATACTCCCTTGTTTTTTGGGGGGCCACAGTACAGAAAAATAAAGCAGCCATGACACCCATTCATCGCCACACCAATAAACAACACCAGAGGGTTTTGCTGCATTTGCAGAAGGGTTTCTCCAAAAACAAAACCCTGCATCTGCCTGCTGACATTATTCCATTTCGCTCCGTCCTTTTCAAAATGCCTCCCTTTCTCTAACACTCCTGCCAGTGGGTTTTTTTTTTTCTGTTGCAAAATGAAGGCTAATGCATACAGAAAAGTTGCGTACTCCCAGGCTTTCAGGCTTTCTTATAAATTTCTCATCAAAGCCCTCCTTTCCCACGCAGCCTTCGGATTAATGTTTTAAACTTTAATCACAACTAAAATGAAGTGCGCAGCCTGATCCTATGTACAGTTATCCCTCATTAAAGGAGCTTTATTTGTTCTGTGAAAGGTGGTACAAAGTGAAAGCTTGCATGGCAAGTTCCTATTGTGACGGCTTATGGTCTCAGCCTTCTTGTGAATGAAAATCTATTTATTCTAGTTTTTTTTAAAGTAGCAATCTTACATCTTTTGTAAGTGAACATTTTTATAGCAGTTGCTGTATGTTATGTTGTCCAGTGTAGCTCATTCCTGAGTCATTACAAATGTGGCTATTAATTTGGGTGTCGTCATCCTGATTGCATTCTGAGATGTGGTACAGTCAGACCCCTGTATCCGCTGATTCGGTAACCACTGTTTCAATTAACCATGATGACCAGATCAGCAACCCTCACCCCTGGGGGAACCATAAGGCAAAAGCAGCCAGAAGGCCTATTTCAGCCTCCATGGAGCATTGGAGTAGGTGTGTGACACCACCAGAGTCTGTCCCAAAATGTACGGGGGCATGTGGAAGATGGGCAGGAAGTGTCTGGTGGCATCATGCACCTATTCCAATGCTCTCCAGAGACTGAATAGGCCTTCTGAAGGCCAGACAAGCACTTCCAGTTCTGAGGTTGCACGACCCCAGAACCAGAAGGCCTGTTCACAATTATCCACAGTTTCAGGTAACCATGGTAGAAGCTGGAACGAATCCCCAGCGGATACGGGCTTCCGACTGTATCCTATTCTCTGTTCCTCCACTCTTAAAATTCAGATCCTAAACTCTGTGGGACAAGCAACTTCTTTTAAAACAAAACAAAGCTTTTTCCAGGCAAAAAGCTTAGCTACTGTGAAATTTAGGCCTGATGTCTACGTCCTGTATGGTTGCTGGCAGAAAACAAATTTTCTCTGTTGGCAGATAGGTCCTTGGAGATCCACCAGGTCTGGGTCCATTAGCCATGATCCTAAGGCTTTGGTCACTGATACAAAAGTAACACTGGTAGACAAAGACTGAATAGGGACCTGCCATCTGCATGTTGATGGAGGTTACAGCCAACCCCATTCAGGACCTGTCATAGTCTGCTCCATCATGCAGATGGCAGGTCCCTATTCCAAGATATAATCTGGAATACGGCCTAGTGCAGAAAGGGCCCTTATCTCACGTAGTTTGCATTGGGTCACACTAGTAAATGGGAAATCCTGACATATTTCCCATTCCTGCTCCTCATAAGAGACAATGCAACCAGCCTGGTTAGCTTTAAGAAAGGGTCAAGACAAACTCATGGCGAGTAGGTGTATCAATGACTACTAGTATTCCGAGATCAGACGAGATTGGGGGTGTTCAGGGTGGTATGGCCGTAGGCAATGACTACTAGTATTGATTAGGGACGTGCCAAAGCTTTTTGGCATTTTTGAATTTGCATGCAAATTAGAAGGTTTGAGCCTTTGTTCACAAAGGTAAAGTGCCTAAGGTTATAGCCCAACCTTTGCACGCTAAGTGAAGTTACCCACCATTCCGCAGAAGAATTCATAATTTTTGAGGTGAGCCCCCCCCCCTTCACTTGAAGGTGAAAGTTTTTTTTTTCCCTTTCCCTTCCACTCAAAGTAAAGGGGAAGAAATACCTTCATGAATTTCCCTAGAACTGATGTTTAGATACTTTCTCCAGGTTGAAGACATCACCAGCAAGGATTCAAGAGCAGGCTTTTCACTTTTGTCTTCTGTTTGAGGTGCCCATAAGCAATTGGTTGGCCACTGTGTGAGATGGAATGCTGGGCCAGATGGGCCCTGGCCTGATCCAGCAGGGCTCCTCTTAAGTTCTTATGGACTAGAGGGGCAATGGCCTGATCCAGCAGGGCTCCTCTTAGGTTCTTATGGACGAGATGGGCCGTGGCCTGATCCAGCAGGGCTCCTCTTAGGTTCTTATGGACTAGAGGGGCAATGGCCTGATCCAGCAGGGCTCCTCTTAGGTTCTTATGGACGAGATGGGCCGTGGCCTGATCCAGCAGGGCTCCTCTTAAGTTCTTATGGACGAGATGAGCCATGGCCTGATCCAGCAGGGCTCCTGTTAGGTTCTAATGTTGCCTTCTTTATTTACTACCAGTTAGCTTACTGCTCATGTGTAATAAATAGGTGGTGTTCTATGTAATTATCCAGTATTATATGTTCTGTGATTAATAATAGAGGTAAATTTCAATTTTAGGTAAATTAATTAAATTTTAAACTGTTTTTAAATGTTATTTTTGTTTTACTTTGTATACTTTTACTTTGTTTATGTTTGTTTATATTTGCTTATGTTTATTTTTGTTACAAGTGTAGTATGTTGGATACATGTAGTATGTTAAATATGCTGGATTTTTCATTTGTCTGCTTATTTGCTTTTAAGGGTTTTAATGGATTTTATTGTTTTTACCTACTGTTTTAAAACTTGTAACCCACCCTGAGACCTACGGGTATAGGGTGGGATATAAATATAAATGAATGAATGAATAATAGTAATAAAATTTAATTTTTAAAAAATAGATGGTATTTAGATATAGCAAGAAAAATAAAATAAAATAAAATAAAACAACTCTGTGGGAGAAAGTACTATCAATGGAATGGCATTTGCTCACATAGCAACAAAGTAGCTGGACATATGTATGTCCATAAGGCATGCCACCTGGCTGTGAAAAGGTGTGTGGCATTCTGGTGACAGTCGGAAGCCTTAAGGAGGGTGGGATCACTTCAGTGCCAGTTACTGGACTTTCCTATGGTCTATCTGAACAAGCATACATTCTGATGTAATTTCACGGTGGTGGTGATGGAGATATGTGTAAGTATAAATAAGCAAGGATTTATCGAAATTTATCCCTTGGACTGAGCGTGAGATTTTAGGGCCATATCCCCACTGGATCTACAATAGAGACTGGTTTGGTAGGAAGCCATACCTTCACTAGCTTTGGAATGGGTTACAGTGTGAAAATGGGCACCATAGCCCATTCTAAGAATGGACGGCTTATGAGCAATCCACATATCATTCTAGCTAGTATCACTAGCAGGCCATGTATGAAGAACACAGGGCTGTAATCCAGTATACCACACCTGGCAGCATTTCACCAGCCACTTAAGAACATGAGGGACCCTGCTGGATTGGGCTACAGCCCATCTTCTGCTTGAGATGCCCATAAGCAATTGGTTGGCCCCTGTGTGAGATGGAATGCCAGACCAGATGTGCCATGGCCTGATCCAGCAGGGCTCCTCTTAGGTTCCTATGGACTAGATGTGCCACGGCCTCATCCAGCAGGGCTCCTCTTAGGTTCTTATGGACAAGATGGGCCATGGCCTGATCCAGCAGAGCTCCTCTTAGCATCCTGTCACACACAGCGGCCCACCAATTGCTTATGGGCATCTCAAGCAGAAGACAATGGCAAAACCTCCACCTGTTCTCAAATCCCAGAAATGGCTTTTGGAGGCCATCCTGCCTGTCTCCCCAGCCTTGAGGAAGTACCTGAGTATCCATTCTAGCAGCCGTTGATATACCTGTCTTCCATGAATATGTCTAACCCTTTCTTAAAGCTGTCTAGACTGGTGGCTGTTGCCACCTCTTCTGGCAGCAGATTCCATAGACTGATGACCCTCTGAGTGCAAAAAAACCCTCTTCATTTGCCTCTCCTAATTCTCCTGTTCATCAGCTTCATAGAATGTCCTTTGGTTCTACTGCTGTGCAATAGAGAAAAGAATAACAGTACTGTAGAACACCACTTCTGGAGGATCAACCAACAAAGTTCTGGCCAACAATTTAAGAGTAGATTCACACTTAGCAACCTAACCATACTAGACTAGTAAAAACCCCAGAGCAGCTGGAAAAGCTGTGTATTGGGCCAGCAGCACTTCAAGTGTGAATGCTGGGCAGGGCAAACTAAATTGTCACAGCAACACCTGAGGCAGCATCCATAGTGCTCTCAACGTTGTGCTGGACTGGGCAGCTGCTGTTGTGCCAATGCGGCCATTTGCCACAGTGTACCCAAAAGAAATGCAAGACCATTTCCCTAGGAGTGATACAGGCACTCTTGACCAAACTACAGAATGCTTTTAGCAGTCCACAGGGGGTTGCTGTGAAAAGGGCTTATCCCACTCCAGGGTGGCTGCAGAAGCCTGATCAGGGTGCAGATAGGACTCCTCCAGCTGGTAAGCATGAACAGGCCCTCAGTTGTCCACTAGCTTTCACTCCTGCCCCCCCCCCCAAGGTTAGGATGGGAGGTACGGCCTACAAAGCAGTCAGCCTGCGGAGCGCTCTGGCAGCAACTCATCCCATTGTGAGCTGAGGGGCCTAAGGCAGCCCAGTGTGGCACAGGATACCTCAAGCATGTGGACTGCAAAAATAGCAAAGAATCATCTGGCACGTTTAAGATAACAGAGCAACAAATTAACAATTTGTTTCTAAGTTCATGCATAAATATTTGTGATGCAAGGTAAGTCTGCTTTCAGTATGAAACGAGTTCTAGGTTGTCAGTCTTCAAGAGCTCCCTCCCCCTTTTCTGCTTATATTATTCTGCAGCATAAATTTAATACTGATATATCTCTGATCTTTCAACTCATGTACACAGACAGAAGTATAGAGATTGAACTGAATGGGATTTATTACTGAACGCACAGGAATGGGCAGATGGAACAGAAGAACCTAAGAGCCCTGGTAGATTCAGCCACAGCCCATCTAGCCCAGCATCCTGTCTCACGCAATGGCCCAGCAGTTGCTTATAGGCATTTCAAGCAAAAGGCAAAACCTTGACCTGCTTTCAGCTCCCCTGTAAATGGCCTTAAGAGGCATCATGCCTGTCTCTCCAACCCGGAGGCACTACCTAGACATCCATTCTAGTAGGCATTGATACACCTATCTTACATGGATTTGTCTAGGCTGGCTGCTGTTACCACCACTTCTAGCAATAAAATCCATAGATAGATGATCCTCTGGCTGAAAAAAAATACTTCCCCTTGTTGATTTGAACTCTATTGCCATCAACTTTTATAGAGTGCCCCCTAGGTGCAGTGCCCCCTAGAGAAAAATATTGTTTCACTATCCACCTTTTGTACAGCATGAATAATTGTATATGCTTCAATTCACATCTTGAACAGAGTCTTTCAAAGCTAAAGAGGTCTAGGCAGCTTGATTTCATAAGAGAGGTGTTCCAATGCCTTGATAATTCTGATTGTCCTTTTCTGGACATTTTCCAATTCTACAATGTCATTTCTGAGGTGTGGTGACCAGAATTGTACACAATATTCCACATTTGGCTTACTGACATGTTTTCTGTTCCTTTCCTGATCACTGAATTTGCTTTTTTTTTTTTTGCCACAGATGCACACTGGGTTGACACCTTCATTGAGCTGTTCTCTAGAACTCTAACATCATTGTCCTGGTTTGTCATAGAAAGCTCAGTTCCCATAAGTTTATAGACATAACTGGGGTTCTTTGCTTCAATGTGCATTACTTTGTACTTATTAAGATTGAAGTACATTTGCCACTTGGTTGCCCACTCACTCAATGTCAAGAAATCCCTCCGGAGCTCATCACAATCTCTTTTAGTTTTTACTGTCCTGAATAATTTAGTGTCATCAGCAAACTTTAGAGATGGGTGAAAATGTTTGTCACCTCAGGTTGAAAACTTTACATTTGAATAAAATATTGGCCATATTCGAAGACTGACCTTCACATGTGAAGCAAAAGCTTTTGTGTTCTCATTCGAAGATTCAGAGTAGATTCAGAGGCGCTGCTCATGGCAGCAGGGATTCAAAGTGAATTCAAAGCCTAGCACATTCAAACTGGCTCCATTCATATGAATGTGAAGTTCCATCCCATTCGCTTTGATGCAAAGCAAATGGGAAAAACAATCTTGACGTGGCCATCTCTAGGAAACTTTGCTCTTCTAGAATATTTATTAAAAAAGCAATGGTCATTTACTACTACTCTGGAGACGTTTTCGCATTACTCCCGTTCCATTTGGAACGGGAGTAGGATGGGAAGATTAAGACAGCTCCCGGCGCTTTCACCTTTCACACACAGGAGCGCAGGAACGCGTGTAAACGCGTTCCGGCGCGTCTGTGTGCGAATGCTCAAAGCATCGTGAGCTGTCTTAGCCGGCAAAGGCCGGCCAGGGGCGCGGAGACAGCCGCGGAGGCAGATCGGCAATCAGCTGATTGTCAAACAGCTGATTGTCGAAGCCGCGCCGGCGTCGGAGGCGAGCCCGCAGCTGTTAGGGAGACAGAAGCAGGCGCGAATGCTTCTCCTCCCGAACGCCTGCGGGCGGCTCGTCCGCGTTCGAACGCATGTAGAGCACTTTAAAGTGCTCTACATTTCGAACGCGAGAAAGACAGCTGCGGACACGTCGGAGCGCAAGCCCCGCTCGGGCAATGCGTATGCCGTGTCCGCAGCTGTCTCCCACGCGTACCGTTCAGCCCCGTGCGAAAACGTCTTGGGTTTCCTGTCCTCAAGTCAGTTACCAATCCAGGATAGGACCTGTCCTCCTGAGATTATTCAGGAGCCTTGATGAGGGACTTTGTCAACTGGAACCTTTATCAACGTGCTTAATGTCCAGCAAGGTCGTTAGTAGCACTTGAGACTAACAAGGGAAGGGCTGGTGGCATGAACTTTCTTAGACACGTCTACTTCTTCAGATGCTAGGGGGCCCAATGGGCATCTCTACTTCTTCAGATGCTAGGGGGCCCAATGGGCAGGTCTGCTTCTTCAGATGCTAGGGGGCACAATGGGCATCTCTACTTCTTCAGATGCTAGGGGGCCCAATGGGCATGTCTGCTTCTTCAGATGCTAGGGGGTCCAATGGGCATGTCTGCTTCTTCAGATGCTAGGGGGCCCTAGCATCTGAAGAAGTAGACGTGTTTAGACTAACACAGCTATTTCTCTGATATTGACCAACATGTTTAATGACACTCTAAAAGAATTCTAACAAGTTAGTAAGGCGTGATTTTCTTTTGCATGAGCCATGCAGATTTTCCTTGAGAAATGCTTGCTCCTCCATAGGTGCAGTGCAGTAATTTTATCCTTAATGATGACAGGTCTGTAATTTCTGGATCACTCCTGGAATCCTTTTTGACAGTTGTTGTTCCATTTGCTGCCGTCCCATCTTCAAGCACAGAGCCAAACTTAGGGAAAGATTATATATATATTTTACTAGAAGATCAGCAATTTCACATTCCTTAAGAACTCTTGGATGAATGCCATCTGACCTCACTGATTTATTAGCATTTAGTTTATTAAGACATGCATAGAGCTCTTACTTGGTTACCTCTATCCAATTTAGTTCTTCTGAAAATATAGGTTGCTTCCCCATGCACTATAAAGTCCGAATCGAATCTGAATTCGGCAAGGAGCACCCCCATGCAGAGCCACCAAACCAGGCTACATGCAGACCAGATCACCCAAATCTACACTAAATTTAGTCCTTTAGAAAACTGTTTTCCCTACGGTTTGGGAGCAAAGACTGCATTATTTTGGGGGCTGAATCTGCGAATGGGGATGCTCCCAGGCTATTTGGGGAGGGGATAGACTCTGGCATCATTAGGGGTTTCATGTCCTGAGTTCACCGTTCCTGTCCTTTGCGTTGGGGTTTGCATTTTTTAAAAGTGATTAAACAGAAATGAGCCTCTTCTCCCTGTGATATGATTGCTGGGCAAACGTAAAAGAACTGATCACCCCAGTTTGGCAGATAAAGATGCAGTGATGAGGGGGGTAATCTGGCCTTGGTTGTCCCATGAGCCTTCTCCCACAAACCTTATTCCACCCCTCCTCCCCGACTGCTGGCAAGCAGCTTCTGAAGTTTGCCAGCTAAAAAGCTAACCAAAGCCTCTAGAGTGTTTAGAGGCAGTTTAGCAGAGAAGCGCTTCTGAACGAATTCTATCGGATTTTGAATGTTTAGAACATTTGTGCACATCCCTAGTCTAAGAGTCATGTTTTAGGAAAGCTTTTTTTTTTTTAGTGAAAATTTAAGTTATAAAATTGAGCAAATAACAGCCGCTTGCATTGCTCTCCATAACAATTGGCTCTCACTTATGACTATAGAAAGAGTATTAGCTACTCAGGACTCAAGAGATGCTGTGCAACGACCACTAAATGAGTACGAGAATATTATTAAACAGGCTTCTGAATCCATCAAAGGGCTAGCCTCTAGGATCTATAAAATCTTAATGAATTGTACCATAGACAGGAAGTTAGAAACTATAAGAGGAAATTGGAATATGGATCTAGGAACTGACATTCCACAAGAAAAGTGGGAGAACTTAATAAATAAAAAACACAAATGGTGGTTCACCACTTTGATGAAAGAAATCACCTTAAAAGTTTGGTATAGGTGGTACTACACACCCTTAAGATTGGCTAGAATAACCGGGAGTGCTAGAATGAACTGCTGGAGGAAGTGTGGGCAGAACCCTACCTACCTCCATCTAATATGGGAAAGTCCCCCAATCAGACAGTTATGGCTGGAAGTTAGTATGAAAATAAATAATATGTTTAAATTAACAATCCCTCTTCAGCCAGAAATTTTAATTCTGCACTCATTCGAAGATAGCAGTATACTGGATCACCTTCACCACATACTACATTGGTTAATTTTTGCGGCTCACCATAGAATAGCCATTAGTTGGAAGTATACAGACAACTTAAACATAGGCAAATGGTGCCAGGAACTTTGGTATATTATGCTAAATTAGATAATGAATGTACAAGGACGAAGCTACTCAAGAGATCTGGATGCCAATAAGATGTTACATGTGTGGACAATCTGTACAGATGAAATGTTAGCAACAACTAATTCAACATTACCTGAAAGAGAATTTCTGATGAAATGGTTTGGAAACATCTCATTTTAAAATCAAACTTTGGAGTTCACGACGGGACGGGGGTGGGGGTGGGAGTAGAGTTATGGGTGAAATGCATATTGTATAAAGAAGGAATTATTAATATTGCTGATTATTAGAATATGTATAAAAATTAAATAAAGATATTATTTTTTAAAAAAAAATAAGTTATAGTTTAACAACTTACTCACACATAGCAAACACTATTTAATTTAAACTCAAGATTACTAAGGAATCAATCCATGGAGGCCAGGCAGTAACTGAGTGAGTAGCCAGAAGTGGCCATGACTCTTTAGCCATCCCAACCATTTGGAACTTTATCCTTTAGCTGGACCAAAGGATACTCCCAGGCTGAAAGCTTATTCTTCCAAGAGAAATGAAATTTATTTTATGCCCTTTCTGCACTAATACTTGGTCTGGATTAAGAAGCCTCTTAATCCAGATCACAGGCCTCCTGATCTGCAAGTTAAGGCAAATCAAGGAGCTCACGCTCCCTCTTGAATGACTCCATCTGCACTGAACAGATCACGATCTGCCTTAAGAAGGTCTTTAATCCGGACCTCTTGTGGACCTGTGTTATTGGGTCCAAAAGAGGAACAAGGGCCTTGTTCCAGAACACAGGTGGAGTGAAGATGGCACCCTTGCATGTTCTGGAACTATTGGGGACTGCTTTTCAGAGGTGTGCCATAGCACACTGCTAAAAAACACTCCTCGGACTCTTAACTTTTGGAGTCATAGGTGGGACAGCTGTAAAGCTCAGGCAGGTGTTGTAGCCATGGAGAAATGTGGGCCAATCAGCACCATCAGTGCAGATGGCACTCATCCAGCCCGCCCACCCCCCATGTGATCTCGACCAATGGGCTTCGTTATTCCAGAACCACTGATCTAGATTTACTGCTGGTAAGAGATGAAAGAGCCTTAATCCAGAACCAGGGTACAGCCATGGACTGCAGGACAATCCACAACAGTGATGTTTCTGTTGGCTGAATTGAACTTCAGTTTCTTTACTCTCATCCAAACCATTGGCAATTTAGAGTGAAAAAGTGAAATTTCCAAGTATGTAAGGATAGTCTGTCCATGGGAATGTGTAATGTTCTAGGTTCTCCAGACAGTATGACCACATGGTCAGGGATAATAGATGCAGCTCAACATCTTCCAGAGGCTTACAGTTTCTTTCATTTTGCTGTTCACAGAATCATAGAGTTGGAAGGGACTTCTAGGGACATCAAGTCCACCCCCCTGCTGAATGCAGGATTTCCTAAACCATCTAAGACAGATCTAGGGCCAACCTCTGCTTGAAGACCTCCAGTGAAGGGGAGCTAACTATCTCCCGTGGCAACCTATTCCATTGACTGGTTGCCCTCACTGTTTTTCCTGATACCTAATCTGTATTGACTCCCTTGATGTTTCATCCCATTGTTTCTAGTCCTCCCACCTTGTGCAAGTGAAAATAGGGACAATCCCTCTGCACTGTGACAGCCCTTCAGATACTTGAAGACTGTGATCATGTCTCCTCTCAGTCTTCTGTGCTGTAGGCTAAACATTCCCAGATCCTTCAACCTTTCCTTGTAGGACATGCTTTCCAAACCACTAACCATTTTAATAGCCCTCCTTTGGACCTGAACTAGTTTGTCAATGTCTTTTTTAAATTGGGGTGGCCAGAACTAGACATGGTATTCTAGATGAGGTCTGACCAAGGTAGAGTAAACAATAATAACTACTTCTCATGATCTAGACTCAATACTCCTCTTGATGCATCCTAGGATGATGTTTGCCTTTTTTGCTGCTGCATCACAGTGTTGACTCATGTACGTCCTGTGATCAGCCAGTATACCCAGTTCCTTTTCACTTGTGCTACTACTCAGCCTAATTCCTCCCATTCTGTATTCATTTTTTCCATTTTTCTTTCCAAGATATAGGACTTTGCATTTGTCCCTATTAAATATCATCCTGTTAGTTTCAGCCCACTGTTCAAACTTATCTAGATCTTTTTGAATCCTCTCCTTCTCTTCCCTAATGTTAGCAACCCTCCTAACTTTGTGTCATCTGCAAATTTGATCAGCATTCCTTCAACTCCCTCATCCAGACCATTTATAAAGATGTTGAATAGCACTGGACCCAGGACAGACCCCTGTGAAACCCCACTTGAAACATTCCTCCAATTAGATATGAAGCCATTTATTACCACTGTTTGAGTGTGATCACTAAGCCAGTTACGAATCCACCTAACAGTTGTCCTGTCTATCCCATATTTGATCAATTTTTCAATAAGTATGGAATGTGACACTTTGGCCATTTCTGCACTGCCCCACCCAAAAATGGATCGATTAGATCCATTTTTCAGCAATTCGTCCTTGCCGGTAGATCCGTCACTATTTGTGATGGATCTACCGGACCCCTTGCATCCACACACGCGCAGGGAAGATGGACTGGGAAATGGATTTGGCATGGGTGCAGTGCAGATGTACAGCACCTATCCCAATCTGTCCTCCCAAGGACCTCCCCCCGGCTTCCCTGATTGGCCACTCTGGAGCCAGGCATGGGGAACCGGGGGCCTCTGCTCTCTGGACTTCCCCTCGCCCCAGAAGCTGCAATCGCCGATCCTTGGGTCGGGGAGGGGCTTCACCCTACACCCCCCCCACCCTCCCTGGGTCGTGCATGTACATCCCCCTCCTTACGTGCAGGCAGCCAGGCTGATTCTGGCTGCCGGGGCCCAGTATGCTTTGTGCAGGCTTGCAGCCCGCCTCCCCATTGGCCAGCCATGCATCTGGCTTCAGCTGGCCCTCTGCGCAGGTGCGTGTGGCTGGCCAATGGGGAGGAACACTGCACACACACGCAAAGCACACCACCACCTCTCCCACAGCCAGAATCAGCCTGGCTGTCTGCAGCTAAGAAGGGGAACACGCATGTGCATGACCCGGGTTGGGTAGGGGGTGTAGGATGAAGCCCCCCCCCCAGCCCGAGGAGCCAATCGGGAAAGCCGGGGGGAGGGCCCAGTTAGTTCCCCCATCCTTGTGTGGAAGCATCCTCCATGGATGTGGATTTACCACACAAGGACAGATTAAGACCTGATTAAGACTACCTTCTTTCAGGTCTTCAGGGAAACCGGTTTTAGCACCTTGTAGACCACATTAGCTATGGATCTTGCGTGAGCCAATGCGGAAGCAGACTCCGCGAAGTGTCTCTAATGCGTGCTGCAATGCAGAAGGCAACTTGCCAAGTGTTTTATGTCTGGCCTTAATGTGTCCTTAATGTGTTTTTAGTGGCCAATGCAGAGGCACCCTTTGTCAAATGCTTTGCTGAAGTCAAAATACACCATGCCTACAGCATTTCCCTGGTCAACCCATCCAGTGACTTTTGCCATAAAATGATGACAAAATGTGTGATCGCCTAAAGTTTATTGGTTGCCAGATTAGTAATAAGTTCTTATACCCACTCATTTTGAACATGGACATCAAGACAGAGAAGATAAGCTGCTTGTCTAGCTAGAAGAAAATGTTTACAGCATCAGGGTTTTACCTTCCAACAGAATTTCATATGCATCACATGTTGGGACAGACAAACAGGTTATCATAAAATTCAGTTGGGAATCTCTTCTAATAGTCATGCTTGCCTATTATATTGAAAATATTTTAAAAAATCAGTTATGTTGCTGTCCTAACACAAGTGCTTTTATGATTCTAGAAATCACCATGAAATAATTTACTCATTGATTCTTGTAACGTACCTGTAATCCAGTTGTGGTCTGATGTTTATTGTACTAAATTCTTCATGTATTCACTGCATCGAGAAATGTCACTGAATGTAAAACACTATGGGAATCTGTGATCTTCTGTCTCATAGCTACTAACTTAAGGATTAAAGCATATCATACAAAAATGAATTTTTATTACAGTCTTGGATCAGGGAAACATATAATATCATTGGCATTTGATTATTTGTGAACATGAAGCAAGGTTGTATATTGTAACTAAATAACCTGCCATCAATTTTACTTTTGCCTGTTCTGCCAATTCCTAGGAGAGACTTAAAACCTGATAAATGTTGGTAAAACAGATTTCAAGCAGCTATATAGATGTTCAGTTTTGCCTGCTGTTAGTTATGCATTTTATGGCACTTATAAATTAAGAAGCAAAAGGATTTCTCTAAAGTCAGAATAATCAAATCACATTCGATATATTCCTTTACTTGCTTGCTTATTTATTTATTCTCTTTGTAAAGTTTTTTTTTGTTTGATTGTTCCATGTCAAAATCACTTCTTCACCAGCATTCTTTTCCTTAAAATATTGATTCCCATTATTTCAAGGGAAAGTTAATTTGAATATTCCTCACCCCATAGACCTCCCTGGCTGTCTCCAGTCTGACCTTCTGCAGTTGGATGACTGGTTTGGCACATTTCCTCCTCTCCCTTTTAATGCAACTTAACCTTTGCTGTCACAGTTTGAGAATGCACTTGGGTTTCTACCAAGAGCTTTTTGAAATGTAACACAGCTGATTTGTTGGATAATGAAATCCAAATTGTTCCAGAAAAAGGTGCAATTATACAGCGTGTAATACACAAATAAATTGACTTAATGCTACATTATAATGGAAACTGTGCAAAATCCTCTACACAAGCACAATAAAATAATAAAAAGTAATAGAACAGGTAATAGATGTAAAATAAATGCTAAAAAAGTAGTTCAAATCATTTTCATACCAGTCAAAAGATACCAAGAAGGGGCATGCAATCACAATAAAACACCAGAATGAAACACTTCTAAATAGTAATATAAATTTTTGTGGACACTTCATGTCCCATGATGTGGAATTGACATATAGTTTGATTTTCTCCTTCCTAATGTAAGCCACAGTTTTACAGTCCTAGTGAAAACATTTTATTGCTGTGGATGTATTAGACATGGTTCATTTCCTTCCTCAGTATGGCTTTAATTTTCCACATCCATGGCTTGACATAGACCCAAACACCAGAAGATGGTAGGCTGCTATAAACTCTCTGGGGTGGGCGGGTGTTTTCCTTTGATTGCTTTCCAATTTAATCTATAGCTCATTCCATTAACCCTTTCCAGCGCAATGCTACCAAAGCGTTCTGGGCTCCTTAATGCAAAGACAAACAGTGTTTTATGCTTCTGTGCCCAGAGGATTATGACAACGAAAGAAGAATAAGTTAGTCTGTTCCTGGCCAACTTTTCCTCTCCTCCTCATTCTTTTATCCGCCGCCCCCACTTTCTGCTTCCAGAGCCTTTCCTAATTGTATCCGTGCATCTGACGGGGACACCGACGTTCAGCGTGATCTGCGCGCCCAAAAAAGTGCCACCGTCATTCTAACTTTCTCCTCCATGCCTGATCTTTAGATGAGATGTATTTTTTTTTTAAGGCAGAACCTTTCACGTCTGCAGCATTGTCACAACCGATATCCCGTTCCTTCTGGCAGAGACAGAGTATCTGGGAGGGTCACCGGAGCAGGCTGTGCCTCGGGGCGCTTCGCCTAAAGTACAAAAGACTCGACTCAACTCACGTTAGTCGTTTCGGTGGCCTATCGTTGGTGACGGACTGCCAGCTCAGTCTGTGGGCGAGCCGTGATAACTGCCTTGAAATGCTAAGTGCTTAATTAGGGACCTTTCATATCAGTTATTGAGGACTCCATCTCCCATAGCCCAGGGCATCGTGCTTTGCAGCGGACTCCCTAGAGCCTCCGCCAACTTCATGGCTGTGACAAGTTGGGGAGGGGGGATGGAAAAGAAAAGGAGAAACAAGTGGTTTTATATCCTCTCGCAGGCACCAAAAATCTAAATACGATGAGACAGCTGAATGGGCTTCGCGGTTCTCATTCTAAATATACTATACTTCGTGTTTAGGAAACTATGGCTGGCTGGCGTTTGCAGAAAGCTGAGAACTTCCCTCCCTGACAAGCAGAGGTATGGCGGTTTCCTTAGAACAACACAAAGGCACGCCGACATCTCCCTCTGTTCCGTCCCTCAGGAACCGCTTGATCCAGGCTGTGATGGCTTGTTTGCTAACAACGACACAAGCAGACAACTCTGGATTAAATGTGTGCATTTTGCAACTCTTGTTTCATATCTGGCTGTGCATGGAGATTTACATGGATGCAAGCAAGGGAGCGAAGTCCAGAGAGCAAAGAAGTACTCAAGGAAACAATTCACAACTTTTGTGGCTACCTTGCAGGGGAATGGGAATGATCTAAATTAGGTCCGGTCCTAATCTCCTTTGTTTAAAGTGGATGTGAAGCCAAACGTCTAGCTTTTATCATTATGCAGTAGGCAGGCAGGCAAGTATAATAGGCAGGCATATATAACAAGTGTGAAATGGCTTTTTAATACTGATGGACAAATAACACACTATAATGCTGTCTTCAGCTCTACCCCCAAAGGCTCCTCCAGTTTACCAAACCGGACCCTAACTTGGTCTAAGTTTCCTAATGATTCCTGTGTGCCCCCAGCAAGGAAGAAGAAGAAGAAGAAGAAGAAGAAGAAGAAGAGAGTTGGTTTTCTACCCTGCTTTTCTGACCCATTCAATGGGGCTCAAAGCGGCTGACAAATCTACTCTTCTCCCCCCAACAGAACACCCTGTGAGGTAGGTGGGCCTGTGAGAGCTCTGAAGAGAGCTGTGACTAGCCCAAGGTCACCCAGCGGCTTCATGGGGGAGGGCAGAATCGAACCCAGTATTCCCAGATAAGAGTTCGGCTCCCTAACCACTAGACCAAACTGGTTCATGCAGACAAGACAGATACATGGGCATTATAGCAGTGCTATAATGGAGGGATTACCTCACTTATCATATCAGAGAAATAGCTGTGTTAGTCTAATACGAAAAGTCCAGCAAGGTAGTTAGTAGCACTTGGAGACTAACAAGAGAAGGGTTGGTGGCATGAGCTTTTGTAGATACATCTACTTCTTCAGATGCTAGGGACCCCCCTAGCAAAGAAGCAGACATGGCCGATGGACCCCCTAGAACCTGAAGAAGGAGACGTGCCCATTGGGCCCCCTAGAATCTGAAGAAGGAGACGTGCCCATTGGGCCCCCTGGCATCTGAAGAAGTAGACGTGCCTACGAAGGTTCATGCCACCAACCCTTCTCCTGTTACTCTCTAAGTGCTACTAACTACCTTGCTGGACTCACGTACCATAGGCAGCCCCACTTTTTGTCCCTAAAAACACTTTTAACTTGCTAGAAAACAGGTTTTGCAGGTTTTCCAGCTGTAGTTCTTTTTACGAAGCCACTTACCTTTCTGGATGGAGAAGCGATCAGAGCTTCATCCAGCACTATGTGTGGAGGAGGCTGGAATAGCTGACCACACATGTGTGGAGGTGGTGAGGTGACAGGGAAGCAATACCCCCACAGTATTGCATCCTTTTACTGTATTTGGCTGCTGACTTGAGGCAGCCTTTATCCTATGCATACCACTTATTTATCCACACCATTTCTATCCCACCTTTCTTCAAAAAGCTCAGAGTGGTGCAGACTGTTTCCCTCCATTCCCTTCTCAGAAGAACTGTGTGTGATATGCCAAGCTAAAGGCAGTGAATGGGCCTACGCCACCTTTTAACCTTCTACGGCTGAAGGGGATTCAGTCCCAGGACCTCCTCTGGCCCTTCAATACTGTACTACATCTCATGTTACTATAAAAATAAAGGTTGGATTAAAGGACTGGGCCGAAAAGATGTGTAGCTGAAATCAAAGTAGAAGAATTTGGCTGTTTCACTCAGATAGGTGCAGTTTGTCTGATTTAGGCTGGGGTTCGGCAGATGAAGATTAGAATTTGGCTTCCCTGGTCCTGAACCTAGTGAAGGACGAGAGGTGATGGGCTGCTCCAAGGAACACACGGAAGTCAGCATGGATGCAGAACCACTTTTCAAACAGCCAAAGGACTACGGTATCTCCTACTTCCAGCACAAGAGAAAAGCTTCCCTCCCTCCCTTCCTTTTCTGTATTCATGGTCATGAATTGTACAAGTGGAAGAGCACATAAAAGTCTATACCATATTATGTCACAGTCTTAGGAGAAATCAGTGTTGTTGGGTTTTTATTTACAAGCCAGTGACATAATTCATAAAGAGAAACAATTCAAGAAATATATTAACTCAAAGGTATCATTTAGCACAGCCCCCCGAATCCACTATGTTTTGTACTGAGTATTCACAACAAGAATGTATCATTTCTAGTATTGGGAACTCTGTGGGTGTTGTAGAGTTTATGGCCGATTGTTTGGTTTTTACTTCCTTGACCTGCAGCATCAGGCATTTGGGCTAGTGTTTACAAAGGCTGTATCCAGATATCTCCTTTCTACCATCCATGGCTGCACTGGGATCAGGTTGTGTGTCTGTGGCATAGCTATTTTTTGGCTCACCATGCCAACCAACCATGCCATATAGGCACAGGGGAGTTTCCAGAATTCGGCTTGCAGTAGATAAACACCTCTCTGGTCCAAATCAATGAGACAGGTTGCTGTCAGGGTGGGAAATCCCAGGGGGAGTTCCCATTATAAGCTTAATTTGGTTTCCCTAAACCGAAATAATAGAACTGGATGCAAATACGAATTTCCCTGATCCCATTACTTTCAACTCGATCCGGATTCTGAGGATCATAGGTTGCTTACATGACTCAAGGGGGGACTCAAGTGGCTACTTTCTAAAAGCTGCTTTTTGGGGCTGCCCTGCCCTCTTCCTCCTGGCGTGAACGTGCCACCCATAACCAACCCCTTCACGGAGCCTGGCTGGGTGGCTGCTGCTTGCCTGGATGGAGGAAGAATGGCAGCGGGCAGCCAGTGATTCTTTCCCCACCTCTCCCCATTGCCCAGGGCACACAGCAGCAGCGGCAACTCAAGCCCCCTTCACCTGCTCACCTCCACATCCACAGCCTTAAAAACAGAACCTGCAGCTGCTTTCCTTTCCTTTCCCTATTTTAAAGGTCAGAACTTTCAAAATTGCGGAGAATTGCAACATTGTTATCAGGTGTGAAATGGGTATATTGCTACAGTGTAGCGGCTGCTTTAAGGGGTGGATTTTTACAGTAAAATCACTATATTTGGAAGCAAGCTATTGGGGGAGGGAAACCCTAAACACACATTCTCATCCCTTAACACGGTATGATTCCCACATAAAAAAATGTAAAATGTTTCAAGCACACGAACCAGAGTGAGACCTGTTGAAATGAGGATTAACATTTACAACGCTTTGGGGCGATTTAACACACGGAAAGCGTGTTAAGCCAACCTGACGTGGGAACTGCAATGATTGAAACCGGTTTGAAACTGAAATAAGCTTATAATGGGAACACGGCCCCAGTCTCCCCACTTTGGGCACTAACTCACGCGTCAAGGCTTTTAGCAGGGGCTTCAACGTGTTCATAAGTAGTATATTCATAGACAGCATACATATTCATAGGTATACCTGGAGTGATTTTCCATGGTCTGTTAGTACCCATTTTTGCACCCATTAAGGACCCATTTGGAAGAGAGCCAGATGACCCCCATTTCCACCACGGCACCCATTTGGGACACATTTGTTTCCACCGCGCCTCGGGAAATCCGGATAATATGGGTGCACCTCAGTCTTTAATCTGGATTTTCTGTAGACCCCATTAATGGGGTCTACAATGGGGTCTTCAGCCAGAAAATCCAGATTAAAGGGAGCCTGTTTCCATGAGTGACAGACAATGGGGTCTAGAGGAGGATAGAGGGAGGGGATGCACCCATGGGGGGGGGGAGCCCCAAAATCCCAGCTTTGGAGTGATTTTGGAATCATTTTGAAATCATTCCAAAATGACCCCAAAGTCACTTCGAAGTGATCGGCAAAGACTTCGGAGAGGCTCTGGAGCTGTAAACACGGTCTGTTTGCTATTAGCGCAGACCACACAGACTTCCCTCCAAAATCCCTCCGGAGCGATTGGCAAAGGCTCCGGAGTTTTGCCATTGGTCTCTCCGAAGATCAGCGCAGACTTCAAAGGCGCTCCAGAGCAATTTCCCGCTGACATCACGGGCGCTCTGGGGCTGTCTTGCGCTGACTTCGGAGACGTTCCAAAGGGACTCCAGAGCGCCTCCGAAGTCTGCATTGATCTCTTTGAAGAGACTTCAGAGAGTGCACCACCCTGTCCCCTGAAACACCTGGGGTGACAGGCAGACCCCTTGGGGGTCAATCTGGATTCCCGACATGGGTGCAAATGTGTTTCCACGGCAGGGAGGTTAGCACCCATTGCTAATTAGTGGTACACCTCCCATGGAAACACATTGGGTGCTTCCCTTAATCCGGATCTACTAGATCAGGATTAAGGAATGTACCCATTCCTTAGATTCGGATCTTCTTAGATCCGGATTAAAGGAGCGCGGTAGAAAAACACCCCTGGTTAGCAAAGGTATCTATGAGCATACACCTTCAAAAATTTGTTTAGTTCTTTCCTCCTTAAGATGTAACGCTGCCCCTCCAAGAACAGGGAGTCATGGAACTTCAACGGTGCATAGGATCTACTTGCCCACACTTCACCTTCTTGCTTCTTTTGAAGTGAGAGAACAAACATTTGTGTTCATTGCATTGGAAACGGCCCCAGAGGGAGGCTGTTTTCTGTGTTTCAAAAAAGGTTTTGATAGAATGGAGCCTAGGTAAGGCGCTCACATGGCAAATGTATATCCCAAACACCTAAAAGAGTGAGAACCTTGAAGTTCTTTTCCTCAGCCTTTAAGAGCCTCATAGGAGGAGACATGCAAACCCAGGGGCATTGGTGGTGAGCAGATACCAACCCCTCGAACCTCCATGTAAAGATTTCTGGTACAATCCCAAATCCAGTGGGCATGCGGAACATAAGAATGATCGATTATGAACTTGTTTAAGGTGGAGTGTAGGGTGTGAATATAGAGTTCCTGCTATTGGAAAAATAAGGCAAGGAAAATCCATATAAATATCTTGAGGGGCTTTTTCTGGCTCAAGTTCTCTAGCGGCAGGACATTAGATGGGCAAACAGGTCTTAAGGGTGAGATAATTACAAATCTCTAGTTATAATCTTACATCAATATCAGAGAAATAGCTGTGTTAATCTAATTCGAAAAGTCCAGCAAGGTAGTTAGTAGCACTTGGAGACTAACAAGAGAAGGGTTGGTGGCATGAGCTTTTGTAGACATGTCTACTTCTTCAGATGCTAGGGGGCCCAATGGGCACATCTACTTCTTCAGATGCTAGGGGGCCCAATGGGCACATCTACTTCTTCAGATTCTAGGGGGCCCAATGGGCACGTCTACTTCTTCAGATGCTAGGGGGCTCAATGGGCATGTCCACTTCTTCAGATGCTAGGGGACCCAGTGGGCACGTCTACTTCTTCAGATGCTAGGGGGCTCAATGGGCATGTCCACTTCTTCAGATGCTAGGGGCCCCCTAGCATCTGAAGAATTAGACCTGTGTATTAAAGCTCATGCCACCAACTCTTCTCTTCTTAGTCTCCAAGTGCTACTAACTACCTTGCTGGATGAATCTTACATCAGTATACACTTGGTAGAAATCATTTCTAAGAAACCATGGATAAAGTAACCATGGGTATATAATACTTTCAGTGCTAGTCAGATCATCAAGGATGTTAAGCATTTATTTTCTTACTCTAGTGGATAAAGGAAATTCTTTGGCTGATTCACCATCTGTCACCAACCACAACATACCTTGTTGTTGGGACAACTGTGGGTGAAACGTAATAGTTCCATAGGAGCCAAACATCTGGTGCCTTGGGAGGGTGGCAAGCAGCTCAGTCTACAACTGCTCCAGCTAGCGATCTGAGTGGGAGTTCCATGCTGGTGTTTTAAAATATTTACAAGCATTGTGATAAAAATAATCTCTAAAGTTTGCAACATGTGCAAATATAGAGATGGAGAGCAATGTATCTTCTTGCTGGACAGTTTAATTAATTATGCAATATTCCATAACTGATTTATCAAAAATCATCAATCCTTGTTGGTTTTTGTATTATCTAATTTAGTTTTCATAGAAGAAGGAGTAGTTTAAAAACACGTAGTTTAACATGTTCAACTACGTTAAGTAGTTCAACATGTAGTTTCAAATCAAAGACCTTAATATTTGGTAAAAGAGAAAAACAGGAAAGAGAAACCACCAAATTGTCTTCTACAAATATGCAGGAGTATACATTTCTGAATGGTGACAAACCTGCCAAAAAAAACCCAAGCCTGCCAAAAAGCCAAAAGGCCCTGAAAATGACATTGGAATGGTGATAGCAAGTACACATCTGCTGGTTTCCAAGAGGCCAAATTCAGCCTCTGCGGTGGACCTCTGACCACAGGTCTCTGCTCATGGGCTAGAGTCAAGATCACATCAATTTGCAACTATTTCCCCACTAAGGATCTGGAAGGGACCTCTAGGGTCACGGAGTCCAGCCCATGTGACACGTGCACCAACACAAACTCCCGCCGTTTCCTCCTCGGAAGCTATGGGAGGTTGCTGTAGTCTGGACACCAGATCCCAGCTTCACAGCAAGTTAGTTGCATATTTTTTTAATAACTGCAGATATAATCTGCTAATCATGGATAAAGGTAAGAATGGGATTGTTCAACTCAACCAAACCTTACTGTTGTCATAATTTTAAAGCACAATTATTTTCAATCAGTATACAGCTTCAAAAACCATAGTTTGTAAATCATTTGCAAAATAATATTATTTGTTCTATTCAGAAGTAAGGCCTGGGTTTGGTGGACAAAGTGCATTCAGGATTGCAGTCCAATATGGTTTCATGCATATGAATAATAACTAGTTTCTCCTTCATAAGAGTGTTCTAGTACAGTGTTTTGTCAGAAAAAAAGCATTTGGGCCATGGTTGTACCTTCACTTTAATCCTTCTTCACTCCATCTTCAGATCTGACTTCTCACACTTTTTTATTTCTGGTCAATATCAGAGAAATAGCTGTGTTAGTCTAATTCGAAAAGTCCAGCAAAGTAGTTAGTAGCAGTTGGAGACTAGCAAGAGAAGGATTGGTGGCATGAGCTTCCGTAGACACGTATAATTCTTCAGATGCTAGATGTGCCCATTGGGCCCCCCAGCATCTGAAGAAGTAGACGTGTCTACTGGCCCTCCCTAGCATCTGAAGAAGTAGATGTGCCAATTGCCCCCCCCCCCAGCATCTGAAGAAGTAGATATGCCCATTGGGCCCCCTAGTATCTGAAGAAGTAGACATGCCCATTGGACCCCCTAGCATCTGAAGAAGTAGACGCGCCCATTGGACCCCCTAGCATCTGAAGATGTAGACATGTCTAAGAAACCTCATGCCACCAACCCTTCTCTTATTAGTCTCCAAGTGCTACTAACTACCTTGCTGGGCTTCTTTATTTCTGTCCATTTTATTTATGGACTTCCCACCATCCATTTTGACTTGGTTAAAAAAAAGGAAAGAAAAATAGTTTAGAACTCAGAAATTAAAGTATGAAACATTTCACCAAGTTCACTATCGCAATGACTGTTTCAAACTCTATACTTCTATATAGCACCACACTCTTAAATTAAAAAGGTCAGTATCCCTCTGATAATTTTAATTAGCTTCTCTTTTATCTACAGATGACAAAACTGAGTTTCTAAAGTCTAAGACAGTATTAATTAACTATTCAGACAGAGCAAAACAGAACTCTGAAATCACAGACATTTATAATTTCATCTGGCAAACACTGACAGTATTTTCTGTTATATATTCAAAAGATGCATTTCTTCTTAGAATGCTCTTCCCTGCTTTAATCAATCCATTTTGTGCTCTTTGATGTGCGTGTAGCTTTCTGCCTGTCTAGTTGTTGACTGATGTATACGCTATTGATGTCTACAATGTATTGATATGTAGACAGTTTTTTAACCAGAAATGCAGATAGCATTAAAAGGAAGATGTTGATATTTAAGTTGTTATTTCTATTTTTAATAAGTACATAGCTCCAGCACTCATGTTGTAGCTATCATGATTAGCTGCACATTTGTCAGCACTAGGATGCTTAAAATCTTGTTGCAGAATGAACACAGTACTTTGAAGTTTGGAGTAGTGCACACTTGATTATTAATGGTTGGCAGAAACTATGTGTGAAAAGTGGAAATACTAAAAGCATCACATGTGAGAGATCATTACACAGGTTTCTGAAAATCTTTCTTCTGTTTAAATCCGTGATACCTGCATTTGAAATAACGCAAACATTCTAAATATGTTTTTTAAAGCTTCTCTTTAAGAAATTTAAAATAATTCAAATAAAGAGATGTGGTCCTTCCTAATGAGAGAATTATTATGTAGGTGTGAATGTTAACATTCTGATCCATCAGTCAGTAAGAAACTCTTTCTTAAGCAATAATCTTTCTCTGGCAGTTAAAAAGTGGAGATCAGACTGAAGGGCGAATTATAGAGTGTTTTTTTTTTTAGTTGCTCTATATATTTTATTATATATTACGGGTTGAGTAAGATGCTGTAGCCATCTGTAGTTGGAAAGTACCTCCCTGTTGCTGTTCTCTTAATATAGCTAAAACTAAAAAACATACCCAAATATTAAGAAATGCCATCATGATGGGAAATCAATTGTCTTCCAGTTATTTGTACCTTTTTACTCCAGTGGATCACTGATCCTTGAACTTCAAAAGCTCAAAAGTCCTTGAACTTTTAAAGATCTCTAGCATGTCCACAGGAATGGCTTCATTGAAGTCTATGAGATCTGCAGATGAAAATCAAAGACTCAGCAGTTACCGCTTTAGGAGGAGATCCATCATTATATTTATCTTCATCCAAGATACACTCAGCCTATTCCAGCATTTGCCTGGGTGAGCAGCCAGGCTTTCATGGACAACAGAACCTTCTCAGAGATATGGGCTGAATCCAGGCATTGATTATTAGTCCGCCGTATTTTGATATTTTGGAATAAAGCATGGATATTCTGGAATATCCATGCTTTATTCTGGAATTCCCAAATAAAGTGGATTAATAAACCAACGTCTGCAGTGCAGCCTTTTCTGCACTGCTTCTAATTACAGTCATGTGAAGCTGTTGGTGGGATCATAGGGACCTCCATCAGCTCCAACAGAGATTTGTTTGTTTAATTTACTAAATGTCACAGGTGCTCTGGACACCTCCCAATAAATATATATTAAATTATACAAACCCCGATACATATGCATGCCTGTAATTTACTACTGATAGCTAGAATTGTAGCCTGTAAATTAGAAGTATCTGGCCAGAGACCAATTCGCACCTGGCCTTGTAGTTTATCATTAGTCAACATCTGGGCAAGTGCACCTGTACTTTCAGGAGGCGCTTACAGCCTACAAGTGCTCCCTGCCTTCCCAGATGTTTCCTATTCATAAACTTGTGCTGTTGCATGAAATCATGCACCACATGCAAACTAACGTTACCCAAAAGCTTACCTGAGGTGTCCAGCGGAACCATCTGCACCTTTTCCAGTGCAACGGGAGCCATCAGAGCTGCCTCACAAGTGTGCTGGCTGCTCACGTACCCCTGACACGACTGCACTTGCACAAAGCATCAGCGTTACCATAGCAGTGGCACTGGCACGTGCACAGTTGTGCAGGAAACCGGATCCAAGATGGCAGCGCCCTGCAGAGGATTGGACACATGACAGAACGCAGATAAGTCTCCAATCACGTGCGGGCTAGACTATGGGGTACTATCTCTTCTGCACCTTTCCCAGCCAACGGAAGGAAAAGCAAGTTCAAAAATGCACCAGATCTTCTTCAAAAAGCCAGGAGACTATGAGATTGCATGTTCTTTACAATTGTGATCACTTGTGGCTCACATGGCAAAGGTGAACCTTGGAGCACCCCCTCGCCCCTAGCTACCTGCTTCCTAATGCTACACTTGAGACAGAGCCTTGAGGAAGCCACTTCCTAAATGTAGAGACAGTGTCTGTACCTTGCTGAAGCGACTAATTCCCATTAATGCAGTGGTTCTCAACCTGGGGGTCGGGACCCCTTTGGGGGTCGAACTACCCTTTCAGAGGGGTCGCGACGAGTCTCCCACCGCCCTTCCCTCCCACCTCCCAGCTGCTCCGCCCCCATGGTTGGGGGTCGCCACAACATGAGGAACTCAAGGGGTCGCGGCATTAGGAAGGTTGAGAACTGCTGCATTAATGACTGCTGATAGGATGGTGTTCATGGGTGTTATGTGTCAGGACTGGTGTTGGAGGTCTGGAGAACTACCTTATTCTATGCTGGAGATATATAATGTGACCTGGGACAAAATATTCCCTTTCTTGCTTTGGTTTCATTGAGGTCTATGAGATTAGAATAATCACAAAATATTGTCTAGAGTGGAGACATCATTCAAAAAAAAAAAAAAAAAAAGGAATGGCAGAAATCTAATAGGCTAGATGCTCTTTCATCTGCCATTGCAATTAAGGTGACATTCCTTATAACTATGGCAGGAATCAGTGTTGCTTCTCCTTGTTTCTTTCTTGCGTGCATTTTTAATGCCTAATTTAACAGATTATTTTGCCTTATTACCATATGGTGGCGAGAGGGACACAGTGAGCACATTTAGAACAAAAACAAAGAAAGAAGAGGAATAGATGGATGGATGCCTGGCTGCAAATAGCCTATTTGATACTAAGACTGGGATCATTAGTGTTTTGGAATATCCACATTTATTCCGGAGTACGGTGGTGCTGCTGACAATTATTTGCTCCAACACTGTTGTAGGAAGAAGAAGGGTAAATAAGCGATCAGCATGGAGCTACAGGGCAGACCGGCATTCCAATGGAACATGTTTCACTGCAGCAGGTTCCACCTGATGACAGCTACAATCAAGAGTGGCTCCAGGCAGCTGCTTTGCTGCAGGCCACATTCAATTATGTCGGACTGCATTAGTCCCTGGTGAAGCTGTCACCTTCCAGGCTGTGAAGTGAGAGCACGAAGAGGTTCCTAAAGCCTTGGCAGTTCTTGCTCGCAGTTGTGCGGAACGAGGGAAGCAACGTGGCCAAGCAAAAGCTAGGAGCCCTTTCTCTGCCGGTCTCCACGTTCAGACTTGCCGGCAAAGGGAGGGAGAGGAGGAAGGATGAAATAAAATCTAGGGATGCGCACGGATGCATGTTTTGCATTTGAATTTGATTCAAATCGAATATCTGAATATTCAATTTGAATCGAAATGGGAAAATCTGGATTTTCGAAAATCCGATTCAAATAGAATGATACAAATGTCGGGAACATTCATATCTGATTTTCGAATCCCTTTTTCCGCATTTGTGTTTCCTTTGCATCCTGTTCGCATCCCACATTATAAGCGCAAACAGACCTGATACACGGAGCTGAATTCAATCCAATCATTAGAAAATCCATTTCGGGTCTTCAAAAATCCGTATTCGAAGCCGAGTTCGGATTCAGGTTTCCGGGTTGGATTTTCGGATATTTGGATTTTTGAATATCTGTGCACATCCCTAACAAAATCCAGCCAGGTTAGTGCAAGCACTGAGAAAGAGTGGTGCTTGAAATGTTGGTGGCTTCTCTTTTTCCTCTCCTGAGAGCCTCTTGGAGAGCGTTTCATGAAAGAAAGGAAGATGCTGCTGGAAAATGCTCTGCTTCTGGAGCTCTTACTTTTGCTTCTTACTGCTTGTTTGTTACTATTTGTAATTATTCTAGCCAGCTTCCTCAGGAGACAATTTCACTGTGCTTGCAGCGCTGGGAAACTATAATGACACAGCATCACCTCCATGAGATGTTTTCCTAAGCAATCCCTTGACATTTTCACAGGTAGTCAGCCCTGGAGGGGTCTCAAGTTCAGGGTGTTTGTGTATAAATTTTGCTCAGAGTTTTGGCTCTGTCTCCTTTGGGTTTGAGGCTGCATGACAATCCCTGGGGATCAGTAACAGGATACAGAGGCAGGCTTTTCTTACAAAAAAAATGGGCCTGTTTGTATGTGTCCTAGGGCTTGTAGTGGCTGGAAGATGGCTGTTCAATGACCTGTATGAAATCTGCCTGAAAGCTGCCTCTGCTCCCCACTGACAGAATTATAGGTGCAAGCTAGGCAGTGAGGGAGGGAGGAGCATCCCCCATGCTAAGGAATGCTCCTCCTTCCTTATAAATACTGGCTTTTCCTAGTGTATATTTTCTATGTCTCATCTGCCTTCACGCAACATGAAATGTAGAAAAAATGCAAAAATTATTTTGAAGCTGCCCAAACCTACAGAGTGGGGGAAGCCAGATGAGGATGCACACACACACACACACACACACGCTCACTCACACACACACATGTGCAGAAAAGCATGTGTGCATGTGTGCGCACGCACACACACTTGCTCCTTGTAATGGAAAAAAAATCCTGGCTGCGTTCTAGAAGCAAACTTTCTTTCCCCCTGCCATTTTCAGAAGCTAAACAAGA
Organism: Aspidoscelis tigris stejnegeri; assembly: GCA_023333525.1. Taxonomy (NCBI): domain Eukaryota; kingdom Metazoa; phylum Chordata; class Lepidosauria; order Squamata; family Teiidae; genus Aspidoscelis; species Aspidoscelis tigris. The sequence goes on along the minus strand of JALMGA010000019.1, from coordinate 4,165,191 downwards.
AGGACCATAACAAGATGGCGACTTTCTAACATATGTAGACTGTACTTCTTTGAGAATAAGAATAAAAAGGTGGCTTTTCAAGAGTGAAGCATAATATTGCACTGATTATAGATATTATTTTTATAAAGTCCCCATTTTGTATATTTCTATCCATTGTCATACTGCTTCTTCAAAGGAATGGCATCTGCCAGAGTGTTTGGATTTCCAAGTTTTCATTTTCAAAAAATGCTGATGTTGAAAAATGATGCATTTCTTTAAATATGTGCTGACGCTTGAAGCTTGGGTGAAGGCAGGGGCCAGGAGTGCCTATTCCCAAACACGGCTGGTGCGCCAGTTGAAGTCTTTTTTGGACCTCAGTTATCCACACTCTGGTAACCTCTAGATTGGACTACTGTAATGCACTTCACATGGGGCTGCCCTTGGAGACGGTTCAGAAGTGCAGCTAGTACAGAACACAGCTGCTAGGTTGCTGACTGGGACAGCTAGCTGGATGCACATCTTGCCAGTTTTAAAAGAGTTGCATTGGCTGCCAATTTGTTACCGAGCCCAATTCAAGGTGAAACTTGTCTTATAAGGCCCTAAATGACTTGGGTCCCAAATATCTAAAGGAATACCTCCTCCCATATCGACCAGCCCATGCCTTAAGGTCTAGATAGGAGGCCCTCCTGGTTGTCCCACCACACTCAGCAGCAAAACCGGTAGGCGCCTGGGAGAGGGGCTTCTCAGAGATGGTCCCCAAGCTGTGGAATAGTCTCCCCCTTGAGGTGCATCAGGCTCCCTCCCTGTATATGTTCAGGAGGGCAGTGAAGACACATCTCTTTACTCTGGCCTTCAGTTAAATGGGGATACACTCTCCCCTCCCACTTGCAGACACTGTTGTCTTGATGTATGATTTTAACTGTATTAATATATTTGATTTTAAATGTTATTATCTGCCCCGAGACCTTTGGATATAGGGCGGGATAGATAGATAGATAGATAGATAGATAGATAGATAGATAGATAGATAGATAGATAGATAGATAGATAGATAGATAGATAGATAGATAGATAAAGGTCAATAAATCTATAATTGTTCAGCTAATGAATTGTTCAACTGTGGAAGTGAGTCTCCTTGTCCTTGTATTTGGGTCTTTCAAAATGGTGGTTGACATAGGCATATATCTAGGTTTTCCATCATGGAAAGCAAGGCTGAGACAAAAAACTCACAGAGCAACCACACAATAATTCCCATAACCCATTTCCCAGACCCTCATTGAATGCAATTTTTCTCATTTCCCACATTGTCCTTAAAATGTTTTAACCTTAAAAAAAAAAATATGCTTCCTGCTCCTCTCCATAAAGTAGCATAGAAATGTTTAGAATGAATAATGAAGGACTGAAACGTCATCATAATGGCATGTCTCTTCACAGGGTCTACATCCTGAATGGAAGTAGCAAAGTAATTTGACAATTATCTTGAAAAGTTAAGAAAAAAAATTGAGATACCTGCACTCTTTGACTTTGAGCTTAACAGTGCCATGTTCTGAGGAGGGGAGACAGGGTGCTTCCGCACCTGCCACTGAAAAAAGGATCTAAAAATAGGGGCAGATCCTCGGAGGCCCCACGCATCCTCGGGGTGGCCATGGCAAGGCCAGATCAGGTGGCCAGATTGCCTGGGTGGTGCGCAGAAGCTGCAGCACCCAGGGCCGAAGGCAGCCAGATTCCCACACCGCCAACACCACCCCCGGAGCCGTGGGACTGGAGCATGCAGCTGCCAGTCACCGCGTGTTTCTGGTGGTGCGTGACTTGCCGTTGAGGGCAAAAAGAAGCAAACCAGCCTGCTTCCGCCCTCCCCAAGATGGCGGGCACCAGGACATCTGGCCTTTGCCTCTCTGCATGCAGAAGCATCCTGCTTCCAAAACGGATTGAGACGAAGGGCCGGATGAAGATCTAATTTTTCAGGTCTTCCTGGAGGCCGGATCTTTCGGCGGCAAAAAACCAATTAAGAATGGGTCTTGCCTGCCGATGTGTGGAGGCGCTGTCGAAAAGGGACGCGGATCCGGCCTCCAGTGTGGAAGGTAAGTTTATATGTTGTCTGTATGTGTGTCTAATGTGTGTTTAGATGTGGTTTAAGGGCTTGTGCAGAAACACCCACAGTCCTCAAGAGGTCACAGTAAGAACTGAATCCATAAAATTCTGCTACATAAATTATGAGGACCTAATTTTAGCATAAGTCCTCAAATCAAAGCTGGTTTTGCTGCTTTTGTTAGAAGGAGCTGATTGAAACTTATACCTCATAAAGCTGCTTTTCTGCTACTTTCTGATCCTTTTGGAACTGAAGGTTAAAGGAGGAAAACTTCAGGTTATGCCCACCTGAGGAAATGATGCTAAAAATGTATTATTTTTCAGACCTGCAAAACCTGGTGGATCAGAGACCACAGCAGGGCAGAAAAATGAATGTTTGTATTTGGCAGACCTTCCACACTGCCATCATCTCTCCTAAAAATATTCTCTGTGCACCTGTATATTAAATCTTTGGGAGCCAATTTTCAGTGAAGAGCAGGGATTAAAAATCATGCTTTACTTGGTAAAATCATGTATACTGTATGTTTGCAGCCACTAATTGTGAATATTTTTAAACATAGCTTGGGGGAGACAGATTTGCAAAGAAAGTTGGTTTAAGTAAAGGCAAGAACAAGGAAACAGAAAATCTACCTTCCCAGAGGCCAGACGGAGAAGGAATGGCAGGAAAAACTTTCATTCATTCCCTGCTCATTTTGTATTAGGTCATGTGATGCAGGCTTTCAACCTATGTGCAGTTTACATAGCAATGAGCCCAACTCAACACAGCGGGGATGAGTGGTGCATGAAGGAGCATGAGATTGTAATGGGAGCCTTCTGCTTTGGGGCAATTCATAACTTCAGCATTTAGATCAGGGGTTCTCAACCTTCCTAATGCCGCGACCCTTTTAATACAGTTCCTCATGGTGTGGTGACACCCTAATCCTAACCCACAACCATAAAATTATTTTCGTTGCTACTTCATAACTGTAATTTTGCTACTTTTATGAATCGTAAGGTAAATATCTGATATGCAGGATGTATTTTCATTTTTGCAAATTGAACATAATTAAAGCATACTATTTTCTGATGGTCTTTGACGACCCTGTGAAAGAGTAGTTTGACCCTCAAAGGGGTCACGACCCACAGGTTGAGAACCACTGATTTAGACGGAAACCAGAGGCCTATTCACACTTAGGCCTCTGGCTAAGAATTAGGACAGGTCTGGGACAGACCATTTGATCTCTGGGATGGCCGGTTCTTCTCAGAAGCGTCCTGTCCTAGACCTGCCCTAATTGCAGCTGAGGTCGCAAACCCAGCCCAACCCATCCCCGGCCATCCCACAGCTGTCCAGCAGGGAGAGCATTCACATTCTCCCTGCCAGATAGCTCTGGTGTTCCGTCCCGGGCTACCGCCATGGGGTGCATCAGCCCGCAGGTTGGCAGCCCCTTTTGGGGGTGGGGTGAGACCATTTGAGATCATTTTGTGGCATATCCAATCCAATTTTATCACTTAACTATAGTCTATATACCCCATACAAATAACTGAATTATCCTTTTTTGCCCTGGTAACAGTTGGAGTGATGCAGGGGCTTCTCCCTAAGCTCCTAAGTACCTCAAAACTGGTAAGTTTTTTTAAAAAACACCTTCCTTGAATTGTAATATTCATAGACCAACATTCACCAGCCAGTCTTCTCCTGGGCAACAGCTTTTACACTGAAGTCCCGAGTTCTGCTTCCAAAGCTTACCATGCGACCTGGTATAGCCCCCCGACTTCCAGAGTCCTTATGCATAGGCTGCTGCTGAAATAAATTCCAGGCTCCTATTTCCAAGTACATCATCGCTTTTCACCAACTTCTGACACCGTTCTCTTCATGATTTACAATGTCCATTCTTTTTTTCCATGCTTCTGGATCTGGCAATAGGGTAGCCCAATCGCTCTTCCCTTCCCCCATTTCTGTGATTCTGTACCACACAGGTATCCATGAGCCAAATTTCCTTTTCTTATTCCCAAGCTCATTTTTTGGGATGTCAATACTCTTTTAGTGAACAGAGCCTAAAGCCCTATTCTGCATCTTGTACAGTCAGGGGCCCTTTCCACACTTGGCCTTATTCTGGAACATATCTCAGGATCAGGGTCTCTTATCTGCATGTTATTGCAGACTACAGCAGGTCCTAGTGAGACTTGCCATAGCCTGTATTAGTATGTGGACAAGAGACCCCTATCCTGGGATATATCCCAGAATAAGGCCAAGTGCGGAAGCAGCCAGGGTAGATGTCTCATGGGCTTTTCCAGCTCTTTCCACACTTGCTTCTGAGGTCCTTTCACACAAAGTCTTCTCTTAGGTCTTCGAGAAAAGCTTGGCTAGCATTCTATCCTGCTCCAGGTAGGTATTTCAATACGACTCCTGCTGCTTTCAGACTGCCGTCATATTTTGCAACATTCACCATTCTTCTTTTGGTCTATCTGGTCAAATTGGGGTATTCTAGAACAAATCTTTCTTAATGAAAAATTGCTTCCACCTGGTTTCTGCCTCATTGTAACTGAACATCTTTATATCACCAATCTAAATTTCCTTTTGGGCTAAACCTTTGGACTCCTGGACAGCTTATTCACCTGTTATATTTTGTTCAATATTCATTTTCTTGTTTTCATTTGCCAACTTGGCTTCAATGTCTACTAAATTTCACACTTTCAATTCTTTGTTATTCATTAGTATTAACTACTGTTTTTATTTCAAAGAACGTTCAAAGAAATTTTATATTTAGCTAATCAAAGATTTGAACTCACGGCTTATATAATAATCCACAATCAAGCTTCTATCAATAAATAACTTATAAAAGACAATATACCTAATAAAACATTATCACAAAAGAAAAACACACATTAGTGATAGCCTCAATACTAAATTCCTTTCTATGATATGCGTATATTCAAAGACATGTTCTTCTTTTAAAACCCATGTTCCTGCACTCTAATTATATTTCTTTCCTCTTATCAGTTCATTAATGGCCCATGAACTAAAATGGGTTGAAGACTAGAAAGGTTTCCACTATCTACTTCACTTTTGTTCATTCTAGAACCAGAGTAGCAAATCTCAGAGTCTGATGTTTCCCTTCTTTGTCATCTCTTGTACTCTTTTCATAGATCCCTCTGCTATTCCAACAGCTATATTGCTTCAGAAAGCATCTGTACCCAAGAGCACCTGGAAGGCTCAAGCCTTTCCTTTGTATAGTTCAACAATAATGTTAAATGGAAATACTCAACCCATTGCATTTTTCAGAGTTATGTTCGCAAACCAAAAATATACCACATGACAGCCTTAAATCATCATCTTATAATAATAGGCACAAACTGTACATATTGGGTGTTTTTCCACTGTCACTAAAAGTACCCATTAAGTACCCATTAATGGGTAAGTAATGGCATTTTTGTACCCATTAATGGGTACTTAATGGGTACTTCTAGTGACAGTGGAAAAACACCCATTGTTCACCTTGCAAAATCAGTCAACACCATGCAAGAAAGGGAATGGCCAGCTCCCCTTTCTGCAGTGAATATACAAGTTCACTCAGACACACTCTCACTTATACACTCAGATCTGGAACTTAGGTCCCAGCGTTTTAAGGGAATATCAGGCACATACATACTTTCTTTAAACATTCACACAATATTCAGACTATACTCTCGAACACTCATCCACTTACCTTTTAACCTATATTATACATTATTACATTTCATTATTATTTACATTTGCACCCACCATTGCTGTTAGCCAGGCACCTGGAGGGAAAGGACTTTCCCTCAACATTCATACTAAAAAGATAAAAGGGAGACATAATAGGAAAGGAAAGTGCCTCTTTGCTTGAAGCCGCAGCTCAGTGCTTCAATCAGTTTAGCGGAGATGCGCACCTCTGCATGACAGTGGGCATACTTCTGCCTGACAGTGAGCTTCTTCTTTCTCATCCTAGTGCAGGGAAGCCATGGTGCTTCCCCCATCAAGGCAAGGCAGTGCTCGTGTGCTACATCAAACCCTTTACCCATGTGTGCCTTGCCGATCAGGCGATCAGAGAAGGGGGGTGTCATGCTTGTAGCCGGAGAGACACTCAAAGGGCAAATGAAAGCCATTTGACACTCTCATCCCTTTTCTTTCAGCCTAATTTCTTTGAAGAAATCCCCCAAGCAGTTGCGATCGCAGCACGCATGGCAGGGACAGCGAGCACAGGTGAAACTCCACCCAATAATGCTGCGATCACCAATCTCCACCCCCAATACCTTGGGAGCATCCCCATGCCTCCAGAATAATGCACGATTGCCTCCTAATTTGTGGCAAAAACAGTTGGAAAGGGCATTTATTTTGCCGTGGAACTGTGCAATTTCTTCCATGTGTAGCCCAGATTAGAGGCTTTGCATGGGGACACTCTGAGGCAAACTCAAGTTCACTTCGGAGTATATTCAGCATGGGGACAAGCCCTAGCAGTACATTTCTAGACAGAAGCAACAACTGCTCCTCAACAAACTTTTAACTTATTTATACCTATTTACATTATAAATCCTAATTGAATCAAATACTGAGTTGCATCACAATCAGCATGCCATTATACTTTTTACATTATAATTTACAGAGAGGGCAACTGTTAAGCAGACCCCTTTTACTAGGATCCAACAACCTCTTTTGCTTGAAAGCGTTGATTCCGTACGGGTATTTGCTCTCTATGGCCACTGCACAAAGACAGGACAAACATTTTTCCGTATTCCTTGATCAAACACAACATAAAACATAAAACATACAAGATACAAGACAAGGGCCAATACTCATGGTTCAGATGCAAGGGAAATTAATACTTATGGATAAACACACGTTATTCAAAACACTCATCAAGTAAAATCTTCAACTTTTACTTAGTTCCTCAGTTTGTGTACAGCTTAAAAAAAGGAAGTGTTAAAATGCTGTGTGCTTTCTGTGTAATTCCACAGAGACAAACAATCTTATCCCTATACACACCATTTAACTAATTTCTGTCTTTCGGTCAGGGAATCCCCGCGGCCTGGGCTCCGGGATCTTTAAACCATAGCACCACACACTTCAGCCCATATTAATGTCTGTTCTAGGCAGTTCCTTCTTCTACTTCTCCTGCCACATTCTCAAAGCATTTTGCTACTTTGGAGAGGTTCTATTGCGGTGATGGCCAACCTATGACACGCGTGTCACAGGTGACACGCCAAGCCCTTTTGGGTGACACCCATGGTCACCCTGGCACCTGGACGTGTAGTGCTTGCTTGTTCTTGAAGTGTATGAAATACCATCTTTCAATTGAAAATTTAGCAACAAAAGTCACTAATGTAAAGAATTATTTGTTTTTGCTTTTATTAAAATACATATATCAAAAATATAACTTTTTTACTAGAGCTACAAATATCACAAAATTATGGATATTTCTAGATGTGACACAGCACCCGAGTTAAGCTAGGTTTTCTTGCAAATTTTGACACACTGAGCTCAAAAGGTTCACCATCACTGTTCTATTGGTTGGAGGGACTCCAGTCTTTCAGGGCTGAAGCTTCCCTCCAAAGTGAATCATAACTGGGGGTCTGTTGCAATCCTATTAGCAAGATTTAAATCTCAACTGTTTCTGTTAAAGTGGGGCCAACCTGTAAGGGGACTTTGGCCCATAATATCAGCCTGTTATTTGTTTACTCACTACAACCTCCAATTTTTTACGTTCGAATTTTGAAACATTCTATTCGAGTTTGAATGTCAAAATTTGGCACATTCAATCAAATTTTGAATGCCTACAAATATTTTAATATGTAATCTGTGGATGGAAGTGTCCGTGAGTGTTTTGCTTAATGCAACTATTGTGTGAGAATGCTTAATTTTAATTAACACTAATCACAGTCCTTCTTGACCATGATCATATCTTAATTATATTCTTGGATTAATTGAAAATTATATCAATTAAATTAAAAAAAACAAAGATTTCTGTTGTCCTCTTCCCAAAACCCATTTCAACTGGTCAATATTTATAATGCTGTTTAAAACATAGTTTAACAGATTTTGTGTGAGTTGTTTTATACCTTAATTGTGAGTTGTTTTATTCCTTGTATTGAAGTTATTGTTTTGTTTTATTAGTGTAAATTATTCTTATTTCATTTTATCATTAGATTGTACACCATCGGCAGGTTTTATAGTATGTTTTATTAATGTAATTTTTCTTGTACAGCGCTGAGTACATGTACAGCACTTTAGAAATAAACTATAATAATAGTAATAGTAATAGTAACAATAACAGTAACAGTAACAACAACAACAACAACAATAATAATAAATAACAACATGAACTTTTGAATTTACAGGTTTGGGAGATCATTTCTGATTACAAGTTGTTGGGAAACACTTGATGCAAAATAAAGATCAACATGGTCATTTGTGATATTGTCATCATAATAATACAGCACAGGCACCTCTGATTATCTAGGTCTTTGGAAAGAATCTGATGGATCTTGTCTGTAGAAGTTTTTGGGCTGTTATGCCATGTTCCGTGTTTCTTCTTCTGTTGGAAACAATGTCAACAGGGTGCAGCCAGGGAAAGACCAATGACTCATTAGCAACTCAAACAAAGGAAGAGCTGATGAGCAACCAGCAGGCACCTATAAGAAGAGAAACAAGACCTAGTAAGACACCAGGCACCCTTGTCTTGGCAAAGACCTCTGAAGATAGATATCGCCGCTGTATCTGAAAGCATAGGTTCTCAGAAGAAACCTGGAACTCAGCATAACAGCCCCAAAACAAGATTGAATTGGGCTGTGAAAGCCTACATGTGTCCAATCTGATGGATGGTTAGAGTACTAAACCAGTCATAAACATTTACCCGATGTCATTGTCACCGCTGTCATCATGATACAAGAAGAACAATTAAAAAGAAGTTGAATTTGGATAAGAATTAGGCCAAGATTCCTGATGCAGATTCTTCTGTTGTTGAAGCCAGGTGCATTTTCATAAGGATGTGCATAAGTGTGTAATCTACACTGCGCACACAAGAACAGTGCCTTGCAAGTATGCTCCCTCTGCATTGGATAGAGCTAAACTGAATCATGAAAGTGTGCAAATCAGGCGTGCCTCCATAATCTAGTTTCCTGTGTAGGAACCATTTCGGCAGTGTGGCTTATTGCCAGAATGGCTCCTCTAGGGATTCATAAACAATGAACTTTTGTCATTAGCTGTCAGTGCTGTCAGAGCAGGATTTGAAGCTTGTGCAAGCTTCATAGTTGCCACAGCGCCGTCCTGGAAGAGTTGCCCAAATGTGAACACATCTTGTTTCAGGACAGCTGGACCACTCCAGCTAGTACACCACTCCAGCTGATGTGGTTCCAGTTGAGGTAAATGCAGAAATGGTCTTAGGGCCTGTCCCCAAGCAATAAAAAGTCTGCCAAGACTCTCCTTTTGCCTCTGAGCGCCCCCAAGCCAGGGTCTTTAATGAGGTTCCAGCGCTACAAAACGTGGAAATCGCGCGACAAAATACATGCACTTTAAACAACTCTTCCAGCGCTCTTTCTGTAAGTCGCGGGTTTTCCTCGCTACATTTACCTTGAGGACGCTCCGTGGCAAAAGGGGCGGGGATTGCCGCCTGCACACACACAGCAGAAACACAAGCGCAGCTTCACTTTCTAAAGCTCAGAACTAAAGAGCCAGAATCATGCAGAATTGCAACATTGTTGCAATTGCTGTGAGGTGTGAAATGGGTGGATTATTGCTAGGGGTGGATTTTAAAGCGATAACAGGGAAAGTGATGAGTGAATGAGCGATCGTGCGCTGGACAGGGTGGATTTTTGAAAGCAATAACAGGGAAAGTGGTGAGAGTGAATGTTTTCCAGCACGAGAAGCCATTTCGGGGGGGGGGGGAGATCTGGGAAACGAACAGAGAGCCGATCGCTGTTTCTCCTTTGCACTTGTCAGGGATTGTCAGTGAATGTTTTCCAGCACGAGAAGCCATTTCGGGGGGGGGGGGGAGATCTGGGAAACGAACAGAGAGCCGATCGCTGTTTCTCCTTTGCACTTGTCAGGGATTGTCAGTGAATGTTTTCCAGCACGAGAAGCCATTTCGGGGGGGGGGGGAGATCTGGGAGACGAACAGAGAGCCGATCGCTGTTTCTCCTTTGCACTTGTCAGGGATTGTCAGCACTCGTGCGCTGGGCAGGGTGGATTTTTGAAAGCAATAACAGGGAAAGTGGTGAGAGTGAATGTTTTCCAGCACGAGAAGCCATTTCGGAGGGGGGGGGGGAGATCTGGGAAACGAACAGAGAGCCGATCGCTGTTTCTCCTTTGCACTTGTCAGGGATTGTCAGTGAATGTTTTCCAGCACGAGAAGCCATTTCGGGGGGGGGGGGAGATCTGGGAGACGAACAGAGAGCCGATCGCTGTTTCTCCTTTGCACTTGTCAGGGATTGTCAGCACTCGTGCGCTGGGCAGGGTGGATTTTTGAAAGCAATAACAGGGAAAGTGGTGAGAGTGAATGTTTTCCAGCACGAGAAGCCATTTCGGGGGGGGGGGGGGGAGATCTGGGAAACGAACAGAGAGCCGATCGCTGTTTCTCCTTTGCACTTGTCAGGGATTGTCAGTGAATGTTTTCCAGCACGAGAAGCCATTTCGGGGGGGGGGGAGATCTGGGAGACGAACAGAGAGCCGATCGCTGTTTCTCCTTTGCACTTGTCAGGGATTGTCAGCACTCGTGCGCTGGGCAGGGTGGATTTTTGAAAGCAATAACAGGGAAAGTGGTGAGAGTGAATGTTTTCCAGCACGAGAAGCCATTTCGGGGGGGGGGGGGGAGATCCGGGAGATGAACAGAGAGCCAATCGCTGTTTCTCCTTTGCACTTGTCAGGGATTGTCTTCCTGGTTGTGGCCACACCGAGCGCAGTCCCTCCCCATTCCCTCTGGCACCCTATGAACAAGAGCAGGGGCAGGGAGAAAAAGATGCGCGCAAAGAAAACAGGGATCCTATGGGGACGGAAGGTGCGTTAAAAACACGCATTTTCCTGAGCCTCATGCGGACGCTTATTCCTGATTTGCATGGCACTTTTAAAGTCCACTTCAATAGAGTGACAGTAGAGTGACAGTGGAGAAGTAAATAAGTCTTTTGGGGATGCAGCCATGGTTTCTCTTCTCTAGCGTGAAGTTCCAAAGGTTTCTCAGAGTGCTTTGGGCTATTAAAAGGACAAGATGGTTCTCATACATTTTGGTTTCACCTTCCAACTATGTAATGTTTCAGTAACATGCCTTTTAATAGTAGATAATTATTAAGAGCAATCAGTGTTCTTGTCACTTTCCTCAGACTTCAACAGAAGGTTTGTCCAAACTCTATTCACCGAGTGCTTTCACTAAAGGCCTTTTATTCTTTCCTTTTTCCATCAGGCATTTAGCAGGCAGAGGACTCGAGGTCTGGAATGGTTGCATTATTAGTCATGGGCCATGCCTCCACTTCAGGGTGGAGTGGTCTGGAGAGGAGACACTCTGGTGAAAATGCTTATTTACTGTACCATCAGCTAGAACTCCATTCCAGACCAGAGAGGTGCCTAATAAAACAGCAAACAAGATTTATTCATCGTGAGCAAAAAATTCACCTTTTTTTTTTTAGTTGCCTGCAATGGCAATCACACCATTAATGGACTCCTTTTGCCATTACAAATGCAGATGCAGCAGATAAAAATGGGTTCATGAACACCTTCCAGGTTAAGGGAAAGGCAGCGTTAGGTTGTGTCCCCACTCCCAGGTAAGAGTGAGAGAGAGTGCAGAAAAAGTTACTCTCATCTCCATTTTGGAGTGAGAAGGCTCTGTGGAGTGCAGGAGAAACTTCCTTGGATAGGAATGCCTCCACCAGCATTTATGCCAGCAAAGGTGCCAACACAATAACTGCAAATGCCTGTAATGGCCAAAAATAGAGTTGGGTGGCAGTGGATAACTTCATAGTCCTAGAATGGTGCCTCCATCCGGTAAGTGGAGACATGGGGCATTTTTGCACTTGACTAGCCATCCGCTGGACAGGAAAGGTGCAGAACACTAGGGAATGCTAGTACACAGCAGTGTAGCTCCTGTGCACCTGAACACTTACCTTCATCCGGTTCCATGTCTGATCCTTAGCAGAGTGTGTGGTACCTCAGATGACCTCTTGTACTGGAAAAGGTCCAAATGCTCACCACCTGGATGGGAAAGGTACGTTTTGGTTTGGGATTAGTTAAGGTTAGTTTCCTTGTGGTGCACAATTTCATACACCACAGCTAGTTTGCAATTAGTTAACATCTGGGCAGGCAGGGGCCAGTTGTAAGCTGTAGATGCATCCTACAAGTGCAGATGCCCCTGCCCAGATGTTCACTTATTGCAGACTATGTGGCCAAGTGCAAACTGGCCTATGACCTTAGGCCTTTTTGCACACGTGGTTTTCGAATGTGTGGAAAACACCCCGGAATGCGGCATTCGCATCGCCGTGGCTGGGTTTGTATCTCAGCCCGTTCAGGAGTGTTTTCCGCGCGTTCGAGATGTAGAGCACTTTAAAGTGCTCTACTGTGCATCCGTTCCTGCGCGTATGAAGCACCCCCAGCCGTTTGCGGAGGGAAGCATTCACACATGCTTCCCTCCCTGACAGCCGCAGGCACGCCCCCCCCCCCAGCCAGCATTGGCCGAAAATCGGCCGAACAGCTGAAGGGGGGTCCCGATAATTACTTACCTTGCTGGGCTGCAGTGGTGATTGTGCAGGCGCCCCGAGCCTGGTAGACAGGAGAGGGGACCTGCGATTCGCTGCCACCGCAGCCTGACGATCGCCTTCTCCCTGCCGGACTGCGGGCTGGGAGGGAAGGGGCGCCCTCCCCCTGCTCCAGGTGGGCATCCCCAGTGCCTACCAGGAGCAGGAGGGAGGTGCCCCCCACCCCTTCAATCTGGCCAGGAGAAGACTTTACTCCGCTTCCAAAGGGGAAACAGAAGTAAAAGGGCTCCTTTTCCCAGTCAGATTGAGGATGCCCACCTGGACCAGGGGGCGGGTGCCCCCCTGCCTCTCCCAGCCTGCGATCTGGCCCGGAGAAGGAGCCCCTTTACTTCTGCTTCCCCTTTGGAAGCAGAGTAAAAGCTTCTCCCAACGGGATGGGGGGGAGGGGGGCTCTGAGGGGCTTAGGCACCTGGATCAGAGCCTCCTCCCCACCCACCCATCAACCCCCCACCCCGGGGCCAGCTGCCTATGGGGTAGCGGTTGAGGGACCCCTTGGGTGACCGGAGTGCATCATTCCTGTCAGCCAAAGCTCCCCCCCTCCGCCCCATTGTGACCCTCTGTGGGGCGTAGGTGCCTGGATGAAGGTGCCAAATAATCCTCAAAATACCCCTGAAACTGATTGAAAATGGGGACGACGAGGATCCAAGCCATTTTGAAACCGCTTTAAACGATTAGGAGTGGGGACAAAGAGGATCCAAACCGTTTTGAAACAGTTTTATTTTTTGAGTGGGAATTCATCTCTAGAGCTAGTTGTGTTTTAATGACCATTTATTATAAGCATGAAAATAAAATAAAGAAGATAATGAACCACCCTAGTTACAATTAGTCAGTAAATTGTTTTAATGATGTTTGATTTTAGATGTTGTTACCCACCCGGCGACCTCTGGTATAGGGCGGGATAAAAATGTAAATAAATGCTGAAAATGACAGTGAAGTGTATGTTTGCGTGTTTCAAACAAATATGCACTTATGCTGTGTCTGAACCTCGGGGCCATTTCATTAATTAATGGTCCTTTATTTTGTTTACTGAAATCATTTCTACTATCCTAAGTATTGCTTTTATCTTCTTTATTTTATCAGCATTCTACAATAACAGCTACATGTTTTCAGTACCAGGAATAAAAACCATCACCGTGTTATAGGCATCTGTTTCAGATCCGATGGGGAGAAATCATTGGAAATGGGATTATTAAGCAGAGCATGAAAAGCCACATTTTTGCCTCTTGTTTAACTAGTGGGCCCTCTAGTGGCGATATGGCAGCAGTGCTGGGCACAGATGCATTTTGAAATACCTGAATCCTGACACATAGTTTAATCTAACACCAAAATTAAAACATTTTGCTTAGTTCAATTTCTTCTGCAAAGCGTATTGAATAGAATATTCAAGGGGAAGAAACCGAGGCACTCATCAGAAAAAAAAAACTTATTAAAACCAATGGCCAGATAATGAAGATACAATAACAAAGGCGCAGGTGATGTGAAGACAGATAGGTACCTTAAATTATTTAATTTTAATTTATTATCCTTACTTTTGATCATAAAGCTCATGGATTGTTCAGAATATTTCTCGAAGCATTATCCCTACAGAATTATCTTTCCACAACTTTATTGTGGTTAGATTTTCCTTTCTGTCTCCCTTCTCTATCAGTTTTGTTATCTACAGCATTCATTTTATAATTTACTGTGCCATCTAACTTTTTTCTTTTATTTTGTCCTTGCAAGCTTCATAAGCAACTCTGCTTCCAACTACCCCTTTTCTTTTTTCTTTTCTTTTCTTTTCTTTTCTAATATCTTGCTTATCATTCCCAAGCTGTCTCCAAAAAACCTTCTGTGCTAACGCGCCATTGATTTTTGTTTCTTTTTCAGCTTAATTGTGTTTATGCTTCCAAAAAGAAAGAAAAACTCACCCCAAAATGACCATTCAGACTTACAGCTTCCCCCTCCCCTGAAGTGTTATGTGGCTACATGAAGCTTGTTCTACCGGGATCTCTGTCAACTTCTCTTTTTATGCATTTAATGCTTTTCCCTAGCGATAGCCTAGGGGTCCTTTTTCTAAACAATTAATGTAAGGTATCTCCTGGGAGTCTAATGGGTATTTAGCAATAGGTTCAATTCCAGTGAATTGTATAATGTGATATTTTGACAGTGAATGCAAGTGGGCTTCTTAAAAAAGGAATGTTGTAATTTTTTCCTTCTTCAAAATTTGTCAGTGTAACAAATATAAATAAATGTCTTGGTTCAACATTATATGTTAGGACTGAAGATGGAACAGGGATGGTAGATAATTTATAACTGCACTCTTAAGGATTGCAAAGTACTATGTTCTTCCGTTCCAGCGCCATCCTGCAATAATACCTTTCCTAACACAATGTACAAGTCGCAATCTATTAGAGAAAATAAAATTTACTGTGACATTTGATATGAAAGCCGCTAGCAATGAAAGCTGTACTACTGATATTTGTATTATGTTAATAAAAAATGATACTAATATATGAAACTATCACTAGGCAAAGGGAGAGAAAGTAGCTGAATGTAGAAATTCATGGAAAAGTCTAACAAAGTTTGTACAACTGTAGATCTGTCTTTTCCCATTCCATTCTTTGGTTATCATGGAGGAAACAATGGCATGCTCATTTTCACTGCTGCAACAGCCATTATGTTCAGTAATTTAGCAACTATTATTGACATTATTTCAGTCTTTCCTGTTATTTATTTATGTATTTATGTATTTATTTAAAGAGCCATTCACGAAGCAGAGTTTTTAAAAAAACAAAAAAATGAAATGCCACAACCAGTTGTCAAAAAATAAAAAAATAAGAATCTAACATAATTGCATAGCTTGGCAGAAATACTTAAATGTCAAATATGAACAAAGATAGAGCTGTTGTCTGAACGTGAGTTTGTCTTCTTTCTCCGCAATTCTGGTGGTATAAGTGATTGGGGGATTTTCCCCAGAAACAGTAATTTTGTCCTAGATACAAACTCATAAATAAACTGTTTTAAATAAGACTAGGAGAAGAGAGAAACAGGAGCCAAATACTGTGTGTGTTTCCTGGGAGTGGGGGAGAGAAACTGGACTTTATTTGTGTTACAGTACCTTCCATTTTACACTGAATTGCAATTTAAATAGGTGTTCATCTGTTCATTGAATTCATAGTACCAGAATGTACATACACAAATGCATTTTGCAGCAGACAATCTCTAGCTTATTGTTACTTTCAGAAAGATGGAAAGACAGTAGGGTCACAATGAAAACAATGGAGTTTATTTCTGAGTAAATTCGTGAACGGGATTGTAGTTTACACAGAAGTTAGCTGCACTGCCGATAAGCTTTCCGAGGATGTGAAACAACCAAACAAATATAACTTAAGACAAGTTAGTGCCATATACTTTTCTGTCTATAATTTACCCATTTATTTTAAAGAACATGGACACAGGCAATCAAAGGTAGTCTTCTTCCTTTTCATTTCCAGCTGGAGGAGCTGAAACATCTGACAGAAATCAATGAGAACAAATGTTATATAAAAATTTCCCCCAACAAAATAATCATATCTTAGTCATGAAAATGCAAATTTCATTATAATATGTTTTAGTGACATTTTCATGGTATTGTTTTTCCCCTGATATACTGACTGGACCTGTCTGTCGTCTCTTCATCTGTTTAAAATATACTTTTATCTCCACATGTAGGTATTATTTTGACACAAGGGTTCTCAATTGTTACTGTATATCTTAAAACATAGCAGGAATTCTGCATATATAGTGGGGAAAGAAACATAAAAATAAGATATGCCATAGTATGTTAATCTAAAAATTTTCCCCAATAAAATAATCATACCTTAGTCATGAAAATGCAAACAAAATTTTATACAAATTCCATAAAATAAGATGCCACAGTGTTAGGTGTCACGTTTAAAAACCTAAGACTGAAACTAAACACCTGTGGAAAAATATTTACACTAAACTCTTCCATAATCCATTCTGAAAATCCATGCAGTGAGTGCGTACATGGTAGGGAAGGTGGTAGGGAAAGATGATTGGAAGCCCCCTTCGAATCCTCCGCCTGCATTTTGATCCACTGCAGATCACAAGATTATTTAGGGAGATGAAGGGAGGCTTCTGTGGAAGCCTGGCCCACTCTGCCGTCCTGGTCTCCCTGTTCCAGAGGTTCCTGCTGAGTCTAAAGCCCATTAGCCTTAGCTGAAATCTATGCACACACCCCTCCATCCAGTAGGGAGTTGAGTGCAATGGAGCAAAACTTCCAACTCACTCTCGGAAACTGCCTGTTGTTACACACAGTAGCAGGATCTTTTACATGTCAAAGAGAGTTTAGTTGAGAAAATACTTGTACTTTCATCATGCAAAGCTCCCTAAATGTGGTGATAGGGATTTGCTTCAACCCTGCCATCGAGTTGTGCCTGATCTCTGATGGTTACAAGAGTATATCTTTGCAGTCTTCTCAACGCAAGGATAAATTGTTTGCCTATGGATGCATACGGATGTGGACGGATGTAGGGAAGATGCATATGGGAACATATGAGTGCTGTCAACATTTGTATGCGCAGATTCAAATCAAAAATTCAAATGAATAGATTCAAATTTGGTAAATACGAATTGAATCCTGTTAATTTCAAATTTAAAAGATTCAAATCGAATCGGATTTGGGGGTATTTGATTTGATTCCAATAGAATGTTAAAAAAAACATTTGTGCCCACCCCTAGTCTCATGGATAATTGGTCCAAAGGCTGCAGGAGTTACCTGGAGGGCGTTGACAGCACTCCTGGGAAAGTGCTCCAAACCAGGGACACCCAGAGAGTGGGAACTGCTTAGAATGTGGATGCCTAATACAGCAGGAAAGTTGGAGTAAATATGTCAGGAAGCCGGACTCATCCCAGCCAAATCATATAACCAAAAGTGTACTCCAAGCCTCGGGCCACCATCAGATCTCATTTCACCTGCAACAGCAGCCACTCGTCAAAGAAACCCTTTCACAGTATCCCTCAGCCTTTGAACAGGTGTAGAATAGGAGAAACCTAGGCTTGGGGTTTAAAAAGGTAGAAGTTGGCTCTGAACCTGATGTGATAGTTGGAAGGGACGGGCAACTAGGGATGTGCATGGATATTCAAAAATTCAAAAATCAAATTCAAATTCGACAAATATATCAATATTCAAATTTGACTTGGATTCTTGAAAATCCGAATTTCTGAATTCAGTTGAATTTTGGGTTTCCAAAAATCCGATACAGATATTCAAATAACTCGACTGAATAGAACTCTGTATATTGCATCTGAGTATTGGGTCTGTTTGTGCTTATAACATGGGATGACAACAGGGTGCAAACAGGATGAAAATGGAATGCGCACAAATGTGAAAATTGGATACAATTCAGTAATAGGTGATAAAAATGATGGAGTGCTGTTTCTGCCCTTGTTTAAGGCTTCCTACAATCCTTTGCGACTGATACCTGTACAACATTAAATGATCCTAAGACTATGAATATGCTTAGGCCCAATATTGTAGCATTAAATTGCCATCAGAGTGCAGTTAAAAAAAAAAAGCCAGGAATCTCTTCCATCAGGCTCCAGGCACTGTCCTTATCTTCCTTATCTGCCACTAGATAAGAAAACTTAGCTAGATAAGAAAACTTAGCTAGACCAAACTAAACTGAGCCAACATCAGAGAAATAGCTGTGTTAGTCTAATTCGAAATGTCCAGCAAGGTATTTAGTAGCACTTGGAGACTATCAGGAGAAGAGTTGGTGGCATGAGCTTTTGTAGGCATGTCTACTTCTTCAGAAGCTAGGGGGCTCAATGGGTACGTCAACTTCTTCAGATGCCAACTCTGCTCTTGTTAGTCTCCAATTGATACTAAGTACCTTGCTGGACTAAACTGAGCCAGTTTGGTCTAGAGGTTAGGGAGCCAGACCCTTATGGGAACACCAGGTTTGATTCGGAACACTGTTTTTGATTCTGCCCTCCTCCACAAAGCCAGCTGGGTGACCTTGAGCTAGTCACAGCTCTCTTCTGAGCTCACAGCCTCAACCCACCTCACAGGGTGTCTCTTGTGGGGAATAGAACATAAACCTTTGTGAGCTGCTTTGAAGAAGAGCCAACTCTTACTCCTCTAGAAGACCCATCCTGCCTAAAAAGAGTCATGGAGACAGAACAAGATAGAGAGTCCCCCCACCCCTCATTATCTCATAGTGGAGGTCTGCCTCCTATAACTTTCATGGAGGGTATTTAGATACTGTAGTACTGTGATAGTGTAAACCACTTGGTGATTTTAGCATGAAGAGTGATTTACAAGCGTAAAAACAAGCAGACAATACTCTCCCTTTCATGCTTTCACTATGATGCTGGGACATCGTGGTCACCATGCAGGGATTGGCTGTTGCTCAGTGGCAGAGCAAACTGCCTGAAAGTCTGAGAACTGCCTAGAGGTGTCCATGAAGGAATCTATGTAGTCATCCAGAAATCAGACCTAACTTGATGGTATTCAAAATCAGCAACATGACCATGTAGATGCTGCTGTTTTCATCAAAGTATGTTCCTTTAATACATGGTTCACTGTGGCACAAAAAAATTCAATAGATATTGATTTTTTACAAATAGCCTGGGTCCATGGGGTCCTAAATCTGGTATATGAGGGATTCTGTCCTGCTGATGTAACTTCGGAGACCAAACTGGAGCATTGTTTCAGAAAAATGGTTTTGTTTCTGCATTGACTTTGATGAGGAAATAACAATTTATTGTGTCTTCTTTTTACTTTTTAACTAAATGTAACAAGCAGTCAGCTCAGCACACCCCCATAAGCCAAAATATGCTGAGGGGATGTTGGTGGTGATCCAAAAAGTATTGCCAGGATGGTCCCAGAGTTGCTATGGTGCCAAAAAGGGCTCTCCAAGAAACTAGCACGTCCAAGGGCTCTTTGGAGGCAGTGGATTGCATTGGGCCATGACTGGCTGTCAAATGTGGGCAGCCCTTGGAGGAGCTACTAGTTAGCCTACCCAAGCATAACCAAGCCAACTAATGTATGGGCTAGAATAGCCTATGGAGTGCTGAAAGATCCTTTTTGGACTTTCTCATGGGTGAAGCCTGACAAACTTCAGGTAAAAAGGTCCAAGAGTTTCTTTACTGGCTTCCTATAAGTGTTCACACCTTTTAAAATTAAGGTACTGGCGTGTGTGTTTTATTTTATGAGTCACCTTGATGAACTTTAGAATTGAAGTTGTTCATTCTGGAGGTATGAAGACTTGTTTCACATAAGCAGACATAACCTATCAATTACCTTATCAATTTATTTGGATACCCCCTTTCAAAAACAAACACCCCTCCTCTCAAGACGATTTACTGTAAATTCTGGCGTATAAGACTACTTTTAAACCCAGGAAAATCTTCTCAAAAGTGGTAAAATAGAAAATAGGGGGGGGGACACCAAGTATACCAATATAATTCATTATTAAATTAAACAAACAAGACAGGGATACACAAAAGAGAAAGAGAAACAAAAATACTCATTCTGTGAAAAACACAGTTCTGAACCTTTGCCCTGTGGCTCACACTATTAACATTGAGGCAAACAAAAATCCCCAATAGAAACCAAAAAAAGCCAAAAGCAAAAAACCAAACTAGGGTACTATGCCAAAAATACAAAGAAATATAATAATTACTAAAAGGGTATGGTAACCCCACTGATAGAAAAATATAAATGGTAAATTGCAACAGCACTCAAAAGAAATAAGGTGTAAAAACATCAAACATAACAAATTTAAATGAAACAAGTTTAAAACACACACCAAAATAAAAATCAAACTTAAAATATAAAATATAAAACAGCTGATAAAAACCTAACAGGCCACTGATGAAAACTCTTTAGTCGAAACGCGTATGGCCCTAAATTCTTTGTTTTTATCAGCTGTTTTATATTTTATATTTTAAGTTTGATTTTTATTTTGGTGTGTGTTTTAAACTTGTTGCATTTAAATTTGTTATGTTTGATGTTTTTACACCTTATTTCTTTTGAGTGCTGTTGCAATTTACCATTTATATTTTTCAGCGGGGTTACCATACCCTTTTAGTAATTATTACACTATTAATATGGCAGCTGTTAATATAATCAGCAGCAAGTTACTGGTTTTGTGGTTTTGATCTGTTTTAAGCAAAAATGCTGCCTGGAAAGGCATTGTAGAGAAAGTGAGCAATCCTGTAGCACTTTAGCATCTTCAAAAGATTATTCTAGTATCTGAAGTTCATCTTAAAGGAGGGCAGAAAACCTGGCATTTGCTGCTCTGCCCTCTCCAAAGGTTTTGTGTAATTTGATAATGTATTTAATTTGTAATGATGTTGTTTTGTAATGTTTTATTCCGTATATGTGGTTTTACAAAGTATTATCTAATATAATGTTTGATGTGATATTTTGTATTGTACCATTTCTGTTGTAAATTTCCTTGGGCAAATTTTCCCTCTGGAAAGGCAGTATACAAATAAAATTGAAATAAAATGTTTTATTGGAGCATCAGAGGATTACGCAAGAGGAAGTTGTCTTCTCTTTTGTTTTATGGATATTCTATAAGAAAATTGTGTATATTGTCAAAAAATAAGTGTCATTTTCTAAAAATCACAAGGATAGGTGCCTTCACTGTGATGATGAACTTGTTTTTTTTTCTGCTCACTAGGGACCAAAATCACTGGTCCTTGATGGAATAGATGAAATACACCTTATCTCTGTTACATTATTTCAAGTGGAGAAGGCTGTTCTGAATTTCAAAATAAGTTGTGCAGTTTATAACTGTGCCTTTAAACTAACAACCTTTCACTCTTCTACCTGTCCTCTGCAAGGCATTGATGGTGCCTACCGAACCAGGAGACATTGCTTTTAAGGTAGAAAACCCCAACTGAGTCCAAACTGGGAAGTATTGAGGGGTATCATTATCCTCCACACTCAGCCATGAAGATATGATTGCCTTTTGTCATGATTTTTTGCTGGGGAGAATTTGATGGGGGAGATTGATACAAGACTTAACGGAATCTGGTATATAACCACTCATGTTACAATCAGCACTAGAAAGACTCTTCCAATTTATTGTACTAATAACTGTTGTTAAATTGGAAAGCTGTCTTTTATGGTTTGTAAACCAACAATAGGTCCAGAGGCCTATTTGCACGTCAGGAGTCTCTCTGCGCAAGTGCGCTGCCCTGGCCAGTCAAGAGGTGTGCAGGACGCAGGGGCAGAGCCTCCTGGGAGCTCGTGGCCAGAATCAGGGTGACTGCGAAGAGGTAAGGAGGGGATCACTCGCTCTTTCCCCAGGGTGGGCTAGGCTGGGTTTTGTGAAGCTCCCCCTGGCTCCAGAAGCGGTGAGCCACCGCTTCTGGGGCGAGGGCGGGCCACAAAGTCAGAGTCTCCCAGCTTGCCATGCTTGGCTCCGGCAGAGCCAATCATGGCGGGCCGAGGGAGGGCCTCCGGAGCACAGACTTGAGGTGGGTGCTATGCGCCTGCCCATCGCCCTCCTCAAATCCAGGTCTAAATCATAGATCCATATCTATTAGATACAGATCAACCTTCTGAAATCTGAATCTACGCTGCATCCGGATTTAGTAAATCCGGATCTACTCTAAACCAGATTTACTAAATCCGGATGTAGTAGATCTGGATTTCAACAGGTAAGTGTGGAAACACCCATAGACATACATACAGGACACATTAAAGACACATAAGAACTTACCTTCCACACAGGAGGTCAGATCCAGGACTCTTCCTGGTGGCCACCGAAGAATCCGTTCTTCATGAAGACCTCGAAAATTAAGACTTCAATCTGTCCCTTCACCTTGATCAGCTTGGAATCAGGATGCTTCCACAAATGAGCAGGCGATGGGATGGATGTCCCTACGACCGCCATCTTGGGGAGGGCAGAAGCAGGTTGGTCTGCTTCCTTCTGCCCTCCCCCACACGCCGCACATTGCACACCGCCAGACACGTGCAGTGACTGACAGCTGCTTGCTCCAGTCCCACGGCTCCGGGGGCTGCTTCGGCAGTGCAGGAGGCCATATGCCCTTTGGAATGGGTTCTGCGCCTTCTGCACAGAACCCAGGCGATCCAGCGGCCCAATCCGGCCTCCCCACATGTGTGCGGATGTGCAAGGGCCCTTCAGATCCATCCAAAATAGGGACGGATCCTCGGGAGGTCAGATTGCCAAGAAACGGCTCTTCTTAGAGCTGTTTCTCATTGGCAAATGTGGAAGCACCCATAGGCTCTTTCTGAATTGAGCTGTATTCTGGATTCTATCTCAGAATAGAGACCTGCCAGCCTAATGTTAGGGCAGACTATGGAAGGCTGTGGATAAAGACTGAAGTGGTCTGCACTAACATGTGGATGGCAGATCTCTATTCCAAGACATAATCCAGATATAATCTTTTGACCACTTCCTGGACAACACCAGAGATACATGTAGACAGGACCCTAGATTTTTGGCCTTCATTCAGCCTATCACTTAATGTCTTCCAGGTACCACAGATAACATAAACTAGTACCTCCTTTTGTTCATCACGTCACAAGCACTCCTTTTCAAAGATCTGTGGTTGATTGTTTTCTACCTGATCAATATTGTGATACTACTGCTTTTCCAGCTACTCCAAATAACAGAAGGCAGCAATCCTAGCATGATTCCCCACCCCCCCAGCTTGATGTAGCCTAAACCCATGCACTCACATTCATCACCATCACAGGTGGAAGCTCTTCTTCTGTTTCATCTTTTGTGTTTTACTGGACCAACGTAAAATACGCTTAGTGCTACTTTCTTCATATTTCAAAAGCCTGCACTCAAACAGGTCCAGGAAGATATGGTGGCAGCTTCTTTTATTTATTACGGCTGCCAGGATTGATGAGAAGGAATAATAGCAATCCCTTATGTGTCCCCACTATATATATTTTATGGAGATTCACAAATGAGCAGATCTGTTATTTCTGCAGAATCCCGTACAGTTGTTTCCAATTTGAATACCAGCTGCATCAGTTGTCAAACTGCACCAACTAAGAAACAACTGTTTCAGTTGTTTACAAGAGAAACAGTGAATTTACTCTTCTTGCAAGAGACCCTAAGTGTTCACCACCCAACGGCAAGTGTAGGTCATACTATTATTAAAAGAAATCATGAAACCAAGATTGAATCCACATTAGTGATGTGCACGAATATTTATAGGCATTTGAAGTCCAATAGAATGTGCTGAATTTAACTCAAATACAATGTCCCAAAATTCAAATGTAAACATTTGAATTGAATTTCAAACTCTGGATCTATTCATTCAAATTATCCGGACATTCCTTGTTGGTGTAAATAAGCAGACGCGTCGGCAAAGCAATCTCTGTTTGCCTCGGGAACCACTGGCGTCCTTGGATTTGTTCGGCTTTATCAGGAAGTTCCTCCTGCCCGCTGCGAAAGAAACAGACTAGAGCCGAATCTCTCTCCTCAGAGGTGTTTATTCTTGAAGTTGCTGCATTTACAAAATATACATGCTCGTTCCACAAAGTTTCCAACTCTCCAACCAACCAACCAAACTCACGACCATCAACCCACACACACACAGTAGTGTGCGGGCAATTTATACATTTGTGTCATGCGGTGGTGACTTACTTTCCTTGTGTTGCACAAGCCTACGTGCTGCCAAGCACATATTTGACCTTGAACACTTTGCTGTTCCAGCCTTCAGCTGCAGATAGTTACGTTCCTTAACCCTTTTGCCTTCTGTTCACATCTGTACATTTTTCCTATACTGGCTTCAATGCCTAACAATCCCCTCCAAAAATGTATAGATGTGAGTTGGTACTGCCACATGCGTGTTTGCTATATTTACACTTTGTACTTGTTGAACTATGCCATGCCTATCAAGCATGATAGTTGCTCGTGTCTTTCACTTGGCAAAGCTTTCGTGAGAACATCAGCAATGTTATCTCTGGTGTCAACATATTGCAGATTTATGACTTTGTTCTGAACCGTTTCTCTTATGTTCTGATACCTCACACCAATATACTTCGTTCTACACTTTAAGTTCTCTGCTTCAGACATAGCAATGCACGATTGTGAATCCTCATGAACTATAGTGGGTTCTTCACACTTTCCCCCCAAATCTACAAGCAATTGCCTAATCCACTGGATCTCTCCTGTAATTTCTGACAATGCTGCAAATTCAGCTTCTGTGGTGCTTAAAGCTACGCAGTTTTGCTTCCTGCTGCGCCACACTATTGGGCTTCCAGCATACCTTATCAGCAAACCTGATACTGACTTCCTGTCATGTAACTCTGAAGCAAACGAACTGTCCACATAGCAATCCAGCTGTTGCTCACTGCCTTGTATTACTAATTTTCTTTCTTTGGTTCCCTTCAAGTATCTTAGCACGTGTTTTACTTTGGTCCAATCCTGTACCTTTGGAACACTTACTTTTCTGCTAAGTACCCCAACAGCGAATGAAATGTCTGGCCTAGTATTATTTGCAATAAACATTAAACTGCCTACAACACTCCTGAACAATTCTGGATTCTCAAATTCCTTTGATGGTTCCTCACCAGAAATTCCAGAAGCCATTGGACTTTTTACAACTTTTGCATTCTGCAGGCCACATTTTTCAATCAATCTCTCAATCTTTTTCTTTTGGCTCAATAAACACCTACCATCCTCAGTCCATTGCACCTCAATTCCTAAATAAGCTTTGAGATTCCCTAAATCCTTGAGCTTAAACCTCTTGGACAACTCTTTTTGAACTGATACAATCTCTTTTTCTGACCTCGCTGTGACACATAGATCATCAACGAAAATCACTACGATGACATCACCTTTTGAATATACGCACGCATCCGCAATGCTGCGTTTATATCCTAGTTTAACCAATTCTTCATGAATGCATAGATTCCAGCAATGAGCACTTTGTTTTAATCCGTTTAAAGCCTTTTTCGACTTGTACACCTTTCTATCTCTATCCACATCAAAACCTTGAGGCTGTTCCATAAAGATCTCTTCATCAAGATGAGCATTTAAATAAGCAGTCTCAAAATCAAAGTGTCTCACTATTTGATTCTTTCTAGCTGCTAACGCTAACACCAGCCTTAAACTTTCTGGCTTTGCAGTAGGTGAGAAAGTTTTATCAAAATTTTCAAACCTCTGCTGTGAAAAGCCTTTGGCAACTAATCTAGCTTTGTATTTATGGGTTCCATCTGGCTTTTCCTTCCTTTTGAACACCCATTTACACCCTACAACCTTGTGGTCTTTAGGTCTCTCAACTACTTCAAACACTTCTTTCTTTAGCAAAGACAAGTATTCCTGATCCATTGCAGAAAACCACTTCTCCTGCTCCTCCTTAGGATATATCTGCAAATCCTCAAAACTTTCCGGCTCATCTGCCATTACTGTGCAAGCTGTTGCACTCTGTACTACAAACCTATCTGGAGGTTTCCTCACTCTTTGAGTTCTCCTTGGCACGATTACTTTTGTCCTGCCTTTTTCATCCTCACTGTCAGAACTAGTTTGTACCTCTGTGTTCTTCGTGGACACCTTTTCAAACTTTTGTGTGGTGACAGGTGAATGCAAAATTGGATGTGTTTGTGTGTGTTCGTGTGCAGAAGTGCTAGGTTCACTTTCTGCAGATGCTTCTTGCTTTAGCACCCCTCCATTTCCAGTATCTATGGCATTCTGCCCCAGCTTGAGAAAAACCTCTTTGTTAGCATGAAGCTTTTCCCAACCCGAATGTTTTTCAAAGTTGGCACTTCTAGACAGTAAGATTTCTCCATGACCTGTATAAAATCTATAGCTGTTGCCAGAATACCCCACGAACATTAACCTTCTCCATTTAGGCTCTCCCTTTTTCCTGAAGTTTGCAGGCACATACACATTTGCATACTGCCCAAAAACTCTCAGGTATTTGAGGTTTGGTGGTCTCCCATACAACATGTGATAAGGAGTTTTCTTCACAAAAGAATTCCAAGTACGGTTAGCAACATGGTTTGCAGTTAGAACTGCTTTCCCCGAAAGCTGCTCTGGTGCTTCTGCATCCAGCAACATGCAGTCTTTTATTTGCTTTAAGACTCCAATGTGTCTCTCCGCTAAGCCATTCTCCTGGGGGACGGCTGCGTTTGTTGTGTTGTGGCGGATCCCTTTCTTCCTCAACCAATTTTTCAGGTTATTGGACAAGAATTCTTCACCCCTATCTGTAACCAAAGATCCTACTTTGTAATCAAACTGCCTCTCAACCATATTGACCCAATTTTTGATGTGTTCAGCAGCTTCACTTTTCTCTTTCATAGGCATCACATACGAAAACTGTGTGTGGCGGTCCACAATGACCATAAAGTACTGATTTTTGCCCATGGTTTTGGCTAGAGGGCCAGCCAAGTCAGCGTGCACAACCTGAAAAGGTCTTTGTGTGGTGCATTTACTGATTTTGGCCACAGGAAAAGCCTTCAGCTTTACCTTGCTGCAAACTGAACAATCCAGGTGGTTTGAACAATTAGACATTTTAAATTCTGGACACACTTCCCCCAGCTTCCCCAAACTTGTGAAGCTCGTATGTCCCATGACTCTGTGGTAGTAATGAGCACAGTCTAAGTGCAAAGGCACATTGTTAGCTAGTGCACATTCTGCCTTGTCAACCATATAGTACACTTTGTTTCTTTTGATTGCTTTAGCACAAGCTTGGTCATTCATGCTAATAGTACAATCATCCCCTTTGAAACAATGCATACCCACTGGTGGTTAACTCAGACACACTAATCAAACAGTTCTGCAACTTAGGAACGCATAAAACATTTGAAAAGTCCTTTCCAAAACTTGGGATGAACACAGTTCCCATCACTTTTGCCTCCCTCGATGCACCATCAGCCAAAGCAACTGAATGTACATTAGAAGGCATCTTATCTTTCAGGAGCTTTTCACAATTAATCATATGAGACTATGCTCCGGAGTCTAATACCCAAATGGGGTTTACAGCCTGATGGGCTTTGTAGTCATTGTTCTTTACCACAGCTACAACACCTTTCTTGCTCCCAGCATCTTTAGGTTGTTGTTTTCTGGCTGCTGCCAGCTTTCTACAGTCCTTAATGAGATGATTTGACTTCCCGCAGTGGAAGCACTTTCTCTCCCTGGACACAGCTGCTTTTTCTGGTTGCAACTCCTTGAAAGCCTCGGTTGGGAGAGTTTGTCTCATTCCTGCATGCTGCCTCTGGAGCCCTGCCTCGTACTGCCAACATTGGCTCTCTTCCAAGACACGTGCAGCCACCAGCTCCGGAGTAATCTGTGTTTCGTCAAAACACTGAAGACTCCACATAATATTTTAAAATTCATCAGAAAGACTCCCCAACAGGACGTATGCTCTCTGTTCCGGCTCAAGGGCAACCCCCCTCATCTGTACCTGGTTGAGCAAATCAGTAATGGTCTCCAGATGCTTCTCCGGCGATTGTCCTTTCTGCATCTTGCAGGCATACAATCTCCTACACCAAATCATTTTTGACAGAGCTGTTGTGGATTGGTGAATCTCCCTCAAAGCATCCCAAACTGCCTTTGAGGTTCTTTTCTCCCGGACGTGGTTGATTTGCGACGGCGTGATTGTAAGCAAAATTGTAGCTCTTGCTCTCCTATCTTGGTCAAGAGTACCTGCCGTGGGTCCTCTTTCAACAACATCCCACAGTCCTTCTCTGACAAGCAAAGCTTCAGAATAGGAACACCAAGCTGCATAATTATTTTCGTCTACTTTGGGAAATGTTGCTGCCTCCATCATTAAGCTGTGCACAGATAGATTCTTGGCAGCTCTCCCACCTTCTACTGTCAAACGTGATAAGACACAGACAACAGTCCAAAGCTCTTACCAACCAGCCTTCCGGCAATGACAGTACGGCACAGCAACAAAATTACCTCTTTCACAGCCAGTTGATCTCTTCAGCACGCATGGAGATGCCTCACCAGATAACAATCTGGGCCCATAACCCCTGTTGGTGTAAATAAGCAGACGCGCCGGCAAAGCAATCTCTGTTTGCCTCGGGAACAACTGGCGTCCTTGGATTTGTTCGGCTTTATCAGGAAGTTCCTCCTGCCCGCTGCGAAAGAAACAGACTGGAGCCAAATCTCTCTCCTCAGAGGTGTTTATTCTTGAAGTTGCTGCATTTACAAAATATACACGCTCGTTCCACAAAGTTTCCAACTCTCCAACCAACCAACCAAACTCACAACCATCAACCCACCCACACACAGTAGTGTGCGGGCAATTTATACATTTGTGTCATGCAGTGGTGACTCACTTTCCTTGTGTTGCACAAGCCTACGTGCTGCCAAGCACATATTTGACCTTGAACACTTTGCTGTTCCAGCCTTCAGCTGCAGATAGTTACGTTCCTTAACCCTTTTGCCTTCTGTTCACATCTGTACATTTTTCCTATACTGGCTTCAATGCCTAACATTCCTATGTGTACGGGTTCGTACATGGTGCGTATGTGAAGATCCACATCTTTCTTGCATCCGTACGCATTTGAACAGATCTGTATGGGACAAAAACAGTTTGCATACAGGATAACTACGGAATTCATACAGATGTGTGCAGATACATACGGATGTGGGGAAGATGTGTATGTGCACATATGAATGTTGTAGAGATTCAAATCAAAAATTCAAACAAATAGATTCAAATTTGGTAAATACGAAACTAATCTTGTTAATCCAAATGCTCCTCTATGGTGCCTCCTCCAGAGTAGGAAAAAAACAGAAGTTTGAATAGTTCACTCCAATAATCAACCCAACCTGCAACTTCTGTTTCCAGTCTCTGGACTTAGGCTGGGGCCAGTAGCCATCAAGTGGACAGCTTCAGGCAGTGACACCACCATCCTAGCCTGAACTGCTTCATTCAGACCAGAAGCAAAATCTGTGTTTCTTGCCTACGTGTGTAATGTGCCATATGGTGCTGTACTCAAAGTCACGTGAATATCACTTCATATTATACATGACAGACAGGTATAGTCTTTCCACCCAAACCCAACCTCCTTTCTCTATTTCCAATTATTGATCTCTCCAACAAAGACTACATACCATGTTGCTATCACCACGGCAATGACTGTGAGCATGTTGTGGCCATTGCCATCAAATTCCAGTGGTCCAAGATAGGACCACTGTCTGCACCATGAATGGGAGAAGTTAAGTTGGTGATGCCACCAGTACCCATGGTACAAATGTGAAGCACCACTCCTGTACTTGGTCTAGTGGTTAGGGAGCCAGACTCATATCTGGGAGTACTGGGTTTGATTCCGCATTCCCCCACAAAGCCAGCTGGGTGACCTTGGGCTAGTCACAACTCCCTTTCTGAGCTCTCACAACCCCATCCACCTCACAGGGTGTTCTGCTGTGGGGAGAAGAACAGAAGCTTTGTCAGCCACTTTGAGTCCCCTTAAATGGGTGAGAAAAGCAGGGTAGAAAAGCCAACTCTTCTTCTTCTTCTTCTTCTTCTTCTTCTTCTTCTTCTTCTTCACTGCACTGGAATATTCATTCCAGCAGTTAGGTGAGAAAAGGCCCATGATTTCAATCTTCTGTCATAATGGGAGGTGTTGAAATGTTGCACCAAGACTCCTCCCTCCCACATGCGGCCCACACTGATGTTGTACAAAGTGAAACTACAATATTTTGATCTATCGCTTCCACTTTCACAACACTCTCTAACTCAACAGCTCCAAAGTCAACCTAGGATATTTGCCCTTTTTAAAAAATGATCCTGTTCATAATTGCCCATTTTTGCTCAATCGCTGCAGAACTCTACAATTACTGATAATTTACAGAGCTGCTGTGTTTACTCATTCTGAAAATTCTGGTTTGTTCCTCTAGTGAAAATGCTCCATTCTGGAAATGCCCTACAAATCCTCTGTAAAAAAAAAAAAAAAAAGATATTGGAAGCTTCATGGAATACAGGCTGCATTCAAATGGTGTATGCTCATTCCTCTATTTATTATTCCTCTATTTATCCCTCTCTAAAAATGGTGGTGAATGTGGCCTTTGAAAATGTGTAGGTCATAAACTAGGTAAAGATGATTGAAATCATGAATGTTGTGGCCCTTTAAAAACATTCTAAATGCTGTGTAGTTACCAAGGACAGAGCTTTCAGCATAGAATGAGGCACAGGGAAGAAGTGGACATGCATGCATGTTTCCATCTTTTCTCAGGTTTGCATGGAATCTTATCCACAAACTGCTAGGAGTGTTCAGTGTATTTGAGCAACTGTTTGCTCTCTTTCAGGTGTCAGCCTCCTTTCTCCCTTGGCTTTGCATTTTGCAGGCAATGTGATGTGGACTCTCTGTGTGGCAGGTGTTTGGCTTAACAATTTATACGGCGTGCACTAGAACTTTAGTGGGGAAATGGAGCAGAAGGGATGAGAAATTTAACAGCTTGTAAAGTTTTAAAAGTGGAATATGGGGGGAAAGCACATTTTGTGTATTAAGAATGAATGAAGAATACAGTGTCACATCCTAAAGAATTTATAAGACCAGGCACTGTCTTGAAATTAGAAAACAGACAAATATAAAACACAGGCATGGTTCCATCCAAACGTGAATGGAACGTTTTCCACACAGTCAACAGATTCTAGCACTCCTGATCTGATTTTCAGTACAGTATTCAGTTTCTCAGCTTTTATTTACTGAAATAATCTCTAAGCAACCTACCAAAGACTAAGTACAGCATTTATATGAATTCACGAAAACAATTTAAATAAGTTCCCCTCAAGCCCAAATTGAAAAATAAAGTACATTCCTGCTTCTCCTAAAATAAATGTGGAGTTTGCATTATAAGGAAACTATGCTAAGAAGGAACATTATGGATTTCATTAACCTTTGGGAGAAGCAGTAATCACTAAGGTACTTTAAGCATAATTTAAGTCTTCAAATATCTGCAGGGGGCGTCTTCAGGGTTGGGGCGTTAGCATCCAGGGGGAGTGTTGATATGCCCCTCATCCTGAAGTCCACAAATCCTACGCAACTCAGAACCCAAAGGTCTGAAGGAGGTATCCCTCCAATTCAAACTTTCCATCATTTAAGCTCACCAGTAGAATTTATTCTAGCCACACCATCTATTAAAGTGTGTCCTAAGATAATTGCTAGGTGAGAACATGGAACAACTTTCCAGGGAGATCCACTAAGTGTCCACTGTTGACCCTTTCAGGTGCCTGCTGAAATTGCATTTGTTCATTGGGAACTAAAGGATTCTATAGTGGAGAAAAAGTGCTTAAAGCACTCCACCTCTCTCCCTCTGTAGATCCTGCCTCACTGTAATAGCTGTTGGGTAGGTAAACAGCTGCCACCAGAACAGAAAGTAGCCAAGAATCTAGGGGAAATCATATTTAATCATTAAATAAAAGAATCCCCAATAACCACGCACTGTCTAAACTCTTATTAATATATCGATCCCAGCAAACTGAAGAGGGTTTATTATTTTTATGTATCATCCACTGAGTGTTTTACAGCAAATAAGAGAAAAGGCCCCTGCCCCAGAAGGAGTTAAAATTTAGGAATTGTTGGAGAAAGTCTATGGAGAAAGGCAGAAGAACTGAGGATGGTCTGAAAGGGAAATGGTTTCAACCAAGATTCAGAGGACTGGTTTAAAGTTAAAAAAATAAAATTAATATATTTAATGCGTGAAATCATAGTGCAATGTATTTAATTTTTGAAATTGTGCTTACATTTATTATTTCCATAGTGTAACTATGAGGGCTTTCCTTGCTTTGTTTTGTTTTTTATGAAAATAAAATAAAAGAGTACAAATCATTGTTCAGATTAATAGTCTTCAGAAGCACTTTGCACTCAGCAAGGCTACTGATGCACTTGACAGGGTTCCAGGGAGGATAATAAGAACATCAGAGGAGCCCTGCTGGATTGGGCCACAGCCCATCTAATCCAGCACCCTGACTCACACAGGGTGCATCCCCATAGGCATTTTAATCCACATTGAGTCCAAATTCAGGAAGGACCGTCCCCATGACTTCTGTAATTAACCTGAATAGAATCCAAACTCAGCACCCAGTGTCCCCATGGAATTTCTTATTCACAGATCTTATGAGGACTATCCTGCCGAAATCTGAATTAAAATCCATCCCCTTTTTGGAGTCAAGGGCTGCTTCTGCACTTGGCCTTATTCTGGGATATATCTCAGGATAGGGGTCTCTCGTCCACATGCTAATACAGGCTAATAATACAGGCTATAGCAAGTCTCACTAGGACCTGCTGTAGTCTGCAATAACATGCAGATAAGAGACCCTGATCCTGAGATATATTCCAGAATAAGGCCAAGTGCGGAAAGGGCCAAGTTTGCTTATTTTCCCCCACATGGGGATGGTACCAAGCCATTTG
Source organism: Aspidoscelis tigris stejnegeri (assembly GCA_023333525.1). Taxonomy (NCBI): domain Eukaryota; kingdom Metazoa; phylum Chordata; class Lepidosauria; order Squamata; family Teiidae; genus Aspidoscelis; species Aspidoscelis tigris. Next base: position 4,132,040 of record JALMGA010000019.1, on the reverse strand, counting down.
GGATGGAGGTCTAGTCTTCTGGCCAATAGCAGCCAACTGTGGGTGGGATTTTACAGATACAAAGCTCCCCCCTCCCTTGCCAGGCTCTCAATGCTAGAGCCCCATTCAAAAAAAGGCAAAAAGGGGTAAGAGCTGCTGATGCAGATTTGCCTTTTAAAACATTTTTGCTGGAAACATTTGTATCTTTTCTGATGCTTGTTATCAGAGAAGATACATGATAGAAGCAGAAAGGCATTGCAAGGATACATTTTATAAGCTCCAATTGTGCTTTAGTGTTGCATCACTGATCTGTTTGAGCACACATCTCCCGGTAATGTTGAAAGGGAGAGGTGTGAAAAAGAAAGTAATTGTGGCTAAATTTGTTTTTTGAAAAACTGCCAGCTTTTAATTTAAGCTCTCCAGCTTCAGCAAGGATGATAGGAAAGGTTTTGCTGTTTTTATTGCAGGCACGGTTTGTACAGGGGCAGGGATTTAAAAGTCCAGTCTTTTAATGTTTAAAAATAGTCCCCCAAAATAGTCCAAACAGGACTAAACCAGGACTAAAAAAGCTACATGCATCTACAGTGGCCCACCAATTGCATCTGGACATTCTCAAGCAGAAAACAAGGGTGAAACCTTCACCTCCTCTCAAATCCCTGCAAATGGCTTTTAAATGCATTCTGCCTTTCTCTCCAAACTGGAGGTAGTACCTAGGCATCAATTCTAGTAGCCATTGCTACCAGAAATGTCCCAAACTGGTTCTTGTTCAACTCCATTCACAGTGAACCAGAGTATTTGAAGAGCTCACTTTTGAATTATACACTCCCAATATTTGACTGAACTGTTTACATTTCAAGTGACCATACATGCTCATTCACTAAGTTATTCAAAGAACACGTTGAAGTGTGTTTACCTTTTTTTAAAAAAAGCATAGAATTCCAAGAAATATTTAATTCCAAACCTTAAATCAACCAATTGCAAAAGTCATCACAGTAACTAGCTGGAGCAGCTCTGGCTTTCAATATCTTTCTGGAATTCTGAGTGCAAAATTTGGGACAAAAGTGCTTATTTTCTATGAAATAGAAATATTTGAGCAACTTTGTATTTTACCTGGGTTAGTTGCAGTCTGTTTTCTTGAACTACTGAATTTTGAAAACTGAGCTCTCAAGACTGATTTCCAATTTATTTTTCAGCGTTTGTAAGTCTGGGGTAGAAATCTACCCCACAAATGCAATATGATGAGGGTTTTTTTTTTCATAGAAGTGGAGGATTAAATCAACTGATATCATCAAAGGCAGCATTTCCATGAGGAATCAATATAAATATTTAAGTAGTAGCTTTAGTGATCCAAATGCTTCCTGAAACAGAAATAACCATGAAAAATTTCAATGTCTGCCTCTCTCCCTGTCATTTTGATGTGCTAAAAACAAAAGCCACTGTTCATCTCTATGGACTGATATTTTCAATGAGCCCTCTTCTAGTATGAAAACACCCAGCTGCAAATATAGAACTGATTGCACTAGGGATGTGCACAAATATTTGAAAATTAAAAAATCCGACCAATGTTGACATTTGAATTCGAATTGGATTTAATAACATTTAAGTTTAGACATTCGAACGGATTTCAAATGATTCGAATGTACAGATATGTATGTATTACATACGTATCTTTACAAATATTATACGTATTTGTGCTTATAATACTGGATGAAAATGGGATGCATATGAAATGCACACAGATATGAATGTTGTTGGCATTTGTATCTTTAAATATGAATCTAACATTTGAACGAATATATTTGAATGTTACGGATTCGAATCAGATTTTTTGACATTCAGATTCTAAACATTTGAGTGGAATGCAAAAAAATTCATGCACACCCCTAGACTGCACATCACCACAGTGAAATATTCACACCTCTTGAGCATCCAAATGTGGACACTGATCAGTGAATGACTGAGATGCTGTTGGATACTATCTGTAAGAGAACTTTTCACAGTGACAAATGTCATCAACAGGCAGAATTTGCAGGGGAGAGAGAAGAAGACTGTATCATGAGCATCAGTGTATCATTCCCTGATGTATCTATGTACCACAGTATGAAGCCAGATATAAAAACACTGCCCTAGGTTAACTGGGTCTCCCTCAAGAACTTAAATTGCATGGTCAGAGGGCTGTTCCTTTGGTGAATGCTTGACAGCTGGTTTTGTTATGAAACCTTCTTTTGTTTCCATGCTCTTCATCATGGTTGTTTTCTTCAATTATGTGTGGACCTCATGTTCTCATATCATCTATAATCTGCCCCTTCTAGCCTAGAATTTTTTTAAAAAAAATTGTCCCAGAGCAGGTTACAACATATAGAATGAATACATTAAAACCATAACATATTGAACTCATTAAAACCATCACAGTGCCTGGATGTGGGGAGGAAAAGGCTGTTCCTTTACTTAGCCAAAGTCCAGGGTAAAGAGATGCATCTTCAAAGCTCGTCTGAACACACAGAGTGAAGGTGCCTGGTGCCTTCACAAAATGGGACTTTGAACAGACTGGCATGTGAATAGTCCCACCTGCCAGCCATCTCTAAGCCACTTCAGAATTTTTTTTTTTTTTATGTTTCAGGAAGCTCACAATGTGCCGTATTCAAACTCCAAAGGTATTTGCTGTTGTCAAGTGCTCTGAGAAAGATACTAGAGGGCCTACAAGCACTCTCTGCAGTGTCTTTTCTCAGAGTAAGGGCCTTTATTAGGTACAATGGCTGGCACACTTCTAGGATGGTTCACGCATCCATACCTTGCGGCACCTGATACTTTCCAAACTTAGCCAGCTAAGTGTGATTGCATGTATACTAGAGACAATCACCTTGCCTTAGGAACAGGCATCCATGGTTCCTTTGCCATGGCAACCAGGTGACGTGGCACACAACTGCACCTTCATCACCATGCCCCAGACTCCATTCACCTCCATTCACTCTTCTTCTTCTTCTTCTTCTCCTCCTCCTCCTCCTTTGATGACACCTTTCTTCCAAATTCACCCCTGCAAAGTTCCCCCTCTACCATTCTGGAGACATCTGTGTGCCATACACCTGTCACCAGAAACTCTCACACTTTCTCTGAGTCTGACAATGTATGTGACAGCATATGGCAGGCCAAAGCATACATCACACAGTTGCCTGGACATAGGGTTTCACTGTGAGAGGGACATGTGCTGAAAGTCTTGTGCTGCACCTGTGAGACTGGCGCCTTTGCTATGGCCTCCTCTAGGTGTGGGTTCCAGCTGAAGATGGAGGGACGGAGGGACGCCCAGGTTGGTTGTTGCTGCTTTGCTGCAATTTTGGTTCAGTTTTTCCTTTGGAGTTTTTGAGTTGTCTTGTGTTAATTGGTCTTATGGTTTATTTTTTATTTGATACTGTGCATTGTAGTTTTTTAGATTACATAATTTATTATTAGAATTTTGTATGTTTCCTATGATATATATTTGATGTTTTAGTTATTGAAAGTGATTTCTTTACTTGCTATATTTACTTGCTGTGTTTCTCTGATGTGATAATTGTATTTGCACCGTATTTTTTCTGTTTGTTGTAAACCACCTTGGGCAAAATTTTCTTTTGGAAAGGGGATATACAAATAGAAATGGAAATGGAATGGACCCTTGGGTGTGCTTTGTGTTATTTTGCCCCAGCACCAACAGCATCTGAGACAGCAAACTCCTCTCATCAAGCTTCTTGCCAGCCAGGTAGTCTCGAGCAAAACAATCACATTCAAGGCCTTTGCCATAAGAGGCTGCACATGCAGCCACTGACTAGAGGCCTCTTCACACTACAGCTGGAACGGCTCCAGCGAAGAAGGCTAGGACACGCAGAAACGTCTACACGCGTTCCTTGCCTCTCTCCATGTGAATGGAGAAAGTGTTCCCACGTGCCCTAGGATGGGGGCAGGACGCTCCTCCCCTGGCCTCCCACTATTGGGTCAGGCAAGACCCAGGGCGGGAGGCCTGTTGGCTGCTTTCCCTCAGTTCCCGGTCGCTCCAGGAGCCCAGTTTGGGCTCCTAGGGCCAGCAGGACCCACACCCTACACCCCCTAACCCACCCCAGGGGCACACGCTCACGAACGCTCCTTACCTGCTTGCTGCTGGGTTGCAACTGAGGTGATCGGGCTGGCTGAGCTCTGTGTGTGGGGGGGCAGTCCCTGATTCACCAGGCATCCGTGCCTACACAGATGGCCACTTGAAGCCAGGTGGGTGCCTGGCGAATCAGGGACTGCCCCACGCACACGTGCAGAGCTCAGCCAGCTCAATTGCCTCAGTTGCAACCCAGCGGCAAGCAGGTAAGGAGCGTTCATGCACATGCGCCCCCCCCGGGGTGGGTTGGGAGTGTAGGGTGTGGGTCCTGCTGGCCCTAGGAACCCAATCTGGGCTCCTGGAGTGAGTGGGAACTGAGGGAAAGGAGGTGCCTGGGCTGCCCACCCCTGGCTCCATAGGAGCCAATGGGAGCAGCCCGTGGGAGGGGCCCAGCTATCACGGAGGGAGAGCGTGCAAATGCTTTCTCTCAGGTATGGCTGGGAATGCGCTGGGATGTGCCAAACATGCCTGGACAGTTTCAGAGCACATCTTTGAGCTCTGAAACTGGAAAGCATGGAGGACGCTCTGGGATGGGCTGAGGTGGTTCTGAGTGGAACCACCGGCCCAGGGGACTGAATGCTCCATCCTCTCGTGTCTTCCACATGTTCCAAAACCCCTCTTGTGAAAAGGCCTCAGGTCTTTGGTGAGGAATTATGGAGGTTCACTCCAGAATTCCTTGTACGCTCATAGGAGGATGCCAGCTGCCAACATTTTCCCTAGGCCATATGGATGGCAACAGCAGGCCTGCTTACGCCCATGGGGAGATGGTAAATACCCTGTGGAACCACATGGGGAGGTGGTAATGTGCAGCCTGGGGTCAGTGACACATGATTAGGAAAGAGAGGCTGATATACAGTCCGGCGGGGGGCAGAACGGAACAACGGAATCATTACTGAACTCCCTTCTCTCAACCCTGGTCTTTTCAAGCAATATGTCCCCAAAACAAATTACACAATATCCTGATTGTATACAAACATCATTCATATAGAAACGGTTTGATTTGCACTCCCCTGTTGCTGATTTTTGAAGTCTAGAGCTACAGTTCATTGTTCCCTGGCAGCTCATTTTAGCTTGGCTGACACTGGAACGTATCTGTCTAGCTTTAAGAGTGCTGCATAAACTAGACAGATTAAGGAGTTAAACAAGATAAAGGGCATATTCCTCCATGGGGTGAGGGGGCTTCTGCCTACACCGACCTGTCCCCAATTTCAAAAGGCCATTGTATTTTGAGCAAGCATCTATACCGCAGCTTAGCTAAAATTCAAAGAGAGAATGGTGCATGGGGGATCATGGTCAAGAAGAAACCAGATTCCAATTTGGACTGGAATTCTTAGACTGGAATTCTCCTTGGGGTAAGGACCATGATTCTTTCTTTTCACGTGATTTTTACATGTTCTGGAAAACAACAAAATTCATGTACTGTATATATGTTTCTAACCCCAAAGTGAAAAACTTCTAATAGTAATACTAATAAAGCTTCCCTTGGAAACATGTGTGTTCCTGCTGGGAAGATATACAGGCTGCTGCTTTGAGACTAGCGCATCTTGTAGCTTTAGAATCCATGAAGTCATATGATGAGCTAGCAGCCTGCCATGATCCTCCATTCGATCCTTTTATGTAAGACATAAAGTAAGAAATTTTATACTTCTCCTAAACACAGGCACGCAATAACCCAGGAAAATCCCCGATTCCTTTAAAATTAGGCATAAGCTGCCATCATCTTAGCGGTGCCATTTTAAAATTCTCATGCATTAAACATCATGGGAGGGAGTGGTACACCTCCCGTTCAATATGTGACTTCCGAGCTATCACAGGGCTTCTGACTCACTATTACTAAGAAATGTTCTCTGACTGTCACTGCAAAGGTATGAGAATGTGATTCTCTAAGGACCAATTAATGGGGATGGAAGAAAATTCTAGTGGATTGGATGCCAGTGGGGGGAAAGCAAGTCGGGAGTGGAGGGGAATAATATATGTTTGCAATATACTTATTAGTTCTTCTGTGTACGGAAAAGGGGGGAGGAAGTAACTCACGCCAAATGAGAGAGAACAAAAGATCCCAGGAACACTGGTAAATACCACTTTAATTATTTAACTAGTGTGTGAACAGAAAATCATCTTCAATTGTTCTTTTCTTTATTATTTTTCTTTTGTTTGTTTCTTTCTTAAGGGCGTCCAATACTAATGAACTCAGCGGCCTCTCCATGTGTCAGAAGGCTGTGGAGCTCTGCTGCAAGTGAAGTTTATTCCTCCGGTTTCTTCCTGCTTGTATCCTTTCATCACAGCTGAAATCGTGACATCTCAAGTCAGAGATATTTGTGCTCGTATGCATCATTTTGCTGTTTTCCTTTTATTAGTTCTAAAAGCACCCTTGTAGTGTGCTCCTCGCTTGATGATCTTTTTGCTCCCAGGAAATGCTAATTAATTACGTTTTGTGATACCTCTGCAAAGGCAGGCTTTTCCAAAGGCAGCTCACCTGGCGGTAGGCCGCTTTGGTTCAGTTTGACGGGAGATGATTTCCCACAGAATGAGCACCTGCGTGCTTTTGTAGCTTTTAATACACTTTCTGATCCTCATCCTCATTCATGCACTCTAAGAGGTTTAGCAGATGTCCTCAGAACTTCTACTGTAATTGGGCTGAAGGAGGCAGATTACTTGCCTCACTGACGCTGGAAGAGAAGTTACAGCATTTCCATTTTCTCAGTTTGTCTCTTGTAAATCTCTCAGCCCTCATGTCTTTCACTCCATGCATCCCTGTAGAGTGGGTCATGCTTTTGGTCACCCACACAGGTCCCTGTCCACACGCTGGTTCTGACCAAGGATTATGGATTAATTTCTTTATTACTCCTTAGTCCTTTTCACCCATCTTTCTCTCAACCAAGTGTCTCGGGATGGCTCACAATAATGTTTTAAAACCAAATTTTAAAAAGTGACTTCAAATCAGAATGTAAAACTGATGGTGCTGGTTAAAATCATTCTATTTATTGACAGCCCTGGTGAAAAGGTAAGTTTTCTAAGATTTCTAATGGAGGCTACAATGTAGGATGTACTAATCTCCACCAGCAGAGAGTTCCAGAACTGAGATCCTATGAAGGAGAAGATGGAGCCTGGGTCTCCACTTGGAAAGGAGATGGCTTCTGGGATAGGCACCTTGGAGAAGATGCTATCTATCTATCTATCTATCTATCTATCTATCTATCTATCTATCTATCTATCTATCTATCTATCTATCTATCTATCTATCTATCTATCTATCTATCTATCTATCTGTCTGCCTGCCTGCCTGCCTGCCTGCCTGCCTGCCTGCCTGCCTGCCTGCCTGCCTGCCTGCCTGCCTGTCTGTCTGTCTGTGTGTTTATTTATATCCCACCCTATACCTGAGGGTCTCCAGGTGGGTAACAACCTTTAAAATCCATCATATCAAAAACTATATTAAAACAATAATAACCAATACGACATTTAAAAATCAACATGATTTTGGTTGCTGGTTCAAAACATGAATCCACATGTCTAATTTGGAGAGTAGAGGCATCATTTGAAGGAGCAATCCAAGACATCTATACCAAGTGGAGGAAATTGTGCCTTGGAAAAATGGAGCCTTCAGCAGCAATTGTACCCATAAGTAGGGTGACGTGCTCATTAGGACACTCATCTTGCTGCTGTGTTTGGAGCTGCAACAGCTAAGATGGTTTACAAAGGTCTCCCCCCACCCAATACACCAAGAAACGCTTTACATTCTAAACCCTATCTTCATAGGCTTAATCCCCCAAGAAGAACACAAACAAGATCTCCCTAGTAGAGTTCTGCATGGAACAGATCTTTTGCCTAGCTTTCTGTGCAGAGGAAATTTTAAGGGAAATTCTCTATTGGGCACTAGAACCCTCAAAATGGAACAGCTGAGAGGAGAGAGTGTCTATCAATTAGCCCACCAACCATTCAGAGAAATTGATATTTCTTAATGAAATTTTTACATTTTCAAAAAGTGCATCGTTTGTTGTGGGAGTTAATGAAAAATTCAGAAGTGCATGCAAAATTCAGCTGGGAAGATTATTCTTTGTGTTAATTGTGAAATGCAGGAGTTCCTTCCCACTGCCAACCCAACTAGGGGCTCTGAGAGGCTCTATTATCTTCATGGCAGTTTTTCAATTACAGACTAGTGCAAAAATTACTAAATAGCAGGAGTGCCTCCAAAACATTTCCAGGTTATAATAGATAAGGCTGCCCCATGCCTATCAACAGACATGGAACAATCCTAATTTTCAAAGTTCTCAAAAGAAAAAGAAAAACACCCTCCATAGTTTTTTTATTTATAGATTCACCACAACTTTTCTTTTCTCTTTTTAAATGGACAGGAAGGATCTGCATGAATATTCATAACATTCTAAATTTGTACAAATTTAGCCAAATTTGGACATTTGAATTTGAATAGAATGTTGGCACATTTGAAGGTTGACATTCAAATTTGAATTGAATGTTTTGATACATACGTATGAAGCTTTGTATGGGATTGGTATAGGATTTGCATGGGATTCATATTTGGATTCGTATGCTATTCATAGGCATTTGTATGAGATTCATATGGGACTCATATGGGACTGAACATTCGTATCGAGTCCTATCACATTTGAAGGCATCTATTCGAACGAATATGAATTTTCTTGCTTTCAATTTGATACAAATTGAGAACAAAAAAAAAAATTGTGCACTTCCCTAATGGACAGTACTTCCTCATCAGGTTTCTTTCTTTCTTTCTTTCTTTCTTTCTTTCTTTCTTTCTTTCTTTCTTTCTTTCTTTCTTTCTTTCTTTCTTTATTTATTTATTTATTTATTTATTTATTTATTTATTTATTTATTTATTTATTTATTTACTTATTTATTTTAAGCCAGGCTCCCTACCTGTCACTCAACCCCCAAACAGCCAGCCATTCCAGTGATGCTTATGGAAATTTTTGAAGTTTTCCTAAAACCCCATAGAAGGATTTTTAGAAAGATTTTCAAAAGTGTCTTCAAAATCAGCCAGTTGTCTGAGCACTTCATTGATCTATGGGTGGGTAAGGGGCATCTTTTCCTGTTAACCAACACACATTAGAAATGCTGGGAAGCACTCCTGAATTTTACCAATTTTTAAACCTGTCAGTGGCTGCATCCAGAACAGGGCAGTATTTGGGCATCAGCACTAAGCAGCCACCCTGAGGTTGTGAGCATGCAATCCACACTGTACGCCACCCCAGAACCTCAGGGGAATGTTGCATCAGTGGAAGGTTGCCTGTAGCTGCCTCAAAATGCAGCCAGATAACAGAACTTTTAGTAGAAGTCCCCCAGGGTTTAGGTCCTCCACAATAATTGCAGCCCTAGATTTGCCCTTCATGCCACCACAGACACTTACATTGTTGTCTAGGACTATATCTAGTGATGAGAGTGGTCCAAGAATATTTAAATCAGGATTCATGAAAAGTCACCACGGTTATTCCTGCAGGTTCCCACTCACATGTAGTCTCAGAGGGTTTCCAAATTTGGAAGGGTGACAGAGAAGAATGCCTCGTACCTCCAGACTATCCATGGATTAATCTAAACATTTATATTACACCCTTCTGGACAGGTCCCAGAATAGTGACTGGCTGTCAGGGAGCAATTGAACTCAATTCATGTGGTCTTTGAGGATTTTTGGTGTTTCCCCCCCAAAAACCCTCTTTAAATGATCCATAAAAAGTAGAACACTGAGAAAATTTGTAATGCATTCTTGGAAAAGGGACTAGTTTATTTCAAACACAGAACAAGTTTTATTTTTATAAGGTGTTTTGTTACAAATTTGTTCTAGTTTAGAATATTTTGCCCATCTCTGCTCCTTTCTGATCTTACAATCCAAGGCAGATAATACTGACAGAAGGAATCGCTCAATATTTTAACCCCACACTCACATATCATAGTTTTGGGGTTGCTGTGTCATGGTCCATAATTCTGCTTTAAACTTAAGCTTTCAGATATGGCTACAATATCCATCTTCAAAGGAAATGACTGTTCAAAGAAATAAACGTAAGGTGGGGGTTCATAATATCAGGGTCAGTTTGCAACAACCCACACCCAGAGAATAGCATCACTAATGTTTTATTGTACTATCGTATTCAGGCTTCTTTTTCCTTCTTTCCTTTCTTTATGCCAGGCCAGCATAACTGGGGGTAGATTTCCTGTAGAAGTTTGTGTGGTGCTGACAATTATTAGGGTCCATTTCTTTAAAAAATAGTCTAAAATCTTATATCACAAAAATCTGTCCAGCTAAAATTCCAGTTTGGGAATTCTTACTGCCATTCTTGCAATCTTGACAATATCATTCTCATATCTGGGAGTCCACATCATGGGAAAATATCATAAGATCATCAAGATAGACAACAAGGAAAATATTAAGCGTACCATTCATTGATAAAATACTGGAAGATTGCTAGACATTTTATTCAAATTGACGAGTCTTGGTATTGAAAGTTGCCTTCCACTTATCACCTTCCTAATTATGATTCTCTTCGATCCAGTTTTGGGGATGTCTTTTCTTCCATCAGGCTATCAATAAGATTTTTAAAACATAGTTCCCTGACTTCTTTTTCCTTTTCATAAACAGCACTGAAATTGATATGCATGATGTCATTGATCTAATCAACCCCCTGTTTAGGTTCTTGTCTAAGCCTTTTCATAAAACATCTGGATAGTATGGCAAATGTCCTATAAGCAATGATTGAAAGTCCTCTCAGGAGTACAGAGCCTTTAACAACTCTGCTCAGAGTATCAACAGCCCTGCACCCCTTCTTAGCCATCAACATTTTAAAAAAATGATTGAGTATTTTAGCATTTTGTCCTTCCTGTCATCCCCCCTCAGTGCAGAATATATTATTTTTCCACATCTGGATAACTGTCAGTTGTTATTCACTGTGGTGGTCACTGCTTTTGTATTTGGTACCAGCTGATGTGATTGCAGTCTCAAGGGCAATTATATGCTCTGCAACCCGAGCCTCTCCAGCTTTTGGAAATCTTTTTGGCTTTCCAGAAGCCCTGGGAAGAGGCCCAGAGCACTGCAGGAACAAGTAAGTGGGACCCAGGGGGGAGGTTTGAGGTAGGCCGGCCCAGGGTGGGTGGGTAGGAAACCAAGGTAATCCAGTATCCTTAGAAGCTTCTACCAAAGCTTCTATGGATACTGGATTATCAATTTGTGACTAATAGGGCCTTCAAATAGGGCCCTATCTGATCCCCCCACGAATCTTCCACGTCCATATTCTGAATGCACGATAATTTGTGCACATCCCTAGAACAGACTATGCAGCAACTTCCTGTAATGGACCGTCCATTTGCCTTCATGACTGTAGGGGTGCAGCCTGATCACCCCCCATACCTCTGCTGCACTTGTGGAAGCGAATTCCAACTGTCCCATTCCCAGTGGATAGGAATATATGCCATGACTTGATGGCTATAGGGAGGAGTTGCCTGGGAACACATGTTTCCACCAAAGTACCTTCCCCATGGTGCAACTAAACACTTCCACGTCTTCATTCCAGAAGAGCAAGTATGTCTGAGTACACTGTGACCAAAGATGTTGAGCCCTCACCTCATCTGCCTGAAGAAGATGGTCTGAGGAGGTCCCCCCTGCGTGCTAATTGGAGACATGCCTATATATTAAATTATGCTAATAAGTTATATTAGCAAATATTAGCATGTTAATATTAATTCAGTCAGCAACGTATTAGCCTATATTAATTCACTGTGGGCCATGAATTGCTCAGCCAAATTCCTTAAAGAAATCAAATTAATGCTTTTTAAAATTTAGTTCTGGATTTGCATGGCTCAGCTGACAATCTAAAATTTGTAGCATGCAAAGGTTGTGAAGCAGCTATATAGCCCCAGTCATCTGCTCAGAAATTTGCATGTTATGTATCTGCCTGGAACAATCCTGTTTGATGTAAGGCAGGAAGCTGCCATGACTGGGTTCTTGATACTGTTACATATTTTAGGTGTCTGATCAGCAGGACTCAGTGCCTCCCTCTGTGCTTGTCTGCACATCTGTCACCGTATTCCTCAGTAACTGCAGGCAGAAGTGAGATCGTGGTACGTGGGGTGAGGGATAGATGAAAGGGCCTAAAACTCTGGGTGCGCACAATGGCTGTTATGTCCCCTTCTTTCTGAAACCATATGCACAGTTACTGTAAAACATTTAAACCTGGGATTTTCCCCCTCCAATACTGTTGTTTGTCTTTCCTCATGACTCCCAGCCCTTCTGTTTCTACATCTATTACTATCCAGACTGTCTTTGTTTCATCCTATTTCCCAAGTCTACAGAGTTGGATGGAGTTGGCATCTGTGTGGAAGCCAGCCTGGAATATCTCTGCACCTGGCATTTGCCTTTTGGTGTAGTGGTTAGAGAACCGGACCCTTACCTGGGAATACTGGGTTTGATTCTTCCCTCCCCCATGAAACCAGCTGGGTGACCTTGGGCAAGTCACAGCTCTCTCCTGAGCCCTCACATCGCCATCCACCTCACAGGGTGTTCTGTTGTGGGGAGAAGAACAGAAAGCTTTGTCAGCGGCTTTGAGTCCCCTTAAATGGGTGAGAAAAGTGGGGTAGAAAAGCAAACTCTTCTATGTCTGAAGAAATCAACCCAGAGGTCAGTCCAGGTACTCAAAAATGCTTTTGAATATGCGGTTTCTACTCGCATGGTGTGGCACAACCATCAGGTGCCCAGTGCTGACTCTGCAGTCAAAGGCAGCCTCAGGGTAGTTTTTCCTACAATTATGGGAAGTCATGGCACACACTGGTGGGGCACACGCTGATGACACATGTGCAGTTCTGGCCTTGGCTGACCCTGCCTTGGCCAGAGCTGCGCATGTAGATGCAGCCTATAAATTGGGCGGGGGACCTATCAGATCACATCCAGAATGAAAGAGTGCAACAGTTATAGTTGTGGATGGATTAAAGAAGCTTTAAGAGTATAATATCCAATGGCAAAGGAGGGGACAGACTTGTAATATGCACCTGTAATATTTCTTAACCCTTGCAGGGGTATAACTCGTGAAGCATGTTACAGGTGTGCAGGCAGAAATGGAGGAGAAACCAAGATGGAAGCAGATCTAGTAATGGAATCTAGGAAGGTCTTCTGTTGCACCAGAAAAGACTCCTGACATGCATATGGACTGGCACAGTACCTCACAAGGCAAGCATTGAGGTCAATCTTGTTGCTGCTGGGTGTATATTCTCTATATTTCCTAAGCCTGACCCTATCCCACTTTCAGGAACTGTACTCTAGGGAGTGTTTGCAAACACTTCAGTGGCCTTTTCAGAATGCTGTATGGCGGTAGGCACCTACCGCTTCCCGACACTGAGCCCCTGAGGCTTTCTGAGGATGCCTGCCACCTTAGGTCCTGTATGGGTGCCCTCGTAGGATCATGGAACTGTAGAGCCAGGAGTTACCACAAGGGCGACATTTCTGTTAGGCAGTAGACCTTAATCAGGAGCTCAGGAGAGCTGTTCTCCTGCGGAAATACTGTAAACTGGCTTCATTTAAGGTCTGTGTGAACTGGCTTCGTTTAAACTGTGAGCCAGTTTGGTCTAGAGGTTAGGGAGCCAGACTCTTATCTGGGAGCACTGGGTTTGATTCCACCCTCCCCCATGAAGCCAGCTGGGTGACCTTGGGCTACTCACAGCTCTCCTCTGAGCTCTCACAGCCCCACCTACCTCACAGTGTTCTCTTGTGGGGAGAAGAATGGAAACTTTGTCAGCCGCTTTGAGTCCCCTTGAATGGGTGAGAAAAGCGGGGTAGAAAAGTCAACTCTTCTTCTTCTTCTCTTTGCTAAGTAATAGAGACTCATAAAGGATCATTTCATCCAACCCTTAATTACTATTAAGCAACTCTAGCCCTCAAAAGTTTCTTCTTGTAATGATTTTGTATAATAAAAAAGTAGAAGATGCTGATTAGGGATGTGCATGAATGGGGGTTTTGCATTCAATTTGTATCAAATCGAATGTAGGAAAATTTGTATTCATTCAAATAATTCCCTTTTGATTGTGATAAAATTCCATTCAATATGAATGTATTCATAATTCATACGAATATCCGATACGAATGCATATATATCCCATACATATTTGATACATATCCCATAACATATCCACTCTGAAAGCATCAATTCTGCCCTAAATCCACTTTGAATCTGCTCTCAACCCATATCGAATTCACTCTGGATCCATTGCAGATGTGACTGGTTGACACGCCTTCTCAACTTCCCGTTTCATTTGTGAATGTTTCATTCTGAAACATTTGGACAAATACAAGTGTCAATGTATGGATATCACAACATTTGATTTGTATACAAATGTCCGAGTTCATTGAAAATCGTATGAATATTGCTGAACACAATTCAGTCCCCCCCCCACTGAGTAGATTTCATCATCAGCTAATATTATCAATAGTTAAGGACAATAAAAAATGCAGCCAGAGGGCACCTCATTGGGAAAAGCTGATGTAATTCTAAACCACTCCCCGGGGGGGGGGATTCCACTGACCTCCCTTAATCCAGATCTAAGATGATCCAGATCTAAGGAATGGATCCTTCAACTAATCAGGATCTAGTAGATCCAGATTAAGGGAGGTACCCTGATGCTTCCCCATGGGCAATGCAGCGCCCAATAGCAATGGGTGCTAGCCTGCCCACAGTGGAAGCACTGGAGCACGCATGTGGCGAATCCAGATTAACCCACGTGGGGCCCACCCATCACCCCAGGATTTTGGGGGTACAGGGGGTACAGTCTCTTCAAAGATTCTACGTAGGTCCATAGGATTAATGTTGCTCTCGCGTGGAGTTCTGTTTGGAGCCTGTGCTATTCTTCAGAGCCGGCTTCGGAGATTGTGCACAGGCTTCGGAGCTTTGGGTTTGGGGACACCCCTACCATGGGGGTGCCCCCTCCAGAGCCCCCCCCTAGACCCCATTGCCCGATCGCGGTGGAAACATGCTCCGTATAATCTGGATTTGATGGCTGAAGACTCCATTGTAGACCTCTTTAATGGTGTTTACAGGAAATCTAGATTATAGGTCCTGAAAGACCCCTTCAATCCAGATTTCCCTAGAACTGGTGGAAACAAATGTGGCTCCAATGGGGTCTGCAGTGGAAATGGGGTCTTCCTGCTCTGAGCCTAATGGGTCCTTAATGTGAAGGCTGCATGGGGGTTGGGCGGAATGCCTGCAGCTGTCCAGGCATGTTGTGTCACCCAGTCACCACAGCAACAGCCACTGCTCACAGGTCAGTGAGTGAGATGCTCCAGGACACCAGCAAACGCCCATTGGGTAAGTCCCAGGGAATTCTGGGATTCGCCTGGCATTCTGAATGTGAATACTGGCTTCCATCCCTGATCTTCACTTCTCCCACTGACTCAAGCTAGCCTCCTATCCAGGAGTGGCTATAGAATTATAGTCTTGGAGAAGTAGCTGTATCTGACCTCTTTAGTTTAAAACACTGGTACAGGAATAACTTGGTATGTCTTTTCAACTTCTAATCCAGAATAGTCATCATTTTAATACTCCAGATCTAAATTATTTCTAAGAATGTCCTGTGGAAGAAAAACGAAAGAGAAAAGTCACTGCAAACGAAAATTCATTTGCATCTTTTCAGCAGCAAGAACCTGTTGAATGACATTTAAAAGGGGATTGAAGCTGATTTCTTACAAGCGGCAGAATAATCAGATCTCTAAGCTAAAGTGGAATTAAGGTTTTTTCAATTCATCTGCAAAACCTTACTGAAGTTAAATCATTGTTCAGTAATTTACACGTCATTTACAGGGACACTCATTGTGCCTTTAGTACAGTAAATATGATCTGAACAGCTTTTGATCTTTTGCAGCATTTGCAGAAACAAGTTATTGTTTTCCAGGAGGGGGAAACAGAATTTTATGAAGGGAGGGCGGGGGGAAATACAGGAAGCTCTTTTATGATGTCAAAACAAATGTGTCAGCCAAATGTTACCATCATATCTGGTTTTATTATTTGAGCTTGGCAGATGTAAGGGTGGTTTAATGATAGTTTGTCAGAAAAGTACATTTTAAGGGAACAACAAACATGATACGTGGAATATGTGATGCTGTCAGGATCTTCTCTGTTAACAATAGCACTGTAAGAGTTAAGTGCATTAATATGGAAACAAGACGTTGGAGACAGACTCCGTTTCTAAAACCTTAAACATATTGTATCTGTCCAACATTTGAGATCCTTCACCTGAGATAGGCCCCTTGTGACTCTTCTGAAGTTAAGTGCCTGGCCATGAAGGGAGGGCTGCAGTTTTGTTATCACACCCCTCTTTGTCAGTCTCCCACCACAACGTGCCTGACTGGAGCTTTCCGTCTTTGGTGCCACCTTCTGTTGGGATGGGCGGGAATCTGCTGAGGTAGCCAAGCCACAAAAAGAATATCTACTTGCACGTCCACATGCTAAAAATAATCCGAAAGTATTCCATATCTGCCCCTGGAGTGTCTCCATGCAAAGCCCTAATACGGGTTACACGGGAGACAATACGTGTTAATAAAACCCCACTTTGCAAGTATACTCTTTCCAAAATAAGAGGCTAACACGTATTGTCCTGGTGCCATGCGGACGCTCCTGGAGTATCAGGGACAACAAGCCTGATATCCCCCCTTCCCTCCTCACCGGATCAGCAAGGCACACGTGAGCAAAGCTTGCTGTCAAATGCAGGTGCGCACATTTGCTTGACAGCTCATCTGCTTCAGCGCAAACTTGTTGCCT
This sequence comes from Aspidoscelis tigris stejnegeri, assembly GCA_023333525.1. Lineage (NCBI taxonomy): Eukaryota > Metazoa > Chordata > Lepidosauria > Squamata > Teiidae > Aspidoscelis > Aspidoscelis tigris. The sequence continues at coordinate 4,115,180 of JALMGA010000019.1, read as the reverse complement.
TCCCAGTGATGTGAATGGAAGTAATGTTACCAGTAGAGCAAGTGAGGTTATTTTCTCATTCATCCCTCCTTGTCCATGGCATTCTTTCCCCTTTCCCCCTGCTCCTTGTCAACTGCGCTCGTGTGCGCATTTATCTCTTTGCCTTCCCTTGCTTTCTTAGGTGATTTCTCCTTCTCCCTCTTCTCTTTCCCCCTGCTCCTTGTCAACCGCAGATGAAGAGCCATGTTTGTTTTAAAAATATTTCCCTGCTCTTTACAGCGCCTCTATCCACCTGGCAGTTGCCCAGTTGGGTGCCCTATGCCCACCTGTCAGCTGGGCAACTGCCAGGTGGGTAGAGGCGCTGTAAAGAGCGGGGAAAGATTTTTTCAAAAGGCGCAAGAGCCCTTTAAAACAAACGTGGCTCTATGTCTATTTTAAAAATATTTCCCTGCACGAGGACAGGCACATGTGATTTGAATCCACATTGCCCCAAACCACATGGGGACGCTTTATTCTGTGTTACAACGGGAATTTTTATCACACGTGTCCAAAGCGCATCAGCCAGCCTGCATGGGGACATGCCCTAGGAGTGTATTTAGCCTAGAAGTGAAATGTGTGAGTGGGAAGAAATGCTGTATGGAATGTAGGAGGCTGATTGTGGGGGAAATGAACCCTGGAAGGACAACAGGGAGGAGAAGGGTAGGGAGAGGTGGGCTGTGGATTTGTACGAATTTGACCACGAATTGAATGTTCCGACATTCGTACACTGACATTCATATGAATACGAATGTTTCAGAACATTCATAAGTAGTAGAAGAAGAAGAGTTGGCTTTTCTACCCCACTTTCCTCACCCATTTAAGGGGACTCAAAGTGGCTGACAAATGTTCTGTTCTTCTCCCCACAACAGACATCCTGTGAGTTAGGCAGGGCTGTGAGGGCTCAGAAGAGAGCTGTGGCTTCATACTATTTAGCCTAGAATTGAATACAAAATAAAAAATTTCTGCACATCCCTGTTCAGCACTGTTCCATAAATGAAAGACTATGCATTGTCTAGGGGTGTGCACGAATGTTCTAAACTTTTGAAATCTGATTGAATTTGATTGCATGAAGATATTCAAACTCAAATAGGATGATTTGAAACATCTGAACATACAGATACGAATGCACAGATATATATGAGATGCATACAGATACATATCTGTACATTCAGATCTGTGCATTCAAATGTTTCTAATCATTCAAACGAATGTTTCAAATGTATCTCTATGCATCTCATTCGTATCTGTGCATTCGTATGCCTACAGATACGTTTGACACATGCAAATGTTGTCAACATCGTATCTTCAAATACAAATGTTGTTGGCATTTGTATCTTGAGATTCAAATCTAACATTCAAATGAATAGATTCAAATGCATTTGATTCGAACCAGATTTTGCTGCATTCGGATGCTAAACGTTCAAATCGAATTGAATGTTTTGACATTCAATTTGAATTGAATTTGAATGCAAAAAAACAAAACAAAAACCATTCATGCACATCAGCTCAGAGTGGAGGGCTCAGTTCAAATTCTCTTTGGCAGAATCCGCCGTTACCTGTCTAAACCAGTTCCGCTGGCACAGCCTGTCTCCTTTACATTGCCAAGTTGCTCTGTTAAAAGCCACTCTCTATGCCGAATCGTAGGATGGGGGAAAGGAATTGCAAATATGATTTTTTTAAAAAAAAAATCTCTAGGACAAAAGTCAGTTTGTAACCAACAGAGTCAGAGAGGCTTGTAGCTCAATGACAGAGGAAACTGCATGAAAAAGGAGAGGGCTGCTTCTTCCATCCCCAGGCTCTCCCTGGAAGTAGGCAATGGCAAACCACTTCTGTATCTCTGCCAAGGAAACTGCATCGAGGTGCTCATGAAAGTGTCCATACAGTGAACTAGGAGTTGTTTTTGACTCAGTGGTACAACAGTAGCAGCCAGCCAACAGGGTCACTTTATATGTGTTGAAGACTTTTAGACCGCGATCATATCTCTGCGTCGTCAGGGTTCCTAATCAATAAACTTGGCTGATGCTAGACTGATACTGAAACACTCAATATATCATTTGTGAAGATAACAAAGGGACAAATAGAAAAACCCAAAACCATAACGAGGAAGTAAAAGCACAGCTTTTTGAAAATGTATTCTTTCTTTCTTTTTTCCTTTCTCTTTAAATTTAAAGGCAAGTTGTAAAATGTAAAATGACTATGTACAAATCTTATTAGCCATACCCATATTTGGCCTGATGCTTTCAGTTTGATATGATGTGACCCGAATTTCTGCCCTAATGTAACTCTCTCATCTAGTCCTCATCCAAGCGTTCCCATGGGCAGCAGGGCTTAATGCTTTGAATATGAGAAGAGAGTTCCTAGCTTTTGAGAAGGGAAGAAAAGCACAACAGTGTGGTTGAAAAAGCTTTTTGTGTGGTGCGGGGTTTATTTCTGAATTCTCAAGTAAAATTGAACATGGGAACAACATCTAAAAGTAAGACTCCCTCTCTCTCTCTCTCAGTCTCTCAGATATTTGGAAATAAATCCAGTTCTCTAGATTAAATTCAGTGCCTATGACATGAAAAGAAGAATCCTAACTCCAATAAAGCAAGGGCTTTTGCCTCATAAAACCCTTTGGATTTCTATCTTTTGTGTTACTGGCCCCAAATCAGTACCTGTGTTGAGATAATCTTGCAGCAGAAGCAGAGTTACAGGGCTGGCTCTACCTTTATGCATAATGGTTCAATCTGCCTTAGGCAGTGAAGTTAAAGGCCAGGAGATGGTTGGCCATATGTGCTTAAACTGACTGCCTGGACAGGCTGAAAAGACAATGGAAAGAAATGATAACATTTTAACTTATCCCCATCTATCTGTTAGGTTTACTTACGCTTCCTATGATACAACTTCTAAAAAATCCAGAACCATCAGACCCACTACTTTCAGACCCACTTCTTCATTTATTGCTCATTTTATGAAGCCACTTCAATACAAAAGCATATGAACTGGGAAGGTCATCTATAAAGCACACTTTTCTCCCCTTTAGGTTTAGTCAACACCACAGTAGGATAAGACAGAGGAGCAGAGGAATTTAAGAGGACCCTGCTTCCAGCATCCTGCCTCATATGGTAACCCACAAATTGCTTCTGGGCATCTCAAGCAGAAGACAAAGGCAAAATCTCCACCTGCTCTTGAATCCCTGGAAATGACCTTTAGAGGCATCCTCTAAAAGTGAAAATATGGAGAGTTGAACCAAAGCGTGACTCTTCTTGAAGGATTTTTCACCCTACAAAGAACACAGAGAGGGACAAATTTGAATACGAGCCCTGTATTATAAGGACTCCTCTAATTCTGCTTTTGTTCTTCTCCTTTGCCTAGTTCAAAGCCTGAACTTGGAAAATGTGCAACTTCCAAAGAGAAAGCTATCAGCAACCACCTCTAACTTAGTTGTCCTAGCCTTGTCTAAGCCTTTTGAGTCTTTTGACCTCCTTTTCCACACCAGCTTTTTCTCCGATGACTTTTCAGAAATCATTACTCACATTCCATAATCCCCATACAGAAGGAGAGAGATAAACCACAAACATTATGCCTTTAGTTACTAGTTGCCAATGATGGCCCTGGCATTCTTCTGATACTCAGATCTACTTCTCATTAACATTTATTAGGAAATACTGTAAAACTCCTAAACTGGTGCCTAGATGTAATAATGGGATGGTTGAGGGCCAATAAACTGAGACTGAATCCTAACAAATGTTGTAAATACGAAGTTCTTGAATTCAGGAGTTTGCGTGCTCTAGATTGAGTGGCACTCCTACAGAAGGAAGGAGTATGTATCTTGGGGTACTTCTAAATTGTCACTGTTACTACATATTCAAGCCTGTCTCCAGCTTTGCCTGATTTACCAGGTGCTACCCCTATACAGATAGTGAGAGTCTGGTCATTGTGATCCAAATCTTGATCATTTCACTATAGGGATATGCATGAATATACATAGGCATTTGAAATTCATTCGAATGTGCCGAATTTCAACATTCAAATAGAATGTCCCAAAATGCCAATTTAAATATTCGAATTGAGTTTTGAATTTTGGGTCTATTCATTCAGATTATCCAGACATTCGTATGTGTACAGGTTAGTACACGATGCGTAACTGAAGAGCCGCACCTTTCCCGCATCCATATACATTTGGACAGATCCATATGGGTCAAAAACAGGTTGCATACAGGATAACCATGGGATGCATACACACATGTATGGACAGATGTGCACAGATGTCGGGAAGATGCATACAGGCATCTACGCATGTTGTCAACATTTGTAATTGCAAATTCAAATAAAAAATTCAGACGAATGGATTCGAATTTGCTTAATTCAAATCAAATTTTGTTAAATTCAAATTTAAATAATTTGAATCAAATTGAATTTTTGAGTACTTGAATCGACTCGAATAGAATGTAAAAAAAAACATTCTTGCATATCCCTACTTCACTAGATTCCTTTCCCCAGTATAAACCACATGGCCGTTGCAATCACCTGAAAAGATTCCACTGTGGGCATCACCAGTAATTGAATAGCATCTTGCATTGTCCCACAGCAGAACATTTTTTTGTGTGGCAGAAGCCATGTTCTGGAATGGTCTCACCTCAGATATCTGTGAGGCACTGACTACTACAATTTTTGGGGTACCTATTGAAAGCCTATTGGCTCAGCTAGGCATTTCTGAAGTAAACGAATGTCTGTTTCATTACTCCAAACCAGTTTTAAGAGAATTTAAATATTCTGCTGTTTTTCTTTTAAAAAAATAAATAAATAACCTATATTTTAAAAAATTGTACGTAGAGTGCTTCAAGACCTTGATAAGAAGAACTATAGAAATGTTAAAAATAAATAGATAAATCTTGGTTTTACTGCACCCAGATGGCCTACTTTGGAGTAGGTGGCTTCCCTGTAAAAGGTGGAGACCCTGCAGGGAATTTACAACTGCCTCCATTATTCATGTCTCCGTGAGTGGGAGATGTCACTTGTCAACTGAATCCGCATGATGGACATTATTTGTGGGCTGTAGGTGTCCTTGGTAACCTGAAGTGCTAGTCTGGAGCGGTTATTGCTAACTCAGTTTCATTTCCCAATAATGGTCCTTCAAGAACAGATCGTCTTGCCACTAGAGATGTGCGCAAATTATGCATCAGGTTCCCATTCATACAAATTTGAACAAATTAGAACAGTCACATTGGAATCAAAAATTGGCTGCATTTGAAGATCCACATTCAAGTGCAAAGAGGAGGAGGAGGAGAGTTGGCTTTTCTACCCTGTTTTTCTCATCCATTTAAGGGGACTCAAAGTGGCTGACAAACCTTCAGTTCTTCTCCCCACAACACCCTGAGGCAGACGGGACTGTGAGAGCTCAGAAGAGAGTTGTAACTAGCCCAAGGTCACCCAGCTGGCTTTCATAGGGGAGGGAAGAATCATTCATTCAATGCTTTGTTATATTTGTGAAGCAGTAAAGTGGCTGCCCAGTTACATCTGTAGCAGATTCAAAGCAGATTCAAATAGGATTCAGAGTGGATTTGAAGCATTCAGAGCAGATTCAAAGCGGGTTTGGAAGAGATTGAGAGGCGTGACTAGTGGCAGATATTCAAATTGATTTTAAAAAGCATTCAGAAACATTCACATCAGATTGAAATAGGGATGTGAATGAATGATTTTTTGCATTCATTTCATATTGAATCAAACATAAGAAAATTCATATTCATTCGAATAGATCCCTTTGAATGTGCTAGGAGTCTATTTGATACAAATGTATTTGTACCAATTCATACAAATATCCCATATGAATGCATACCTATCCCATACGTATCCAATATGTATTCGTATGTATCCAGTAACATATCCACTCTGGAAGTGTCAAATCTGCACTGAATCCACTTTGAATCTGTTCCCAAACCATGTGAAATGTACTCCTGATCCATTGAAGATGCTTTCCCACCAAAGCATTAGTGTTCGTATGAACGTCGATGTACGAAAGCCATAATATTAGATTTGTATATGAATGTATGGATTCATATGAATTTGTATGAATATCAAATGCTACAAATATCCGTGCACATCTCTAGATTCAAATCCTGCCATATTTGAAGTGGGCCTATTTGCATGAATGCAAATTTCCTTTGATGTGAAGTGCACATGGGAAAAAAATGGTGTACATCCCTACTTGCCGCGGTAACCTCTTATCTTGACTGATCTGTTTTAAAGCTTAGTTCATGGAAATTTGGAAAGTGCAGCTTCCAGGGAATTCATAGACAATCACTGCCTTGGCTCACATTAGGGATGTGGCATGGATTATCCAAGCTATTCCAAGATGTGTGGATGGAACGAATAGGGCACTATTCGAAGGGCCCTATCCACCCATGAATCAGATAGTCCAGTATCCATAGAAGATTTGGTAGAAGCTTCTAAGGATACTGGATGTCCTGGGGCATCCCTACCCCTGGCCAGCCTCTCCCCAAACCTCCCTCCCTGAACTTGCTGGGGGGCCCTTACCTGCTCCAGTGGTAGCATGGATCTTTTCCAGGGCCCCATGGAACTGTGAAAGCGTTCTGAGGGCTAAATACAGGCCTTCCGGTAAAACACATCTACAAAGGCTCATGCCACCAACCCTTCTCCTGTTAGTCTCCAAGTGCTACTAACTACCTTGCTGGACTTTTCTATCTATAGTTTTTCTACTGTAGCTTTTTGACCAAATTTCCTGCCCCTGTTTTTCTGCCAAAACAGTACTGTTTTGCTACCCTTTACATCAATGAACCCAGGCTGCCACCGAGCACATCTGTGTACAAACTGAAAAACAGCATGAGCAATGTGATCCTTTTATTCTGGTTTGTAGATGCCTGGACATGATTATCTTTTCTTTGTATCCTTCTTTTCAGCGTTTTCTGTTTTTAGGGTTCAAGCTTTATTTTCAGAGTGTATGTCTGGCATACAGATGCATATTTATAATGAGAAAGTGAATAACGAATGGATGTGTTATAGAGAGCAGAAACTGAATGGCACTGATGTCCGATAGATTAAACTTTCATTCAGTTTCTGACCTATCCTTAACATCAGATGACACTCTGAGATCAAAGGTTAACCCAACCCACATACTTGTTATTGTTGAAGAACGTTATGATATCACCCCATTTTCTGAACTCAAGGAGCAGTAACACACACTACATAAAATCTTCAATTTATTAGGGACTCAGATATGTCCCTAATGAAACAATATAACAGTAAAGAAATCTGGGAGAACTTAAAAAGCCCGACAGCATGATTGGATTCAAAACTGAAAAATCATAGCTGATATACAAATATATCTTCTCTTTTTTTAAGAAAACTCTTCATAAAGCTCAGTTTTGCTGTCAATTTAAGAATGCACCAAGTACCTTGACTGAACTTAATTTACTCCAGAGAATGCAGGAAAAAAATCTTAATACACAAATGCTCCATAATTTATGTACTTAATATTCAAAAGGAAAACAAGTCTGAAATTTGGAAGTAGGTTTCTTAATGATTGATTTATAGCTTGACAAACAGCAAATCCTGATTTTGGTTATTTTAGAGTTTGATCACAATTTAGCATGTTATTTAAAGTACTGCCAGTGATGGAGAATATCTGAACCTTCTGCTCTTAGAGTAAAAATAGGGGCTGGGAATTGTTGTTCTTTCTGTACTGCTTAAAGTTTTTAGTTACTCTTTCCCTTGCATTGAAAATCAAGGTACAATTTTACTGATAAGAACATTAGCTAAAGTGCGATATTCAGTCTTGAAAAATCTTTGCTACAGTGAATTCAGATTAATCTAACCACCTCTTTAGTTTTTACTCTACTCCCTTTGCTAACACTATTTCACTTTTAACTTATTTCTCACGCTTCATTCTTCACCTACCTTTATTTTGAGATCCCTTTCCTTCTCAGTTCTTCATATGGAATAATGGACTCATAGAATACGTAAGTTGGAAGGTATCTTGGAGATCATTAAGCCCCACCTCCATATCTGGGCAAAAATATGCTACACCATCCCTGCTGAGTGGACACCAAACCTCTGTCCAAAATCTTGGAACGATGTGCTACAGTGTGAGGAAAACCATTCCATTATTTAACTGTTCTCACAGTTCAGAGAATGGTTGCCCTCCCTCCTCACTGAACAAATCAAGGAAATCAACTGTGACTGTTCATTGGAAGGACAAATAATGAAGCTGAAGTTCAAACATTTTGGTCACATAATGAGAAGACAGGATTCATTGGGAAAGACCCTGGTGCTGGGAAAGATTGATGGCAAAGGATGAGATGGATGGATAGTGTCAAGCTTATGCTTAAGGAAATTTAGGGAGGTAGTGGAAGGCAGAAGGACCTGATATGCTATGGTCCATGAGGTCACAAAGAGTTTGCCATGGCTAAATGTGGACAGAGAAATGTGACTTAAGGTGGACAGAGAAACCAGGGGGCGTCTAGAACCAGGGGGCGTCTATGAAGCTGATGGGTAGGAGAGTCGGATCTGACAAGGGGAAGTATTTCTTCACCCAAAGGGTCATTGGTTTATGGAATTTGCTGCCAGAAGAGGTGGTGACAGCTACCAGCCTAGATGGCTTCAAGGAATGGCTAGACAAGTTTATGGATGACAGATGCATCAAAGGCTACTAGAATGGATGCTTAAGTCCATTTTTCAGGCTGGAGGGGGGAGTGGGGTGCTTCTAAGGCCATTTTCTGGGATTCAAGAGCAGGAGAAGTTTTGTACTTGTCTCTGCTTGAGATGCCCATTGGCATTTGGTGGGCACTGTGTGTGACAGGATGTTGGACAAGATGGGCTGTGGCCTGATCCAGCAGGGCTTCTCTTATGTTCTTAAATGACTGGATAATAATACCAAAACAACAGCAATAAACATCCCCACCACAAACAATTTGGGAATTCCCAATTGTCTGCAAGGAGGGTAATGGGCGGACTCTGCCTCAACCTCTATTTATCAAGATTTAGAAGCTTAAGCTTAAGAGTTTCTTTCCTGTTTCACGTGCCTTTTTCCTGAGGCCCTTTTGCTCAACCAAACACCTTCTGTTTTTCTCTTTTCTAATGAATTACTTATCTCTTGTGCTCCCACTCTAAGCCCAGTCCCTTTGCTACTGTTGTTCTGTAACAATCCATATTAATCTTTTTGTTATGGTTTGTAATAAAAGTTTAACTTCGCTGATTCTACACCCTTGTTGTGTAAATGTCCTTTCCCATATAGACATAGGACTTCTTCACACCTACTCAAACATGCCAGACTTGACTTTGGCCATTTCTGTGTATGACCTCCCTCAACAACACAAACCCATTGAATAGTAGTAAGATTTTGCTTAGGAAGTTATCTTAGTGGGCATCGTCTACACGATTTCCTTATTATTCTTAATTAATTATGCAAATGTTGTATGTGTATTTCATCTGAATTTTGTATTACGCCACATTGTTGAAATCCTTAAAGCAGCCCAAATGAAAGAAAAGAGGAGAGAAAGAGGGGGACCCAAAGAGCCAGACCCGATTGGATGCGGTGGTGAATACCAGCAGAACGTTCTGCTATATTGAACGATACTCTACCCAGTTAGCTACACTGTCTCCCTAGGCAGACTCTCAGAGAACGCCTATCATCAGTAACAGTCAGACTGCTATAGGGAACACCCAATTCCCATTAATGCCTTTTGTTTTACTTGAAAAGGCCCTTTGATATTTCTATGCCGTCAGTCAGCAACCGGCTCATTTTTTTAACCTCCTCCCTCCGGACGCATAGGATATTAATATGATCCCTGTAACAAGCAGCAGAAGAAATAAAACATCTAGGTAAATACAGCGAATGAGATTAAAACTCTTAGCTTTCTGATCTAACCCTGTGACACAGAGTTTCTAGCAAATTAAACCAAATGTACAAGTATTTAATGACTAATCCTTTTAAGTATTTTAATGCCCAAATGAAGATTTCTTGGGGAGAGAGGGAAAGCATATGTGGTTTCCGTTAGAGCTTGCCTGGAGGCGTAGCATTGAACAGATTGCATCTCTCTCTCTCCCTCTCTCTCTCTTACTCACTCTTAATTAATATTTCACTTCTTTTGTTTTTTCGCGGGCAGGCGCTCACGTGGTGGCTCAGTGCTGAATGGACAGCTCCCGTTGAAGCTCTGCTGAAGGACCAGCAACCTCACTGCAAAGGCCCTTCGTGTTCGATAAACCAACAACCCTTTGGAGAAAGGAGAGAGGGAATCGCAAAGGAGAAGGGAAGAGGGAGAGGGATTAACCCAACTAACAGGCTGCTCCTATTGCAAAAAAATAAAGGAAAGGGATGCCAGGCAGGTTGGCATCTTTTTCATACCCCTGCTGGGTTATTTTGCAGACAGCTCAGAGATTGTTTAATAGATTTCAGGCTCATGCTCTTTCATGTCCTGCAAGAAAAACAAGAGTTACCAGAAACATAAAGAAATAACTGGAATATTGTTGGTAATTTAATTTATAAATTGGCCTGCTGTATTGTTTTATTTAGTAAAAGAGAAGCACAATCCCCTACTGTGAGCATTTATGATCCCAAATTTCCACCAAGGGGAGATATAACAGCGGAAACAAAGAGTGGGGTGGGAGGAATAAGAAAGGAAAAGGTGATTTTCAGAACCATTGCTCCTTCTGCAAATGAAACCAGTTCTTAGACTGCATTGCTCACAAATTAAATTCACTGATGAAGGACGTAGATTAGATCAAAATAAACCTACCGGGTAAGATCCAGCAAGGTAGTTAGTAGCACTTGGAGGCTAACAGGAGACGGGTTGGTGGCATGAGCTTTAGTAGACACATCTACTTCTTCAGATGCTAGGGGGGCCCCTAGCATCTTAAGAAGTAGACGTGCCCATTTGAGCCCCCTAGCATCGGAGGCAGTAGATGTGCCCATTGGACCCCCTAGCATCTGAAGCAGTAGACGTGCCCATTGGACCCCCTACTATCTGAAAAAGTAGACATGTCTGCGAAAGCTCATGCCACCAACCCTTCTCCAAGTGCTACTAGCTACTTTGCTGGACTTTTAAAATTAGACTAACACGACTATTTCTCTGATATTGACCACTACTGGGTAAAACAGCAACTCAGTATTAATAAGATTGGGGATTCAAATGTCCATGTCAGGTAGAATATAAAAGCATTTACATCTTGAGAAGGTTTGTGGGGTGACCTCAATTTTTAATTACTGGCATAAAAAAATGGATTTTTGACTATATCCCTCTTTCTGAATATGAAGGCTTGAATGACACAATAATTGCTTTTTAACATTTAAATTAGTTTTACTTATTTTAACAAGTGATGGCAATATATCCTGAAAACCTGTCAACTTCATTCAATTAGGAAAACAGCAGGACCCAATATCTGTATCATGAATAAAAACTACTATGCTCTTTGACATCTATATGGAACTACTGGGACCTGTCATCTGAGGATTTTCAGCACAGTGTTATTGGCATTCTGATAACATGATGCTTTGTTTCTCTACACTATCTAAATTAGGTAAAATTCTGCAAGTTCTGGACTGGTACCTAGAGACTGTAAAAAGCAATATAAGTCAACAGTTCCTGAGTTCCAAAGCTAGGGTCACCATCAGTATTGGAAAGGGTTGCAGTGAAGCAAAAGATATGCTGTCTGCCAACTAGGTGGTTAGTGGTCTGGAAAGCATGTCCTACAAGGAATGGTTGAAAGATCTAGGAATGTTGAGCCCACAGAAGAGAAAACTGAGAGGAGACATGATCACGGTCTTCAAGTATCTGAAGGGCTGTCACAGTGCAGAGGGATCGTCCCTATTCTTACTTGCACAAGATGGGAGGACTAGAAACAACGGGATGAAACTTCAAGGGAGTCAATGAAGATTAGACATTAGGAAAAACTTCCTGACAGTGTGGACAATCAGTCAATGGAATAGGTTGCCACAGGAGGTAGTAAGCTCTCCTTCACTGGAGGTCTTCAAGCAGATGCTGGGCCTACATCTATCTGGGATGGTTTAGAAAATCCTGCATTGAGCAGGGGGTTGGACTTGATAACCCTAGAGGTCCCGATTCTATGATTTTATTATTTAATCCCCAAGTGGCAAGAAGTGCTTATTCCAAATTCTGACTGTTGCTGGAATGAGATACTCTTGTCCTACAAATTCATTGCTCATGTAGTAGTGCAAAACCTCTGGCAACCCTGAGAAAGGCCCCAGAAGCAACCCGTGGTACAAACTGTGGTTCCAAACTATTAAGCAAAAGAGCAAGACAAATCAGTGTGTCACTGGCATTAAAAGCATGACATTAGCTGCCTGTTTCCCATCAGGGTGCCAGTAATGGTCAACAGTGCCAAGAGACTGACCAAGAGTGTCTTTGGTATGGCTGTTATATGAACAAAAAAGTATTTTAAAAAATGAAATGAAAACAAATTGTGATATGCTATATATACAGGTAAAAGGGAAACCATATGGCCTAAATAGAATTAGAATAACTACAATAGAATATTGTGTTTTATTACTATTTCTTCTGTACCTTTGTATATAATAATGTTGTCCCTGGACTATAATAATATTGTCCCTGGACTAATCAATAAATTCTTATTCTATTCATTATTTTATTCTATTTTAAGGCCAACATGATTTATAACTTTAAATGGAATGCATTGCCGGACCATATGAATTGTATTTACTTCTTATTTAGTATTAAATGGGTGTGCCTTCTCAGAAGGGGCCCCTGCAGCTTAACCCTTTCTACAGCTGCCTTTCACTGTTCCATATTGCTCTCTATGAAACTTCATTCCATCCTTAGCCCATTTTGAATGAATAGTTTCCCACTGGGGAAAGACTATTATACCATAATATGTTGAGAGGAAATACAAGCAGCTTTCTCCTTCCAAACATGTTCTCCATCCCAGCTGCAAAATCAAAATGATATTTTGCCTGTAAAAAAGGGATCTGGAGAGGACTCCATAACCATGTGCAGCCTGGCTTGGCTCCATATGGAAAATGATAGGACCAACGTGCTTGAAACTCCATTATATGATGTTTGCAAACATTGTATTTCCATTCAGAATTATAACTTAAAATGGAATGCATTGCAACGCCAGACCATATGAATTGTATAGGCCACATTTCATTTTATTCACAATGAAAACTCAGATTCTTGCTTGGTGCCTCATCCCAATCCCAGTGAAAATAATAGGGTTCAGTTGACCAAGTAGAAGGGGATATTTGGATTAGGGTGTTTTTCCTTTTATTTTGTCTGCGTGTTCTCTATGATTTGTATGGTTTGTGTTTTGCTTTGTGTATTTGTTTATTATTTGTTTACATACTTATAGAAAATAATAGAATATATTTTTTAAAATCCCAGCGATTTAAAGGAACTGACTTAAAATGAGATTTTGGGCAAACTTCTGTTCTACGGCTTTGACCCTTCAACCTTCTCTCAAGTCAGGGCCCCTGAGAGGGTTGGATAAACAACAGGCTTAAGCAGAGATTATTGAGGTTCCACGATTCTGTTTATAGCCTGAACTATCAGCACGGCCATTGTAAAGCTCTCTTGGCTATTGTCAAGAGGTTAGAAATAGCCCCTCCTTCCCTTCTCATTTGAAAAAAGAAGATAAGCTGGGAGGCAGGCTTGTTCTGGAATCAGACTCTCACCCACATCTCTGACATCTTTCATGCTGGTCTGAAAAAAGCACATTTTTCTGTGTCATACAATTTTTAATTGTTAGTTTTAAGTGATAATTCTGGCAGGAAAAAAACTTGATTTTATGATCAATGGGGATTTTTTTTTTAAAAAAAATTGATTTTGAAACACAAATACAAATTCCCTGATGGACTTCAACTATTTCTGAAGAAGCGGGCTTCAGCCTAGGGAATGCAGCATATGCATTCTAATAGAAAGGATGAATTCTGAATCAGTGAAGGAAAAAATATACATGCAATGGTTCCTTTGCAACCATCCAGATTCCTGGTTCAATAGAAATCCCATGTTTCAGGTCCATGAATAAATATGTGTTCATTTAAAAAAACACGAAACAAAACACCTTAATCGTTAAAGCTGATTTATTCAAACTGTTCATGCTCTTGAGAAGTGGTAGCTTAAATATATTAACCAAATTACACAAGGTATAATAAAGCATTGGTTTATAGCATAAAAACAACAAACTTGGATAAAACATGTCTGTTCATATGATGTGTCATAATGAATATTCAGCATGAATGCCAGTATTTGCCATATTTCATGACCAGAAGAGTTTGTCATCTGCTCTGATATTTACTGAGGTAGAGAAGGATACGTGGATCATTTGCAGTATGGTCAGGTCAAGTATGATAACCTTGAAGAATCCGTGAGGAATTCTTAGCTGTGACTCAGTTTTGCTTCTTATTTGATCTCAAAGATTACTTCATTGCCAAGAACAAAGTCACTTCTGGTGAATTTAAGAGGAGTGAGTCAGTGCTTCTAGTTTACTCTCAGTGAATGAAGAAGTCATGGGACAGCATACTTCATAGGCTATGGGTCTTTCTGCATTTACGTGCTATAAATCAGGCTCAGTGGGTCTGGAGTAGCCCACTGATGCTGTGGCCTCAAAGCCCATGCAGAAATAAAAGTTATTAGCCTTGAGGCCTCAGGAGGAGGGGGAGGGGGAGTTTCAGCTGTGTGCTATGGATTGCTGCTGAACTATGAGTGTTTTTCCACTGTCAGAAAGGACCCATTTTTGCACCCATTAAGGACCCATTTGGGTGTGAGCCGGATGATCCCATTTCCACCACGGCACCCATTTGGGACCCGATAGTTTCGACTGCCACTGGGGAAATCCGGATCAAATGGGTACTTTCTGGCTTTTATTCCGGATTTTCTGTAGACCCCATTAATGGGGTCTACAATGGGGTCTTCAGACAGAAAATCTGGATTAAAGGGAGCCTGTTTCCATGCTTGTGTGGCAATGGGATCTAGAGGAGGCTAGGGGAAGGGGGCACCCATGGCGGGGGGAGCCCCAAAACCTAAGCTTTGAAGTCATTTCAAAGTCTGTGCAAAATAGCTCTGGAGCATCTTTGAAGTCTGTGCTAATCTTCAGAGTGAACTTGGAAGTGACGCCGAAGTGACTCCGAAGTCACTTCGAAGTTCACTCCGAAGTTCACTCGAAGATCAGCACAGACTTCAATGGAGCTGTTTTGCACAGACTTCAAAGTGACTTCAAAATGACTTTGAAGCCACTTTGGAGATTGCACCCTCTGTCCCCCCAAACACCTGGGGTGACAAGCAGACCCCTCATGGGTAGATCCGGATTTCCAAATGGGTGCTCCGGTGTTTCCATGGCAGGGAAGCTTGCACCCATTGCTATTGGGTGCTAGACCACCCATGGAAACACATTGGGTACTTCCCTTAATCCGGATCTACTAGATCCGGATTAAGGAATGTACCCATTCCTTAGATCCGGATATTCTTAGGTCCAGATTAAAGGAGCATGGTGGAAAAACATCCTATAAGAACATAAGAAGAGCTTTGCAGGATCAGTCCACAGCCCATCTAGTCCAGCATCTTGTCCCACACAGTGGTTCACCAAACACTAATGGGCATCACAAGCAGAAGACAAAGGTGTTCCCCAGTAGCCTTTATGTCTCCCATGTTCTGGTCCACCAATAGATCGAATTAAACAGGTCTACCAGTGAACCAGATTAAGGACTCCCTTAATCTGGATTGTGCTTTGTTTATCGTGCAGGCAGAATGGAGCAACAGGGCAAGTGACCTCATAGATCCACATCAGTGGGTGGATCTATGAGGCCTAGACTTATACTGCATGAATCCTTAATCCACATTAAGGGTCCAGGCAGAAAGGGACTATATTAAATCTGGCTCTTTTAATGGTAGAGATGGATGTTCCACAGACACAAACCTACTTCATCCTTTCAATTTGTACTGAATTGAATGCAAGAAATTTTGTATTCATTCGAATAGAGCACTTTCAAATGTGGTAGTAATTGTATTCGATATGAATGCTCAATTCCATACAAATCCCATACGAATGTATTCGAATTCAAATATCAATCTTTGAATGTGCCAACATTGAATTTGAATGTCCAAATTTGGCCAAATTCGTACAAATTTCAAATGTCATGAATCTTTGTGCAAATCCCTAGTTCCACCATTTCAGTACTTAGCTAGCAATGCTGATCACTGTGTTTACAAAAGAAAGTGTAATTTGAATTCTCAGAAATCTACCTGTTTTGCACTGTTTCTCTTCCAAGCCTCTCTTTACTACAAATCAGAATTTGTAGTATGAGCATTACACAATTCCATCTTGTACTTACTCCGTAAAGCTATCTTGAAAATAGATATCTGTTCCACTTAGTGTTTGAATCATGGCTAGAAAGAAAATCTATACAAGACAACTGCTAAGGAACAATCCAATATACGTTTGGATTGAAACTCAAACTTATTATTTGATGCTTCTAAAAACACAGTTTGCCTTGCTATCTTACTGCATACTAGAGGCTGCAGCTTATGTTATTTCATGTTAATCTCCACTATGAAGTAAAGAGTATAATAATTGATAATATTCCCCAGCCAAGCATCTCTCAATGAATTATATATCTGAAAAGCACCTATTTATCTAAGGAACTGAAATCTAAAGTGCTTATCCAAATTGTGACAAGAACCAGTGTCCAGGAAGGTAGTTAGTAGCACTTGAAGACTAACAAGAGAAGGGTTGGTGGCATGAGCTTTCGTACACAACTCTACTTCATCAGATGCTAGGTGGCCCAATGAGTGTGTCTACTTCTTTAGATGCTAGGGGCCCAATGGACACGTCTACTTCATCAGAGGCTAGGGGGCCCACTGGAGAAGGGTTGGTGGCATGAGCTTTTGTACACAAGTCTACTTCATCAGATGCTAGGGGGCCCAATGGGCATGTCTGCTTCTTTAGATGCTAGGGGCCCAATGGACACATCTACTTCTTCAGATGCTAGGGGGCCCAATGGGCACGTCTACTTCTTCAGATGCTAGGGGGCTCAATGGGCACGTCTACTTCTTCAGATGCTAGGGGGCCCACTGGAGAAGGGTTGGTGGCATGAGCTTTTGTACACAAGTCTACTTCATCAGATGCTAGGGGGCCCAATGGGCACGTCTACTTCTTTAGATGCTAGGGGCCCAATGGACACGTCTACTTCTTCAGATGCTAGGGGGCTCAATGGGCACATGTACTTCTTCAGATGCTAGGGGGCTCAATGGGCACGTCTACTTCTTCAGATGCTAAGGGGCCCACTGGAGAAGGGTTGGTGGCATGAGCTTTCGTACACAAGTCTACTTCATCAGATGCTAGGGGGCCCAATGGGCACGTCTACTTCAGATGCTAGGGGGTCCAAGCATCTGAAGAAGTAGACATGTCTACGAAAGTTCAAGCCACCAACCCTTCTCTTGTTAATCTCCAAGTGCTACTACCTACCTTGCTGGACTTTTCAAATTGGACTAACACAACTATTTCTCTGATATTAAGAACCAGTGTGCAAATTCTACTCAGAAGAACTGTTGTGAGGCAACTTTGTGTATGCCACATAAAAGGCAATTAAAATATGAGTTCTATCCCTTTACCTTAGAATTCCACTTAGCATTAGTAAATGAAATGTTATCTTTCATAGAATTTCTCTCCTCATCTTCATTCCAGAATAATTCCTATTATAATTTGAACAATAGAATACTCAATATTCACTGAAAATGTTTTTATTTATTATTTAAAAAATGCTAACAATTGTAAGAATAGTGTTAAAATCATAAAATGGGTATGAATGGAACATGTACAAGCCTCTCAGAATAGACATAGAGCCAACTAAATGTCACTAAATGCAACTGAATATTATGTTACTTATCATTAACTAAAGTCTTGTAGGTTCAATCTGTAGGAACAGCAGAACACACAAGTATTTTGACATTAAAGACAATTCCTATTGTGTTACAAAGACAATTCCTCTCATTAAAAACTATTTGTATAATAGTTATACAAAGCTATTATGCCACAATCTAGGGAAAGAACAGAATATTGCCATGAATAAGTAGAAACTAGTGAGGAGGAGAGTGTCAGAATAGAAAATGGAGAAAGTAGTTCCAAAATGTTTAGTATAATTAAGTTATAGTGAGAAATGACATGGGTAAAGTATTTTTGGTTTGGTTTGGTCACCTAAAAACTGAAGCAGTTGACAGACACTGGAGAGCAGCTACAGTGGGGAACCTAATGGAAATATAAATTATTTATTTGTTACAAATAGGAAAGGTTTTGTTGTCTGTAATAACAGAAGAGGGAAACAAAAAAGCAAGAGATGGAAGATCAAGTTTATCTTCCGAGGTGAAAGCAAAATCAGCAGAGCTGCACTTGCCTTAAAAGGGTTATAAGAATGGGGAGAAAAAACAAATAGAACAGGACAGGATGACTCATTATAGACATTAGCAGAAGTTAGATAGAAGTTGTCATGTTTCTTCTGGAGAGTGGAACTCCAGAACAGGGCAACCAAGAAGTGTTTATTGTCATATCCAGTGGCAAAGAAACGAAGATCTTAAAAACTGTGAGTCTGACAAAGTTGAAGACATCTATAAGAAAGGAAAAAGAGAAATAACTCATTTTTCAATAAGGATTTTATCCATATAAAGTATAGAATGAGTGAAACAAGACCAGTATTAAAATTATCAGCCTGATCAATCTTGTTGCCTGCAACTGAGGAAAGATTTTACAGCAAAGGATAAAACTGTTTCTCAAATTTGGGTTAGTCTCCCATTAAAGATCTTGGGAAAATTCCCAAAGGCAGTAGGATCTGGCCTAATTAAGTACAGAAAAGGATTTTGCTGAAAGAATAGTTTCCCTTGACAGTATAAATAAAGGATGCCAAAGCCACATAAAAGATAAAATCATAGATATCAGCATGAACCTTGAGGATCCATTATAGTGGATGTCAGAATTATTCACCGAGAGTTAAGTGCTGTCCAAAACTACAGCTGAACTGGTTAACTGGAAAGAGAACTTAAATAATAAAGCAATAAGTGAATTAAAGATATGATAAGAAAAAGAAAGTTTCTGAGACAAAAAGATCAAGGGAGGTATATGTATATTTTAAAAGCATATAAACTTTAAAATATATTCTTCTATATCTTTGCAAGGTTGATTAAGTTCAACATATGTTTTTGTCCAGCTGTCTGCTGGCATTCTTAAATTCAGATTTAAGTCTAATGTCTTTATTGGGCAATACATATATTACAAATTAGACATGAAGATGATTCAGTAGCAAATGTGTGAGCAAGTGGTTTTCCTGAGTATCTTTTTTAAAACTTCAATGGGAAGAGATAATATGTTTATGAGCAGAAGAAAGTTACTTAATCCATTGTATTTATTTTCTCATCAATATATTCAGAATCAGTTCAATGTATATTTTCTAATCCATTTAATTTATTTGCTGGCTTTTCAACACAACTGGCTAACACATACTATATTACAATAACTCCAAATGGATACTATCAGTTTAACATTCTCAGACAAAGGTTTGCATATACACCATTTAAATGACTACTCTTTCCTAATTTCATGATTATTGTTAAGTTGCAAACTTCACCAAAGTATTTCAAGAATGCAAAATGCTAAAAATGAAGAAACAAGAAAAATCCAATTACATAGGATTTTTAAAATCAGAATATAACTTTTATGTCAACCCATGTGTCTTCCAGAAGCAATAGAATGACTATGCATATGATATACATCATCATCAGGTATAGAGGAGCTATATGAAGTCCTGGGATTCCTGAATCAACACATAACTCTGTAAATTTACAAGAAATAAACACTGATGGCAGCAGAACACTACAAAGAACATTGATTTCACTGTCCTCTCTACCTAGAAGAAAAGAAAGCTGAACTGAGGGTGAACAATGCCTCACAAATATCGCCACTCTAAATGACTGCAAAGGTTTATTACTCTGGGTTGTTGGGAAACTTGTAGGTATGGAATGACAGCAGAGGACACACAACTTTTCCCTTCTAGGAAAGCTGATTTGTGGGAAGTGGAGTTATCTTCAGATGCTAAATAAAGAAGAAGCTTGGCTTTCCAATCAGCACTATCTTGCTCCCTCTTCCTATTGGAAGATGAGGATTCCAGGGCATTATTTCATTATTCCAGTTATTATTGCACTGGAGATGGCCTTCTGTTGGTAAAGAAGGAGCTGACATTAAAAAAAAAAGCTTGGGACAATGAATGATAGCTCAGAGCTTCATATGTGTCTTCCACACAATATATTGAGCTGATGGTCACTCTTCAGGTCTCTGTTAGTTTAACTTGTTCAGATCTTTGTGTGTTGTGTGGCTTAAACCACTCTAAGAAAATCTGCAAGCAACTTTTTGAAGCTGTTAATGTTATAAATCAGTCCCAATCATTGGCCACGTCTGTTAAAAATAATGGAAGCTAGAATACAACATGTGGACGACAAAGTCTAATCCTTTAAGTAAATTGGGATATGAAGTCCAGCAAATGTGTATCTCTGAGAAAAGATGCTCCCAGCTTTTAGCATCCCAAAGTTTATTTGATGACAATGTGAAAATCAAGGGATTTTCAGGAAGGAAGGTGTAGAAAGCAAAGCTGAGGAGACGTGAACCAATATAATATTGGAACAATATTATTACAGCATGCCTTTGTGTGATTATACTAGATTCATAGTGAAAGTGGCCATCAGTACCTACTTCTCATAATGAGCCTGCAATGCTCAGTAGAATCCAACTGGACACCCCTTAAGTCATGTGGCCAGTAGTACATCACACAGCAGTTAGCTCTTCTGCAAAAAGCAGATCAAGGGGACTTCGGTCTTCTAATTATAAGGTTCATGACAAGGATCTGTCCCATGGTCCCTCCTTTCCCACACTATACAGTAAAAATATTTTTTACTTTATGAGGCCTGAAAGCATAAGGTGTTTCTTTTGGTAGAGACCCACACATCAATGCTTGGGGGGCATACCTGTAATTGGCCAAGATAATCAGAAGATGATGATCTTCTTTGTCTCACTCATTTCCTATGAAATACTTAAACAAATGGGACTACTCGGTCTAAAGTGTAGTCCTGTTGCTGCTATTGCAGCACTAGTCACATGTGCAGACAATGTGAAGCCTGGCTTTTCATGAGTGGTGAATACTTAACTCCACTAAGTTGACGCAAGGTGTGCACTTGAATGGTGGAAGAGGGCGTCCAGAACAACAGTCCCTGTTTGTCTTTGGTAGTCACCATATAGCTGAGTGTGTCAAGAGTTGACTGCGTGGATCTGAGAAGCTGCATTTGGTTGGATGCAGCTGAGGGACTTTTGATTTCCTAGCGGAAAAAAAGGAGTTAAATTAAGGACGCAGGAAAACGTTGAGGAAAATGTTTCCATGCCTAGAAACAGTCTAATTTCTGCATGCCTGGATAGCAGGACATCTATCCAACAAAAACATAGATAAAGGCCATAGGAACCCATAAACTTTGCCTCCATGAGGCTGTGGGTTAGCCAGTTTGGTGTAGTGGTTAGGGGGCACTTCCCCATGAAGCCAGTTTGCTGACCTTGGGCTAGTCACAGCTCTCTTCTGAGCTCTTACAGCCCCACCTACCTCACAGGGTGTCTGTTGTGGAGAGCAGAACAGAAGCTTTGTCAGCCGCTTTGAGTCCCCTCACCTTAAATGGGTGAGAAAAGCAGGGTAGAAAGCCAACTCTTCTTCTTCTTCCTCTTCTTCCTCTTCCTCTTCCTTCTTCCCCTTCTTCCTCTTCTTCGTCCTTGAGCCTGATCTGGAAGTGTGAGCAAGAAGCTGGAGGTGCAAGGCTAAAACAAAGCCACCAGGAACCAACACACACAGCGTTTCATGGCCAAATGTGTCCTCGATCACCAAGTCACTAAGACTTCACAGCCCCTAAACCTATTTATTTTAACATGTATTTGCTTTTGATGACTCTTATTCCCAGGTCAATGTACATAGCAGTGCTTTGCATCACTTTACAACTAAACCCTCAGTCCGGGTTAGCCAGTTGTGGTTAATAATAAAAACATCTGGACGTAGAAAGTGCAAAGAAGTGGTGATGTGTTTGAAGTTGTTCACCGGAGTGTCTCTGGCTTGGGAATTATGGTTTAAGGCTGCTGCAGTCTTGGATTTCATTGAAACCTGCGAGTTCTTTCAGACAAAGGCTTCCGAGTGTGCTCAGCTGCCCTCCCAACAGAAGGATGGTCCAAATGTGCATCACCCGGATTGTCATTAAATGGAGTTTGGTGACTAATCTTGATTATTCAAGGAGTCCGACTGGGCTTCTTCTCTCGTTGAGCAAGTCTGGTCCTTAAAGGGATAATTCATGAGATGTCACAGTTAGTTTCCGAAGGCAACTCCACTTGGACGGCGGGGAGGGCAAAGAGCTCATTAGCAGTGCAGCTGGGCTTTCTCGGGCACAGACAGATGCAGAATCCTAAAAATTTTAAGGATTTTCAGCGAAACCGACTTCAGTGACGCTTATTTTATTCTCCTTCTCCCAGTTCGTCGAGAGAGAGAGAGAGAAAATCATCCATAGGAGTCAGTAATTAAAGACAGTTGATGTTTGAAATATAAGGGTCAACGCCTGCCTGCCTGCCTCCCTGCCTGCCTGTCCTTCTTTCCTTCTGCTTTTAGAAGTAGGACTCTTCCAGCAGAGTCCTGGTAGTCAGGTACCCGCAGGAGCCCCAAAGGATCCGCTGCTGACCCCTATGCCCGCCTGGACAGCCGCGCTTTCCCGTCTCAGACGGCGCATTTCCATTCTCGTCGCGCGCCTTTGTCCATTTGGATAAAGAGAAGCGCCTAGGCTGACAGCTCCCCTTAGCCCGCATGGGCAGATACCAGTAAACCCTGCCCAGACCCGGACCTTCAGGAAGAGCCCCACGTCTCTTCGCCTGCGGCTGACTATGAAGGCACCTTCGCAGTTTAAGCACTTGAAAGCGAAGCAAATTAAACGGCAATTAAAAGCGAGATACACCCGCGTCTGTCTCCGAGGCTGGTCATTTCAGGCCGCCATCCAGCGCGAGACGCCGTTCACCGGAATCCGTTCCTCGGAGCGCCGACCCGGCAAAGGCGAGGGCGAAACCTTCCCTTGCAGGGGCCTCTGTGCAGCGAGCGCCGCTCAGACCAGGCTCGGCTCGGCTCGAGCGCCCGCCGCTCCTCCTCGGGACCAGAACTCTTGGGTTCCTTGCAAAGAAATAGGGAGCTTGGTGCTCTAGAAGCAGCTGTGATTCTGATGCCGTCCTAACGAACACCCCCCCCCCCCATAAAACCAAGTAGGGGGACAAACGCGCTTTACAAGCGGGGAAATAAAACCTCCACGTGCGGCACACTTAGCTCCAGACTTCAGCCGCATTTGTTCTGCCCCGTGGCCATTGTGCGCCCGCCTGGGCGCATGGCGCGTGGAACCCGCTTTATTCCCTCGCCTTTGTGTCCTCGCCTAAAATGCACCGCAGTGACACCGGCCGCCCTTCCGTAAGGTGCCCCTTTGATGTCCTGTTCTCAAAACCACGCGCCCGTTCCTCTAAGGCCGCCGCTCGTCAAAAGGTCGGCCGGGCGCCGATGGAGCAGCGAAATTCAGCCCAATTTCCTCCTCTGGAAATGTGCAAAGGGGAAAATCCGTTGCCTTCATCCCACTGCCCCGTCGCAGTCAGTATTAGGTTCCTGGAAATAATTACAGTGGTCTAGAAGGAACACCTCTTGCAAAAAATTAAAGATAAACCACAAAGCCCCGACTTAGATTAAGCAAAATTATTTTGCAGATCAAATCTACAGCCCAATAATTTGAGTCTAAAAAGGGCCATTCGGAAAAGCCGAGGACCCGCGTTAGCCTGGGTAAGGGGCGAGGGGGGAAATTGTTCTAAAAGAGTGCAGAAAAAATGTATAAAAACGTTGAAAGAACCTACAGTTCCTTATTAGGCGAAGATACAATATTTATTCCTTGTCTCCTGGGATGAAGCTGCTCTATCTATTGTCCTCCCAGTTCTCGGTGCTGATGCTTAATTTTCAAAACTTCTATATTACCAAGGGACCTACGACATCAGCCAAAGAAATACCCAGCAAGTACAAAATCTGATCCGGGGAGCTGCTTTTGTGCAGAGGGGAAAATTGTTCCTACAGGTTTTTTAAAAGGGCGAATGGTAGGGAAAAAGAGCCGGAGACCTATGCAGACACATTGCAAAGGCGCTTTGTGTTTAGAAAGAAATACTCTCCGCGTGTGTGTGTGTGCGTGTGTTTTTCACAACTGTGCCAAACGGGAGATGACTTTAATTTTTTGATTTTTTAAAAAATACACCGTCGCTTTGGTGCTCGCCTCGGCCCTTCTCTTTCCTCTTCGATTTGGAGAAGAATTTAATCTGAGCCTCTTTCGGGGAACCCAAAATGTCAACAACCTTTCCAGGACTGGTCCACGATGCGGAGGTATTTTGCGCGCGGGTGTGTGCGCGCGGGTGCGTGTGTGAGTGTGTGCGCTCCTCTCCCCGTGTGTGTGTGCCTCGTGCGTCTCTGCCTGTGCATGGCCGGGTGTGGTTGTTTCCATTTTTTTGGCGCGTGTGTTAATCCACATCGGACCGTTACATTTAATTATAATCTGGCGTCGGAGAGAACTCGGACGAGTTAAAGGGCGAAAATTCGTTATGACATCTGTCGCCGGGAAAGGGGCGAAGCCGTGGCCGCATCGCAGCGGTCGCCGCCACGAAAACGGAGCCTAAGACGGAAGGGGGCCCAGATCGGTTCGCCGTTAGCCGGAGAGCGATGGGAAACCGGGGCAGGAGAAAGGATCCGCTCCCTCTCCGGTGCTCTGGAAGGGGAGATGGCTGGACCGAGGATTCTTTTCGCCAGAAAAGGTTAAACGAAAAAGGCATATAGGGAGACGAGCACGGAGCGATGCGCTGCCCCTTATCCAAAAGGATCTGCGCCCGCCGAGAGGGTTAGGACGGGAGCGGGACGAGAGCCCGACGAAGCGGCCCGTCTGCGCTTCAGCGCTAATGCGGAGTTTCGCAGCTCTCGCCTTGGCGCCCTCCCGGTGTCTCCGACGCCGAGCCCGGCAGCGAAGTAGCGAGTTCGTTTCCCGAGCGTGCGGGTGCCTCGCGTCCCCGTGTACGGTCCCCCCTTCTCTCTCTCTCTCTCTCCCCCTCTCCTTCGCTCTTTTAAGCCGCCGGCGCAGAGGTGCCCGGGGAAGAGCGGAGAGCCGGCGCGGAGCTTCGTGACCCTTTGGCCGGGGGGTGAAGCTAGGTGGGACGGGCTGCTTCGATGACAAACCCGCAGTGCCTGGGTTACCTTTTCCCTTCTTCCTTTCAGATACGCCACGATGGGTCCAACAGCTACCGTTTGATGCAGCTGGGATGCCTCGAGTCTGTGGCCAACTCCACGGTCGCCTACTCCTCCTCGTCGCCGCTGACTTACTCCACCACGGGCACTGAGTTCGCGTCCCCCTACTTCTCCAGCAACCACCAGTACACCCCCCTGCACCACCAGTCCTTCCACTACGAGTTCCAGCACAGCCACCCGGCCGTCAACCCCGACGCCTACTCCTTGAACTCGCTACACCACTCTCAGCAGTACTACCAGCAGATCCACCATGGAGAGCCCGGCGACTTCATCAACCTGCACAACGCGCGCGCGCTCAAGTCCTCCTGCCTGGACGAGCAGAGGCGAGAGCTCGGCTGCCTGGACGCCTACCGCCGCCACGACCTCTCGCTCATGAGCCATGGCTCCCAGTATGGCATGCATCCCGACCAGAGACTCCTGCCGGGACCCAGCCTGGGGCTGGCCGCCTCGGGAGCCGACGATTTGCAGGTAACGCGCGTGGGCTTCCTTAGAGAAGGCCGAGGGCTCACCCCCAACCGCCCTTACCTGCCCCCCCGGGTCGAGATTCTCTGCCCCTGAATCACACTCTCCCACCCCGTCCCCCACCCGTCTAGAGAAGGCGCAGCAGACTCCTGGCCGGAGAGGGGTGTCCCGCCTGGCTGGAGGAATGGCCAGTTCACCCCGAGGCCCCAGGACGCCCTCGCCTGCGGGGCGCCATTCGGTAAACCAGATATGCCTATATATATATACGTATATATATATGCCTATATATATCTGTGCCGAAGAACAGATATATTTGTTATTCTTTGCAAAAACTGCAAATGCCACCAGCAGAAATGGCTGCCCCTTCGTTATGAAAGTGATGATCCGAAGTCATTGTTGTGCAAGCAGAATTATTATCTGAGACATATGGGACACCCTCAATAAAGCAGCACTTAGGTGGGTGGTCAGTCAGTCTGTCTGCCTGTCTTCCGTCTCCTCCGTCTGTCTGTCAATTCGTTAACCGCTCACTTCGGTGCATGTGCGTATCCCCTTCCTACAAAAGGAACATTCCCCTTGCTCCTTCCGACAGCCTGTTTTTTCTCTCCACAAGCGCTCACTCCTCGGCTAACTTCGTAGGATTCAGATGCTTGTAATTCCAAACCTATGGATTCTCTGGAGGGAAGCTGCAGCTTTAGTAACCCTCACTAGTATTACCCTTATGAGAAGCAACAGGAAATTCTGTTCCAGGAACCTTAAACTGCATAAGGGAGAAGAGAGCAGGGTCCCAGTGTATTTACCTAAAAAGAATCTTTTAAGTTCTAAATTAATTAAGCCACCCGCCCCCAAAATAGCGCTCTAGCGCATGAAGAACGTACGATATCTTCTTAACTGCAGAAAAGAAAGTGGGTGGGTATCTACATAATAATCAGAGGAAAGGCCTTTCCTACGAATGCATCACAGAAACTACACGATAATAAAATGCTTTGGGCCTGTGGAAAACAGCTCTAGGAAATCTGAGTTCCGTCATTGAAATCCATTTTGTTTTTTTAGGCACCTTCTCCGTCTCCTTCGTTTTCAACAAGGGCTTCCCTTATGTTCCTTCTCCAGATCTGCCATTCACTACTTAGGTTTGCTAAGGCCTATTTACTCCTCCTCCTTCTTCTTCTTTAAACAACCACGTCTGCTGCTGATTTTTTTAGCTGTACATTTTTTTTTCTGCGCTGAGCACAAAGCCTTGTATTTTTTTTTCAAAAGGAGGGATTAGAGACGTTTGCACGGCAGCAGACAATGCCTAAATCCTGTGCAAAAAAGCACCATAGTTTATCCAATTTTCGACTTAGTGCTATTCAACTGGTCACTTATGCAATGTCATCCTATCAAGCAACGTGTTTTCCTTCCAGCCTTCTGGCTAACCACTCAATGGAATACTTATTTGTAGGGATCTGTTAAAAGGGAAAAATATTTGCTTCTTTGTAATTTATAGAAAGGGGTGGATAACAAGGCTCTCTTTCTTCTTCCTTCGCTCTGCTATTTCATGCTCACCAGAAGAGGCGTATGGGAAGGGAGAGAGTTAAATTTTGCAAAATATGCCTGCTATTTTCAGCTGTACACGAGTCATAATGCCTCTTTTAGATTTTCATTTTCCCTTTTGGTTATGTTGACAGCACTTTCCTTGCAGGTACAAACCACGCGGTTTTGGAAAGGGAAAGAAAACTCTGGTTGGTGGATTGATAAAACATTTTGCAGTTCTTTCTTCCTGGGCTTGGGAACCTTGTTTCCTATCTAAGTTTTACATGCAAGCTTTCTAAGTGTGGTGGAAAATTCAGGATTTAGGAGGACCTCTAATAAGAGGCCCTAAAAGCAGCCTTTCTGCCTGTGCTTTTTCATCTCTGCCCCTTTCCGCGTTCTTCATCAACATATGCCTCATTTCTGATGCAACGAATGTAAATATACTTCACTCTGCTCAGAATGTTAAGTGAAAGTCCAATAGTTTGGAAGCTGTTTAAGTCAGCCTAACAGATGCAAGGAGCCTTGGAGCTGAAGTGGGCATCTTTGAGTCCCCTAAAAAGATTTTCCATGGGCAACAAAGGGAACTGTCACACCTTTTCCCATCACTGGTTTAATTTATGCTTAGTCGCCCAGCTTTTTTCCATATTGATTTCATAATCACTTTAAGGCAGAACACTTAAACTCAAAAGAGGCCTTGAAAAGAGGTTTTCTAGGCCAGCTCCAATATGGTGAAAACCAAGGCGGCCGGCATGTGTGGGGAGAGGGACTGTAAAGGTTATTTTTTGTAAAGTTTTTCTCTTTTTTAATTATGCACCGACTCTTTCTCTGCATGTACTTAACTCTTCACGGGCTGTTGAGTAGGTTAACACCCTTAAAGGCCTCTTTCATGTCCAATATTCCATTTGTTTGTAAAGGAAAATGCATCTTTTAACACGTTGCCATTGGACAAAAGAACTGGAAGTTTGAGTTGCAAGAAATGCATGCACACATATGGAGGAAGAGGGATATTTTTTGACAGAATGTCTGTAGTACTTTGTCCGCGAAGAGCAGTATCAGAGAGTTTTGATTATCATATCTTACCGAGATGTGGAGATTGCCATCCATGTTCCAAAACAGTAGCAAAATTCTCCATTATTTTAGTGCTCCCACTAAACCATATGCACCCATCTTCTAGGTCTGGCTGCCTTTTTACTTGCCTGGCTTTGACATATATGAATGTTAGGATTACAGGATTCTTCTAGAAATCATGCATTTTTACAGGCTCATCACCACATCCATTTTAAACAATGATTATTTTTCCTCCCCCTTCCAAAATACCCCTTTACAAAGCTTTGTATTTCTGCGTCCATCCACTGCCTCTTGCTCTTCCAACCAGCCAACCAAACAATCAGACAAGTGATCGTCATATCTGAAAAAGATAAGGATCTTGTTTGTTCTAGGAAGGAACTGAAGATTCCCCAGGGTTCCAAACTACACAAAGTCAACATATATATTTATATTATATTATATAGTGATTTCATAAGTGGATTATTGTGTAATCATCTACAGTTCAAAATGAGTCCTCTCTAAAGTGCATACCACAGAAGAAGCAATTCTGGAATGCATTTTACTTGTATGGGTCTATTATCTAACTTATTTATTCTCTTTATTCAAGGGCTCGGTGGAGGCCCAGTGTGGGCTCGTGTTGAATGGCCAAGGTGGAGTGATAAGAAGAGGTAAGCAAAATAAAATCATGATTTAGTTGTTATTTAACATTATATGTGTCTCTTACATATTGGTTTCAAAACTTTGCTGTACAATAAACAGTGGATCCAAAGTCCAAACAAAAATCTGGTTTCTAATTGGTTCCTCCTCCTTTTCCTCCTCCTCCTTTCTCTTCATGGAATATTGTCAGGCACTTCTTATGTGAACTGGAAAATAGAAGTAATTTTAACAGAAAACTGATTTCCAGGAGGGTTCTATCTCCCCTCTTTTCACCATCTTCAGCTTGGTTGGTTCTATTTGGGTATCCTCAGTTTTCTATATCTTTCCTCTCTTCTCAGAAAAAGCAGCTTTGTAAACTTTCATATTTGGGACAATTTGTGTGGAGAAAATGACTAGTAATAACATGTGATGATATATATTTTTTAAAAAAATGTATTTTGTAAGCACTGAAAGATGGATCCACTGGTTTTTGGAGCCCCAAATTGTTGAGTAGAGAGGAAGGAATTATTCCCAACCATGACTCACATTTTCAGTCTAAAACCCACTTGCCTGGGGGTAAAAAACTCTGTGGGGTTTACTTCAGAGCGGAAACGTTTTGCATTGACCTACACGTGTGTCAGGTGACCATATTAGATGAATGATGAGAGTTATTTTGAATGAAACACAACAATTCCATAGGAAACGTAACCATTTTTTCCATAGGACACCTAAGCCACTTTGCTGCCTGTTTCTGATACAGCATAAAATAGTACAGTAAAAGTATCTCCTCTGAATGGTACACTAAATGGATATAGCATTGTCCCCAATTATCACCAGTGGTAGGTAGGCAAATTATTACTACTCTAAATAATGGACAGTCTTAGAAGAGTTGTGAAGTTTAATTCTCAGAGGGAGGGACACATTTGGACACCATTCAGAGTAGCTGGTCCTGATCCAGTTTGCTACTCTGCATTTGGTTGCTTTTTTAATGGTGTTCAAAAAATAGGGAAATGGGGAGGAAAACATATATACCGCAATTAGAGGGAAGGAAAATATTTATACTGCAATTATAGACATGAAAAATAGAGTTAAATCATTCTTTAAATCAAAAAGCTATGAATGGCTAGTGGCAACTAAGGTAGTATTCCTTGCTCAGGATTTCCAAAGGGCTCATGAAGAAGCAGCCTGGCTTTTGGTGCTGAAATGGACAGCGCCTTGGCCATAAACTTGCAGGGGCCTTGAAGCTCAAGTTTCCTCCAAGGCAAAATATTCCTGTTTATCTGGTTAGGTTACAGCCCTTCTCAAGGATCTCCGTAAACCTCAGGGATGTTTCCAAACCAACTAATGAGTTTTTAAAAAAAATATATTTGCAGCATAACAGTGGGTAAGCAAAATGATCTATTTTGAAAGAGAGCACCAACGAAATTATTTTTGCCACCAAAGCATTTATCCATTCACCATGGAATCATAATTTGATTTTTTTAAAAAAAATTAAAATATCGTAGCAATCAAAAATCTCGAGGGCTGTTGCAACTAGATGATAAAAGTGGTCTTTCAAAACTGTCGTGGCTGTGGGCCACAATAAATAAATAAACACGGGAGAAATAAGGCAGCTGGTTGCAGGCTGTAGGGCCCTTTTCTCTGCATTGAAGTGCATGGAATATTTTAAGGATAGCTCATGCCTGTTGTTCAAACAATTCCTTCTTCCCCGTCACCAGAGGGAGAAATTGTCTAGTTGCTTGGAGTTTGGTTGATATTAATTAGGGCCATTAGAAAAATGAAAGAAAAAGGCTAAGAATTACCATCCATGGCTTCACTGTGTTCAGTACTGTTTTACTAGGCTCTGAATGAGATTTTATTCTGGAATCTTTCTAATTGAACTGATAGAATTCCTCCATACTCTTCCTTGGGTTTAAATTGCCTGATTGCTCTCTCGCCTCCTTTTTCCATTTTTCAAAAAGCCATGAAGGTAGAAGATTTAAAGATTTGATAGTTAAAGGAATCCTACATAAAAACAGAAGGCAGCTTGAGTTATTTTAACAGCTGAATGGCTTCAGCACTCTGAGAAATTTTGATATTTCTATATACATTTTAATACTAAAATATCAAACACACACCCAGTATTTTAAATGTATGCTCTGTCATATTTAACAATGAAAACTATGTTAGAATCAGTAATACCCGACTCCTCCCTGCTTTGAAATTTTCCACCTAAACAAACCAGTGGCTTATTTTTCCTTGCGGTTCCATTAAATAAAAGATGAATTAAGCCACATTTTACTATTTAAACGGTGTGGAGTAAGGAGAAAGAATTTGTGAGAAGAAAAGAAACAATGGGTCACAGCAAGGAAAGAAACGAGACAGCAAGGAGACAATGAAAATGAGAGTTGGCAAAGACATGTGTGCAGAAAGGGGAAAAGAAGGGAATGGGAAGAAAAGGTTGTAATTTCAGCATTGAACGAAGAGGTCCATTGGGGGCAAAGAAGAAATGTAGGTCCAGAAGCTGAGCAAAAGTAAGGAAATTGGGCACAAGGTAAAGAAAATAACAGCTGGCTGGAAGGAAGGAAGGACGGGGAAGACAGTACTATCCCAAGGTAGATTTTTTTCCCTTTGTGTCTGTCGCCATAAGCAAGGCGGTCCTATTGTTCTTCAAAACCCAGTTTAGGAACCCACCCGAGCTCGCTCACCCCCATCCCAGTGCTCCTGATATCCTGAGCCCACTGTCTCCATCCCCTCTTCCCGCTCTGGGTTCTCCTGTCCCAGTCCATACATCGCTGGGTGCCCTGAAGTTGCTCCGCGTGCTTTCTAATGAGGCTTGGGGATCCAGGGCTTTTTCTTTGGGGTGGGGGGGGGGAGGAAGGTTTGGGCTTCAAGACGAGGCGTTGGCGAGCTAATGATCAACCAGAGCCAATATTTGCCCCGGATCCCGTGGCCGGGCTCCCACCGCTATCACTTCCAGTTAATGGTGTGCAGGATTTCGCCCGGAGCTCCGTTCCCCGCACCATCACAACCAATAATCTTGACTTTACCTACTGCGAGCGTATCGATAGCTTCTCTAGCCTCAGGCGCCTCCTTTGATATGGTAATCTTTCCGAGGGCCTAAATTCTGCAGAGATCATATTAATGTTGTACATACAGACTAGTGCAGCTTGGCCTTAAAAGTTGAATATTCAGATCGGCGCTTTCAAAAGGAATCACTCGCGAAGGCGCAAAGCTTCTATTTACAGCCCCCCCCCCTCTCTGTTCGTGCCAAAAAAGGAAACATCTTTCCCATCCCGGTTCCTATTCAACCTCCCTTTTATTTGACTGCATTTTGTTTTAACGATTTATTTAAATGAATTTTCTGATGTGCGACTCTCTCTTTGCAAGCCGCCACCAGGCCCGGACCTTCTTGGATGCGCGTCTTTCCTTCTTTCTTCTTAAACTTGTCCATTGTGGGCCAATCTGACACAGAAAAGGCGCCATCCGTAGAGCTGGACGCGTGGCCGGGCCTCCCCCGGCTAAATATTTTTGGGAGTCTCCCCACCCCCCTTAAGGAAAAAAAGAAGAAATAAAATTCAGGACATTTAAAAAGACAACACGGTGACACTTGGCCCTCCTGTGTCGTTTTATGAAATGGCAAACCGGGGGGGGAGGGGAGAAAAAAGTGGGGGGAAGGCGCTCCCGATTCGCTTTGTGATCATGCGTCTTTCCCTGCCCCAGGCTAATTTCAGAAGCTTAAATGCTGCCATCGCCTCTGGGCCATGAAGAGAAAAAGGGGGCCCGGGCTACGGGCAATCTCTCTTCCTCCATCGCCCTTGGCAACGTAAAATACAAACTACTTTGAATCAAAACATTTTTGGGGGAATTAATATGATCTGAACCCTTTCTGCTTTAGGAGATCTTGCGTTTGTCAAATCGCTTGGAGGTGACTGACATGAGAAGGCTGAGGCATTAACGCGGAGCGAGGAACGGTGTCAGATCTTATTTGATTAAAAAAAATAATAAAAAAAATAAAAGAGCCTCGCGAACGAGCGCCGAGCTGCGGCCACCCCGAACCAGCCCGTCCAATGAAACGCCCGTGCGGACGCTCCGCCGCGCCTCTGCCTTCGATGCGCCGACCGAAGGCGCTGCCCGTCACGCGCAGTCCCGGGTTTGATCGCCTTCCTTTGATCTGCGGTTCTAATTTGAGGCAATTAATGATGAAACTGCGGGCTAATGACTCATTCATTGGCGGGGCCGGAAAGGCATCTGACTTTTCCAGGAAAGGGCCCGACGTGGGATGGTCCCGCGGGGGAAAGAGCCTGGATCAGACTTTCTTAGGAGGATTTATTTTAAGAAACCTGCGAGTTCAGTTCTGGTTGCTGTTGTTGTTGTTGCGGGTGATGGAGGGCGAGTGCACTGCCGTCTGGTAGAACAGGCGACGAGCCGCGTCTCCTCCGGAAAGACGCTTGTTTACATTGGGCAAGGAGAATAGGAAGGAGGGAAAGGAACCAGATGGGGCGGGGGGGGGCGCAGCTCCTTCCTTTTCTTTTACCCTAAAGGCCAAAAGAGAAGGGGCAAAGCAGAGAGAACGTGTCGAAATGTGCAACGGAGTATGGTGCGGAGAAGGCCAAGGCAACATGTCCATGATTATGGGTCCATTGAGCTATTATTCAGCAAGGTAGTAGCACTTGGAGACGAACAAGAGAAGGGTTGGTGGCATGAGCTTTCGTAGACACGTCTCCTTCTTCAGATGCTAGGGGGGGCAATGGGCACGTCTGTACTTCTTCAGATGCTGGGGGCCCAATGGGCACGTCTACTTCTTCAGATGCTGGGGGGCCCAATGGATGCTAGCATCTCAAGAAGTGGACGTGTCTACAAAAGCTCATGCCCCAACCCTTCTCTTGTTAGTCTCCAAGTGCTACTGCTACCTTGCTGGACTTTTCAAATAGACTAACATGGCTATTTCTCTGACATTGAGCTATTATGTTAGTAATTACAGCGCCAGGTAAGCGAGACCTACAAACAACTACATCAAACCTCCGGTCTCTCGAGCCTCGTGCGTTTCGACGGACAGTGAGGGCTCGGGGATCTTTCTGGGAGGAAGCCTTCAGAGACTTGTTTCCTGTGGAATGGGCCGCCTCCCCGGCACCTCTTAGGGTCTCTTCGGATCTCGGCAAAGTTGTCCAGGAACAAGCGCTGCGCAAGGCGGCCCAGAGAGTGACTTTCCCCCGCTACAGCTGGAAGGCGACGCGGAGAATGTGGAACGACGGATCGCTTCGAGACCGTCGATCGGGCTCCATTGCGTCGAAGCGATCCCAGGCCAGTCCGCTGGGCATCCCACCTGCTGTCAAGCGCGCAGGGGCGCACAGTACCGGGCACAGTGCTAATGATCGCTGCTCTTGCTAAAGTTACCTGGGCGTGCAATTTGTGTTCGGTTCTCGATTTAAAATGGGATTCTATATGATCACTTTCATCATCCTCATTATCCCAAAGCGCATTCACATTTCAGATCTAGCATTTATAACTGGACCCTTTCTGCACTCGGCCTTATTCTGGCACATATGTCAGGAGAGGGGTCTGCTGGCCACATGCGAATGCAGACTATGGCAGGTCACACCTGGGGCCTGCCATAGCACTCTCATGTGGATAGCAGACCCCTATCCTTAGACATATTCCAGAATAAGGCCAAGTGCAGAAAGGCTCTCCAACTCCTCGGCCTCCTCTCTTTGACTTATTCAGCACCCGCCTGCCTCTTCCTTCTCCCTCCCTCGGCTTCGGATCGTGTCCTCTCCATATTAAGGAAGGGTCTTTCTTTCGGTGCCAAAGATGCTGCCACCCGGAACATGAGGCTGCGGGCTTCTGTGCCGCCCATATTGGGGAGGGGCCCTTGGGGAAGGCAACACATCGGATGTTAACCCTTTGGGCCTTAGGCCCCTCCCATCTTCATTCCTCCTAAGGAGCCCCTCGCTTCCTTGGCCTTTCCTGGCCAGAATGGACCCCATCTCTCTGCGCGCTCCGAAGCCTTCGAAAACCTCTTTCACTTTTCTTTTGCAAGCCGTTTCCCGCTCGCCCGACGATTCCAACCCCCCCCCCTCTCCGGCTCTTATCTGCCCAAATCTTGATAATCCTATAATACGTATAATTTGCCCTTAATGTCTTGTCATTAACGCTGCTGTCTCTTCTTTCGGGAAGCAATTGGAGCCCCATTAGAAGCCTTAATACGCTTGTTTAATTAATAGCTCCAGCCCAGCTGATTTCAAACGGAGTCACAACAAGACGGAGACGGAGAGCAGCGCGAGAAGCGGAGGGAGGGAAGGAGGGGGGGGCGCCCTGTAATCCGCTGTAGACGTCGCTGGGTCTTGGGAGAACACGGAGGGGGGGGGCTTGGCGTGGCTGGGCTGGGAGATTAGAGAACCCCAACAGTTGTCTGCGCGTGGGACAGCTAACCGCATGAGCATCCCGGGTCTGAAGCAGGCCGGCCTGGCATCTTCACCGCTTTCCCTTCGCCCCTGTGATTCGAGTCACCTGAGTAGTTAGATCAGGGGTCCTCAAACTTTTTAAACAGGGGACCAGTTCACTGTCCCTAAGACCATTGGAGGGCCGGAATATAGTTTTTAAAAAAACTATGAACAAAATATAGCAGAACAGGCAGGGCGGAAAAACACCCGGTGGGCTGGATAAATGTCCTGGGCGGGCCCTATGTGGCCCGTGGGCTGTAGTTTGAAGGCCCCTGAGTTAGATCCTCGAGCTGCTTTCCCTCGGAATGTCTTGAAGCCTGTTCTTGGGCTCCCTTGCAGAGACGGGCAGGGCGAGCCATTTGCAGTTCCCCTCTGCTGGAGAGCCTTGGTTGGCAACTCCCTATATTTAACAGATTGCAACCTGTGCTGAATGACTGAATCGGTTCTGAGAGAGAAATGTCTTCCAGGATGAGGAGAATCAGTTGCATCATTGCGGCATCATTAGGTTGTGAGTGTCAGCAAGGCCCTTTCCGGCCTTTAGTCAGGAACAAGGGCCCAGGGAAGGAGCTTCTGGACCTGATAGATCTGCCCTAGATGCAGGTCACACCTCCCACTGGAACCCTCTGTAGGCATAGACCGGGCCTGATCCAGATTAAGGAGTCCTGGGCCCTTTCTGCACTTGGCCTTATTGTGGAATTTATCCCAGAAAAGGGTCCTGCTATTTGCATTAAAACGTCCCTTTGAAAGGGCATAAGAATATCCTTTTATTGATTTCTACAGGAGCACATTGGTGTTTGAAGTCAAGATGGAGCTCTTATTGTGTTTCACTTGTGACCAGTGTCATCATAGGATGCTGAAAATACAAGGACCGTAGCCAAACAACCGGGTTTTGCTTCCAAGTGCAGATACATTGCCACTGGCTTAGAAATCAAATAGTGGCTTTCTGATTCCAAACACATTCCAAGAGAACTGGTACAATTTCTGCATGCTTGAACTACCTTATGGATTTGTAAGACTTTTAGAGCCAGGAAATAAATGATTAATCCCTCCCCCCATGTGGTTGAGAGGGATGCTGCCAGAACAATAATTCTCTATTTACCCCGGCCAGATCATGGTGGTTTCAAATTTCCTGGGTTTATGTGGAAAGAGCTAACAGTCTAATAAGAACTCTCCATCGTTTGGAATTTTTATTCCCACATTTTCTATTCCGACTATCCACCCACAACTTGCTAAACCTTTTGGGTCCTTCATATCTTTATTCTGCTCTGGTTTACAGTAATACGTATAGTGTGTAACCCCCCCCCCCCTCCGTCCAAAACAGTTGTGGGTCTGGTACTCATGAGTTTGTAGCTGGGCCTTGGATTCTGTCCCTTGTTTTTCCTGATCCCAAGTCAAAAAGGACACCTTAACACCCTCTTATAACTATCACAGTGTGGCCTTCTTCACACTTTGGAAAAAGGTGAAGATGAAGCGTTCACACTGCATAGAACCACTTTTATATCAGCAGTGGCTCCACGTGTGCCAGAGCATCCCCTAGACGTATAGCTGTACAGCATGAAGACATGCTCTACAATTATTTATTTATTTATTTATTTATTTGTATTTCTATCCTGCCCTATACCCGAAGGTCTCAGGGCGGGTTACAATATTATATTAATCTTAGACAGGTCCCTGCCCTCAGGCTTACAATCTAAAGAGACAAGAAACAAAAGGAAAATGGTGTGGGAGGGAACACGGGTGCTTTGGCGGCAGCAGAGTCCTTGCAAAGGTAAAAATTTTATTTTATTTTCCTCCTCCATTCCCCACAGGCAAGATGGTTCCTTCATGGCCCGTCTGGAGGCAGTTGGGAGGGAGGGGCCAATGCTGGGAGCTTGATGGAAGGTGCTCACCCAGCTTCCTTCTCTCTTCCTCTCCCAAGGCAAGATGGTTCCTTCATGGCCCGTCTGGTGGCAATGATACTAGCCTTTGTCTAGTATAGGTGGGCATGCTCTGTTTGACCCTCTTCCAGGTTAATGACGCTTGCGCTGAAGCAGCCAAGGTGCGGTTATGTGCCACATTGCCCGGTTGCCATGGTGGTGATCACCTAGGATAGAGGGCTTCACACTTAGTTGATGCTTATGGAAGCGCCCACTATGTTTGGAATGGGTTGGGATTCTCAAGATGTTGGTGCCTAAACCATTCCAAATGTTCACTGGCCATTGCAACTAATAAAGGTGCATATTGGCCCTCCATCAGTAGCAGGAATGTTCCCTGAATATTTTGGGGCAAGTGGAGGCTGGAAATACAGTCCCCCCCCCCCAAGTATTCATGAGATTCCAGTTTTGTGGGGAAAATATGTGATCAATAAATTGTAAATTGTGCGTGAGGAAATTGTGCAAATTATGTTTGTGCATTTTTCTTTTATTAATAGCTCTACCTGTATGTAAACTGCTTTAAATTTGACCCTGATGACAAAATAGCCACATCCAAATAGCTGTTTTTGCAGTTTTGTATGAATTCAGATGCATGTATCCATTATATAGAGAGAAAACAACAGAGCTCCAAGTACATCCATATACTATGTGCATAGCAGGATTGCAGTTTGAAGGAAGCTGTGTACTTTCCAATTACAGAATAAATGTTAAACCTTTCCTAGTTTTCATCTCTGGCCGGACTTAAAGGTTACCTATTTGCTACCAAGGACCGTTTACCTACTTGCTACTGAGCCCAATTTAAGGTATTGACACTAACATTTAAAGCCTGAAAGAGGGCCTTCTTCTACGAGGCATAGGGACATACAAGAGGGCCTTCTCTGTGGTAGCCCCTAGACTTTGGAACAGCCTCCCTCTTGAGGTTCACCAGGTGCCTACATTGTATACTTTTTGGCACCTGGTGAAAGCATATCTTTTCAACCAGGCTTTACCCATTTAAATGGCTTCCTCAGGGTGCTGTCCTTTTAGTGTGTGTGTGGGGGGGGGATGTGGGAGGGAGGGGTGATATTTTTAATTATTATTTTTTTCTTTTGATATGTTTTATTCTTATCGTAAGCTGCCCTGAAACCATTTGGTGAAGGACGGGATATAAATTTATTAACTAAATAAATAAATAGTTAATGTGGAATGCTGGAGGAGGGGTGTGTAATGCAGTGTAAGCAGAATACTTAGCAATGAAATGGAAGGACCAGGTCAACTAGTGGATTTAACAAACACACACAACACAGGAACACTTCCTAAAACATCCATAGCGTTCTGCC
The DNA here is from genome assembly GCA_023333525.1 of Aspidoscelis tigris stejnegeri. Lineage (NCBI taxonomy): Eukaryota > Metazoa > Chordata > Lepidosauria > Squamata > Teiidae > Aspidoscelis > Aspidoscelis tigris. Next base: position 4,076,527 of record JALMGA010000019.1, on the reverse strand, counting down.
AATATTCAGACAGTGTAATGATAATGAAAGGAGCCAGCAGGCAGGTAAGCAGTGCTACTATTAAGGGAGGCCTGGCATGGTTGCCAGATTTCCCGTAGCGAATATATTATGGGATATCACCTCACTATCCCAGGACTATATTGTGGATGCCACAATTGTATGTGGCAGTCTCAATATAATCTTGGGGGAATCAAAAATATTAGCCCATGTCTGAGGCACCCTACATAAAAAGTAGATTCTCCGAGGGAAAATTATTTGTGAAAGAAGTTCACATCAGGCACCTGAGGAGGCCTCGTTTTAAAAGAAAGGAAGTTTTATTTTATTTTTTTAAATTGCAAATAGATACTGAAGTAGGGAAAAGTAGACTTCAGTCAAGAGATATGATAATCTGATGATAAGTTTGTTCAAGGGATGTGCATACATTTTTTAAAATTCAGTTCATATCAAATCAAATGCAAGAAAATTTGTTTTCCTTCAGACAGATCCCTTTCGAATGTGGTAGGATTCATATTCGATATGAATGTTCAATCCCATACGAAGCTTCAAATGGAGCTTCATACAAATACATCAAAACATTTGATTTAGGAAATCCTGCATTGAGCAGGGGGTTGGACTCGATGACCCTAGAAGTCCCTTCCAACTCTATGATTCTATGATTTGATTCAAATGAGAATGTCAATTTTCAAATATGCCAACATTAGATTTGAATTCAAATGCCCAAATTCGCCCAAATTCATACAAATGTTGAATGTTATGAATATTCATACATATCCCTGGTTTGCTCACTTCTAGCCACAGAGCAAAGGAATAATGTCTCTATAGTTATCCTTTTCAAGGATATGGCCTGAGATGTGATGATTTTGTTCAGCTCTATCTTGTTCTTGCCCTGGTTGGTCCTGGAAGTGGTCACTGAAGAAGCCATGGGGCTGCCAGTTCCTGGAAGGACCTTTAAATCAGTAGAACCAGGGCTGATGCTGTATCTAAATTCCACATGAGGTGTGACTGAACTTATATGCCAAATTTCTCCTCTGCCCAATTCTAGCTTAAAAATGAATATATAGTAATATTACCAATAACAATTTCAAGCTACAAACAAATTGTACAGAAAGCAAGTTTTCAATTCTTGTAGCAGAAGACCACATAAAACAAAGATTTGTGAGTTCATGTAATTATTGAAGTTGGTGCATGGAGGATTACTTATCTGTTCTACTATATGTAGCAAAAGTTGGAGAAAATTAAGGCCATATCCCATAGGTAGCAATGATTGAGCATATTTTTAAAAAATATTTTCATAATTTCATTTTAATTAAGGCAACAGCCCTATGCTTGGGGAAAAAGTCCAGGCAAATGTAATGAGATTTTTCTTCTGCAAATCAGAAAGGATATAAAATCCAATTATTGTAAACTAAAACATTTAAATACACCTGATCAGATAGACGCAGATTTGCAGACTATGCATTTCAGTCTTATTATTTGGGCATAAAGAATATAAAAGGCAGCTTGCATTTTAGGATAAAATTTATGCTTCCATATTTTGCTGGCTGGGACGGGGTATTTACCTTTGTACAGTATCTTTCATACTTTTTAAATTTTGAAAGCTTCGGGACCTAATTTCAGTTTTCTAAAATTGTTTGCTTCTAATTTTTGAGAGTTGAGGATCTAAGCATATATCATAAAATATGAAAACAAACAAACCTCAAAATGTATTCTGGTTAGATGGTTTGTGTCTGCCTAGTGATCAGTATGAATCTGCTCTCTTTGTAATACCACATCTCATCCAGTTATTTTTTTCCCTTTCCCAATCTTTCTGATCATTATGCTAAAGTAGAATACATATTTTGTCTGAAACTTTGCCCATAAAGATGCCTTGCATGTCTAGAAATACACTTCCCCTTCATGTTAAATTTCTCTTAGGAGACTTTCTTCATCACCCTTGGCATTCCACTTGAGAATTCTCAGTATCCTAGCAGCACAGCAACACATAAAGTGGCACCAGCAGTCAGGGGGCGTCCCTATGCCACTTTGGTATGGTTCCAAGAGCAGGATCAGTGCTGTGTGTCCCGATGGGGTTTTGATTTGGCATGCAAAAAGGGTGCCAAATGCCCCCATACAGGGCTAACAGAGCACCAAATTTGACACCCATAAAAGCAAGTCTCGGCACCGTAGGGGGAGCCCAGCACGCTTGCTTAGTGAGCCGAGAACCCACAGGGGGATGCTTGCAGGCTAACAGGTAGGAGTTTCTAGCTCACATCATGGGTTGGGGTGTGCTTTTGGCTTCTTTTGCACCGCCGACCTGCTAGGTGATAAGGCAGGCTTGATTTTAAGTTTACAGTGTTCCCCGTGATTTTTTGCTGGAGCAGAGTTCTATAACTTTAGCTTAAAAAAAATTAAAGGTGCTTGACTTTTGTGCACCTCTGCTCCAGCGAGGTGCCTCAGAAGGCACAGACAGCCAGTGTTGAGGTGTGCTTTTTGCTTCTTTTGCACCCCCGATCTGCTAGGCAATAAGGCAGGCTAAAGTTATAGAACTCTGCTCCAGCAAAAAATCATGCGGAACGCTGTAAACTTAAAATCAAGCCTGCCTTATCACCTAGCAGATCAGGAGTGCAAAAGAAGCCAAAAGCACACCCCAACCCTGGCTGTCCATGCTGAGAGGTGGGCTGTGGAGAGGGGGTGGAGCTGCTCCCCCATGCTTGGGCTCAGCGCGACTTGCTTGGGAACGCCTCCATCCGTGTCAAGCCCTGAACTCAGTGCACATTGCTGAGTGTCCCATGGGGACACTCAAAATGCGCACCTGGCCCGGCGCCCAGCCCCTGTGTGCCAATACAGCACCCAAACGGTGCTAACTGGCCCCCATGAGGATGCGTTTTCAGTCCTCAAGGCCCACCAGCAGCAGTTTGTCACTGGTACCTCTGCCATAGTTGGCATGATTTCATTCTTCTTCAGCCTGAATTCCAGCCCGTTTGGTTACATCTTTGTGTCCCTTCCAGACTAGAGGAAAAAAAGTTCATTTTGTATGAAGTCCATCCTATATTGAGCTTAGTTTCTAAATTTGTACACGTTTTACAAATCCTGTTAGGCTTCATGAACCTCTGAGCAGGACTCTGCACTAAGCATTTCTGGAATCCTGGGCCCTGTTCGCACTTGGCTTTATTCTGGATTATATCATGGAATAGGGCCCTGCTGTCCACATGCTAATGCAGGCTTCAGTGGCCTCCAAGTGAGGCCTGTAAGAGTCTGTATCAGCATACGGACAATAGATACCTATCCTGAAATATGTTCCAGAATATGGTCAAATGCAAACAGGCTGCAGGTTACTGTTTATGTTATTCTCTTTAGCTTCTCTCCATGTTGTTTAAAGTATTTCACTTGAGACCATAATATAATTTATATTTTGTGTGTGCAATGGCAGAACCTGCATGGAAAAAGATAAAAGATAAAACAGGTGGGAGCAGAACATCTTTCTATTAACAGAGTAATTATTTATTCAGCACAAATTGTTTGTGCACATATGGGTTGGTTGTAAAAGAGAAATATTAATATTTCATTGAGGGATTTCCTCATTGTTTGTAAAATGGAAAGGTAATTTGTCTCTTGCACTGAAATATAAAGATTTATGACTGCAGGTAATATTCTACTTGCCTAGGAGCAAACAGACCCAGTGCTGAAATGAAAAATATTTTCCAATATAATTAACCTTATTTTAAAATCTGGACCCAAAGAAGAAGTATTTCTACAGAGTAATATATATGTGAAAAAGCATAACGAATAGCCAGGGGATGTAGAAGTATTTTTTTTCATCTGAGACATGGAATTTCCAAACTATGTGATTTTTGTTTTTAAATTGTGTTTATCTCCCAACTTTCCTCCCAAGAAACTCAGGGCAGTGAAGATTCTTATCCTTCCCACATCTTCCTCACAGAAAGCCTATGGAGTAGTCGGGGACGTCTCACTGTCACAAGCCAACCGTTCTGGCCAAGTTAACTGTATCCATTGACTAAGACAACTTCCACACAAAGTCAAAGGAGCAGCCTCCAGGCTGCTAGTGTGGACCACATCGGGTCCTGCTTTACTCTTGTCCTTGGAGTGCAGAAAGGGACTGTCACACCAGTCACATGATGTATCACACCTCTTGCATTTAATCACTGCAGTGCTTCCCAAAAAAGTGCATTTTAAAAGCCGATTTAGAAGGATAGAATTTAATGTACACAAGAAGGGAAACCCGAGATAGGCCCCCTGCCCATTTGTTCTTCTAAAGGCCAAACCATCTGTGACAAAAATCTGCTTCCTAATATTCTCCTTACTGGGGATCAGAGCGGACTTTGGGACAGTGCAAATGGTGTCATCGGATTAGGGATGTGCACGAATATTCGTAACATTAAAAATTCGTACGAATTCGTACGAATTTGGCCGAATCAAATGTTTCATGAAGCTTCGTATGGAATTCGTAGATTTGTATCGAATTCAAATCTCACCACATTCAAAGTGGATCTATTAGAATGAATGTTAATTTTCTAGCATTCGATTCTATATGAATCAAATACAAAAAATAAATCAATGGATGTCTCTATTCAAGACTTGGCTTAGAGTGGCCAAGTTGGCAAGCCATGTACCTACCGGTCTGCTTCTTGGAGACTGGTCACCCTGGGTCTTGTTCTACCTTGATGCTCCAGATCTACCCTTACGTGTTCCTACCAAAGCTGTACAGAACTTCCTTATCCCAGGCACCTTATCTACCCGAGCGAGCCCTTCTGGGGGAAGGGGTGTGTGTTCACTAATGTCACTAAAGAGACATTATTAAGAAAGGAAATAGCAAATCTATTTTATACTAGTTGAAGCAGGAAAATACAACATGAATAGCAGTGAAGTTGTTGTCAATCTGTATTTTTCATCATCAACAATAACAACATATCGTCAGAATCATGAAGATATACAAAGCCATTGCAATTTTTAGACTCTGGAGGGAAGAAAGTTTAATACTCTTTTCTATTTTGCAAGAGGACAAATGAGTTTATTTAAGTAAATATTAAATTTAACACTTGATATTCTTGCTTACACGTTTCATTGAGATGGACGTATGTAGGTTTTCACGGTTGGATTCAATCTCGTTTGTAGAAGTTTTGGGGCAGTTATACCGTGTTCCAGATTTCTTCTTTTGAGAACCTAAGCTTTTGGATATAGCTGTGATATCCATCTTCAGAGATCTTTGCTCTTTGCCAAGTCAAGGGTGCCTGGTATCTTACTAGATCTTGTTTCTCTTACTAGATCTTCTCTTCTCTTCTTCTGGTTGTTTGTCAGCTCTTCCTTTGTTTGAGTTGCTAATGAGTCAGTGGTCTTTCCCTGGCTGCACCCTGTTGACATTGTTTCCTTGAGTGGTGGTGTTAATAGTGGGTCTTTTGAGATGGTTCCTTTCTAGAGAGAATATTGAAACTGCAATGGGAAGTTCTAGAATACAAGCATGTATTGGATATTGTATTGGCATGGACAGGCTCATTCTTTTGGCTTTTGATTCATTCCTGGTCAGGTAGGTTCACATGTTCCTTTCTAATGCTTTTAAGATTGTTCCAGCTTTAAAAATATTAACAAAAACACTATTCAGGCTTTTCTGGGGGCAGATATGAGGTGGGTAATGGGGCAGAGCAAATATATGGCCACCTACAGAAGCACTATAGTCAGTGTCTAGTGGTAAGATGGGGCATGGAGCCAACTTGCCTCCAGGCAGTTTCCTAAGGAAACAAGGGACATTTTGAGGATTAAGCAGTATACTTCCCTCTAATGCATATCTTTTATGTATTTCCAGGTGGCACGTGTGTAGTCAACCCCACAGACCTGTTTTGTTCTGTTCCTGGTCGCCTATCTTTACTCAGTTCCACTTCCAAATACAAAGTGACTATTGCAGAGGTGAAGCGGCGCTTGTCTCCACCAGAATGCCTCAACGCCTCCCTTTTGGGAGGGATCTTAAGAAGGTATGGCAAAGCTATGCATAAGAGTGTGTAATTATATGCAGCTATTCACGTGAGAACCAGGAGTACCTTTTTATGAAATATATTTACTCTTGATCATTTATTCACTCATGCCTATTTATTCTGGAAGTTGCCCCACAGTTATTGTCCTGTTTCATTCCAAGATGTTTAGATTTTATTTCCCTGACATGGACTACACACTTAATGGACTACACACTGGGTCCAAGGCCCCAGTCAGATCTTTCATTTAAGATGGATGGAGGCCATCTTTAGTCCTCAGAGATCAGATGCCAACGTGTGTTTCTGGGTTTTTTCCCGAAGAACTTTCCTGCCTCCCATAGAATTATCCTACAATTGCATAATCCCAGCACTGTCTTCCAGCAGAAGTATGGATGGCAGCCAGCAGGGGTGAGCCTGACCCTGACAACCTGACTTAACCAATGAAGCTTCCTGTGTGCCCCTGGGATGGATTATCTGGTTAGGAAATGTTTTAACTGCTGCAAATAATAGTATGATGGCTTCTGCCACCCAACTGTCTTATCCACATCCCCAGTAACTGAAGCAATTTAAAAAAGATTGCTTTGGGAGAAATAAATGAAAATTATCAGAAGTTCCCTGTAGTCAGGAGTCTATGCACCCTACCCCACTTACCTGTACACTGCGCCGCCGCTGCCACCTTCTCCATGCAGCCGCCAGCAGCCGCCACCACCACCGGAAGGTTTAGAACAGCAGTTCTCAAACTTCCTAATGCTGCAATCCCTTAATGCATTTCCTCATGTTGTGGAGACCCCCAACCACAGGGGCAGGGCAGCTGGGAGGGGAAGGGAGGGGTGGCGGGAAACTCATTGCGACCCTTCTGAAAGGGTAGTTCAACCCCCAAAGGGGTCGCGATCCACAGGTTGAGAACCACCGGTTTAGAATGTTTAGAATCCAAATGCTGCAAAACCCGATTCAAATCCAACACATTTGAATCTATTCATTCGAATGTTAGATTTGAGTTTGAAGATATGAATGTTGACAACATTCATGTTATACGTATCTGTATGCATCCCATTTTATCCTGTGTGCATCTCATTTTCATTCTGTATTATAAGTGCAAATGTGTACAGATACATACTGTATGATGTTCGTACAGATATTTATGTACCTGTACATTTGAATGATTCGAATAATTCGAACGTTTTGGAACATTCAGAATTCGGTAGAATGTTCAAATTAGAATGTGTAGACATTCTATTCTAATCTGAATGTCCACATTTGATGGAATTTCGAATGTTTAGAACATTCGTGCACATCCCTACCCATAATATCCTTTGGCTACTAGTGCCCCCATTATTCTACCGCTTTAAGTCTGTTCCTGGACACATTCTCTCATTTTTCCCAGTCAAATATTCCCCTGAGTTGGAAATGAGGACCAAGCAGCTGTCAGACAGGCATCCAAGGTAATTTAAACTCATCTGCACTTGCAGAAGTACCTGAAATGGGAAAATATAATAATTTGTCTTCTTTTCTGTTACCCTTTCCTGATAGAGCAAAATCCAAGAATGGAGGACGTTGCTTACGAGAAAAATTGGACAGACTGGGGCTCAATTTGCCTGCAGGGAGAAGGAAAGCAGCAAATGTCACCCTCCTCACATCCTTAGTCGAAGGTACGGTTTGCAGTACTGTGGGATAAATGCTTACCTATTGCCTTTTGATTTTTACCTCAGGGCTTTATTTAAAGTTTAAGTCTTCTTGAAATCTCACTGAAAGACATTACCAGAGATGGAAACTGCCTCAGTGGCAGAGTTCCACACATTCACCTTCTTAAAGGACTCTGTTCTTCTCTTCTCTTAGATCTCATCTGAGTTAGAGATAACAGTAATTCTGAAATCAACCAGATAAAGTGATATGCAATTTGGCTGTCCAACTGTATGAAATCTTTTTTTTTAAGGCTTAAAAACAACTTGAGATGCTTTGTTTGTGTGGCACCTACTGTTCCCATCTCATTTCTAATCCACACTAAATGCACTTTGGCCATGCATTTTCTGGCCTTTGACGTGGATTAGAGGTGGGATGGGTACACTGTTGTGTGACAACCTGCCCGTCTAAGGCACTTTGGGGCAGGTTTTTATTTTTCTGCATGCAGATGCAGACGTAGGAATGCTTTAGTAGATAAGCAACTGAGAGAACAGCTGTTGAGTAAAAGCTCAGGATTTGGCCATAGTTTTGTTTTGTGTACTTAAAGCTCACATGGGTCATCACTCAGCCCACTGCATGAAAACTCACATTAAATGGAATCCCGGGGGGGGGGGGAGGAGCACTTGCCCACATTAACCTTTCCAAAGCCTTTGTGGGATGGATGCTGCACAAACATAACATCATCTGTACCTTAAATACTTAAATATTTTAACTGGTGGCCATTCCTAAGTTCATGCCTTCTTCAGGTATGGCCAAAGTAGATGAGACTAAGGCCGTGGTCATGGCTTGCTGAAATAGTCCATATTGTTAAAATGCTGCACTTAAAACACACCATCTCTGACCTCATCCAATACCTGACCGTCCTTCCTCAGTCCATCCTCAGTTTGGGTCACTATGCTCACACCTCTCCTTCTGTTCCCATCCTGAGACTCCTTTACGAGACTTTTTTTGATCTCCACCCCACTGCACCATCACAAAGCCCCCTGCGCTCTGATAGGATAAAAGTTCTCTCAGTCAAAAACATGTCATCACACATTGGGCGAAAGGGAAGTCAAATTAATGCAATATTCACCCACTATGGTACAGTTCAGCCCCTTTAGTCCTCTTCCCCAATTGAATGAAAACAGAATGAAAACAGATTAACCCTTGATGACAGCTTGAGACCTTCGGGTATGGGGCGGGATAGAAATGGAAATAAATAAATAAATAAATAAATAAATAAATAAATAAATAAATAAATAAATAAATAAATAAATAAAATCAGGGTCATTCTGCATTTGCCGCCAAAAAGCGGATCTAAATAGATCCGCTTTTTGGCAATCCGTCCTCCCGAAGATCTGTCACTATTTGTGACGGATCGTCCGCACACGCACCAGGAGGACAGATTCCAGAGGACAGATCGGAGTGGGTGCTGTGCGGACATACCAGCACTCATTCCAATTTGTCCTCCGGCTCGGGTGCCGGCAACGCCGCACCCAGAGCTGAGCGACTGGAGCATGGAGCTGCCAGTCACCGCGTGTTTCCAGCGGCAACCTGCACAAGGGGGAAGGGCGTTGGAAGCAGGCAGTTCTGCTTCTGCCCTTCCCAAAATGGCAGCCGCTGGGAATCTGTCTCTTCCCCTGGCTGTGTGCAGATGTAAGACCTGATTTTTCAGGTGTTACATTTAATCCAGATTTCGGTGGCAAAACTGGTTTAAAAAAAAAAGGTCTTGCACGCCGAAATGCAGAAAGCATCTCCAATGTGGAAGGTGTTTAAAGTAAGTGACTTTAATGTGTCTTTTGGGTGGGTTAAACTGATTTCTGCAGTCAGTGAGGAAACACCCTTAGGAAAGTACGACTGAAGGGAGGAAAGTCCACAAATAAAACTGATAGGACTAAAAAGGTGTGACTGGGGAGGTCCAGAGATAAACAGGGATTAAAGGGACAGTGTGACCACAGCCTGAAAGGGTTAATGGGAGGAATCATCTTCTGTTCTGCTGATGAACATAATGACATTTTACCCTGAATACTCCACACATAGTGCTGGCTGCTAAAGCCACATTGGTGCTTTGTTCATCGTTTTCTTTGCAATCTGAAATCCAGGCTGTCTTGTTTACAGCAAAAGCTGAAGCTGAACAAGCAAGATTTTTCTGTTTTCCTTGACAATTGACTAGGGAGTTTCACTTGATTGAAAAGTGCAGTTGCTTTGCTTTGCTGAGGCAGAGAGCTCTGGAAGGCCTCACTGGAGGGAGCAGCTTATGTATCTTGACAGGCTTCTCTTAGCAGGTGCAAGGAGCAGCATGTAGCTCTCCTGGGCCACCTCAGAATGGAGTGATGCTTCTAGGTGGAGTGAAAGCCATATACCACTGTCCTAGGGGGAAGAAGAAAGATGATCTGTGGATTGCCTCTCCTAAAGCCTCTGACTTAACTTGTATGATTTTCAGAGATCCTACAGCGTTACATTTTTATGAGAGCGATGGAGATGAAAGATGCATTGTTCATCACTAACTGGATTGTAAGGATCTGCACAACCAAAAGGGTGCGGAGCGCGTGGTAATTTTGTGTCACCGTGTCCACACAATGCCGAGCCCTCTCCTGGGTGCAGAATCCACTCCCAGGAGGAGACTCTTTCAGAGACTGAAAAACTATTCTGCAAATCTGGTGTTGCCAGATGCAGAAGGACCACAGCATCAAGACTGTTCCAAAGTCCAGTGGCACTTAGGAAGTCTCTAAAATAGCCTTGTTCCTGAAATATTAAAGAATTACAGAAGTAAACAAGGATAAAGCACACATAAGAATCAGATCTACAGCGTATTTGATGTGGTTAGTAGCACTTGGAGACTAACAGGAGAAGTGTTGGTGCCATGAGCTTTCGTAGACACATCTACTTTTCAGATGCTTGGGCCCTCTAACATTTGAAGAAGTAGACATGCCCATTGGGCCCCCTAGCATCTGAAGAAGTAGACGTGCCCATTGGGCCCCCTAACATCTGAAGAAGTAGACGTGCCCATTGGGTCCCCTAGCATCTGAAGAAGTAGACGTGTCCATTGGGCCCTCTGGCATCTGAAGAAGGAGACGTATCCATTGGGCCCCCTGGCATCTGAAGAAGTAGACACGTCTACCAAAGCTCATGCCACCAACCCTTCTCCTGTTAGTCTCCAAGTGCTACTAACTACCTTTCTGGACTTTTTGAATTAGATTAACATGGCTTTTTCTTTGATATTGTATTCAATCTTGAACATAACTTTCTTAATAAGCACCTTACTAAATTCCTTCTATTCACTTCTTTATCCCTTCTCTCTCTTATTTAATTAATAAGCCCACTTCCCTCCCTGCCCTCCCCCAGATACTGGATCTATAACCTTTTTCAATTAGTGGCAAGACCACTCTAATGACCTCCTTTGTATCCTTGTTCCCCTTGCTTTGAAAAACATAATTCAGCATTTCCCCACAGCTCTTGCACCAAAAACTACCTATTATTTGACCACTATAAAGCACTTCCTTCCACACAAAAACAAAGTTAATTGTTCTGCTAACCTCCATTTAGTTGCATAATTTGTAATTACCACATTAATGGCCACATTTTTCTTGTTTGGTCCGTATAATTTATTTTCACTGTACTTTATTCATGTCCTAATCTGCTTTCTTCCAGAATTCCTGAAACCTTACATAGCCCCATCTTATATGTATATAAGTGCTTTTTTGACAAAATTACTGCCGACACTTGTATCTGTGTACTGCAGCTAGTGTGGCATTCTATACCATCTTCCTGAAAATTTCATCTGCTGCTCTTTCATCCTAATATTTCTAACTTTATTAATCCCAAACTTCTTTTTTAATCCACTTCTCAATTTTCAGTAAATATCTTTAAATTGTATTCCAGCCTTCTGCTAATATTCTATATATTCTTCGCTCCCATTCCTATGCCTCCTTTCTTCCTTTCACTACACTTTAAAATAAATTGTTTGGTGTATCTTTTATCCTTTCCATTTTTGGGTTCATAATTTGCTTATAAATTCGCATTCTTTTTAGCCAATGTTTCTTTCCCTCTATTTCTTCTATTTTTTAATTGGACCCCCTAATCTTTCATATAAATCTTTTATTATCTTTCAACATTCAGATATTACCTTCTTTTGTCATTTCTCTCATATTATCAAATTCAATTTAATTGGCCCAATACAATATATTTTTATTTATCTTACTAAATATTAATGTCCTATTATCAGTCTTGTTCATCTGTTTTTCTGTTCAGACCTTCTTCTTCTTCTTCTTCTTCTTCTTCTTTTTTTTTTTTACTATCATTGCATTCAAGCTCCATCAATTCTGAAATCTGAAATGCTCCATAGAATCCTTCCATTCTGGAGACTCTCCATCCACCTTCTTCCTGCTTTGTACTCAGAGTAAATTTCATAACGCTTATTTTCATATTCCCTGATTCTGACCAATTATTCTGTTTATCCTGTAGTCCCAGGATCCTATTTGATATTATTTCTGGTAAAACCTAGAAGAGAAAGAAAGCATTCCTTAGGTATGCTTATACCTTACTTATATCCTTAAATACCCTTAAATTTTCCAATTTGGTTATCCTTTTTGAAATCTGATTATAGTTTTCTAGGATAATATTTGATTTTTTTTCATTATATAAAACCATGAATGCTTCATCTTTTTAATTCCCATCCTATATTTTCAGAAGTATTTTTTTTATTTATTAACATAGTCTCTGACTTAGTCATACTAATTTTTACACATGATTTTATCTTGAAGTTATTAATTATATGTATTAAAAGTTGCTCTTTGAGTAGCAAGGCATAATCTGCAGACATTTACTTTAATTTCCTCTTGACCTATTACATATCCCTTTATGTTCCTATTTTGCCTTATTTCATTTGCCAGTGATTTCATGACCAATGCAAATAACAATACAAATGACATCCTTGCTTAATTCCATTTTGAGTCCCAATCTTCCTTGACTTGCCCTCCATTTACCCTTTCTCTTGCCTCATTTCATTTTCTCCCAGTCCAAAACCTTTACAAATATTGTATAAATAGCCATGGCTAATTTAGTCAAACACCTTTTCAATATCTACCTCTAGCGTGTTCAATTTCTTTCTATTTTGTTTTGAAAAATACAATTAATTCATAATGTCCTCTATATGACCTGCCTTTCCCAAAACCATACTGTTGTCCTTAACTAATTTTGACAGAATTACTTCCAACCGATTTGCAATAATTTGACAAATATTTTATAGTTTTGATTACTCAACATTATTAGCCTATATAATCCCAGGTTATCTGCCTCTTTATTTAGTTTTAATATTTTATTATTTTGGACTTTCAGAAATTGGGTATGTCTTGTTGCTTTGAAACCTTACTAAATACTTTATTCATTCTTGTCTAAATGGACTGTAAAATACACAGGTATATCAGTTGGGTTCATGGAATTTCCCTCCTTTTAATTTATTATTCACATTTCATTTTCCTTCTCCCAGATTCGGCATTTTCTTAAGTAAAGCAGAATTAACAATTAATAGTTTATAGTTCTCCAAAAAAACTTAGGAAAAAGCATATATTGTCTATAACTTATTGCATCTACTTCAGAAAGCATCTGAAAAATCTGATTTAAAAAAAAACATTTTCTGGATCACATCATCTAGTTATAGATTATTTAAGACTTATGAAATTATGGTCCTGAACTTTCTTGATTAGGAATGAATAGCCAAGAAAAATCACATTTGATTTTTGCTTTTATTCATAAAGTTTTCAATGGTTTCCTCAAATATGGAATTCCATCCATATAGATTTTATTTGTATAATTCCTTTTCTCATTTATGCTTGCCCATTAGTCCCAGCATTCATTTGCATTTTATGGGTCTGGATGGAACCAAAAGCGGGGGAGTATATGAATAAAAAGAACACATAAGCAGTTGGTGGGCCACTATGTGAGCCTGGACTAGATGGGCTATGATCCAATCTAGCAGGGGTCCTCTTAAGTTCTTACATCCTTATAGTCCCAATAATCTCAACATTTTAGTAGTTCCATAGGAGGTATACTCTGTGGTGTCCTCTAGGTTGTGGCACATATATTTTAGTGCCAGGTTAGTGCCACCTAGACCACTGGCTCTTAAACTTATTCATTCCTTATGCCTTCTTGCATTTTTAGATAAGTTCCTTCCCTTATAATTTTTTTCTATTGATTTGGATGTTGCAAATCAGTTTCCTTCCTTCCTTCTTTCCAATCCTATTTCTTAAGAACTGTGAGACCATTAGGTGATGGGAAATATTTTTAAAAGCAGGAATTCACTCAGCAGATTCCTAATTTTTTGTTTGAAACTCACTCCCTGGTCAGGCCTGTGGAAGCACCAATAGTTCACCAATAAACCAGCAGACTCATCTTGGGCATTCAGCATAACATTTTATGATATCACTGTGTGCTTTAGTGCTACTAATATGGCAAATTGCTCCGTCAATGGGCCAGCAAAAGGCATCCCAATTTTTGGGCATACTGGCACAGGAGAGAGAGGAGAATTCTGCAGAAAGGGCACTCTCCCCTCCTGTGACTTCCTATGTCCTCTGGGACTGAAGGAGAAGCATATGTCCACCATTTTAATACGGTTTTCTGATCATGGACTCTACCATAATAGAACGTTCAACCAATTCGTATGTTCTTTTAAAATGATCAGTCACGAAACAAAAACTATCCACAGAGCAAATGTTTATACATATTATTTGATTTCATGTGGAGGTGACCATTGGTTGAATGCTTCTGTATGAGTTAAATATCAATGGAACTATCTGCAAGAGAAATTTTCATAAACTCCAATTGATGCTGTGGCCATGGAGAGTCATGCAGACTCATACAATTGATTTCACTCACACAGTTTTAAAATTTGAAATATTTAAAATTTAAATATCCTGTTTACAGCTGAATATTGTCTGAAACTTTCAAAGCATACTGAAATTGCATTTGAACTCAGTTCATGTTTCCATGGACTGGAACCAAAGTTTGGACTATTTGGAAATTTGGATGAATGGAAAATCTTTAAAGAATTAAAAGAATCACATTTTTTAACTTTGTAACATGGTTGGATGTAAAGGCCAGATACTGAATGTAATATTACTCTTTATTTATTGACTAAAATCATGGGCCCCTTAGGAATCAATTCTATTCTACTCTTTCACATAGAAATCTAAATTAAATCATTTCCAACAGTTGGGTCTTGTATCATTTATGTTATTACTTTGGAGAAAATTGTGAAATTTCTGTGTCATCAGTTGAGGTCACTGATTAGGGGTGAAAATATTTATATTTCTGTCATAATGACTGTTAAGATATATAAGGTTCACTGTGGTTTAGCACTGTGAGTGTGCATTTCCACAAGAAAAGTAACATCTAGTATCCGGGAATTTGGGCTAGCTTCATTTCTTAAATAATTAGCAGTTCAAGTGAAAATAATGACTGTTTGGGTTTTTTTCTTTTTTTCTTTCTTTCTTAAGTTATAATTCAATTAATGACGAAGGGAGATTTCAGACACACATGAACTAAGGGTGTTTTTCCACTGTCACTAAAAGTACCCATTAAGTACCCATTAATGGGTCCCTATGGGGCAGGACCCCTTCGGAGATCGGAGCTCCTGGCTCCGGTCTCCGAAGGCTTCGCCCCGAACACGATCTCACCCATCTACGAGGCGTGGGCACCTGAATCTAGTCGCCCACGCCCCGCAGATCAGCCCCCATCCCCCCACTCCCCAAAGCCCCCACCCCACCCACCCCCCGAACCTGATCTCACCCATCTACGGGATGCAGGCGCCTAGAAGTAGGCGCCTCCAGCCCGCAGATGACCCCCCCCCCCCCAGTTTCAGGGCCTGGGGATGGGACGCGCACGCAGGTCCTACCTTCTCGGTGTCTGGCCTCAGAATGAGGCGAGGATGCCGGGAGCGCGCACCACACAGCGCGCTGATGCTCCCTATTGGACAAGCTTCCAACGCTCTCGGCATCCTCGCCTCATTCTGATGCCGGACACCGAGAAGGTAGGACCTGCGCGTGCGTGCCCTCTGCTGCCCTTTTCTTCTTCATTCATTGTTCCATTTTAAATAAAAAGGTGAAGAAAGTTGTCGTGAAAGGGACAAAACCAAGAAGGGTTAAGCATCACTTAGCTCCCTATACTCCATATTCACAGTGAAACTATAGAAGGCAGTTGATATTTTGTGTATTAGATGTCACATTACAGACATTTTCGACCTGACTAAAGGCTTTCCCCTCCTTCTCACAGCCTTCAGTGGATATGTATCTCCTCCATAATTTATTTTTTATATTTTGAAAACTGTTTTTGCCGGCTAACTAGTATTTTCTTTTATCATAGCTTTGCCACCACTAGCTAGACTACAACCGGCTGTTTTGCAGCTAAGATCTTCTGGAACAGCATAGAAATCTTAAAGGAGAGAGGACAGGAACATTTTAGGGTTGGGGGTTTCACTGGAGAGCTGCTTGGGACAATGCTACAAGTAATAGATACAGGGAATGGCCTCTGCTATGGGACTTAAGGGACTCCTGGGCTGCTTCCATTGATACAGATTCTTTCTGCATGGATAGCTTGATCCAGCCCAAGAACTGAGCAGACCAGGTGGCATTCACTGGGGGCTGCCCATATTTCCACAGGCCTGACCTGGCCTTCCTTGGAGACCATGAAATAACAGTTCCCTGGTTTCAAAGGGTCCAGGTTGGGGGAGAGAAATTGGCATGCACTGTGGACAGTCTATTTCTGAAGCTTTTTCAGAGCCTGGCAAAATGGTACCAGATTCCACACAGCACATGGGTTGCTCCAACCATCCACAATCCAAAAACAAAAAGTAGGCATGTTTTTTTTTTAAAGTGCCATGGGTTTTTTGCACTGGGAAGTGCTCCAAGCAGATGGCCTGTGCAGCCAGAGCACTTCCCAGGAGGCCATGCCTTCCTGGCACTGCTCTAGCATATGGATGCAGCATTCCTGGGTAGGAGTGAGCATGATTTGAGCAAACCAGGCAGAAGCTGACCCAGAGCTGCATGGAAACATATTCCTCTTGTCCTTAATGATTTAAGCATACATTGTATTTAAATATAATGCTGACTGTTCTGAACTGTCTTGTGCCCCCTGACTCACACAAAACACAGACCACTTCCTCATTTCATCTTTTTATTAGAATTTCCACTGTCTTCTGATGGGAAGGAGCAATTAATTAATTTGTTTTGCTCTGAAGCAGATCAATTCACAAGTCTCAGTCCCTGCTGGTTTCTGATGCTCCTTTGAATGTTCATTTAAGGTATATTTCTCTCTGTAATCAAACACTGAAAACCCACACTATTAATGAATGCATAGAAAAAGAAAGAAGGCCAGTTTGGTCTAGTGGTTAGGGAGCTGGACTCTTATCTGGGAATACCGGGTTCTATTCCGCCCTCCCCCATGAAGCCATCTGGGTGACTTTGAGCTAGTCACAGCTCTCTTCTGAGCTCTCACAGCCCCTCCTACCTCACAGGGTGTTCTGTTGTGGGGAGAAGAACAGAAGCTTTGTCAGCCACTTTGAGCCCCCTTAAATGGGTGAGAAAAGCAGGGTAGAAAAGCCCACTCTTCTTCTTCATCATCATCTAGTTACATGAAATTCATAACACGTAGTACACATGAGCAATGAGATATTAGGGAAATACAGTAAATATAGAGACCATTGGTTACAAAGTGGTTACTGTTAGTTTAAAGTCTGTAGGCTTATGGTTTCTATCTGGAAGTTTGCAGACAGAGGTTATAAAAACTTTTTCTGTCTGTGTGCTTGAATTATTCCATATCAGTGTTTGTGAGTCTCAAAAAGACTCCCACCCCCTCTGGTTAAATTAGTTCTATAGCTTTCTTCACAACTCAAAGCTGCATGTAAAAAAAAATTGAAACTTTTATATGTCTTCTACTGAGATACTAGCTAAAATTAGATGGAGGCTGCATCCCCACAGGGAACAGAAAGTGCCCAGTGGAGGTCTAAGGTCGCAACACTGGCACATCAATGACAGCCCTGGGTGCAGAGATTCTATAAAGGGCATTTAAGGGCCAGTAAGCTCCCCACAAGATATCCATCCTGCAGGCCAAGAAAAACAGTTCTCTGCATGCTTTTACCACCTTCACGCACACCTGCCACAGCAGTCTAGGAACACAGTGGCCACTTGAGTAACTTCCCATAATCCACACAGAAGTATTTTTCATTGCACTGAAAATGGCTGACATCTGAGGGCATTTCTGGTATGTTTAGAACAAAAACTCTCCATGTTGTATTTTGAACCTAAATAATGTTATTCATTTGTTATCTCAGAGCTCAGCCCTAAGCACATGGTCTAAGGCTGTTTCCACGCTTACTCTCCTGGATTGGGTCAGCAAGTATGGGCCACCTTGGAGTGGGATTAACCACTGGACTGCTCCTCCTGTCCCACAACAAACCTTTTGCGCACTTGGAAGGCTGTTTTGGGACAACCTTGCACTTAGCTCCAGAAATCACACCATCTTCTGAGCCAGCTTCTCCAATGGCTAAGAACTTTAGCTCCTACCCTTGGAACCCAAGGGGCACCTATTTCAGTGGCACAACTTGGTGCACTGCTGAACTGAGTCCCACTACTAAACTGGAACAGGGAAGTGTGCTCCCTTCTGCATTCCATTCCAGGGGTCTCTGGACCACCAATAGATCTTTAAATCAGATCTACCTGTAAACCAGTCTAGAGAGGGCCCAGAGGGGGGTGGGGTAGGCATTGCACTATACCAGGATACTGGTGAGTGTGAAATAGACCCTTAGAATTTTTATCTCGTTATTCAAAAAATATCTTGAAGTTGGAGCTGCATTCTTCAACAGGAGACCAGTCAGAGGCTGAACTTCATCTGAAGAATGCTAGCCTGCCTACAGTCCCCGAGTAAACAGAGAGAGGAAGAAGGGGTTTAACAGGAAAAGCTAAGGAGAGTCTTTAACCCTTTCCCTACTTCAGTTTGCTCTTATCTCTCTCTCTTTGATATGATTTCTTTGATTTCATAAACAGCTAAATAGATATACACAGAAAGCCAACAGGGGCTTGGGAGCTGCTCCTCATGATCAAGGAGTAAGTTCAGTCCCTCAAGACCAAGGTAACTGATCTGGAAAACCTAAGAGAAGAAGAGGGGAAGATGAATAAGGACCTCAGGGATGTTATAGTATAGTTCCATTCCCAGAGTGATGACTGTTTGACTACTACATAGAATAGAGATATAAACGAAGGAGGATATCGGTTTGAGGAAAAGAAAAGTTGTCCTCTGGAAAAGATCCATTCATTGCAGGATACACAGCTTTCCTGACATGTTCAAGTGTCTCATCTGAAGGGTGCACTGCTTCTAGAAGTGAGTGACAGAAATGTGGAGTGTGAGGTAGACATTCTGATTTTTCTGGCTTGTGTGAAGCTTACAGACATCGTAGTTCATCTAAGATAGGTTGCTATTCATGTGCAGATGGCACACAAGCAGGTGGCTTGTTCTGCCACAGTCAGGACACCCAGTGTCATTTCACCAAGCATTCAAACAATGCTGGAAGCACCATGCTTCTGGATGATCAGCCAAAACAGCTCTGTCTGGCAACTACAGCCTCCATAGCTGGCCCAGGAGGGGTTGTTCATAATGCAGATAGTCCATGGCATAGGCTAATGTCATGGGACAACCTGTGTCATTTGGAAACAGCTGTAGATTTTGCTCATAGTACACATGAGCACTAGGGTATGGGAACTACTTTGAGGTTATTAAACAGAGGACTGGAAGTCAGGACTTCCAAAGCAGTTTTTTTCTGAAATGGTACCTGTTCCAAATAGGAAGTCAGTACTAAAGTGTCTTAATGTGTAAATGGGATGGTATTGCTAGGGGGGTGGGGGTGGGCAGAGTGCACTGGAGACCCCTGGAGATCTGTGCAGAAAGTACAGAACACTTGAATGACTATGGGGCTGGAATGCTGCTGTTTAAAGGTAAAAATGTGACAGTGAAGCTCTTAAACAGCAGAAGAAAACAACAGGGGTGGGTGAACATTAGAATCAGAAAGTGTCGATGAAGGTGATGGAGACAATTATGTCTGCTCAAAGAGGGACAAGTTAAAATAGTCAATGAAAATATGGTGAGATGTGACAACTACTCAAAGAAACAGTGATGGATTGGGGGAACTGTACAATTCTAAAACTCCAGGTGTTGCAAGGTGAGGCCTGCTGATCTGGACTTGATACCAGATATGATTTATGGATTTATTAATAAATAGTAAATCTGTGACCAGGGCCAGATGACATTCATTTGAGAGGCCTTAAAATACTCAGATGTGAAATTGATGATCTTCTATTAAAAATATACTTATCCTAAGATCAAAGTATCTATGCCTGAAGAAAGGAAGGTATCATACGTAACACTAGGAAAATAGAGAGCAGTTAGCTTAACATCAGTTCAAAGTAAAGTGATGGGAACCATCATTAAGGGAAAAAATTAGTATGTGCTTAGAGGAGTGAGTGTTACTGGAGGAAATCAGCATGGCTTGTGCAAAAGTAAATCGTGTCTTATTAACTGAGTCCCTCTTCCAGGCTTTGACACCAGCATGCATAAGAAAGAGCCCTAGACCCCTCCTTAGTAGGGATGCACACAAATATCTGGGACATTCAAAATTCTTATGAATTCGGCCAAATTTGGATGTTCAAATTCGAATTGAACGTTGGCACATTCAAAGGCTAACATTTGAATTCAAATCAGATGTTTTGATACAGTCATATGAGGATTTGTATGCTATTTGTAAGCATTCATATGGGATTGAACATACGTATCAAATTAATATGCCACATTCGAAGGGGATCTATTCACACGGATGCAAATTTTCATGCATTCGATTCAATATGATACAGATCAAATGCAAAAACACACACATTTACATCCTTACTCCTTGGCACAAGACAATGCACTGTGCAGAAAGGGCCACACTGAAAGTTATTCCCTATCAATTGCTCTCAGGCAATAATTGAGGTTGTTAACTGGGGGTTTATTCTCTGTCTGCACTGGATCTCTTCTCACCAAGCTTATCAAGCCTGCCATTATAACAAGACTGAAACAGGGGCTGCCTGAATAATCCTCCCACTGTGCCCCTTTCCCCTTGTTTTGCTTGCTGTTACACATACGTAAGATGCTCTGGGAGCAACCTGTTCAAAAATCCATATTCGTATGAGTAGAAGGCATTTGAATGTGGTAAAATTCTATTCAATACCAATCTATTTGTACGTATTTGTACAAACAGTAAGTATCAGATATGAATGAATATTTATCTGATACGTATCTGATACAAATAGATACGTATCTGATACGAACAGATACATATCAGATACATTTCCCCAGCTTCACGAATGTCCGAACTACTCATACAAATGTCCGGAAACATTAATATTCGTTTGAATGTTAGTGTACAAATATCGTAACATTTGATTCGAGTTGGAATGCTATGAATATCTGTGCACATTCCTAAACCTGAGCTGAAGAGAAGGACACAAAAGGGGAGGGGTAATAAATCTGGGCAACTGTTTATTCCAAGTAAACTACCCAAGGTTACATGAAAAATGACCCAGTTGTTTTTTGTCTGCTCTTAGGAGAAGCTTTACATTTGGCCAGAGATTTTGGCTACACCTGTGAAACAGAATTTCCAGCCAAAGCAGTTGGGGAGCACCTTGCCAGACAGCACATGGAGCAGAAGGAGCAAACAGCGAGGAAAAAGATGATCCTAGCAACAAAGTAAGAAGCAGCAACACAATTTACTTGCCGTCTTGAAAAATGACCTTGATTTATCCCGGTGACACGGCTGCACGACAAAGCGTCCTGGACTGCCGTTTTTTCCCCTACTTGCAACTGCACGTAGGGAATAGTAAGGCCCATAGCGATGCGCATGAATGTTGTAAACATTTGAAATTCAATCAAATTTGATTGAATGTGGGCATTCAAATTCAAATGTCTTCACTTTGAATTTAAGCACTTGAACAAATTTTGAATGTTCTGTTACATTCGTTCAAATGATTCAAATCATTTGAATGTACAGATCCATTACATTTTTATTCCATATTATAAGCGCAAATGTGTACGGATACACATGTTATTCGTACAGATAGGTATGTAATTATTTGGGCTTATAATATGGAATGAACTTGCGCTTGCAAAATGCAGATACATTTGTGCTTATAATACGGAACGAAAACAGGATGCATGCGGGATAAAATGGGATGCATACGAAACGCGTACAGATATGTATAACATATGCAAATGCTGTTGACATTCGCGTCTTCAAATTCGAATCTAACATTTGAATAAATAGATCCGAATTGGTTTTTGTTGCATTCAGATTCTAAACATTCAAATCAAATGTTTTTACATTTGGTTCGACTACGAATTGAAATGCAAAATAAATAAATAAATCATGAACTTAAGGCTGATTCAGGCTTTTTTCCTTAAGGGCCAACATGCCTCACTTTTTGTTTCTGTTGTGTTATCATTGCCCTCTGCTGGACGTAATTAGAACTGATTAACTGTGTAACATGAATGTATGCCTTGCTGAAAATCTGCCACCGATGACGATGAAGAAGAAGAAGATTTGGCTTTTCTACCCTGCTTTTCACACCTATTTAAGGGGACTCAAAGTGGCTGACAAAGCTTCTGTTCTTCTCCCCACAACAGACACCCTGTGAGGTAGGTGGGGCTGTGAGAGCTCAGAAGAGGGCTGTGACTAGCCCAAGGTCACCCAGTTGGCTTCATGGGGGGGGGGCCGGAATCGAACCCGGTATTCCCAGATAAGAGTCCGGCTCCCTAACCACTAGACCATACTGGCTCACATCATCATTATCATCATCATCATCATACTTTTGAACCAGGTTTCAAACATGGGAGTGCTTTCCTTTGTTCTTGTTTTCTTAAAGCTATGCAAACAAGGTTTATGAATGGCTTGTTACATATCATGCTTTCTGGTGCTGGTGTTGTGGATGCATGCAGAAAAATTATTTTTAAAAAAACGTACGTGATTGTCCAATGTTGATCATGGTTACCGTGTGTAAACTAACCCATGTTCAGTGTTACAATGAATGTGCTTTTATAGCAATTATCACTTTATAGTCATATTAAAATCATAGAACAGTGTAGGATTTAATAAAGATTAAATTATTAACACTAGATTCATATTTATCCTACACTGTCTAGGACTCTCATCACTAAAGTCTTCATTAAGATGAAAAAATACTCTTTGGGTACTTCTGCATTGACCCTTTAACACCCATTAAGCACACATTTTAAACACTTGGGAACTCCGCGTCCGCACGGCAGCACCCATTAGAGACAAATCGGGAAAGCCGCTTCCGCATTGATGTGTCTCTAATGGATGTTAAGTGGCCCTTAAACCGGTTTCTGGGAAGACCACGTTGAAGGTAGTCTTAATGGGTACTTGTGCTCTAAATCCGCATTAATGGAGGACACGTCCGCTCACGGACGGGAGAGAGAACACATGGGGCGGGGCAGGAAGTCGCCATGTTGAGTGAGGCAGGAGAAGCACAGTCCAGCCACGAAGTCCCTCTCACACGGGATTTGCATCAGGCAGGTGCCCAGCTATGGCAGCAGAGGGACAGCAAGTCTGAATGTAGCGATTCCATGCACAAAAAGCCAGCTTTGGCACCAGGCGGGCACTGGATCTCGTACACGCCACTGATTGGTCCGCACACGGCAGGAAAGGAGTGGTGACTGACAGCTGAATGCTCCAATCACGCAGCTCCTGGGGCAGCCGTCTGGAAATCTGTGCTACTGCGTCCGCACAGCGAAGGCAGAATCTGTTCCTCGCAATCCATCCTTCCCACGCGTGTGCGGAAGCATGGGGCCTTATTAAATCCGTACTTGTTTGAGACAGATCTTGCTAGAGACACATTTCATAAAAACAGATCTACTTAATCCGGATTTCAAGTGGTAAGTGCGGAAGCACCCTTTGAGTTCATTTACTGTTTCTATACTAGGAAATCAGACAGAAACGGGGTAATGGAAAGAGGCTATCCTAGCATAAAGGATGGTATAGAGCAGTGGTCAGCAAACCGTGGCTCGTGAGTGTGGTTCTTCCAGCTTAGGAGTACCCTAATTAAGTTAATACCAATGTACCTACCTATATAGTTTAAGTTTTAAAAATTTGTCTCTCAAAAGAAACTCCAGTCGTTGTACAGCTGATATTTGGCCCTGTTGATCAATGAGTTTGCCGACCACCGGCTATAGTGCATGTCAACGTTCTGAGTGTATTTTCATGACTAGAAAGGATTTCCCTAGATCCATTCCTGGCACCCTGGCATGCACCCATTTCATACTTACTGGCAATAGATCACAGACATTGGTAGAATCAAGGGCAGAGGAAGGAAAGACAATTTTGACATCAGATCTCCTCTGATGTCAGAGCTCTCTGTCTTCAGAGCAGAAAACCCTGTACATATTGCAGAGGCAAGGCATTTCAGAGCAAGCTTCAAAATACTGTGGTCTTTTATCTCAAAATGTAGAAAATGCTGTCTTGAAATATTTTGTTCTGAATTTGCAAATGCAAATGTTTCAACTTTAGAAAGCCACTTCTTATTGATGTTTCAAATAACTGTGATCACACATTAATTCAGCAGTCTTCCCCAACTGATGCACAGTTTGTAAGGAGTTCAGTACCAGTAAACAGGAAGAGATGCGACTGCTAAAATTTATTTATTTTGCTGTCATGGGCTGCATCCACACCAGTGATATTAACAGAGCACCCCTGTAACCCATTGAGGAAATGTTCCCACGCCATCAGAGGCCTTTTTGCAATACAGCTGGATGGTTATGTGGGGACATGCGGGGGCGGATTCCCCATTCACAACTAGGCAGGTTCCCACACCCCACCCAGGTCTGTCGCCTTTGGACTGTATGGGCCAACTGGCAGACAGCCAGATCCCAGCCTGTCCTGGGGTCCTGCGGGCTTTAGCCAACCCAGTCGCATCAGCTGGAGCCTGCAGGGACCCACTGGGCCCCCACCCCCACCCAGGGGACTGCGCCACTCCCAAGACACATATGTGACTTACCTCTTCAGAGGTCGGGGTTGGACTGACAGGCCCCAGTCTGTTTTACGGCGAGTCTGATTTATGGCATTGTGTGCCTGCGCATGCCATGGCCCGCAATTGGGGCACAGCACACACCTGTATACAATGCACTGTTCGATGGGACAAGCATCTCTGGAGTGGCGCGGTCCCCTGGGTGGGGGTGGGAGCCCAGGGGGTCACTGTGGGCTCCAGCCAATGTGACTGAGTAGGCTAAAGCCCTCAGGACCCCAGGACAGGACGGGATGGTCTTGACCCTCCCCCAAAAGGGGCTGTTGGCCAGAAGGCCTGAAAGGGCCCAATGGCCATGAGGCAGAGTGAGACCGATTGCTGTCCAGCAGGGAGAGTGCAAATTCTCTCCCTGCCGGACAGCTCTGAGATGGCTGGAGAAGGCTTGGGCCAGGTGTGGAGCACGATTTCGTGATCTATACTCTGGGCCCAATTTGGCCGCCCTGGGATGGGCTGGGTGTGGACAATTCCAGATGGAACTGCCCCCAGCAGAGCTCTGTCCCAGGGCTGGCCTAATTGTTCCCCAGGGTCACTCATGTGAACTGGCCCCAGGTCTGCCAACAGCCCTCAAGGGGCAAATCTGTTCCTAGTGGTGCCCTTAACAGAATACAAAAATAGCCCCCCAAAAAGTAGATTTTGTTCTCATTTGCCTCCACTCATTTGCCATGCACAGTGAGAGTAGGTGGCTGACACTGAGCAATTTTGGCCCAGCGTGATGTATGCCAGACCAAACATGGCTTTCTTCTAGGACCATATGTGATCTGTCCCTAACCATGACAGCTGGAAGGTTTGAAGCTTTGAACTATCCAACAGAACACCAAAATCCCTTTCGTGGTCTGTCACAGGAAGCTCAGAGCACGTCAGTTTCTAGGCATAATTAGGGTCCTTTGCCCCAATATGTATAAATTTGCGCTTACTAAGAGTAAAGCGCATTTGCCACTTGGTTGCCCCCAACTCACCCAATGTCAATATCAAAGTAGCAAGTTTTTTGTTTCCTTGAAAATGAAACAGAAAATGAAACCTCTTTCCTACTTGATGTGCAACCCTTCTTCAAAGAATCCCCTTTGGCTATACCAGCATGCAATAGTCCAAAAATCACATAACTGGCTAAAAATGGAACAGAATAACCTGCCACACAGTCACTGCAGTCAGAAGTTCTGAAATGTGCAAACATACCAGAGGCAAATAAGTCTTATGAAGCTCTTTATCTTCCCAAAGGAGCCATAAAAATAATTAATCTGCCTGGATTCTCAAGACCAAACAGAATCTTAAAACATTTACCTAAGACTAACACAGACCAGTTCACACATCAATATATCACTTTAAAATGACCCCTTCCTCCTGAAATTGATGGAGTTTCACCCAGACAGATTCGTCTCAAGATGGGGAGGGACTCTAGACTTGCTTAAGAGATTTTTTTATTGTGGCTTTCTAGAGCTATGTTTTGAGATTCTAAGGGCTGAAATTATAGAATATCTTATCTCGTCATTTTAGAAGAGTTTCTGGCCCATCTCATTTGAAAAATACTTTGTTTTATGGTGCAAGGGCTCAGTTGCTAGGCATATGCTAGGCATCAAAATAAAGCATGCCATCCCCATTTGGTTACTTATAAATCTTAGGCCATTCCCACAAAGGCAGCCTGAGGAGTTGAATCCAGGGTGGAAAGTGGACTGCTTGCGGTTAGAGTGCTGGATTCAGACCTCATAGTCACCAGGTTTGATTCTGCACTCCTCCACAAAGCCAGCCAGGTGACCTTAGGCTAGTCACAGCTCTCATCTGAGCTCTCACAGTCCCACCCACCTCACAGGGTATCTATTGTGGGGAGAAGAATAGAAGGTTTGTTAGCCACTTTGAGTCCTCTTAAATGGGTGAGAAAAGTGGGGTAGAAAAGCCAATTTTCCTCCTCCTCCTCCTCCTCCTCACTACTGGAGTGTGGATACTATGACAAACAAACATTCACTCTAGTACAGTGGTTCTCAGCCTTGGGGTTGAGACCCCTTTGGGGGTCGAACTGCCCTTTCAGAGGGGTCGCAACAAGTCTCCCGCCACCCTTCCCTCCCACTTCCCAGCTGGTCTACCCCCGTGGTTGGGGGTCTCCACAACATGAGGAACTCCATTAAGGGGCCGCGGCATTAGGAAGGTTGAGAACCACTGCTCTAGTGTGAGGACATCAGCCATTTTCTGTCTTCAGAGACAGGGTCCACAGACATCTGTTGAGATGTCCCTCCCACCTCTATGAATCCATATGAAGGAGAGAAAACAACTCAGCTTCCATAATGACCCTGAGAGTGGTTTTTCACAACCTTAAGTTAGACAACTTTTGGGGCTGGCTCAGGGACTAAAAAGGGCAACTGAACCTGTTTGACATGCTACCAGAGTGCTTTCTAGGGCTTAATGACCACCTTTGAGGGTAGTGCCACATGGTGTATCCCGATGGCCACTGTAATTAATCCGATTCGAATCCGGCATCCCCATGCAATTCCCTATTCCCTGATTTTATGAGGAATATCCTGCCTGAATCCGTAGGGGAAAAGTCCTCACATGGGGACAATACCAGGTTATTTGGGGTGGAGGTCTAGCATTCTGGCCAATGGAAGCCAGCTGTGGGTAGTTTTCTGCAGATGTAAAGCTCCCCCCGCCCCTGCATCCCTTGCCAGCCTCGCAAAAGCTCCATGCAGCAGGAAAAAGGCAAAAAGGGGGAGAAGGGGCTTTAACAGTTTCCTACAAAATCTTTTAAAAGATTTTTGCTGGGACCACATATCTTAAAACATATTTCTTGCATGTGTCTTTTGAAACATGCATCTTTTGCAAAGGATAGAAGCTTAGAAATGCTTGAATTGATACATTATAATCGCAAAAGGGAAAGCCATGAAAAGGGGAAAGTAATTAGGATCACATTTGCTTCTTCTCTTGCAAACAGGGTTTGTGGGGGGTTACATTGCCCCGTATATCTGCATGAGCTTACTTTTGGACAGTAATCTCAAAAGGGGTGAAGAGTGTGAGAAAGTGGGGTGTGCAGCTGGAATTTATTTTTAATACTTCAGTTTTTGCTTTTTTCTTGCAGGCAGGGTTTTCATGGGGGGGAGGGGGATTTGAAAGCCTTGCTTTTAACATTTAAAAATAGTCCCAAAACCAGAACTAAAAAGCTGCATGGGGGTGACTATATTTGCATTAATTGACGGGCACTCAATCCAGATTAAAAGTAGTCCTCAAAAAAATAATCCAAAGGGACTATTTCAGAACTAAATTTCATCCATGGGGACTTAGCCTTAAAGGAGGAAGTCCATATGGGAGACATTTCTCATGAGGATAACATTTATTACGTAAGTATTGATGTGGATCTTAAAATAGGACTGTGGGCCTTTCCGGCCCTTCTCTTGCCAGGGGAAGCCAAGACCTACCCTCCCCACCCCGGCATGGCGATTCTGAGAGAGGCAGGGCCGGGGTCTATCGCGCACGCACCTGCCGCAGCCTACATTTCCCAGCAACCCTCACGAGGGTGGCTGACCCCTTCCCATTGGCCACCCACCCTTCTGACGGCTGCTGGGAAATGTAGGTCGTGGTGCGTGCGTGCACGATCGATGCTGGCCCTGGCACTCTCAGAATCACCATGCCAGCGACCAGGTAAGCATGCGAGTGCAAGTGCGCGGCCCCAGCTGGGGTGGGGGTTGCTGGCTGCCACTTCCCCTGGCAAGAGAAGGGCTGATCGGCCCTTATCTTGTGCGGGGGAAGCCAGGGAAGCTGGTTGCCGGTCTCGCCATGACGGAGGCTGGTAGGTGTGTCCACATGTCAGAGAGGCAGAGCATGCGCTCTGACTCTTTGACAGCTGGGCATGCGCTGGCAATCCGGCTTTTCCCCCTGCCACTTCGGAAGCGTTTCCTTCCGAACTGGTTTCAGGGGAAAAGCCAGATGTAAGACCTGGTTTTTCTGGTCTTACATCTGGGTCAGATTTCGGCAGCAAAACCGGTTTAAGCAACCGGTTCTGCGCACCGACGTGTGGACGTGGCATCCTCAAAGGGACCTTAATTCCGGTCTCTGTGCAGATGCCACATCCTAATCCTTCCCACATCTAGCTCTAAATGCGTTTTTAGAGCCTGTGCGGAAAGGCCCTGTGTTTCAGAAAAGATGCAGATTCCAGAAGCCCTGTTTATAGGTGTTTAGATCTAATTCTGAAAGTAAAATTTAATGCAGTGTTTCCATAAGATAAAGATGTTAAAGGCCAATGTTGGTTTTTCTTATTAGTATAAAAGTAATTTGAGACATTGGAAAATTAACAGAGGTAACTGTATAGTTTTGATTCTTAGGAGTGTATCCTTACTCCTAGGCTCTGAGCTGGAAGTCTTCTTATCTGAGGCTCTTTCAAGTACAATGAATTGTAATGGCTTAAGGTTGTGATGTCTTTGCATTTTGCTTCTGAGCCACAGTCCGAAGTTGGTAGACCAGCCTAGCAAGGTTTCTGGATCACCTTGTCTATATAACATACCACCCCTCCTGGTAGCCTGCTCTCTCTGCACTAGAGGAGACAATAGGGGCAGCCTACAAAATGTCCCGTAGTTGTGTAAGTGTTCCAGCTCATATTCCAGAGCTTCTGTGTGGATGCCACACAAGCTGTGGTCAGATACAGATATACCACAAGTGAAACACCCAGTGCTCTTTGGCTGGGCACCCAGAAATGCCACTGGAATTGTGCTACTCCAGACTAGGGATGTGCACAGTTTTACATGTGAATTTGATTCAAATTGAATGTCAAAACATTCTATTCGATTTGAATGTTTAGAATCTGAATGCAAGAAATTCCAATTCAAATCGAATACATTC
The DNA here is from genome assembly GCA_023333525.1 of Aspidoscelis tigris stejnegeri. Taxonomy (NCBI): domain Eukaryota; kingdom Metazoa; phylum Chordata; class Lepidosauria; order Squamata; family Teiidae; genus Aspidoscelis; species Aspidoscelis tigris. The sequence goes on along the minus strand of JALMGA010000019.1, from coordinate 4,046,979 downwards.
GAATCTATTTGTTTGAATGTTAGACTCAAATCTGAAGATATAAATGTTGACAACATTCGTATTTGAAGATACAGATGTCAACAATATTTGTATGTGTCATACGTATCTGTATGCATTTCATACATGAATACATACAAATATGTATGAGGTGCGTTCAGATACGTATGTGTACAATCGTATCTGTACATTTGAATGTTTCGAATCATTCAAACGAATGTTTTGGAACATTTGAAATTCATTTAAATGTTTGAATTCAAATGTATAGCCACTCTATTCGAGTTCAAATGTCCACATTCAATTGAATTCAATCAAATTTTTAATGTTTAGAACATTCGCGCACATCCCTGCTGCAGACACCCAGCAACTTCAGAGGTGTGGACCAGCAGCGTCTCAGGCCATCTACAGAAGACTGTGACTCATGATGGAAGCATATATCTCGTGCAGTTGCCCAGTCGGCTGGTCCTCAGGCAAAACTTGAAGCATATGCTTGAAGCATACAAGTAGCCCTGTTCATTTTGCATGGCACCGTTGGTGCACACATTTCCCAACGACAAGCAAGAACTCTGCTAGATGGCTTGCTTTCCTCTTTACACTTTCTTGCAGTCATGTGATCACAGTCACGTGATCAAGCAGCTCCAGAGCTTCCAAACCTTGATGTAGAGCTGCGGGCCTCATCCAGACAGTGAGAGGAAAAAGCAGAATCTTGTTTGGATCCCACAATTGCCTCTTGCTGTCCCTGGGGCAGGCCTGGACCCTTACCTGTCTGAATGCTTGCTCCCACAATGGTGTGGTACAAAATGTTGCTGCCTCCCCATGCATGCACAGTTGCCGTGCCCATACATGTGACCATTTCCAATATGGTGGATTCTAGAAGCATAAGTCCTCTCTCCTAACAGCATAGTTAAGAACTGTTTTTTTTTACAATAGCAATATTGTAAGATTTAATCCAAAATCCTGGGGCTATGTTGGGGTTGTCATGGACACATCTGGCAATCCCAACATAGTCGTGGCCTAATCCTGAGCTTTGCACCCCGTCTGGATATAGCCACATTTTCTAAGCTCCCCCAGATTCTACCTCACCCCAAATCTGCCTGAGAATTGCTAGTAGCATAAACCTCAAGAGATGCTGCAGCACAGGAAAAAATGGAAAATTCTTTACAGTGAGTCAGCTTCTCAAACCGTCTAGTTCAGAATCACTTATAGTAGATGTCAGTGACCATTAATGTTTTCATCCCTAACCAATGAGCTGCAACACTTTCTTCACAAGTTTTGAAACAGCATCTTAAAATGGCCCCGATGAACCTGGAAAGAAGGTTACACAAAATATTTCTGGTCTTCTGCCTGTTTGCACGTACCTCACTTAATCCAGATTAAGAAGATGCGGATCTTTGGAATCCAGTCCTTGTGGAATCTGATCCTTAAAGGTCTGCATCATGGTGAAGGCCCCATGTGCCTGCACAGGCTATCTAGCACCCTATGGCAATGGATGCTAAACAGGCCCCCTGTGCAAATGCCGTAGCACCCATCCCAGGCCTTATCTAGGCCCAAGCCAGAAGGGCCACCTGTGGTGCAGTGTGATTGGCCTGTGTAGCCAGCAGTCATGGCTTACTTCTGTCCACACAGGGCGCAGCAGAGAGATACAGCTTCATAAGTGCCTATGCAGCAATGGCAAAGCCAGACTCCAATTGCCACTACACAGCCTGTGTTCAGCTTCATAGACTGCTATGAAGGCCTGCAAGCCTATGTAGCTGTGAGTGGTGGGATGGAGCCAGAGCCACCCACTGCAAATGGTGGCCCCTGGACCCCGTTGTCCTGGTCTGGTCTTCACGGCAGGACAGCATTGAAATCACCATTAAAGGGGTCTTGTGTTCATCCACATTTAAAGGCCTGGAGACCCCATGAAATGCAAATTTGGTGGCACTCATGCAGACAGCACATTCAGAATGGGGTCCTTAAGGGGTTGTGCATGGAGAAGGTATGTAACTGGTCCATACCAATTGCTTGACTATCAGGTTCCTAATGGGGTCTTCACTGCATGTGCAAAAGGGCCCTTGCTTAGACCATCCGGTCTTTTGCTGTTTCTCGGCATATATAATACTTCCATGAAAAGAATAATGCAGTAAGATACTATGAGTATATCAAAGCTGTCAGCTACTACCTTCTTTGCTTTATTCTGATTTTGATCCAATCTTAGGGCTATGTATGAGAGGCTTTCTGAGTATTGTTCTGAAATTCAGCTAGTATTGGATGGGTAACTCAGAAGTTATTCAAGGTGGTTAGTAGCAACTGGAGACTAACAAGAGAAGGGTTGGTGGCATGAGCTTCTGAAGAAGTAGACATGCCCATTGGGCCCCCCAGCATCTGAAGAAGTAGAGGTGCCCATTGGGCCCCCTAGCATCTGAAGAAGTAGACGTGCCCATTGGGCCCCCTAGCATCTGAAGAAGTAGATGTGCCCATTCCCCCCCCCCCCAGCATCTGAAGAGGTAGACATGCCCATTGGGCCCCCTGGTATCTGAAGAAGTAGACATGTCTATGAAAGCTCATGCCACCAACCCTTTTCCTGTTAGTCTCCAAGTGCTACTAACTACCTTGCTGGACTTTTCAAATTAGACTAACAGCTATTTCTCTGATATTGACTACCTCAGAAATTATTGATGTCCCCCTTATAAAATAGTTATTTTGGCTCCCCTGTTGTCCTCTGGGGAGGGTGCTTCTAATGACTGGGTGGCAGGTCACAAAGATATTCCTACCGACCAAAGGATGCCTCCTACCACACAAAGCGTAACAGCAAGATTAGGGGAAACAAAGGGCTTTCCTTACTTTAAAAGGAAGAAACCAGTGTTCCCTTTTACATTAGATGTCGTCATCTCTCACTGCTTCCAAGATGATGGGATGCTTTTCTCTGTGTTTGACTTTAGAGGCAGCAACTTTGTCACCACCAAAGTAAAGGAAACACTTTTATTTCCCCTTGCATGCAGCTAACCAAAGGAAACAAGAAAAGCCCCTCTCTCCCCATTTGAGTAGTGATCAAGATAGCTGCCCAGATGGTGAAATGGTCAACTGTTCATTGGTTTGAACAAAGCAAAGCTTTTCTTCTTGTTGTTGCCCTTGCTTCAAAGAGATAAATTAGTTATCAGTTGAGGCTAATAGAAAAGGGAAAAGGCACAATTTTGTTCCAGCCTCTGAAAAAGATTTCCTTAAAGAATGCTCTATTTTGCACTGGAGCACCCAGAAGAACTCATTTCTCATGTGAAACCTTCTCACTGAGAACAGTTTTGCACATCTCTATCTAAAATTTGATATAAAGCATGTGTGATGACCACGGCCAGCAGCCGCCAACTACTAGGCCCCAGCCGGGCATCCAACTTTCTTCAGTTTGGCCACTATAGCCACGGACTTCAAGTTCTCTTTTAAATAGCAGGTTTCTAGGCCTTTTTTGTTGTTCTTGTTCAGCAGCGAGCTTCCAACTCTTAGGCTTCACTGTTGCAGCTACGTTACTATGACAACTCTTCCCCCCTCCCTTGAGCGACTGAGCCAGTATCAGGCCTCAAGCAGAGTGTCTTTGAAACAATTATAACTTTATTTGATTACAACTCTTATGTTAGTTCAGTTTCAACACAAGCAGTTCTCATTAACTTATTTTCTTAACTCAAGATCCTGCCTAATCCCTATCTGGATTCTCCTCAGGACCCGGATCTGTACTGGCTAACTTCTACCTAAGTCTAGCCCCAGTCACAGAACAACAGCTCTGACAGGAAGGCCCTTTTTATAGTCTCTGCCAGGGTTCCATCCCTTCTGATTGGCTAGTTTCTCTGGGATGCCCCCCCTTTCTTCAATATGCTAATTGAGCTGGGCTCAGCCCCTCCTCATCTGTTCTCTAACCTTCCTGGTCAGTGCCTTTTCCTTTTAGTACATTATATAATATTTACACATATGTAATCAAAAATACTACAACAGGTGCATTAATCAAGCTTGGGCTCCACAGCATGATGGGTGAGACAGATGGACGAAAGTAAGCCCATTCTAATTGAATTTACGAAGACTGGAATACCAATGGCTAGAAAATGCTTGGCCCTGATTTCATGGATGATATCTATCTTATCCTTTTCCTGTTCATTGAACATGAACTTCTGAGTGGATTTATGACCAGACCCTGGAATAGGATAGTTTGTTATGAAGTGTTTTCTGCTAACTGAAGCCAATATATTATATGTAAGTTAGTTTGTTAGCAAACATGACGCGAGTTCTTAACCACTGTGTATATGTTCTTCTCTAGGCAAATATGTAAAGAATTCCAGGATCTACTAAGTCAAGACAGATCACCCTTGGGATCCTCAAGACCTACTCCAATATTGGATCTTGACATCCAGAGACATTTAACACATTTCAGGTATGGCATTTGTGGAGCCATTCAGATAAAGATATTTGATAATTATAAAAACGCGTAAATTATTGTTTCAAATGAACATAATTTTGAGAAGTATGAAGGAAAATAATTTGTACTAAATCATTCTGCATTAGGACAGAGATCTGTTAAAATTAAAGGCAGGGCTGTTAGCAATAAAATGTGCCCCAGCAGAGAGCTTACAGAGGATGTGTAAAGATGGACTATTGGGAGCCAGTTTGGTCTAGTGGTTAGGGAGATGGACTCTTATCTGGGAATACCAGGTTTGATTCCTTGCTCCTCCACAAAGCCAGCTGGGTGACCTTGGACTAGTCACAGCTCTCTTCTGAGCTCTCGCAGCCCAAGGTGTCTGTTGTGGGGAGAAGAATAGAAAGCTTTGTCAGCCGCTTTGAATCCCCTTAGATGAGTGAGAAAAGTGGAGTAGAAAAGCCAGCTATTTTTCTTCTTCACGTTTAGGTTGGAATGCTTTTCCACATTTACTTTCTGTGAACCCTCTGTGCAGAAATTTGGCTCTTAAGTCTTAGAAGCTTAACAAAAAAACTAACCGAAAGTGGCTCACATGCTGGAACTATGAGAAGAGCAAGGTGGCAATTAGAAGCCTTGCACTGATCTTCTAATCTGCTTTGCAGATCATGATGAACCACAGCTGCATGTACATGAACAAAATTCAGAGTCCTCCTGGTGTCAGCAGACGAGGGCCGTGTTCCCATTATAAGCTTATTTCAGTTTCAAAATGGTTTCAGTCCTCACGGTTCCCACGTCAGGTTGGCTTAACACGCTTTCCGTGTGTTAAATTGCCCCAAAGCATTGTAAATGTTAATCCTCATTTCAACAGGTCTCACTCCGGTTCGTGCACTTGAAACGTTTTACATTTTTTACTGTGGGAACGGTACCGTGTTAAGGGATGAGAATGCGTGTTTAGGGTTTCTGTCCCCCAATAGCTTGCTTCCAAAGATAGTGATTTTACTGTAAAAATCCACCCCTTAAAGCAGCCACTACAATGTAGCAATCCAACCACTTCACACCTGATAACAAGATTGCAATTTTGCAAAAGTTCTGACCTTTAAAAAAGGGAAAGGAAAGAAAAGCAGCTGCAGGTTCTGTTTTTAAGGCTGTGACTGTGAAGTGAGTGGGTGAAGGGGGCTTGAGTTGCCGCTGCTGCTGTGTGCCCTGGGCAATGGGGAGAGGAGGGGAAAGAATCACTGGTTGCCCGCTGCCGTTCTTCCTCCATCCAGGCAAGCAGCAGCCACCCAGCCACCCAGCTAGGCTCCATGAAGGGGTCCCTTATGGGTGGCACGTTCACGCCAGGAGGAAGAGGGCAGGGCACCCCAAAAAGCGGCTTTTAGAAAGTAGCCACTTGAGTCCCCCCTTGAGTCACGTATACCACCTATGATCCTCAGAATCTGGATGGAGTTGAAAGTAATGGGATCAGGCAAATTCGTGTTTGCATCCAGTTCTATTATTTCGGTTTAGGGAAACTAAATTAAGCTTATAATGGGAACGCGGCCAATGTTTCCAGACCATTTTGGCTCAATGAGACGAGTGGTAGGGGTGACATTCCAGTAAGCCCAGTTTCGGCATTCTTAGGCCACCCTCTTAACTGTAAGGATCTCCTGGTCACCATGGAAATATAGGTCATGACGTGGAATACAATCACAATTGCTGCAGGAGACCAAAGCTGGTAGATTTCCGCCAGTATTTCTGATCCCTGGCAGCCATTCCACTGCATTTTGGGACTGCTGCAGGTAACATTCTTCTTCAGGAGAGTTCTTCCAAAACTCTGATGCAGCATATGGTGTAGATGGTGTGCATACACCTCTACAGCAGGTGCTCCACAATGAAGCCCAGATCCATTCTCAGTGTAGAGAAAGCCTAAATGCCGGTTTTAAAGTTGCTTCCAGTTGCCCCTCATATTCTAAAAATGGCCAGTTTCAAGAGACATTTCCTAAAGTTGAGCCATGCTGTAACTTCAAAACCAGGGAATTTAATGTTTCTCACCTTCAAATTTTGTGAGGGAGGAAGACACAGCAGGCACTTAAGAACCTAAGAGGAGCCCTGCTGGATCAGGCCACAGCCCATCTAGTCCAGCATTTTGTCACAAACAGTAGCCAACCAATTGCCCATGGGCATCTCAAGCAGAGACAAGGACAAACCACCTTCTGCTTTCAAATCCTAGCAAATGACTTCCTCATGGGCTTTAAGCCTTTGATTCTCAGATAGGTCCATATAAAGCATTTAACAACCTAATGCTAAAGTACTGTTGTTCTTCAGCATAAGCAGTGCCATTTCCATTTTAAAGTATTACCTTGCTAACAAAGGAGAATGGAAGCATTTTTAAAAAAAGATTTTGTAGAAATGTCACAGAGAGATACTTCATGATTAGACTTGATGGTCCAAGAAGTCCCTAGAGCCAGTTTGGTCTAGTGGTTAAGGAGCCGGACTCTTATCTGGGAGCACCGGATTTGATTCCACCCTCCCCCATGAAGCCAGTTGGGTGACCTTGAGCAAGTCACAGCTCTCTTCTGAGCTCTCACAGCCCCACCTACTTCACAGGGTGTTCTGTTGTGGGGAGAACAGAATGGGTGAGAAAAGCAGGACAGAAAAGCCAACTCTTCTTCTTCTTCCAACTCTATGATTGCTGCTGGTCCAGGCCAAGTGGCACACACCTATCAGATTGAAAGCGGTGAAAAAAGTTCCATACCCCTACATTGCAAACTGAGAGCATTACACTGCAACACTGGAAATGTTGCTGGACTCCAGGACATGGTCTGTGCCAGACGTCTGTCAGCACTACGAAGGAAGGAATGGGAACTGGTCTTATCGCATGCAAGGGGTTATTTTAAAATGGTTTCCCCTAGAGTGCTCCAGGACTTGGATTCCACATCCAGAAGTGGGCTGGGTGGGTGTGTGCATCTGTCACATGTAATGAGAGTTTGTGCCCTCCTATGGCACACTTTAATCTGCATACCCCATGGTCCCGGCACATATGTATGATCATAGGGACCAAATGGACATTCTCTTCCCTTATTATGGCATATTTCCATGAGGGTAATGGGAAATGGAGAGTTACCAACTGGAAGCCTCCCTTTGAACTTCACAAATCATGCTTTTGTCGATCAAAATGCAGTACAAGAAGATCCAAATCAGGCCTTCAGTAATTTGTCCCATGTCATTCTACAGGCTAATTGGATCTTCTTAAACTTATTACAGTTGATTACTCATATGTCCCATGGCTGAAGGGAATTTAAATTTTTGGAATACAGTACAATGTAAACTCATACTACTTCTCATTTATGTCCTTGAGTTGACCCCAATTTATGGTACGTTTCCCTAGTACAGCAAAGCAACAGAGCATATTTATCAAACCAGCATTTCTTCCATACTACTTCTAAATATTTTCTAGATCTTGTCATTGTGCAGGGAGACGTTTTTGAGGTCAAATGGGCCACCCATGGGGTTAGATGTTTTTCATGCTGAGCAAGACATAGAAGATGAATGTTCCTCTTTCTGAGCATCATCAGTCAGCCAAGGCTTGTTGTAAATATTTGATAGCAACTTCTGCTCCTACAAAACCCCAGGCTTGGCTGTTGTTGGGATAGCCAGATTTCTCCTCCTCCTTGATAATTTAGACATAACAGAACTTTCTTTCCCACAGCCTATGATCATTAAATTTATATAAGTATATTCCCTATTTATTTATTTATTTATTTATTTATTTATTTATTTATTTATTTATTTATTTATTTATTTATTTATTTATTTATTTATTTATTTATTTATTTATTTATTTATTTATTTATTTATATCCCGCCCTATACCCTAGGGTCTCAGGGCGGGTAACAGCATATTTAAAAGACAAGAATATTTAGAATAAAACCATATATAAAAACAGTATAAAACATTAGTATGTACAGTAGGGAAAAACTGTGCCACATTCAACCAAAGGCCAGAGCAAAGAGGTGCGTCTTTACCCCCCTCCTAAACGTATACAGTGAGGGGGCCTGACGCACCTCAAGGGGGAGGCTATTCCACAGCCTGGGGGCTATTACTGAGAAGGGCCTCTCTCGAGTGCCCACCCGTCTTGCTACAGAGGGTGGTGGGACAGCGAGAAGGGCCTCCCCTCCAGATCTTAGGGCACGGGCAGGTTGGTATGGGAGGAGGCGTTCCTTCAGATATTTGGGGCCCAAGTCATTTAGGGCCTTATACGTTAAAGTTAACACCTTGAATTGGGCTCAGTAACGAATCGGCAGCCAGTGCAGCTCTTTTAAGACCGGTGTGATGTGCGTCCGGCCCAATCCCCCTGTAAGCAGTCTTGCAGCTGCATTCTGCACTGGCTGTAGTTTCCGAACCGTCTTCAAGGGCAGCCCCATGTAGGGTGCATTGCAATAGTCCAATCTAGAGGTTACCAGGGCATGGATGACTGTGGCCAAGTCGTCTCTGTCCAAAAAAGGCTTAAGCTGATGCACCAATCGTAGTTGGGAATAGGCACTCCTGGCCACGGCTTCCACCTGAGCTTCAAGCGTCAATGCCGAGTCCAGGAGTACTCCCAAGTTACGCACCTGTCCCTTCCAGGGCATTGCGACCCCATCCAGGACAGGGTATTTCCCAACTACACAGACTCGAGACCCTGTGACACACAGCACCTCTGTCTTGTCTGGATTCAGCTTCAATTTATTGGCCCTCATCCAGCCCATTACTGCCTCCAGACACCTGTCAAGCACTTCAACCACCTCTCCTGATTCAGATGGTACAGAGAGATAGAGCTGGGTATCATCTGCATATTGATGACACCTCACCCCAAATCTCCTGATGACCTCTCCCAGCGGCTTCATATAGATATTAAATAACATGGGAGATAAGATCGACCCCTGGGGAACCCCACAAGTGAGTTCCCAGGGCGTTGAATCAGTATCTCCAATAACCACTCTCTGAGATCGGTTCTGGAGATAGGAGGAGAACCAATGCCAAGCACTGCCTCCCGCTCCTAAGCTCCATAGCCTCTCCAAAAGGATACCGTGGTCAATGGTATCAAAAGCTGCTGAGAGGTCCAGGAGAACCAACAAGGTGGCATTCCCTCTGTCTCTCTCCCGGAGTAGGTCATCAACCAGGGCGACCAAGGCGGTTTCAGTGCCATAACCAGGTCTGAAGCCAGATTGAAATGGGTCTAGATAATCAGCTTCATCCAAGCATGCCTGCAGTTGAACAGCAACAGCTCTCTCTAGAACCTTGCCTAAAAAAGGTATGTTAGCTACCGGACGATAGTTGTTTAGATCTTCTGGATCCAGTGAAGTCCTCTTCAGGAGGGGGTGTACCACAGCCTGTTTAAGGGCCAGTGGGACCACCCCATCCCTCAGAGAAGCATTCACTACTTCCTGAATCCAGCCGGTCATACCTTGGCGGCTAGCTTTTATCAGCCAGGAAGGGCAAGGGTCCAGAGAGCATGTTGTTGGGCGCACTCCCGCAAGCAACTTGTCCACGTCCTCAGGTCGCAATAATTGAAACTGATCCAAAAGAATTGGACCAGACAGTTCCCTGGACGCCTCCCCTGGACTAAATCCAATTGTGACATCTAATCCCCTGTGAATCTGAGTGACTTTGTCCTCAAAGTGCTTTGCAAAACTGTCACAGCAGATATTACATGGCCCTGGCTCACACTTTCTTGAGCTGGATTTTATAAGGCCATTTACTATTCTGAAGAGCTCTGCTGGACGGCTACTTGAGGACGCAATGGTGGCGGAGAAAAAACTACTTTTCACCGCCATCACCGCCACGTGGTAGGCATGATAATGCGCTTTAACCCACCTGCGCTCTAGCCGTCGACCTTCCTGTTTCATGGCCCGTAGCTGCATGGAATACCAAGGAACTTTTCGAGCTCTACAAGAATGTCGAGGACACTTGGGGGCAATCGTGTCAATAGCCCTGCTCATCTCCTGATTCCAAAGAGAGACCAGAGCTTCGACAGGAGCACCAGTCTTGCCAACCGGAAAATCCCCCAGAGCATTCAGGAATCGCTGAGATTCCATAAGTCTCCGGGGGCAGACCATTTCAATAGGTCCTATGTCCCCACAGAGGGGAGCTGTCACTGCAAGTCCAAAACTCACCAGCAAGTAGTCCGTCCACGACAAAGGGCTGACAGCCAACCCTCCTATCAACGGAGTGCCACCAATTGGCTCCGAGGCAAAAACCAAATCCAGGGTATGACCTGCTGTATGAGTTGGACCAGTTACATGTTGAGACAGCCCCATGGTTGTCATGGAGGCCATGAAAAGCTGAGCCAGCCCACTGAGTGTAGCCTCAGCATGGATGTTGAAATCCCCCAGCACCACCGTGGTGGGGGCTTCCAACACCACCTCCGAGACTACCTCAGCTAGCTCAGATAGGGAGGCTGCTGGGCAGTGGGGTGAGCGGTACACCAGCAGCATCCCTATTCTGTCTCTCTGGCCCAACAACAAAAACAGCCCCTCAACCCCCTTTACAGAGCCAATTGGCCGTCTGGTGAGGGAGATGGAAGTCCGGTGGAGTACAGCAACACCCCCTCCCCTCCTCTCTGGTCTGGAACAGTGCTGCACCGAGTATCCTGGGGGACAAAGCTGTGTGAGACTAGGCCAACCCATTTCATCCACCCAGGTCTCAGTGATGCATGCCAGATCGGCCCTTTTATCCAAAATCAAGTCATAAATGACAGATGTTTTATTCCGGACCGATCTGGCATTGAGGAGTAGCACCACCAGAGCAGGGGGCTGGTTGACAGGCCTCCCCAAATTCCGTTGGCTGGGAAGCAGAACAGAAGGAGTGATAGCTTCAATATATCTCACACCCCTTCTCTGAAACTGTCTCTTCTGCTTCCCAACACCATATCTCCCCCTGCCCGATACCACTGTGATGGTGGCCCCCTGACACAGGTCTCCCCCTCCTGCCTGGCCTTGGCACATGATTCCCCACCCAAAACAGATAAAATACCCCAAATAAAACAATATTAAACAGTTAACAATTAAAATATCAATTCTAAAAACAAACCCTAACCCACAATTTTTTAAAAAAATCCACTACATGGGAGGGGCAGGGGCAAATGCCCAGGTACAGGAGTTTGGCAGTTCTCCTCTTCCCTCCCCTCAGCCTGTGTTATAGCTGGATGCTGGGTGTAGCCCAAACAAACCCAGGAGGCAGCAGAATTATTCCTCCCTCAGCAGTTCTTATGCTGGTGGCTGGTGAGGGGCGTGGCCCAGGAGGCAACAGAACTCTTCCTCCCTCAGCAGATCTTATGCTGGTGGCTGGTGAAGGGCGTGGCCCAGGAGGCAGCAGAATTCTTCCTCCCTCAGCAGTTCTTATGCTGGCTGGTGAAGGGCGTGGCCCAGGAGAATATACTTACCTTCACCAAAATATCAGAACACTTTTTCAAATGTTGGAACATCTGTTGTTCTTTTCAGCTGTTACAAGTAGATCATCCTCCAATGCTAGGATTCTACACCAAGAAAGTGATGCTTAGGGTTAGGGTTAGGTTGAGCCAGTTTGGTCTAGTGGTTAGGGAGCCAGACTCTTATCTGGGAATACTGGATTTGATTCTGCCTTCCCCCATGAAGCCAGCTGGGTAACCTTGGGCTAGTCCCAGCTCTCTTCTGAATTCTCACACCTCCACTGTAACCAAATGTGGAGTTAAATTTTGGATAATTTGGATTAATTTGAAGCCCCAAAATACCCCAAATTTGAACCCCCAGGGAATTTGTAGCCGGATCGTTTTACATAGGTTTTGAATAAAAAATACCATAAACAGAGACAAAACTCATTTCAAATTCAAAAAGCCAGTATTTCTTGTTAAATCGGTGGAAAAGAATTTATTAGAAATATGGAAGAAAAGTTAAAATGAAATATAAAGCCATATCAGAAACATATTGCATTTAAACATACAAAAGAAGAAAAATAAACACGCAGATCCCATACATGGCTAAATAAATGAGCATTTACCATTAAGATATCTTTGTGCATTAAATTAAGCCCATCCCACTTTTATTGAGACAACTAGCATGTAGCTATCCCCCTTTTTTATGGAGGAAAAATCTGAAAATGAGGGAAATTCCTCTAAGAACCATTTTAAAAGCCAGAAAGAAAATAGTAAATTCCTAATACTATAAAAAATTCCCTAGCCCTAGCCAAAACTTAAGAAATATAGGGGAAAATATCAAGAAATAAGGAGGAATGGAATGAAAACCAAAAATCTTATCAACGTGTTCCTCAATATACCCATAAATTCAAAACTGTAGATGTGGGATTTCAGCAGGCCAGTGTCTCAGGAACAAATGACTTTGAAAATGAAAATAATGAGTAAAAATCTCCCAAAATTAAAAAGAAATGCTATTAAAAATGGTCTTATTCAATTGCTTTGACCAGAGGAACCAACCTGCAAGGCGCAAACTGGGTGGCATTTTCCACCAGAGGAACTGGAGACATCCACAGCATTGCTTGACATAAACTTCTTTTCTCTATAACACAACTCTAGAACCATGGGGCATCTATGAAGCTGATGGGTAGGAGAGTCAGATCAGACAAGGGGATGTATTTCTCCACCCAGAGGGTCATTGGTTTATGGAATTTGCTGCCAGAAGATATGGTAACAGCTACCAGCCTAGATGGCTTTAAGGAAGCGTTGGACAAATTTATGGATGGCAGATGTATCAATGGCTACTAGAATGAATGCCTAGGTGCATCTTTCAGGCTGGGGCGGGGGGGGGGGGAACCGGGGTGCTTCTAAGGCCATTTGCTGGGATTCAGGAGCAGGAGAAGGTTTGCCCTTGTCTCTGCTTGAGATACCCATGAGTATTTAGTGGGCCACTGTGTGTGATGGGATGCTGGACTAGATGGGCTGTGGCCTGATCCAGCAGAGGTCCTTTTATGTTCTTATGTCCAATACTTCATCCCTCACCCTCCAACCCAAACATCTACTTTTGAAGTTGCATCTGGCTTGGAAAGTGAGATACATTTTTTTTTTACTTTTTTGCCTTTCCTGGATCAAAAGAAATAAATATTTCAGTGGGCAAGCCTTCATTTTCAGCAAAGTGGGGTTGGGGGCGGATAGAATCCGCGTACTGTAACCTCTTCAATATTTCTTTCTTTTTCTCTCCTTTGCAGTTTGATCACTCATGGCTTTGGAACTCCTGCTATATGTGCTGCCCTCAGCACTTTCCAAACTGTTCTCAGTGAAATGCTAAATTACTTGGAAAAACATACAGCGCACAAAAATGGCGGAGCAGCAGAATCCAGCCAAGGACATGCCAACTCGGAGAAAGCCCCCCTGCGGAAGACTTCAGAGGCTGCTGCTGTAAAAGAGGGCAAAACAGAAAAGACAGACTAGCTACATCAAACAGAATCTATTTCCAGAGAAATCTTGCTGCTGATATTTTTTTTAAACATATATCTATCTATATATCTATCTCTCTATATCTATCTATATATCTCATCAAGGGTAATCTGGATCCTGTGGACCAAACCGAGTGGGGGAAAAAACATTTTTAGAAGCCCACTAGGCCTAGCAACCTTCATGACAGCAATGTACAGAAACAGCAGGATGAAGTTGTCACTTTTTTAAAAAAAAGAAAGAAAAAAAAACTTCACTCTCTAAACTATGGTTTTTGTGTGTGTGTGGGTGTTCGCATGTACATTTGGTCATTGCAAATGATACACACTGTCACGTTTTTTCCTTCTTAGCACTTCCACACTTGGAAGAAGCAGCTCAAAATTAATCTGTTTCAGGTTAGCCCTGAAACCTTTTCCTGACTGGACAGCATATTTGGGGACTATGAAAAAATGGTCACCTCGAGGGCATAGCTGCTGGGCCGGATTCCGCCACAGCGACCTTTCAACGGATGAAACAGAAAAGACAATAAGAAAGGACACCAAGAATGGAAAATTCAAGAATCTGGTTATCCTTAAAATAATAAACATTGAGTTATTATGACTCAGTATCAGAGTCCTGGGAATTTATGCAACATCGGAGTTGGTCTTGTTTTTTGGTTTCAAAGAGTATTCTTGGTTCCTTCCCTTGAAAGGGTGTTCCAGGTCAGCAGCTTCAACCTACCCTTTAAACTTAGCAAGTAGTTTCCATGTCTCTAGAAAATCTGATACTGGAAATTTCCTTTTGCATTACTCTGATTTTATAATGCTTCTTTCTCGAAATTATTGCTTACTAATGTGGTCATGACGAAACAGGATTTGCTCTGATATTTTTGAATGCATTTAGAACAGGACACCCGATGTGCTCCTATGGTCATTCCCATTATACTCTTTTGATTGAATGTCTGAAAGCGTGTGTTCAAACTGTATCTGGCTTTAGAATCAGAATCTCTAGCTACATCCAGATGGCCAAAAAAGGCAACATCCGCTGGGGTGACTTATCCTGGCAGATTTCATTAGCCGTGGGCAGAAAGCGGCTTCCTTCAGGAGCTATTTCCTGTCCAGTGCTAAATTACACCACTAGAAATGTGTTGCTGCAGCTAGAACTTTTGTTCAGAGCCTGCGTACATGGCATGCTCCCTGGCTTTGCAGTGGAATCAAAGACGACCAGTTTCCTGGTCATGAAGATACAGCATCAAAATAACCAAGACGGCTGGTCTTGTGGAGTGGGAGGGAATCAGACTGCTTGACTGTTACAAATATCGCATAGAATATGTACAGAAGGTGAGAGCAGACACACACATTCAGGACTTCTGCTCATTCAATGTTTATACAGATATTCTTCAGTGTTTTTCTCCCTGAATTTAAGTTCAGGGTTGGTGGGCAGCGTTTGCGTCGTTAGCACTGGGGAAAAAACAACCCTCCAATTTACCTAGCAACTCTCACAGCGCAGACAATCCATCCCAAACCATCCACACGACCAAAGCAATGATTACCATGCGTTCTGGCACATGCCAGGCCAATTCTGTGGCAATCGCAAGGTGTCACACATTTGTGCAGCTGCAGTCGCCCCCCCCCCTCCTCCCATGCAGCATTCACAGTGGAAGGAGGTGTGAACACTGTGTCTAGGAGCTTATCAGGAGCTCCCTATCTGCTCCTGTGGAGCTGAGGAGCAGTAAAAACTCTCCACAACCTTGGAGGATCAGGAATGTTCCCAGTAGCTTTTGGATGGTCTGGGATGAAGGCAACAGCGTAGTGTGTGAACAGAGCATCCCAGAGTGTACGGGACATTTCCAGCTGGCTAGTGCAAAACATACCTTACCCAGCTGAAGCTACCCAACTACCACACTATCAAATTCAGATTCAGGAGACAAAAGACAAAGGAAAGAGTGCCAAACGTGACCAAAGGGCATGTTTTAACCTCATTTCAAGACCTTCTGATACTTGATACCCTCAGGAAATTTCTTCCAAATCCAAATGTACCTGGACTTTGTAAGCAGCCTTTGTACATAGTTTTTGAACCATCAGCTACTTCCCCCAGATTTAGTCAGTGCATTTTCACTAACTGATAGAAAGCAGTATTTTTCCCAAGGCAAAGTTGAACGGCTTAGCTGAAAATTTGGCAACCCTTGGATGTAGAAAATAACTCCCTGAGATGGTGTTTACCAGCCACACAGCTCTTCTCATTGAAAATGCACAGGACTGGTTATACCTCAGCACTTTACCTACAGACACCATTTTCTGTGAATAGCCAACGTAGATGAACACTCGAGAAGGAGGTGCTGCTGGAAAGTGCAAACTCGCATTTTTCCTCTGTGTGCCAGAAATCTTCAAGCAATGTCCCCACATTGCTAGGCAAAGGTGTGTTTGTGCTTCAGTTAGGCATATTCATATATGTATGTTCCCACAGCACTGGTAAAACAAGCAGAGCCACTAGCTCTTTAAAAATCCCTTTCAAAGTAATGAAGCTGTGGTTCCCTCTGTGTGGAAGCCTCCACAACAGAACTTTGTAATCTTAAATACCAGTTCATTGTGATTTCCAACTCAAAATGACCGGAACAGAACTAATTATCTGTCTATGTAAATACTGTGGATGCTGGTGGAACCATTTGAACCAATTTTTTCTTCTTCATGGTTGGAAATACAATGTGAAAATACTTCCCCAATTCATCCTTTGTTTGAAGTCCTAAAATGAAGAATGGCCCACACCCTTCTAAATAGGTAATTGGCTCCATTGCTGATCTGCTCTAGTTAACAAAAACTTCTCTTAATGTTCAGATAAAATATCTGTATCTGTGTGTCTTGTTAAATATGGTAACAGTAAGTCTGCGAGTCAGTTTGGGCTAGTGGTTAAGGAGCTGGACTCTTATCTGGGAATACTGAGTTCGATTCCACCCTCCTCCACAAAGCCAGCTGGGTGACCTTGGGGTAGTCACAGCTCTCTTCTGAGCATTCACGGCCCACCTACCTCACAGGGTGTCTACTGTGGGGAGAAGAACAGAAGCTTTGTCAGCCACTTTGAGTCCCCTTAAATGGGTGCGAAAAGTGAGGTAGGAAAGCCAACTCTTCTTCTTCAATGGAAGCAGCTATGTGGTGCTCTGAAACTATCGACAATAATAATGTTGCCTCAGTGACAACTTGATCAGATGCAAAAATGTTTCCTGACTAATATGGAGTTTTTTATTCAAAAAAAAAAAAGCTGAATTGGTCTTGAAAGTGAATATTGGAAGAAAAGGGAACACGTGATGAAGGGTGGCATCCGTACGCCTAGGCCACCTTCTGACCTGACACCCAGAAAGCACCCTTGGAGACATCCTTCTCACAGGGTAGGGAACTAATTCTAAGGGTTCCTGCCACACACTTCTGCCCCTGCTGCAGCTGTGTGGATGAACACAAACCACAGGGATATATGTTACCTTCAGTTCTCTCTAACTGGCCCTATTACAGGATGCTCAGGAAATGACCAGCTTCTAGGGCCGTTTCGTAGAGGTAAGAGCAGAAACAGAGGCTATGGGATAAAAGTCCCCTTCCCCATAGTGTAAGAGCTGTGTGGTTATACACCTGCATTGCTGCTTAGCCAAGAGCCACAGACACTACAACCCAAGCAAACCTTTCCTCCACTACAGCCACAGATTTGGGGAGTTAAAGTGATGCATTGCTCTGGTCTGTAGGCCACATCATTTTTAGGTATGTTTGTGTGCGTGTTTAAAAGACCTTTCTCACATTGTGAAATGCTGGCAAGTCCTTTATCGTACTTCTAGAACTAATTCTTCATCTAGTCCATGTTCCAAAGTCTCACCAAACTGAGATCTTAGTAAAAGATTGACACCTCCAAAAAGACGGGCACCCATACTTAAGGCCTCCTTCATGTATGAGGGCTTTCTCGAATGTACACCTAAAATATTGTGTGTAGGACATACAAGTGTTTAAAAAGACATATTTTAGACAAGTTCACTTGTCACTTCATTGGGAATAAACTACAAAATAAATGAAGCCTGAGGTCCTGGTGAGTATATCCTTGGTGCCAAGTGCCAGTTTGTTGCTGTGTAACCTGTAGATTGATCTTTTTGGTCAAACTCTGAATTCCCATGCCATTCCAGTCTTAACCCATGCAGCCTTGAATGGTTCTTTCTTTCTTTCTTTCTTTCTTTCTTTCTTTCTTTCTTTCTTTCTTTCTTTCTTTCTTTCTTTCTTTCTTTGTGGGAAAGAAAAATCACGAAATCCTTTTGCTCTAAGTACTAATGAATCAGAACAGGCTGCCGTTTAATCCAGGTGAATTTGAATTTATCTTAGTCTTCAGAGAACTCAGTTTGTTATCCACTTGTTTATTTTAAAGGGCAGTAGGAGCTGGTGATTATAAAAGGAGCCCACAGAAGGATTATACCATAATTTCTTCCCCTTGGCTGTGTTAACAGGCTCTGTAGGTGTGTGCTGACTGAGAGTCAGGAGTATGAGGTCTTCTCCCTGCACTTGATAAAGATCAACTTTCCATATCTTTAACTAAGAACGGTTTTTAAACTTTTTAAATATAAATATATATATGTATATGTGTGTATATATATATATATATATATATATGATGGATTCTGTACTGTACAGCAGTTGTGATTGTACTTAAATGTGAGTAAGCACTTGGTCACGAGCAAGACAAACGTTACGGTTGCATCACCCTCCCCCATTTATAATTTGATGGTGAAACTCATGTCCCGTTAACTTTCTGTTCCTTATATGACCTGTCTGTCAGACATGACTCAGTGAAGAAGTTGATGACAATGACCACATTTAAGTGAACATTTCATGGCAATAAAATCTATGTTGATTTATGCACTTGGAAATGATTTTTGTATGTGAGGTTTCTAAAGAGGGACAGTGTATTAAAATCATGGGCCCTCCATCCTCTTTTCCTTCTATGAGACCAGGAGCTTTCAGCAGCTGTACCCAGAATGCAATGCACATAGCATTCTGTAATACATATGTGTGGAGTCAGATGGGACAAGCAGGATGGGGTGAAAAAAGGTCAGTACGTGGGAAAGCTTTAGTGTAATATTAATTTGAAGTGAGTCCAAAGCTGAGCAGGGAAAGGACTTTTTATGACAAGGAGAAAACAGCCACCTCAATTCTGAAGCTGCTGGTAAGTATGAATTATCTGAATGGAGGCAGAATTTGTATTCTATGCACAGCCTATGCACATGAATGCACACCACAGAAATTCTGCTTTGAAGGAAAAGCAACAGCTTTAGGAAATCCCATTATGGATCTAACTGGACATGTGTTTTATCTTTAGGTGTAAAACACCGTTTTGCAGATCCAACTCTGGATGTGACTCCATTTACCATGGTCGTCTGGCTGGGTGGTTTCTTCTCCAGCATGCCCTGACTGATGCAGTTGGATTTTTTGCGGCCATTGGTGAGGCCACATTGTCTGTTGCAGCACCTGGGACATCAGCATCTGGGCACAGCCACGGATCCAAATGACAGACAGACAGACTAAGGGGGCCAGGGCACAAATTTACAACTTCAGTGACCTTTTTCATTCCTTGACCCTAACATACCCTGGCCTGGCCGCTGATGCATGAATGACGGCCTTCAAATGCTTTGGGGTGTGTATGAAATGAGATGCACTGTAGAACAGTGGAAGAACATGAGAACATAAGAAATGCTCAACCAGATCAGATCATTGTTCCATCTATTCCAGCAGTCTTCTCTGGCCGGGACCAACCATCTTGTTCTCCTCCTAGCAGTCACCCAGCAGCAGGAATTGGAGGGATATCAGCTGCTAGCTGAAACAGCCATGGAAAAATAAAATTCTTATCTTCGGTAAAAAACTATGCCCTAGAGCAGTTGTCTGTGGAACTAAAAAAGAGAGATGATCTTGAACTTTATTTCAAATGGCATTTAATTTACAGTAAACAGATGTCATTTGATCAGAGAAATAAATATAGTTGAACCATTTGGTAGCACTATCCATAATGCTATAAATCTTAATATTAGCAAGAAGTAGAAAGTCACACAGTAGGTTCAAGATAATTACCTATGGGTGTTTTTGCACTTAAGTGACCAGAATGGCCCGGCACACTCATGGATGGTGCATCCACAGATTATGATGTCACCTCCATCCCATAGCAACCCAGAGTGTGAGTGGTCAATATCAGAGAAATAGCCATGTTAGACTCATTCAAAAAGTCCAGCAAGGTGGTTAGTAGCACTTGGAGATTAACAGGAGAAGGGTTGGCGACATGAGCTTTTGTAGGCATGTCTACTTCTTCACATGCTAGGGAGTCCAATGGGCAAATCTACTTCTTCAGATGCTAAGGGGCCCAATAGGCGTGTCTACTTCTTCAGATGCTGGGGAGGGGGGCATTCGGGCCCCCTAGCATCTGAAGAAGTAGATGTGTCTATGAAAGCTCATGCCACCAACCCTTTTCCTGTTAGTCTCCAAGTGCTACTAACTACCTTGCTGGACTTTTTGAATTAGACTAACATTTCTATTTCTCTGATATACTATTCTCCTATGCTATTTTGACCTTCTGCTGTTATAAAGAGCTTTTCAATGCTGACTGATTAACTTTGTTTTAGATAAATACAGGCTGACCAAAATATGAGCTAGTACAATTATCTTCATCCTAAAATGCAGGTAACTTCTTAACATGGACTCTACCTATGAGCTAGCAATATTGTAAAATGTAATCAAATGGAAACCTAACTGTTATGCATAACATAATTTCTTCAGTTTCCTTATTGGAAGTATCATTGAGTTTACAATGTGCTGCTCATAGCTGAGGTATGACCACAGCTCATTATTAACCATATTTTTCTATACCTCATTATAAACTTTCCTACTGTTCACAGGGCTGGGCATTTCTTTAGTCGTACATAAAGAGGAGGAAAGAACATTACATATAATAGTGACCTCTATTGGAAAATATAGATCATAGCAGCATATGTGTACAGCAATGTCTCCAAGAACTACACACAGTATAAGGAATAAAAAACCCCAAGTACCTGCATTTATATACTATTCTTCTTCCAAAGAGTTAAAAGCATCTTGAATCTCTGCCTAGTAAATGGCCTTGAGACGCATAGAGCCTTTGGTGCTAGAAGAAATACACAGCTCTACTGCCTAATCATCAATAGTGTTAGTTTTATTCATCTCCCTGATTTTGACTTTTCAAGTCATTCCAGTTAGAGGTCCTCACTAGAGCACTTTGTGGGGAATCCCATGGTTTACATTAATACAAAGTTGTGTATTCATAACTTTTGAAATTCATATGAATTTGGCCAAATTTGGACATTCATATTCTAATGTTGGCTCATTTGAAGACTGATATTCGAATTTGAATTGAATATTTTGATATATTCGTGTGAAGCTTCATATGAGAGTCAATCCGACAAGGAGAAGCATTTCTCCACCCAGAGGGTCACTGGTTTATGGAATGTGCCGCCAGAAGAGGTGGTGACAGCTACCAGTCTAGATGGTTTTAAGGAAGGGTTAGACAAATTTATGGACAACAGATGTATCAATGGCTACTAGAATGATTGCCTAGGTGCATCTTTCAGGCTGGGGTGGGGGGAGAGCAGGATGCTTCTAAGGCCATTTGCTGGGACTCGAGAGCAGGAGAAGGTTTGTCCTTGTCTCTGCTTGAGATGCCCATGAGCATTTGGCGGGCCACTGTGTGCGACAGGATGCTGGACTGGATGGGCTGTGGCCTGATCCAGCAAGGCTCCTCTTATGTTCTTATGTTCTTATTTGTATGGGATTCGTATGGGATTAAACATTCGTATCAAATTCAAATCCCCCTACCCATCAGTGGTTTATTTTTGTCTGTTCAAAATCTTCCAACACTGAGTTAAATCAGATGATCTCTAAGCAAGATAACGTTCGAACCTTTGCCTTCTGACGTATCCACATCAGCTACTACAAGCTTTGTTCAGCTTTCTTGTGCTGGAGCCCACTGCTGCGTGAGATCCATGTCAGCCTTTTCGCAATCGCTCTGATGGGAGAGGTGGAGTCTGCTCCCACATGGTGCATCCTCACTTCTATCCCAGAAGCAGCTCTGCATGTGCTGGACTGTGCCCCAGTAAGGATGTGCCCAAATGTTTAGTGGGGGGGGGGGGGGTTTGCATTCAAATTTGATTCAAATATTTAGAATCCAAATGCAACAAAAACTGATTCAAATCCAATACATTTGAATCTATTTGTTCAAGTGTTAGGTTCGAATTTGAAGATACGAACGTCAACAACATTTGTATGTGTTATACGTATCTGTACGCATTTCATACACATCCCATTTTATCCCGTATGCATCACGTTTTTGTTCCGTTTTATAAGCGCAAATGTGTGCAGATACGTATGATATTTGAAGAGATACGTATGTGAAACGTATACATCTGTACATTCAAATGTTTCAAATCATTCAAACAAATGTTTTGGAACATTTGAAATTTGTTCAAATGTTTAAATTCAAATGTGAGGAAATTCTATTCAAATTTGAATTGAATTGAATTTTGAATGTTTAGAGCCTTTGTGCCCATCCCTGTCCCCCAGGCATTTAGTTGTAGAGAGCTAAAAGTTCTCGTAAAGCCCTGTGCATTCCGTTCACACCTCTTCTGGGTGAACCAAGCATGAGATGCAGCTGACCGGCTGCAGTTGCATGCCACAGTGCGCAGTCACTACAGCAACGACACCACACAAGTCTGTGGCTGTGGCAAGTCATTCGCAATGATCACACTCTCTGTGCTGTTCTGGATAAGTTTTAAATGCATTGAAGTCAAAGTGCAGATGCCCAATGCATCCTAGAACTGAGCCGGCCTTTGCACCTGCTGCATATTGGGTCAACATTTTCTTTGAACTACATATGATGCAACTGCATTGATAGTAAAGTATTTGAGAAGGCTGCTCAGAGACGTTTCAGAGGTGATATATGTCGTATCTCATTTGATTCATCCCACCTCTAATGCACATTAAAAGACCAGAAAATGTACTTCCAGAACACATTAGAGATGGACTGGAAATGAGATGAGTACATTAGGGGCACACTCTACCACCTCTCAAATGCTTTTGATGTTTGTTTCTTCTGCATGTGAACACAACCTCAAGCTGTCATCTCATATCCCATCACTGTGTGTGAAGACCTTTTAGGTTGGTTCTGATAGCTCAGTAATACTTCTTCTCGTGTAGATGCATATAACAGGGAAGAAAGCACCTAAGCCACTTTTAAATCAATCACCAAAAACAGTTGACTTCCAGTCCATTTTCAGTCCTTCACCAAAGTGGGCCATGCAGAAACCTTGGCCCTTTCTGCACTTGTCCTTATTCTGGAATTTATCTTGGGATAGGGGTGTGCTGTCTGGATGGTAATGCAGACTCTGGCAGGCTTTGCCTGAGGTCTGCCATAGTCTGCGTTAGCATTCAGACAGCAGGCCCCTGTCCCAAGATATGTTCCAGGATAACGCCAAGTGCAGAAAGGGCCCTTGCTACTGTGAAAGGGTTCTCAGGCTTCCATCCAGGCCTTGGCTGCATCCAACCCCCATGAGCCATAAAGATCTCAAAGTCATTTTGTTAATCTTCAGTCATGTCTGATTCTTCACGACCACATGGACCATAACACACCTGGCTTTTCTGTTCTCTACTATCTCTTTAGGTTTGCTGAATCTTGTGTTCAGTGCTTTCATGAAACTATGCATCTCTTTTTCTGCCGTCATCTTCTCCTTTTGTCTTCAATCTTCTGCAAAAATAAATAATGACTTACTAATTTGTTAGAATTCTTGGAGTGTGCTAATATACACATAGATAAAGGTGATCTAGTTGATACTGTCTATCTGGACATTCAGAAGGTTTTTGACCAAGTCCCTCATCAAAGAGTACCTCACGACAATTAGTCATAGAAGAAGAGAACAGGAAACAGAGAATAGAAATAAAGTTTTCAGATAAGAGAGTGGTGAATAGTGAGGTCCCCTAAGGTTCAGTATTGAGACCTCTGCTTTTTAATTTATTCATCAATTGTTCAGATGTAGGTCTAAGTAGTGAGATAGCACAGTTAGCTGATGACACTAAATTATTGAGGGTAGTAAGAATTGAAGACTGCGAAGAACTCCAGAGGGATCTCTTTCACAGGGTGAGTGGACAACGAAGTAGCAAATTCACTCCAATCTTAGCAAGTGCAAAGTGATCCACATTGGCTCAAAGAAATCACACTTGCACCTATAATTTATTGAGGCTGAGCTTCGAATGAAAGATCAGGAAAGGGATCTTGCAGTTCAATGAAGGTGAAGGTACAAAAGCACACATAACAGTGGAGGGAAAGCAAATTCAGTACTGAGGTGATTAGGAAAGGAAGCAGAAAATACATTTGCAAGCATCATTGTGATGTGACATTTGACATAGTACGCACAATTCTGGTCACACCTTACAAAGGATATTGTGTTACAGGAAAAACTGCAGAAAAGAAGAGTTGGCTTTTCTACCCCACTTTTTTCACCCATTTAAGGGGATTCAAAGTGGCTGACAAACTTTCTTCCCCCAGCAGACACCCTGTGACGTAGGTGGAGCTGTGAGGCCTCAGGAAGAGAGCTGTGGCTAGCTCAAGGCCACCCAGCTGGCTTTATGGAGGAGTGCGGAATCAAACTCAGTGATTGGAGATATGAGTCCAACACTCTAACCACAAGAGCAAACTAGCTCACAAAGGGCAACAAGAGTGATCAAGGAACTGGAACGTCTCCATTACAAAACCAGGGGGCAACATTTAAGCCTCTTCAGTGTTGAAAGAGGAAACCTGATTGACATATATAAAATTATGCATGGTGTGGAAAAGGTGGATAGAGAAAAAATATTTCTTCTCTATTGCACGACACTAGAACCAGAGGGCACTCCATGATGTGGTAGGAGAGTCAGAACAGAGAAGTAGAAGGGGTTTTTTTCACCCAAAGGGTCATTGGTCAATGGAATTTACTACCAGAAGGGTTGATGATAGCAACAAGCTTGAATAACATTAAGAAAGAATTAGACAAATTCATGAAAGAAAGATGTATTCCTTAAATGTATTCATCACCTCCACTGCATATTTATAAAAGATATTATTTAGGTCATACCTGCATGGTCTAGTGGTTTTCCCTACTTTCTTCCATTTAAGTTTGAATTTAGCAATAAGAAGCTCATGATCCAAACCACAGTCAGCTCCAGGTCTTGTTTTAACTGACTGTATAGAATTTCTTCATTTTTGGCTGTAACATATGTAATCTGATTTTTTGACCATTTTGTGGTGTCCGTATGTAGACCCACCTTTGCGGACTTTGGAAAAGAGTGTTTGCTGTGACCAGCAAATTATCTTGACAAAACTCCGTTAGTCTTTGCCCTACTTCATTTGTACTCCAAGGCCAAATATTACAACATGCCCTTATTAAATATGAATTTGTGCACACATTGGTACATAACGTGTAAGCAACCTTGTGTCAGGGTTGTTTCTTCTTCTTCTGAAACTTAGACTCAGAAAACTTTGAAACATTATTTCAGTGCCTGTATTTAGTTCAGAGATACATGAGAAACATTTGCAGCTGGGTCTCCCTAACCTAGCTTAAACTGCCCCCCCCCCCTTATTCTTGCCAATCATTGTACTGCTTGGCTGTGGTATAAGCTGATTCAAACCACATTTCATTGCTGCTACCTTTTTTTTTTCTCTGCTGCCACCATTTTTGTGCATTATTATTATTATTATTATTATTATTATTATTATTATTATTATTATTATTATTATTATTATTATTATTATTATTATTATTATTATTATTATTATTATTATTATTATTATTATTATTATTTATGTAAAAGCAGCAGTTACACACAGCAAACAAGATGACTATGCTGGATTTCATATTATATCACTAGTCGGGCACTTCCCAAGCACCTAGGACTGCGTGATGTATCGGCGAATTATGCGAGCAGACCCCAGTAAAGAGGCTTTTTGTAGTTGGCAGATGGATATTTTGTCAATGCCAATGGTTTTTAGGTGCCCGCTGAGATCTTTTGGCACCGCGCCCAGTGTGCCGAGTATGACTGGGACCACTTTCACTGGTTTTCGCCAGAGTCGCTGTAGTTCAATTCTCAGATCTTCATATCTGGTGAGTTTCTCCAACTGTTTCTCCTCAATTCTGCTGTCCCCTGGAATAGCAACGTCGATGATCCACACCTTCTCTTTCTCAACAATTGTAATATCAGGAGTGTTATGGTCCAATTTTCATTCAGTCTGAAGCCTGAAGTCCCAAAGTAGTTTTGCCTGTTCATTTTCAACAACTTTTTCTGGCTTGTGATCCCACCAGTTATTTGCCACAGGCAGATGATACTTTGGCAGAAGTTCCAGTGGATCATTTGTGCTACAGCATTGTGTCTCTGCTTGTAATCAGGTTTGCGATCTTCTTGCAGCAGCTGAGTATATGGTCGATTGTTTCATCAACTTCTTTGCAGAGTCGGCACTTTGGATCTCCTGATTTTTCAATTCTGGCTTTGATGGCATTTGTTCTTATTGCTTGTTTTTGTGCAGCAAGAATCAGTCCTTCTGTTTCCTTTTTCAATGTTCCATTTGTAAGCCAAGACCAGGTCTTTTCCGTGTCCACTTTGCCTTCAATGTTCTCCAAGAACTGTCCATGCAGTGCTTTATTGCACCAGCTGTCCATTTGGCATTGAACTGCAGTTTTCCGGTACTGGTTCTTGGTTTGCTGCACTTTGAGAAGCTTCTGGTTGTTGACTTCAATCAAAGCTGATTCTTTGCTTTCTGCCACATAATCTGCTAATGCATGCTTCTCTTCTTCCACTGTTTGCTTCACTTGCAAAAGTCCTCTACCGCCTGCTTTCCTGGGCAAGTACAGCCTGTCGACATCACTACGAGGATGTAGTGCATGGTGGATTGTCATCAGTTTTCTGGTTTTTCTGTCTAAGTTGTCCAACTCCTGCTGAGTCCAGTTCACAATTCCTGCAGTGTATCTAATGACTGGTATGGCCCAGGTGTTTATGGCCTTAACGGTGTTACCGCCATTCAGTTTACTTTTCAAGATTTTTCTAGTCCTTTGGATGTACTCTTTACTGACCACAGATTTCACATGGCCATGCTTAATGTTATCCAGTTGCAGGATGCCCAGGTATTTGTAGGCTTCTGACTGGTGGGACCTGATGACTTGACCATTTGGCATTTCAATGCCTTCACTTTCAGTAATCTTCCCCTTCTTCAGTGCCACTGTGGCACATTTGTCCAGGCCAAACTCCATACTGATGTCGCTGCTGAATATTCGCACTGTGTTGGTCAATGACTGGATCTCGATTTCAGATTTTCCATAAAGCTTCAAGTCATCCATGTACAGTAGATGTGAAATTTTCTGTGAATTCCTGGCAGTTTGATAGCCCAGGTTTGTTTTCTGTAGGATGAGTGACAGTGGGATCATAGCGATGATGAAAAGCAGTGGGGACAATGAGTCCCCCTGGAAGATGCCCCTTTTGATGTTGATCAGTCTGTAGCTTTCATTTCCGACAAAAAGCTCAGTCTTCCAGTGTTTCATCGCACTTTCTATAAATTTTGTGATGTTCTGAATGATCCCGATGGTTTCCAGGCACTTTGTGATCCAACCATGTGGCAGTGAATCAAAAGCTTTTTTATAGTCAATCCAAGTCATATGCAGGTTTGTTTTTCGGCTTTTGCAGTTCTCCAGAATCATTTTGTCAATCAGTAGCTGGTCTTTTGTGCCCCTGCTTCTCCGTTTGTTTCCTTTTTGCTCTACTGGCATGATGTTGTTGTCTTCGAGGTAGTCTTGAATCCTGTCTGCTATTATGCCTGTCAGCAGATTGAGCATAGTAGGTAGACAAGTTATCGGCCTATAGTTTCCTGGCGTGGCTCCCTTTGCTGCATCTTTCTGTATTAAGTATGTTTTGCCAGTTATTAGCCATTCACTGATGTTTCCTGTTTGCAGCATTTCATTAAACAGTTCGGCCATTTTTGCATGCAGGCTGGTCAGGTACTTGAGCCAGAAGCCGTGCAACTGATCAGTGCCAGGGGATGTCCAGTTTTTCACTTTCTTCACTCTTTTTGTGACCATTTCAGGTGTTATTTCCAGCTGCTGTATTTTGTTCTTGGAGAATTTCTTCTCGAAATCCTTTATCCACCCAGTAGTTTTGTTGTATTCTTTTTGAGCCTCCCAGAGATCTTTCCAGAAGTTGGTTGTTGCTTCTTTCTCTGGCTTTTCCATTTTCTTGTCTACTTGCTCATGCAGGCTCTGGTAGAACTGCCTCTGACTAGACTGGAACATTTGGTTCTGCCTGTACTGGATGATTCTTGCTTCATATCTTTCGATTTTCCTGGCTGTAGCTGTTATCTGCTGTTTCACAATTTCCAAAGCTTCATCAATTTTCCTTGTATTCAGCCAGTATTTTTTGATCAGATGTTCTTTAGTCTTCTCATTGTTCAGTTTCTTCTCCTTCATATTTTTTAGGTTGCTGGCATCTGATCTCAGGCTTTTTATTTTCAGTTCCAGTCGAACTTTCCACTTTGGATTTCCAGTAGATTTTCTAGTTGGTTTTGGCTGCAGTAACCCTAGTTCTTCTGTTACTATCACAGCTGTACTGTAGGCGAGCTGGTTCAGTTCTTCAATTGTTGCTACCTGAACAGTTACAAGGGCAGAGTTGATGTCATTCATCAGTGGGACAAGTCGTTTTCTGCCTATAGTTTTTAGGGTTGGCAGTCGCTTTCGCTCTGTACTTGATGCTGTATGAGCCATTATTCTGTCCTTCAGTTCCTGCTGTCTTTGAGACAATGTGCCAGGTGTTTCATCCATGACTTCATGCTGCTGTTCTTCCTCTTCTTGCAGAATTTCCAGATTTTCATCAGGTTCTAGTTGATCAGTGACTCCTGGTCTTGTTGGAGCTTCTATTGCTGCCACAATAGGCTGCGGTGCTTCAGTTTCATTAGTTTTTCGTATTTCTTCGAGTTCAGCTTCACTGAACACTTTAGTCCCGCTTATGAATCTTCTCTGATCAGCTAGCCACAGTTCTGTTATCTTCGAGTCTGGGTATTCTTGTTTCCATAGCCGGTGCATCCGTTTTTGATAGCCTCGTTTTCCAGGTTCTGATTTGTAGTAGCACTTCATGACTACACGATTCTCTGGCCTTGAGAATTTCTGCCGCTTCCTTGTTTGTGGATTTTGTTCCTGTAGCCCATTTGTCGACGATTGCCCAGGTTCCTCAGCAACCGCCGCAGTCCTTTTTATCCTGGGCGACGACCGAGCCAGTATAGACTTCTTTTTTGTTTGTGTCTCCATTGTGATAAATGGGTTGGGTGCACTTAATCTGGCTCCTCTGCTTCGACCACTCCGGCATGGTTGAACCTGCCAGTAGTTTGCACTACTGCCGGCCAGCTCTCAGCTTCATTGGAGCACTCAAGCCCCACCGCCATGACAAGGCCACACCCATCGGGGGGATTATGATGATGATGATGATGATGATGATGGCACTGGGAACTGTCTTTGACTTGATCCTTTCTCTGCCTGTTTTTCATGGTCCACCCCAGTTCATTGTCCATTTTTAAAGCCAATATCCTAAAAGGTCCTTTTTGTAGACGGTGAGTTGAAAAACTGATCCCCCCAAATCATTCCCAGTTCACTGCTCTTATCACAAACTTCCCAGTTATCTTTTGATTTGATGAGGGTGACATCTTTTTCAGTGTTCACTGTAGAAGGTTTTGTGGTCTTCATAGAACTGGCCAACTTTATCCTCTTTTGCAAGAGTGGTTGGGGCATAGACTTGGATTACTCTGATGCTGAACAGAAATTATTACGTCATTTTTGAGACTCTACCCCAGCACTGCTCTTTTTACCTTTTATTGACTAGTTATGATTTATTTGTATGTATTTCTATCCCACCCTATACCCGGAGGTCTCAGGACAGGTTACAGTATTATATTAATCTTAGACAGGTCCTGCCCTCAGGCTTACAATGTACAAAGGCTGTTCCATTCCTTCTAAAGGGTTCTTGCCCACAGTAGTCTATAAAATGGTCGTCTGACTCAAATTCACCCATTCCTGTCCATTTCAGTTCATTGATTCCCAAGATGTCAGTGTTTAATCTTGCCATCTCATGTTCGGCCATGTCAAACTTCTTACGCAATATTATTCTTTACAGAATTGTACCTTCCTGTCACCATCTTTCAGCAAGCTCAAGAAGTTGTTCTCAAATCCTATTTCAGGTGGAATTCACATCCGGGGAGATTTTGCCAACGTAATCTCTCAGCCACTCCCAAAAACACACAGATTCTATCAGCTGTGGATGGACAAAACCCAGAGAGAAATGTTGGCCATGCAACTAGTAAATGATCACAACACTAAACAAGAATTATCTGACAGGCAACCTTTCCTAATGTTTTTAAAAGCACAGCACAGCCCATTCGTCAAGCACTATTTCCTGTTCAGCTCTGTTAACAGCAATTTGATCTGCAGAGAGCAGCAAGCAAATATTTTGGATAAATATTTTAATCTGCTACAAGACTGCAGATCAAATGTTTAAACATAACTACAGGTGTTAATTGAGAAGTTGGTAAACTGCAAGCATGATAGAAAAAATATTATTCTTGTAGTTCTTTAGAACTAATTAAACTAACTGGCGAGCCAGTTTGGTCTAGCAGTTAGGGAGCCGGACTCTTATCTGGGAATACCAGGTTCGATTCCTCCCTCCTCCATGACCTTGGGTGACCTTGGGCTAGTCACAGCTCTCTTCTGAGCTCCCACAGTCCTCCCTTTATCTCCTTTAAACAAAAGCTCAAATCAAAATGTATTTGCTACTCACACACACACCCTCTTTGCTACATTGGCTGTATCATGGGTTCTTTAATCATGCTGTTTGCCTTAGAAGTCGCTTTGAGTTCTTTT
Source organism: Aspidoscelis tigris stejnegeri (assembly GCA_023333525.1). NCBI lineage: Eukaryota > Metazoa > Chordata > Lepidosauria > Squamata > Teiidae > Aspidoscelis > Aspidoscelis tigris. The sequence goes on along the minus strand of JALMGA010000019.1, from coordinate 4,016,295 downwards.
CGGATCTCTGCCACCACCACTCGCACCTCTGAATCCAATCTGATGGAAATCTGCTCTGGAGGTCACTGGGCAGACACTCTGAACATAACAAAGCTGTGAACAAAGGCCCAAAAGCTTCAAACATTCACACAATTCATACAAATTGTGTTCTAGCTCCAAGAGACATGAACCATCCGTGCACGAGGAACAGGATACAGCCCACCACCAAGTAGAGGCAACCTTAGCCCCAAAGATGTTACCCAGCAAAACATCTGCATATGGAAAGCTCAGTTTGGGAGGCTCAAACAACCCAACCTCCATGGAAACATTAGTCCAATTCCACACACAAATCTTTGCCTTTTTAATTACTTAATTTCACATTGTGCTTCTTCCCTTAAAGAATTCTGATGACTGCTTCTTTTAGCTGTCATCTGTCAAATCCTACTAGCCTCACATTATTACGGATTTCCTGCAGAACTGGGTGAAATGGTGAGTTTCCAATTTAAGTACAATTTCCTGTTTCATACTATCCTCGTTTTTTCACATATACTTGATGATTTTTAAGTACTTTTTTCTCATTCCCATTTACAGTAAAGTTGAATTAATGTTGAGGCTGTTTTCATTCCTGACTCAAATGCTCCTGACCAGTACTTTAGGTTATTTGATGCCCCCTAGTGGCAAATTTCCATTTTTGTGTAATACTCTGTTTTAATTTTAATTTATAAAATGAAGCAAAATTGTAGTGCCCAAGTGATGGTGACCTGAATTAGGGATATGCATGAATGTTCTGAATATTCAAAATTTGATTGAATTCAATCGAATGTGGACATTTGAATTTAAACATTCAAATGAATTTCAAAAGTTCCAAAACATTCACTGAAATGATTCAAATCATTCGAATGCACAGGTACATATGTATTACATACATATCTGTATGCATATCATATGTATCTGTATGGAACAAAAACAGGATGCATTACGGGTGTGCACAAATGTATTTTTTGCATTCAAATTTGAGTTGAATCGAATATTCAAAAATTCAATTCAATTTGAATGTCAAAAATCTGGATTTTTGAAAACCCAATTCATATCCTGATAATCCAGATCCGTACTTTCGGAAATCTGATTTGTATCCTGATATACAAATGTTGATAAGATTTGTATCCGTTATACAATTTTGCATGAATCTTTTCCATATGCATCCCTCTTTCATCCCGCTTTATATGCACAAATACATATAATTTTCAAACACATTCGTATATGATAGATACGGATCTACTCATACGAATCATTCGAAATCCGTATCAGATTTTCAAAAATCCAAAATTCACCCAAATGTGTAAATTCAGATTTTCAAAAATCCAATTCGAATTCGAATGTTGACATTCGATGAAGTCAAATTGGATTTTTGAATTTTTGAATATCCCTGCACATCCCTATGATGCATACAGGATAAAACAGGATGCGTACGAAATGCATACAGATATGCATAACAAATACAAATGTTGTCGACATTCATATCTTCAAATTTAAATCTAACATTCGAACAAACAGATTTGAATGTATTCAGTTCGAATCAGATTTTGTTGCATTCGGATTCTAAACATTTGAACAGAATAGAATGTTTTGACATTCAATTCAACTCAAATTCGAATGCAAAAAACCCCCCACAAAAAAACACATTTGTGCATATCCCTAACCTGGATGCTTTCCCCAGGGGTATATAATTGGATAGGAGAGTGTCCTTTTCTTCTTCTTGTTGTTTTAAGCCAGTCCTCATGGCTTTCCAATGCCATGGGTTTTGAGAACTTCCCCTGCAAAGACTCCTTGTGTTCCACAGCACTGCTGTGAACTGTCTCTTTTAGTGAAGGCAGCAACAGAGCATTTCCATGTCTATGGTGACGCGGCACAAGCACACATGAACATGCAACATTTTGGAATTAAAGCCTAAATTTGGCCACATCTCCACTTCTGGGTAGAAGTGGCTCAGGTAGTGCCACAGAATGGTTTCTTCTCCATGCAGGACAGATGGGGCCGCCCTGCAGAAGAGGTGCCTCTCTGTGATCGTACTAGCAACGGGGCCAGCACACTCACCACGAGGGGTGTGCACGAATGCAATTTTTGGGATTCGGTTCAAATACCTGAAACTTCAAATTGAAACGAATGTCTGAAAATTCCAATTGACTCGAATGTTTAAAATTTGAATGTATTCACATCTGATTCCATTCAAAACTATTTGTGTGGATTTTTGATTGGTATTTGCAAATACAGGCAACATTCATATGTGCCTGTACATATCTGTATCCATCCTGTAAGCATCTGTACACATCCCGTATTTGCCCCATATGCATCCCATTTTCATCCCATACGAATCCATACAAATACGTACGGATGTGGGAAAGATGTGTACAGGCAAGTATGCATTGTGTATGCAACCATACACATACAAATATCCGGTAATTTGTGCAAATGTTTCAAAAATTCAAAATTCGTTTGAATGTTTGAATTCGAATTTATAGACATTCTATTCAAATTTGAGTGTCCAAATTCAAATGAATTCAACTGTATGTTGAATGTTTCAAATATTCATGCACATTCCTAGTCACCCTGGGGGGCAAAAGCAGAAACCTGCTCAGACTCACAGAGGCATCCTGGGGCAGCAAGTGGAGATGCAGTCTTTAATTTCAAAAAGAGGGAGGATTTACCCATTTGGGGACTGAATGAGAAAGCCAAGTCCCTCCTTCCTAGCTGTATATCCAGCTGCAATTACATCAGAAAGCATCTTCTGTTGTGGCTGCTGTAGGAGGCTCACCTGAGAAATTATAAGAATAAGAAAGAAAGAAAATTTAAAGACCTATAGCTGTCAGGCTGGCAAGGAATAACCACAAGACTCTTTCTTTAAAAAGATGAACAGTGATTTATTTCAGCTCAGGGTTAGGACATTTCTTGTTCGGAGCAACTTGGAACAGAAAGCCCAGCATATTTATATGTTTCATAGCTGGGCAGGGTTTGGCCCTAAACCAATGAACAATAACTATTTTTCAAAACCAATTTAAACTTGGAGCCAAAACCTCTTAAACAAATGTATCACTTGACCTCAGCAGGGAGGGGGGGAGTCAACTGTCAGTTCCAAAATAACAAACAGCCATTATATACATATCTACAGAATCCCATAGGATCTTACATACAAATATTATGGCAGGCAGCTACTCCTGCCTGACAATAGCAAAGGTTAAATTAGAAAGCTAATGTTCTTCCCTAACCTTCAGTCTTATTTTAGGGGTAATTTCCAAAATCGTGCAGCTAAAATACCGATTATTCCTTGTCCTTTAATCCTACAGTCTTGACTGTTGAAGATATTGCCTTCACTCCACGGCTGGAGACCCATGGTGGGAACATTACTGTGAGCGGAATGCCACTTGAGATGGTCTAAGTCCTGGCCAGAATTGCCCACATGGACTGGGTGCACACCAGAAAACGCACTGCAATTCTAGGTATGCACCAGTGATTTTGTCCAGATGTTTGTCTCGGAATTGGCTCCCCACCCCTCTGCACTGCCATGTGGGAGCAAAGAGGTGATTCCCCAAGCAAAAGCAGCCTCAAACTACTCCAAGTCCTCTTATGAGAAGTTCACTCTTGGCATGGGCTGCAGAGGCCTAGGAACTGGGCAGACCGGAAAGAGTTTGGATGTCCTTTCTTCTATTTGCCCAGGAGATTTATAACTATAAATAGTTTGGTTTAGCCTCCAGGAAAAACAGAAGAGAACCGGAGTGGGGAAATATTTTTAATATAGGTATTTACACTGCATGTGTGAACTTTTTGTCCATTTTCTCATTATTTCCTCTCAAGCAACCTGTGTTCAGTCTGCAGACCTCAATAGCTCAGAGCAACTATAGACAAAATGCATTATCCAAATACTTAGCTTGATTCAAGAATTTTTGAATATTCGATTTGAATCGAATTTGAATGCAAAAAAATACATTTGTGCAAATCCCTAATCTCTTCCACCTGAAAGAGGTGCAAATAGACCCTATTTGGCTGTCCCAACCTGAGCACCAGTATAGTTGCTGAGCAGTAAACATGACTCTAACACTACATGCATGGGGAGCCCTCTGGGACTCATGGAGGCACAGTGTGGGAGTGTTCCCAGAGCCCTCAGGGTACCTAGTGAGGCTCTGATTCTTTTATAAAGTCACCATTTGTGGGGAGGGCAGGATCAGGATCCTGATGCAGAAACCTATCTGCCTCCACATCTCTGCTGAGCAAAGTCAACCATAATAATTAATAATAGAGAGAATTTCTCACAGAGGGATTTTTGTTCCATATAAAATATTAGAGCGGACGTTCTAAAATCAGCAAATGTCTCCACCTTTCCTGGAAGAATAGCTGTCTGGAAGGGCAGTTAGTCCAAAAGGAACAAAGATCAATTAGATTAGCGGAGGGCTAAATCTGTGCTACATGACAAAAACAATTGCCATTTGAGAAGTGATGCTTTCCAAAGAGTATGCGTGTTGTTCCCTTTCAGCTGACTCCCTTCAGCAGCTCAGAGTGCAGCCAGAAACCCCGAGCTTTTAAGCTGATTGAAATAAGGTTTTAAGAGAAGGCCATGAAAACGCAAGACAGAATGCACACTTGCTCACACGTGGACTTGCAAATAAAAGGCGATATCAATACAACTCTCTCCCAAGTCTATGCAGAATTTACTCTGGAGGCCACTCTCCGACTCATGTTGAAAACAGACACCGACTGCAGAATGTGACCCTCAAGACAACGTCACCCTGTTGCAGTCCTTGGTTACAACACCCTCTGAAAAAGGACTTAGATTTCTATGCAGGCAGTGGCTGGAGAGTCATCTGTTCCTAAGCAAAACAAGGACCTGAACTCAGCCTTTAACGGTCCCTCCTATTTGATGAGAAAGTGACTACGTTTCCCCCTATGCTCCAAGGCCCCCCACCCTCTCTCTCTCTTACAGGCATGCATACACACGCACACTAGCAGCCCACCATTTCCACCTTTTAAACTTTGTCTTAGTTTGTTTGCCTCCATAGCTCCTAATTTTGTCCTGGGACTGGCCTTGCATCACTGTCAGAACAGCTCATGAACCAACAGAAAGGGGTTTTGTCCCCCTTGGAAGAGGTCTTCTCTTGCTTTACAGCTCCAAAGACCATCCAAGTTGCTAGTGTGTATTCAAGCAGGCATACAGTCTCAATAACAGTACAATCTAGAGGAAAAGGGGGACACACAGAGAGAGCAGAGGGCATTTGCAAATATTAAAAGGACTTCCGGGAAGGTGACAGTCCAGGGCTGGCTGCTGAAATGGTGCATGACAGTCTCTGGACACATCATGGACCCTTTTTGCATGTGCAACAAAGACTCCATGAGGAACCTGATAGGTACACAATTGGTATGGATCAATTAAGTACCTTACACGCACACAACCCCTTAAGGAACCCATTAGGAACCCACTCTGAATGTGTTGTCCGCACGAGTGCTGTCAAAATCCAGATTTAATGGGGTCTTCAGGCCCTTAAACCTGGATTAACACAAGACAGCTTTAATGGGGTCTTCAATCCGGTCTTCCACTGTGAAGACCGGATCAGAGGCTGCGCTTCCACACATATACTGGGGCAGCAGAGTCTGGGGTGGACTTAGAGATTGCCATTTGCAGCAGGGTGGCCCCAGCTCCACTTCTCAACACACACGCTATGTAGGACCGCAAGTCCGTCATATGGTCCGCAAAGCTGTGTCTCTTTGCCACGACCCATATAACCAGAAGTGGCCCCCTGACTGACAGCTACATGGGCCAACTGCACCACGCCACCGGCGGACCTTTCTGCTCAGGCCTAGTTGGAGCCTCAGAATGGGTGCTATGGTGTCCGCACAGCAGCCCTGTTTGGCACCCATTGCCTGTGCAGACACACGGGGTCCTTGCCATGATGCAGATCTCCAAGGACCAGATGAAATGAGCACTAGATACCAAAGATCCAGATCTTCTTAATATGGATTAAGAGAGGTGCACGCAAAAGGGCCCGTGGACTAAGCGACAAGTGCTGGTGCTTCTTTTCTAGTTCTCCTTTTAATCTTGGGAACAGCCTCAATTGAGCCTCACCACCATTGCCGCTGCTGCTGCCGCCTTGGCCACCACACCACTAAGAGCAAGAGCGCCCCTCTGAGCCTGCTGGTGCACAGGGGGCCCAACGACCACCTGGTCAGCAGGCTGTCCCTGATCCCACTGGAGCGGAGGAAATGCCTCCCCTCCCTCCTTTCCCATTCCAAAAGGGGTCTCAGCAGCACTAGGGATGCACACAAATATTCAAAAACTGGAATTCCAACATTCAAACTCAAATCGGATTTTCAAAAATCCGAATTTGACATTCGAACTCGAATAGAAATTTTTAAAAATCTGATACAGATTTTCAAATGATCTGAATGTGTAGATTCATATCTGTCTCATACAAATCTGCCCAAAAATTATCCGTATCTTGCGCTTAAAATACAGGATTAAAACGGGATGCATACAGGATAATACGGGATGCACACGGATTTATCCAGCATGCCCACAGATATGTATAGCAGATATGAATGTTGTCAATATTCGTATCTTTAAATACAAATCTAACATTCAAACTTACGGATTCGAATGTTACAAATTCTAATTGGATTTTAAGATATTTGAATCTTAAATATCCAAATCGAATCAGATTTTATGACATTCAAATCTATTCGGATTCGCATGTCAAAAATACATTTGCGCATGTTCCTAAGCAGCACTGCCTGAAGCTGGACTAACTCACCTGAGACAAGCCAAGTGCTCACACCATTTTGGATGCTGGAAGACAGATTTCTTGCCCCAGATGGAACTTCCCCATTTGCAGGCACTTATTGAAAGTCTGGGAAGTCTCTTGCAACGGTTTCAGATCCTCTTAAGGAAGCATTAGGGGCAGCAGAAATCCACCTTGAGGCTGTGTTTAGTCCTTAAAATAGGGGATTAAAGGAAGGGGCCGAAACCTGTTGCTTATTTTGAGATGGATCCGAATGCTCTCACTGGAGTCTGACCCACCCCAGGCTTCCTTTCATATCTAGATGACAGAACTTGAAGCTGTGCCAGCTCACCCAAGGATTTTCAGCCCCAGAGGCAAGAAATCAGCCAGAACCATCACATTCACATTTATATGTGGACATAGGCACCAGATTTTTATGGTGCATTGATAGAATTCCAGTTGGAATTGAAATACGCAATAAAGAGTCATAGCCATAAGGAGCTGGTCAGTCATCAAAGCCTGTGGAAGAAACCTGCTTCCCATCACTTCCTCTGCAGATGCAAATAACAGCCACAGCAGCTGAGAGAAGAAAGAGCCCAGTGGAAATTCTCCCCCAACCCCAGTGACGGCTGGCACCTTTTGAGGTCGGTGGGACAGGTGGCAAGGCATCAAAAGAAAGCAGCACCAGAAGCACCAGGTGAAATTCGGCTCCGTTGAACCTAGTGGATCATGCGCATATTAACCAACTCCAGACTGGAACCAGTATGGTGGAGAGAGGAAGAGAGGAGTCAAGCTCTGAGCCATCAGGTGTGACAATGGTGTTGCCCTTGGGGCTCAAAACCAGTTAAGCAACTATAAGGCCTATTGTGACGCACATGCGGAACAAGAGCTTCATCCTACACATATTTATGCAAGAAGTAAATATCACTACATTTGGTTCTCTGAGGACACAGAGCCAGGTGCGCATATTAAGAAAAGTTGCTTGCTTTAAGGTCTTACATACCAAATGTTTGTTCAATACCAGGACTGGGCACTATATTCTCATTGCTATACAGGCTGCATTGAACTGCCACAGTCCTTCACATTTCTGGGCTCTGATCGAAACTGGATCCACTGGGATCGTGTGTGATTTTCCTTCAGGCTAACATGGGTAGAACAGTAAATCTTCCATTCATTAATCCTTTGGCTTGTACTTCTTCTGGGACCTTCTGCCACCTGCTTTCCCACACTTCCCACCTGCATCCCTATCAAGTCCTTTCCAAAGCAATACTAATGAAAGTGGCAGAGCTGAGCAGGAAGGCAGAAGATGGGGAACAGTGGCCAGAAGGCCTCAGGGACAGTATAAGCTGAACGACCCTCTCCCAGTTTGCAAGTAAAGATTAATTTGTTCCCCCAGTAGAGGAACTGGACACCCTGGAGGGAACATTGTTTGGAGCTTTGAGTATAGGGTGGGATGTATAGATAGATAGATAGATAGATAGATAGATAGATAGATAGATAGATAGATAGATAGATAGATAGATAGATAGATAGATAGATAGATAGATAGATAGATAGATAGATAATAAATAAATAAATAAATAAATAAATAAATAAATAAATAAATAAATAAATAAATAAATAAATAAATAAATAAATAAATAAATAAATAAATAAATAAATAAATAAATAAATAAATAAATAAATAAATAAATAAATAAATGGATGGATGGATGGATGGATGGATGGATGGATGGATGGATGGATGGATGGATGGATGGATGGATGGATGGATGGATGGATGGATGGATGGATGGATGGATGGATGGATGGATGTTTATGTTATATCATAAAAGTCAACCTAGAATTCTGTGTGTGAAGATATAGATGCAGGTATATTTAAAGTGCAGATGGAGTTCTCAAAAATTGATTTTGTATGTTTGAGAAATGATCACACATCAAGTTTTAAATTATGGTGATAAATTTTAGGAGACCACCAGCAGAGGGCGCTTGAATAAAAGACGATACCTGTACAGTACTGTAGTCCAAAACATTGCACATTTTCTCTAGTCGAGTACATTCATTCATTCATTCATTCATTCTTTCTTTCTTTCTTTTTCTTTCTTTCTCACTGACTGACTGAAGAAAAGATTAACTCACGGCGTCATGACAAACAAGCTTTCAATGCAATGCTCACCTGTGGAGATGCCATAAACACAGCCAAGTACAAGCCACGTCTCCACTCCTTCAGGAAGGTGGCCACTCATGGATGCACCTTTGCCTGTTGTGCCCATATCCAGGGCAGCAAGAGGCACCTCATGAAACCACTGAGTCCAGTGGAAGGTGCAGTTTGCTGCCCTTGGCAAAGACCTCCGACTTGCCTCATCATAGGACACCTTTCTGCTCCACAGAGGAACTCCTGAGGGCCCTGAACATGGAGCAACCAAGGCATTGCTCAGGCAGAGGAGCTGGACTGGACTCTGCTGCCCTCCAAACCTCACATCTAAAGGCCTGATTCTGAATCATTTATGCATTTTATTTTGTTTAGGTTTTTATCAGAATAACTGAAGATCTCAGGGCGGGCTGCAATACAGTTGGATCCCCATATCCACTGATTCGGTAACCACAGTTTCAGTTAACCACAGATATCAGGTCAGCCTCCTCCCCCCCCCCCCCCGTGCACCATAAGGGAAAAGCACCCGGAACGGAAGGCCTATTTTGGCCTCCACAGAGCATTGGAATAGGAGGAGTGAGGCCACCAAAACCCATCCCAAAATGCAAGGGGGCGCGTGGGAGGCTGGTGGGAGGCATCCGGTGGCATCGCACACCTATTCCAACGCTCTCCGGAGGCCGAAATAGGCCTTCCATAGGCCAGCAAAGTACTTGCATGACCCCAGAACCGGAAGGCCTGGAACATATTCCCAGTGGATATAGGGGTCTGACTGTATTAAAAACCAACCATAAAAATGAGCATATTAAAACAATAATGGTACCTGAAACTGGGAGAAGAACCTGCTTCCTTTCTTAGCCAGAGCAAAAGGGTGAGGTTCTCAATCAGTGTGAATACATGCGGCTGCTAATCTTTAAGGAAGGGCTTCTAGATCAGTGCTAATGCAAGCAGCCTGGACAGCAAAGGATTGCTGGCTCTTCTCTTTTCCCAGCCTCTCCTGGAAGTAGGCAATGGCAAACCGCTTCTGTAGCTTTGCCAATAAAACTGCATGGAGGTCAACCTGGAGTCAGCCACAACTGAGTGGTATCCAAGAACAGCTACAAATAAGTAAACAACACCTAACTGATACCAGGGGAAGAAGCAACCAGGCAGGAGCAAAACCCCCAACTCATTTAAGGGCTTGCTGAATTTATTTTGGATAATATTAAGAACAACTCTTTATACCGCAGTGTTTATTATAAATTTATCCCTTCCTCCTCACTCAAAAAGGAGCTAATTTAAACCCTAATTTTGTCGGTGCTGGTAGATTATCATGCCCTGGTTTAAGTGCCGTCAAAGGGAGGGGGGGGGACACCCAGAAATAAAAGATGCAAATGCCCTACAGAGGGCGCCGTTACTCTGCTGAAAGATGGTTTCAGCCATTTCAAACTTCCATGAATAAGACAAGACCTTCAGGATCTCTGTACCAGTGGAGAAAAGCCTGTGACAACTGACTGTAATTCATCGGTCGAGTATCTCCGCTTGGGAGACCCTCTTGGACTGTCCGTTTCTGCAGAAGGCACTCCTTTGCAAGCCAGGCCCCAAACAGCGGGGAGGGTTAGAAGGATGCTGAACTACAAGGCCTCCAGAATGGCTTAATTATTGAGCGGCGGGATTAGATCTGACCACGGGTGTTCTTCCACTTAGCACTAAAGGACCCATTAAGGGTCCTTAATGGGTCCTTAATGGGACTCTAGTGTTAGTGGGGGGGGGGGAAACCCTAGCACTAGAGTACCCATTAAGGGTCCTTAAAGGATACTCTAGTTTAGTGCTAAGTGGAAAAACACCTCATAAATCAGTCGGCTTCATGGACTTTTTTTATCTGTTTGACTCAGAATCCCTTATCCTGTGATCTGTTTGGGCCTCCTTAGCCAATGAAAGCCAGTTTGATCTAGTGGTTAGGGAGCCAGACTCTTATCTAGGAATACCGGGTTTGAGTCCTCTCTCCTCCATGAAGCCAGCTGGGTGACCTTGGGTGAGTCACAGCTCTCTTCTGAGCTCTCACAGGCCCACCTACCTCATAGGGTGTCTGTTGTGGGGAGAAAAACATAAGCTTTGTCAGCCACTTTGAGTCCTCTTAAATGGGTGAGAAAGGTGGGGTAGAAAAGCCAACTATTCTTCATCATCTTCATCATCTTCGTGCCTGGGACACCCCAGGATTCACTTCAGTCCCTAAAAATGCAGAGTGATGAAGTGGCCAGGTTCTCACGGTTTTGAACAGTATCCTTCACTACTGGAATCTTATTTGGGGTTGTACTACCTTGGCTAAGGAACGGGTGGCATGGGTTAGGGCGAGAGGTCTTGATACCCTGAGGGTCACTTGGCCATTGGCCGGACTTGCTGCGAGGCCCTTCGTGCCCTTCCATGTCTCCTAGGTTCCCTCGCAGATGCTCCAAGGGGGGAGCAAACTCTCCAGGCGTGGGTCGATTCTAAAGGCCGAATTGGTTGTGTGCTTGGAGGAGGTCTCCTCACTGCAGCCCCCACGTCTCACCGAGGAAAGGGGGGCATGACCTTCTCGAGCGAGAAATGGGCTGCGCGCAGGATCAGCCCACAAAACCGGGAAGCGGAGCTCAGATTTACAAGCCGTGCTTTGGGAACGAAATGGGTGGACGGGGGGGGGGGGGGGCTAAGCTGGAGGCACCCTCTTGAACATCAGCCTCCAGGCTCCGTTGCCCACCGGGAAGGTGTGGAAGTCAGTTCCGGGGAAGTCAGTGGCCTCGGGCGGCTCCGGCTGGCCGGAGAGTAATGGCGCACTGGACACGGGGGAACTTACCTCCCGGGAAACAGGGGTTCTTGCGTGAAGTGGCTTGGTGTTTGGAAATGCCGCCACCTCTAGTTCGGGCGGAGGGCGCCACGCATAGGTGCGTGTTTTGGTTTCCCCTTGCAAAGCCGTATTCGAGGTTGCATCAGCAGTCTGGGAAGATGGCACCTAGTGCTCCAAAATGACACTGCCCCCTCTCCCTCTCCCGCGCCCCCTCCTCTCTGCAGGCCTCTCCCTCTCGTGCGCCCCCTCCCCGCGACGCTCAGCAACCCATATAAGACAACCTTGGCGGCGCATCTCTGCGTGGCTTTAATAACTGGCGAGGCAACTCGCTCCTCTGATTAGAGCACCTACCGTCGAGCCCAGGAGTGAGTCGCCCTCCCCCCTCTGCCTGCCTCTTACCGGGAAAGGGCCTTGGGAATCTGTCGTGGGGGGCGCGGGGCACAGGCGGACGGGGAAGACGCTGGCCAAGGCGAAGTTGGCTTTCCTCGCCCGGCCACCTCTCCTTGGTCACTGAAGACGTGGCCAGAGCCCCAAAGGCCACTAGTCTTCCTCGGTAAAGGCGCCTTCGAAAGAGGGTGGCCGTGAAGCGTCCCTTGTCCTACTAGTTGACCACAGGCACCGGGCGAACGCGAGGGAGGGTAGGAGGTCGGGCAAAGGCCTTCGCCCCAGAAAGGCTCCAGTGCCGGGCAGGGCTGGGCTTCGTGTGTCCGCCCGGGCGATCTTCCCAAGAGATGGCCATGCGCTCCCTTTCACCCCCTCGCTTCCTGGGTCGAATTCCTTTTGAATTTTTCCCTGCCGAGCGAAGGTGAGAAGAAAGGGCGCGCCAAAGCGACTCCGGAACGAGTTTTGCCCATCGCCTATCGGATACCACGAGATCGGAACGGTATCGCTCCGACGGGCGTTCGGACGATTTCGCTTCGCGTGTAGGGCGTTCCACTTTTACCCGCTGTTCTAAAACCCCGGCTGCCCTGTCTTTCCGCCTTGGCTGGTCATCGAATCCTTTGATCGAGCCTTTCAGTAGCAGGAAATAGTTCTATTTTCTTAGATCAAATAATTCATGGCTTAATTCAAGTGCCCCCCGGGTGCAAGAAAATTAGCTCTGTGTTCATAAACACGCGTGGGCAGCGCATATACAGAAATGTGCGTTCGCAGGCATATTTTTTCTCTTTAGTAAATGTAGTAAATATACGAGCAAAGCATCCTCACGCCCTATAGGTGCCTTTGAGGATCTCGAAGCGAGATCGAGGCTTGTTTCTTTCAGTATGTGGACCGCTATATACAACACGCGTCTAACTAAATGCGTGTGAATTCACACCAAATCTGGGTACGGGTTCGCCTTTCCTACCTACTAGTATATTTATCATGCGGGCATGCACGCGTGCACACACACGTGTGTGAGAGTGTGTGCGCACGCGTGCGTGTGTGCAGTTGTGGGGGGGATTGAGGGTGTGTAATTATATGCATAATATATGTGTGTTCAATATATCTATGTGTTCTATATAAACTCTGTAGATGGAGATGATTTCCCTACCCGGCTGAGGTCTCCTTCTCCAGCCTATTGTTTCAGAGCACAGATATAAGTTGCGATGGGAGAGGAACGGCGGCTTTGGTGTCTGTCCCCCATTTCCAATTATAGATGGATCATTACAGACAGAGAAGTACTGCGAATCCGGACATCTGCTCTTCACATGAATGCACTCACCTCCTAGAGAACCGGCCGCCATCATGCTCTGGAAACTGGTCGAAAATGTCAAGTACGAAGATATCTACGAGGTGAGTATAGAGATCACATACATATTTCCGGGGGGGGGGGCACGAAGAGCCTTAGGTTTACCCAAGTGGGCGAGGGTCCGTGTGGCCGGATGGATTCATTCCCGAGCGGTTCGAAGGCGCACGCGGCCAACCCGGGTCGCCCGCACATCGGCATCGGCATCGGCGGCGGCCGGGGCGGCGGGGGTGGGGGGGAGCGACAGCGATCGCCAGCCGAGCTGTTCGGGGCAAGAGGGCTCCCTTCGTAGGGCGGGGGGGCAAAAGGCTTAAATTTGGAGACGGAAGGAAGAACGAAGCCGTCGGATTGAGACATCAAAGGAGCTGATCTGGGCGATGGCAGGAAGCGCCTTAAACGCGGCACTTTGTTTAGACTTGGAAGTCAGTGTAATTCGATTAGAAGTAGACGAATGCGCGGGCTGGCAGCGTGAAGGGCTTGGCTTGGCTGTTCCTCTCTGCCTTTTAATTTTTTTTTAAAAAAATGGAAACCCAATACGGAATAGGAGAGGCTTGCTTTCCTTTTCTTCCTTGAGGTTCGTCGCGCGTTTCTTCGAGCCCTCTGCCCGGGACCACCTAAAGCGGCACCGGGCTCTGGAGGCGCAGCGTAGAGAGGGACGAGGCAAGCCCCCCCCCCCGCTCCAAAGCCAGGAGACGGAGGAGCGGCGGCGGCACCGGGGCCATCCGAATCGGGTTTTAGGCAGGGCTAGGGCGGGGAGGGCCGGTGGCTGCACCTTGCCCTGTTCTCTGGACGAGGGACGCGGGTCGGGCGGCCACCCTGGAATGGATGCCAAGGGTGAGCCATGATTTCCTCGGGAACTCCAGAAACAGAGAGAGAGAGTCCCTAAAAATACACCCCCTCGCTGGTAACCAAAGCAAGCGAAGAGCCTTCCTGGTCGCTTCTTTCATTTCCTTGGTTTTCGTTTACTTTACGCAGCGCGTGGAAAGGGACAGGTGGAACGATCCGCTGCCTTGCCTTGCCTTGCCTTGCCTTGCCTTGCCTTGCCTTGCCTTGCCTTGCCGCAACGGAGGCTGGCAGCGAGGGCTTATTTGATTTCGTTCGGGATAAGGCAGAAACTCTTCCCTCCTTCCCGCTCCCCAGCGGCCCCTGCTGTTTCCCGCAACCGAGTTTCGGGGCTGGGGCTGCGCTCTTCGGACGCTCCACGGCTCACTTCCGAAGGATCAGCAGTCCGGAGCCGAGACGAGCCGAGGGGCCGGCAGGGACGAGTTAACCTTGAAGCGCTCAGCCCTGCGGAGGAGGGTGGCAGGAAGGTCTCCTCGGGGAAAGGGAGGCGCCGCGCCCTCGCCTCCCTGGCCGCTGCCCCGCCGGCTTTTGCGCCTGGCTCAGCGGCGCTTTCCGGGCTCTGGGAAGGCGAGGCGGCCGGGAAAGCGCTGGCGGCCGGGGCGCCCCTGGGATCCCTGCGGGTGGCCGTCCTCCGGGTCCTGCGAGAAACGCCTCGAGGCTCCCCGAAGCTCCCGTCGGGGTCGTCATCTGCTAAACCCGACGAACTCCGGCGCGGCGCGCGGATCGGCGGCGGCGGCGCTGCTGCCGATCCGCCCCTTTCTCCCTTCCGGAGCCCGCGTCCCCCGTGGCCTTCCGAAGCCCTTTCCACTGAGCTGCTTGAAACGAGCCTTGGGAACAAACCACGAGTGTGCCTAGGCGAGAAGGTTCGGGGCCCTACGGGGACGCCGTGATGTGGCCGGGGGGGCTTGGCCCCCCTCGTAAATTTTCACACACACACCTGCATCGACCTTCTTTCCGCACTTCGCCTGCCCCGGGATTAACGGGTTTCGGGACGCTGTTCTGTAAATCGAGGTAAGCGGGCGTCTCCAGGAGCGTTATCCTGCGGAAGCCCGTGGGAGGGAGCCTTGTGAGCGATACAACGGATCTACTCCCAGAGCAGCTACACGAACCTCTGTACGGGCCCCGTACGCTCGTCCCGGAGCCCCAATTCATCAATAAAGCCTTCCTGCCTTCCTTTCTCCCCTTCCACACGTGCGTGTCGGGGCGCACGACGCACGCAAACGCGACCTGGGCGCAGCCGCGGAGGCGAGAAATGCCAAGCGCGGCGCGTCTCTGACGACCCGAGGGGAGTTTGCCCCGGCGCGGGATGGAGGGAGGGAGGGTAGGAAAGAAAGAAAGAAAGAAAGAAAGAAAGAAAGAAAGACAGAAAGACAGAAAGAAAGAAAGACAGAAAGAAAGAAAGAAAGAAAGAAAGAAAGAAAGAAAGAAAGAAAGAAAGAAAGAAAGAAAGAAAGAAAGAAAGAAGCGCTGGGTTGAACTTTAACTGAAATGGCAGTCAGGCCAGTCGGACGGGTTCTGGGAACATCAAAAAGGTTTCCCGTTGCCCCTGGCTTCGCCTAGAAACTATAAATTCGCCTTGCCTTCCAAGTCATGGCATATATTTGACGTCTAGGTGGAAACTGAGCCCCTTTTTGGCATAGCCGAGGGAAAGCTCGTTGGTGTGGCGCGCGCGTGTGTGCATGCTCGCTTCTACATCTAAAGGCGAACTACCTAGAAGGCAATTGCTCTGCATCTTTTATGCCTTGCAAAAAAAAAGGGAAAAAATAGGGCAGCCTGGAAGTGCGACGGCGTTTCTGTCTTTTCCAGCGGTTAATTACATCTGTAAACAAACAAAGCGCCTTCCCGGCCTCCTTTTAAACATGGCAGGCTCGGAGAAGCCCTGTTATTATTTGCTTTAAAAATTAGAACAAAAGCACCAAGGGCCACCGATTTCCTTTCATATTTGGAATGTATAATTAAATGTAAGAGAAGGAAATACGATTTGCCCCCCTCCCCTCTCTCGCCTGCAGCGTTGCTCCAGATCGCTTCCTTGCTCCAAATCGGCGCTGCCTCGTTTACACGTCTTCCTGCGCTGGAGTTAATTGAAGTTCTGCCTCTTCCTCGCGCCCCTTTCCCCGTCCCTTCCCTTCCCTCTCCCTTCCCTCTCGCTCACCCCCGCCGCTGCCTCCTCCGCCAGCCCCCTCGTCTGATTACATCTAGTAATTCTCCACTGAATGAACGTCATTTACAATACTAGGGGAGCTCTCGAGCCGCCTCGCGCCGGCTTCACGCTCCATTTGGCCCCGCTTTCTCCTTTTAAAGTCGTCTTGTAATATTAATAGTCATGAATATCAATTATTATGAGGCGTCGTAGGGAAGGGAAAGGAGGAAAGGGGCGCCCGGGCAGTCTGAACCTCGCCTTGGGTGGAAGCGGGCGGCCTTTGGAGGCGTCCAGGGCGGGGAGGGGGCCCTGTCCGGACAGAGACCCCCAGCTCGTGCAAGCCGTTCGGGGGGCGCTGGCTTTTTTTCCACATTTTTGTTTTGATGGATAGACTCGGAAATACCTCCAGCTGTTTCCCCGGGTGCGCCGCGTTCCTTTGCACATCTGTCCGAGACTCCCCTTTCGCTATTCGTATTCTAGCACTGTTTTATTTTTAGCCCTTTCGAGACTTTTTTCTTTCCAGATGTTAGTCCACACCTATTCCGCCATGGTGAGTCAGATCCATGTTGTGATTTTAAAATGCCATGTTTCTCTCTGTGTGTGTGCATCTATGTCACTCTCTTTCTTTTTCTTTCTTTCTTTCTTTCTTTTTCTCCACCCCCCCCCCCCAAACGCCTTTGGCTTGGTAATTTAGCACAATAATTGGAGGGCGCTTGCAGCTGCTTCTTCATGTTGCATTGTGTGGTTCTCGGTTTGAACTGGGGGGGGGGATGGGGGAGAAGAAAGTTTTTAAAAAATCACATTGCTGTGGGGGATTTGAGCACTGGAATGGTTTTTTAAAAATAATTACAGCTGTTAAAGGGGGGAACACTAGCCATTAATATAAACCATATATTTTTAAAATATTTTAAAAACATTTTCTAAGTATTTAGATATAAAACAACTACTTTTGGGAAATATTTAATACATTTGGAGCATTAGTATTTTAATATTAATTTAGCTTCTTTCTGCCTCTCTATTTTTTTTAAAAAAACCCAAGAAATACCGTTTTGCTTTATTTCATTTGTATATATTTTTAACATTTTCAGTCTGATTCTTTCCAATTTAGATATCCCATTACTAAAACCGTTGCTGAAAATAAGCGAACGGTTTACCTGTTTTAATTTAATTTTTTTCGCCCTAAGAAGATAAAATGTGAAATAAGATTAAAATTGTCCATACTGTGGTGGAATTGTAGAAGGAAAAGCAACTCTATGGGGCAGTTTCAGTATCTTAACTGCCACTCGTCTGCATAATGTATTTTGAAATATTTATATATTTATGGTTTTTGCAAAGTTCGGTGGAAATGTGTCTGCATTTTTGCATTTGCTAAAGCGCCTGAGTCCAAAGCATGACCCTAAAACAGACGTTATTAACATGTAAAGCAATGGCGACGACGCCCTGGAATCGTTACTTGGGACCGGAGGAGATTTTAATTGTCCTTTTTTTGTCTTTCTCCCCCTCTTCCTCCCTCCCTCTCCCTCCCTCCTTCCCGCCGCCGTGTGTGCTTGTGGACGCGGGCGCTTCAGGACCGGCACGACGGCGTGCCCAGCCACAGCTCGCGGCTCTCCCAGCTGGGCTCGGTCTCGCAGGGGCCTTACTCGAGCGCCCCTCCGCTCTCCCACACGCCGTCCTCGGACTTCCAGCCGCCCTACTTCCCGCCTCCCTACCAGCCTCTCCCTTACCACCAGAGCCAGGACCCCTACTCCCACGTCAACGACCCCTACTCCCTGAACCCGCTGCACCAGCCCCAGCAGCACCCGTGGGGGCAACGGCAAAGGCAAGAGGTGGGCTCCGACACCGGTTCGCTGCTTCCCCAGCCCCGGGCGTCTCTGCCGCAGCTCTCGGGACTGGACCCCCGCAGGGACTACCACTCCGTCCGGCGGCCCGACGTCCTTCTCCACTCGGCCCACCATGGCCTGGACTCCGGCATGGGCGACGCGCTTTCCCTCCACGGCATCGGGCACCCTGGCATGGAGGAGGTGCAGGTAAGACCCACTGGGCTCTGGGGGCTCGCGGGGTCGGCGCTCCCTCCTTCCTTCCCTCCAGCGCCGAGTAGGGCTGAGGGCCTCTCCCCCAAACGCAGCCTTCGCGCCTGGCCCGGATCTGCTTAGCCACCGGGGAGACCCCTCCACCCATCCCAAACGATGGGGCTTTGCCCGACGCCTTCAGGGCCAGTGGAACTCCGTAGCCCAAGGGCTCTGGCTGGGGTTGCCGACAGTGGCCGCGCGGTGCGTTGGGGCCTTTAGAAATTCGACAGAAGGAGACCGGAGTAGGAGGACACGGTGCCTCCGACAGACCCTTGGCCTCCCAATCCGGAGCTCCTGCTGTTCCCGAGAACTTCAGAGGAGCAGGGCGGTGACTGGGGCGAAAGTCCGGGCCCCGGAGCGTCTCCGAAGGCGAGGAGACTCCAAGCGTCGCTCTTCCGTGTGCACAAAGGTTGAGAGTCACGTGGGAGCGCCACCTTCGTTCGCACCCGGAGAGGCTGCTAGACTGGAAGGGACTTCGGAGACGCATTTCCGGGCAGGGACCCACGCGGGTCAATCGGGAGCCCCAAGGAGAGGTCTCTGCCCGGCTGAGCCGGAGGCGCGTCGCCTTCCAGAAGGAAGTTTGGCGCCTCGGCCGCCCACGCGTGACTCTCCCGCTCTGAAGGCGAAAAGTTCGCGGATATTCCAGGCAGAGCAAGGGAGGCGCCGACCCAGAAAAGCGGCGGCGAAATTCCTCTCCTGCGGGCGGTGCGCGAGACGGGGCCTCTGCGGTTCTGCTCTGCGCTGCGTAAACGGCTTAGACTGTGTGTAAAAAGCGACTTCGCCCCGTTTCTTTCAAGGGCAGCGATCTCGCTGGAGAGTTCCCGGGCGATCTGAACCGGTTCCAGAGCAAGTTGTCTTCAAGCTTTGCCTCCTTGAAAAGGGATTTATGTTTGTGTTTGTGTTTTCGTTTTTTAATTTCCTTTACAACAATTATTCAGAAACAATTTATCTCTGTACGCAACGACTCATCCAGTGTTTTCTTAGCGGGGCAGCCGCGGAGAGGAACGTGGCTCTGAGCTTCCCAGGCGGAAGGCTGTTGGCCCTTGAGGAACCCAGCGGATTCCGGGGCCGGCGTGTCTGGATGCCTGGGCCCGAGTATGGGGGAAGCCCGGTCTAGGCGGCTTTCTGGAGCAGGCAAAGGGGGCAAGTTGGAGAGCGTGGGAAGAGCTGGGTGGGCTTGCGGAAAGCCGTGGCAGAGCCCTCCTTTAGACAGAGAAAGCCACGCGCGCTGCTCGCACAATGGCCTCCCCCGTTCGTTCTCTTGCAGAGGAAGCCAGGTCCTTGCTGCACTGGGTCCTGTTCCATATTATATCTCAGGATAGGGACCTGCTATCCACATGTTAGTGCATGCTGTGGCAAGGCCCAGGCCAGGTCTTCTGTACTCTGAACCAGCATGAAGATGGTAAGTCCCTAGTCTGAGATATAAACCAGAATGAGGCCCAGTGCAGAAAGGGCCCGAACCTCCGCTAAATGTCCGCATGGCGCGATGGACCCTTCTCTGTTCTGGCGAAGCTTACCGGCTGCTGGATCTCAGTTCCCCCGGACGGGCCACCGCGGGACCCCATGGGCAATTTCACTCCCCAAGGGCAATGACAAAGGTGCTCGGCTGCTGCCTGCCGCCCTGGTGCAAACGCCCCTACAGGCGGCCGAGAGGCGAAGGGTTTCTCCGCAGCGTAGGAAGAACCTTTCGCCTCTGGAAGGCCCGGCGAGCCCGTTGGGCGAACCCGCGAACCGGGTGGGAGGACGGGGCGCGCGTCCCCCCTTCCAGCTCGCTCCCAAGGCTGCCGGCGAGGCGAAAAAACAGAGCGTCGCTTTCAATTACGGCCCCCTCCCCGTGGGCAGGGCGAGGGGTGCAGAGGGGCGTCTAATCTAAGCACGAACAATTCTGTTTCCCTTCCTGCACCAAATCCAGAAGTTTCCCAGAGTCGAGAGGTTCTGGTCCGTGGGAGGAACATCGCGGGGGGGGGGGTCTCCATCTAGGCCCCTCGGCTGGAAGGGTCTGACTACGGCGGCGGGAGGGAGGGAAGACCCCAAGTGGAGACGGGAGATTAGGGAGAGAAATGGATCCATAATTGCAGAAATACGAATCCAAGCCATGTGGAAATTAGGGTATCCAGCAGTATAAAGTGGTGGCTGTAACGGGAGAGGTCTGTATCGTTGTAAACATGTTGGCGTCCTGTGTGTGCGTCTGGTGTACGTGTGTGTTAAATCCTGCCTTGAGCCACGCGCGGCCGGGTCCGGCCCAGGTTACCTGTGCAGCAGGCCTTCGGAGGGGGGGCAAATGTGCCGGGGGACCCGACGGGCGGCCAGCTGATGCAATGCCCACCCCGCGCCCGCGAGCTCCAGACGGCGGAGGGAGGCGCTTCCGCTGGAGTGGGTAAAGGACAAGCCCAAACTCTCCTAAAAGTTTGGCAGGTTTTCGCCTCTGGGCGAAATGTCTCAGCACTCAGGCAGGGACCGAAGACCCCGTGTCGGGATGAGAGGCAGAGATGTTGGGGGGCGGCGGGGGTTTCTTAAGGGCTCCGCGTGGGAAGGGCGAAAAGCCGAGCTGGCGTGGGTCTTCCCTGCTTGCGAGGCAAGGCCAGGGGGGATTCATCCTGCTTTCGAGGAAACCTATCGCAGGTGGCTGCTCCGAAGGAACGGAACGCGGGGATCTTAGGGGAAGCTGTAGCCCGGGACTTTCCCTTAAGTGGAGTGCAGAAGCCGGCCTCCCCTGGATGGATTAGGCACGAGAGACCCACGGAAACGTCCTTGGCGAATTAAGAGCAGGCCGGGAGGTCCGTGGAGAAATAACTGTGGTATATGCCAAGAGTGGAGCCATTAATCTGTCCTTAGCCGTTTCATATCTTTAATTAAAAATGAAACTCGGGATATTCCTGGTGCCAAGAACGATACATTGAAGCGCTTCATTTATTTATTTTAAACAATACCTTACAGCCCAGTCCTCGGCGACCCAAGGTTATTTTGCAATGATTTCCTATTCATTTAGAACATTGAATTCAAGCGTTCAGAGGAACCCGTGAGGCTCCAAGTATTTGGATTTAGGCCTCTTACTGCCCTTGTTATCCCTGGAAGCGAGTTCCGGGAACTTCCTTCGAATTCATAGGACTCGGAACTGAGCCGCTGCAGAGTTTTGCGTGGGGCTTTTAACCGGTAGCAGGAGCGCTTTGCTCGGGGACCGCATTCGACCCTCTTTGTCCCAGGCGGCGCCGGTGACATTGACACTTCGGTAGAGACCCACCTGCGCCGGGCACGAAGCCCATTGAGTTCCATAGGGCAGGCTGGGCTGCAGGTCGCATCGGGAACCTCTCCCATAGAACTCAATGGCGCTGGCTCGGCTGTCCGTGTTGAAGACAGATCGTGGCCGTTCCATTTGTCTCTGGGAACTCGACGGGGATTCCTCCCGAGTAAATCCATTTAGAAATGAACTGTGACGTTCATTGTTATGCTTTCCTTCCTCCTTCTCCCCCCCCCCCCGCCCCGCAACACACAATTTATCGCTCCCCGTGTCTCAGGTGACGATTAGAAAGCGCTGGGCTTCAAAAACAAAACACCCTTCTTCCAGTCTGTGTAGCTCATTGTTGCAAATGGCCAGGGCCAGCCCCTCCCTCCCTTCCTCCAGCCCCCTCCCCTCCTCCCTCCGCCCCACCTCCTCCTCCTCCCCCGCCCCCAGGGGCGCGCGCGCGCCTGCCTGCCTGCCTGCCCTCCTCTCCACCCCCCCTTCCCGATCGCCGCCTCTTCTGCCAGCCACCGGGGATGCGCGCGAACTTACACCAGAGCAGCCGAGCCTCTTCTAGGGCAACCCCTGGTATCACTTGTAACTACAGAAATCTCCTAATTAAAAGTCTGAGCGGGGCGCGCGTGCATGCGCGCGTGCATGCGCGGGGGCGCGCGCGCGCTCCTCCCTGCGCTTCCGCATGCACTCCCTGCTAATTAAATCTTTACGATCCTCTCTGTGACTATTAACCGCCGGCGTGCTGCGCGCATATCCTGTGCAAAAACCCAGCAGGCGGCCGTAATTAGATCGAAAATCAGACAAGACGCTTCTCATTAAGTACAACAGCTCAGCCACGTTGCCGATGAGGAGGGGGCGAGGGAAAGGGTTGCAGCGGGAATGGGCCACGCACGCCGCTTCCACGCACCACGCGGGCGCGACCAGCACTGGCTAATTAATCCGGATCGGTTCCGAGCTCGCGCTCCTGCTGGAGATGAGCCGAATCAGAGCGTCCGCCGGCGGGAGGGGCCCGGTCGGCCTGTCCCAAAGAAGCTTCCCCGAGCGGATGGGGGGGGGCGCTTAGGCGCACCGGGAAGGGACGCGGGCCTCTACGGGCCTCTGCGCCGGATCCCGCGCCCCTTTGAGCGCAGACGGCAGCGGAGCGTGGCCACCTCCAAGGTGCAGGGCCGGTTCAGACGCAACGAAAGGGGCGCCCCAGAGACAGTGCATGGCCCTAAACCTCCTTTCCCAGCACAAAATTGTCCGGGGAGGGGGGAGGGGCATAGCGGTGTGTGAACGATCCCGCCTCTGAGCCGGTTCTTCCTGCGCACCTGAAAAGCCCCTTAGGTGAACGATGCCCTGGGTTCGCCCTGCCTCCTTTTAGGCATTTGGACGGCCGCTGCTCTGCCCAGAACGCCCGGGGGAGAACAGGCCGCGGCTTGCAGAGGCGGGGTCCGATCGCTCCCCCCCCCCGCCGCCCCCGCCCCAGAGACCTTCTGAAGCGAGCATGGCTCCAGGGAAAGGCGCCCAGGATCGAAGCCCCGGAGGCTGCCCGCCTTGAGAGTAGAAAGCGCGGCGGCGGGAAGGCAGGGAGGCCGCCGGGTCGTCCGTCTCCTTTGTCTCCTAGCCGATTCCGTGGCCGTCTGAAGAGCGGGCAGTGGGAGGTGGGAGGATTTTGGCCCACGTGGCTAAAATCCGTGGCGCGCAGGGGACCCATGTTGGTGCCGCACCGTGCGGGCGAGGCTTTTAGCGGGCGAGACTTCTGGGCCTGCGGGTCGGACTCGGCCCGCTTTGCTCCCGGGACAGCAGCCCCTTCTGTGTGCTGAACGCCACGGCCATTCGAGTGATGGCACCGGACTGCGACCCGGGCGGGCACCGGGCACCGAAGGCTAAAAGGGAACTGGCTCCCGACGGGGCGGGCATTGGGGCGGTGGGGCACCTGCGAACGAGCTTGCTTTCTACATCAACTCGTCCTTGCTGGGTGTTTTTGAAGATAAGGGCTGTTTTTCCACTTAGCACTAGAGTACTAATGGGTCCTTAATGGGTGCTAAGTGGAAAAACACCCAAAGGTTTCCACACTTCGGCTGACAAGTCAAAGCGCGATCGGTGTAGCCCCTACTTGATTTAGCAGAATTGGTACCTAGTGGCTATTTTTAAAATTCGTTACCCCAATTTTGGGTTTTGGCTGTTATCTTGTGGCCCAGAGGTCATTCCCCCTCCCTGCGGGTTAGCTGCTTCAAGTCATTTATAAAGTTGATAAACAACAAATACACAAGTAAATAAATTGAAATCATCTAGTTAAGAGTGGGTTCTTGACGGTGATCAGTTGTTATGAGGATAGACTCCCAACTCTGCAAAACTGGGAGGATATTTTTCTTTACTCTCACTAATTGGTTAAAAAAAATGGGGTGGTCGAGACCTGTAATTAATATTCAGGGAGAAAGTGAAGATGTAGATGCGCCAAGGGCCACACCAGGGGGACCTTTCACCAACACCCCCCTCCAGCCTGCTTCTCGTACCCAACAAAGGAGATGGCATCGATGGGCCCTCTTTAGGAATGTACCAATGCAGACTGCAAGCAGGGGATTTCACCGGAGCAAACTCCTACAGAATTCTTTATGTCATAGAGAAGGCATCTAACTTCCTTCCTTTCCTTCTATGGTAGTCCTCTATAGGCTAGATCTCAAGGATCAGAGTTAATTGGATGCTGACCAGGGTGCTCTGGAGGGACATGGTCCAGAAATAGGCTTGCCATAACCTTGTTATTACCAGAACCGGCCCCAAGTGTAAGTGACTTAAAGATAAATTAGTACATTATTATTAGTTGTAGATGCATATACAGCCTCACGAAAAAGTGTTGCTATGCAGCTGTTTAATAGCGTAAAGGACTTCTTGGAATCATCCCCTAAATCACTGTTTAATGGTTGCTCTTGGATCACAAGACCATCAGCACCCTGTAGAAACAGGTGTAGCCCTGCTGGATCAAAGCTGGGATTAGAAGCTACCAGGAGACAGATGAAGAAGGCTTTGTCCGGCAACCTTTCTTGAAATGCCCAGTGATTGTGCCAGTGGGCAACTGTCCCAATCCCACCTATAGAGTTTCTGCCCCTTTCCTACATGGTTCCAAAGTTTGGTTTTAGAGAAATGGCTGAGAACTGGTTCAGCCCAGAGTCCTTCACTATACAGCAGGCATGCCCTATCTCCCTTCCCATTCCTCTGGCTTTCTTAACATTACTTGGAAGTAAGCCCAACTTAAAGCACAAGATCCTAAAATAACAGAAACATGCAGTCTAGCTTGCCTTCTCCGTGAAAGGGAAAACAAAACCCTTCCTAGGTTAGGAGGAGGCTTGCTGAGCAGAATGGAGATGAACTTCCTTTGGAGTTAAGGGGAGGAAGAGATGCGGCATGTTAGATGATGTTTTGCTTTTGCCATGAAGATAATAAAAACAGAATTTAAAAGCCCAAGAGGAGTCAGCGTGGCAGATGGATGGTTTTCAGAGGGCAAAGGGAGGGAGACCGTGTCGCTTTGGCTTCATTCTGTTGTGCCATCGATTCAAAAGTTGGTACCTTCCAAGGTGGTTTAGTAAGAGCTTTTCTCTCTTTGGTGAATTCATTCCAATGGGTTCTGTGTCTGTGTCTGTGTGTAAACTTACCTGTACATTCTTCTCTGACAGCTAGTCATTTTGAATAGTGATTCCCTCCCCTCTTTTTGTATCCATAGTCAGTAGAAGATGCCAATAACAGCGGCATGAACTTGTTGGACCAGTCCGTCATCAAAAAAGGTATGGAAAACATTTCAATACTGTCTCTGTGTTCCACAAAACGCCAGCAGTTAACTTTACCTGCATGTAAATCCAAAAGGGCTGACTCTCTAAGCAGAGGTGGAAAGGATCGGTCTGGTTTGTAAGCCGAGTCTTTGGCCGTAATAAATGCGATCTGAAGGGCCATCCCATGTGATCTTAACGGACCCAGGCCCATGACCTGCAGGTGGGTTTCACAGGGCACCCGGGCTTGCGCTCAAGGGTGTTGAGGAAGGCCAGCTTTAGGCTACAAGACCCTCAACATTACTGTCACCAGTGGGACTTCAGGGCCATAAATGTTCACTCGGCTTGACTTGGTTGGACGTGTTAAGGAAATGCACAGAACTTACACCTCCAGGGAGGAGCTGAACCTTCTCTGGCTCCAAGATAAGCAACTGACTCCCACCATCTGTCTGTTTTAAGCCAACCCCCATCCTCGGGCTGCCACGAGTTTTCTTTGTCTGTATTTTTTGCACAAAACAAGGAGTCTTATTAAAATCTATTTCCCTTCATTTGCGGCCATTAAGACAAGGAAGGCTTGTTTCTTGTGTGTGCCGCAGCTCCCCATCTTAGCCTAGCAGGCTTGACATTAGTGATACTGGATTACCCATAAATTTGAGAGCAGGCCTCATTGCCCCCCCCCCCCCCGCTTTGTAAGGTGTGCGTGGGGGTGCCGCCTCCAAAGATCAGAAGAGGAAGAAAAGGGCTGCCTGGGAATCGCAGGCAGGTCGTTAAAAAACAAAGCTACGCATATGCATACATGATTTAGTTTCGCTTCACCCCATACTGTTAAAGGGAATGTGATATTAACAAATGTTTGCAATCTCTTGTACAGCTGTAAGCAAAATAATTAACTAATTAAACTAATTAAATGTAATTACAATAACTCATTTTGGGCGTACTACAGCTGCTTTGCCCTCCCCCTGCCCCAGACTTTCATTTTTTTTCCTAACAGATTCTTGAGGACCTGAGTTGATACCTTCAGCAGGGGAAGCGAAAATAAAACACAGTCTATTGGACAAAATGAAAGGCCAGGGAGATGAGCCGGTTTGGTCTAGCGGTTAGGGGGGCGGACTCTTATCTGATTCCCTCTTCCCCCATGAAGCCAGCTGGGTGACCCTGGGCTAGTCACAGCTCTCTCCTGAGCTCTCACCACCCCACCCACCTCACAGGGTGTCTGTAGTGGGGAGAAGAATAGAAAAGCTTTGTCAGCCGCTTTGAGTCCCCTTGAATGGCTGAGAAAAGCAGGGTAGAAAAGGCAACTCTTCTTCTTTAATGATCTACAGATCTGTGGTGGCTGGATCCACCTTTGATCTGCCCCTATTTATGCTGATCTTCTTCCTCCTAAGCAGTAGCATCTATTGCCAGAGCTTGCTTATTCTTGGGAAACATTCTAAGCACTTTCATAAGGGATTCTAGTCAAACCTCAAAACATTCAGGCGGGAGTGAAATTTCAACAATATTGGCTTACAGTTATTTGCTTCAAGAATCAGGTGGGAGGTCTCCTGTTGGAGAGCTAGATTTCAGGGGAAGTGGTTGGATTTATTGTCACTGGATTTTCTCTTCTTTTTTGTCTTTAATTTCTTATTTTGCCTCAAGGGAGGATGAATCAGAACTAGAGTGCTTTGGGATTTGTAAATGCTGCTACTTTGATTACAGTACAATGCACAATATAAATACAGTTCAGAAGGACTGGAAAACACTGAATTTGGTCCATGCAGGACTGAATAAGATGGGTATAAATTTTGCTTAAATTGTCCAACTTCCGCTTTTCAAAGAGGGAAAGGAGCACGTGTGTTTTTTTAAAAGGTTACAAGTACTTTCTGTCTGTCCAAATGATTTCAGGTGAAATAACAGGGCAGGCCTGCTTTTCAACAGATCGCCTTGGTGGTACCAGTTTTGGCAGAAACAGTGTGCAGAGATTGGTTTATCTCACTAGAGCTCATAAACGCATTTATTTCTCTTGGTCTTTTTTCTTAATTGATGGCTGATTTGTAGAACAGTAACTCCAGTTCCCCAGTTTTGCAGGATGGCTCATCCCTGGCAGACATTGATCTGGGAACAGGAAATTAATCAGTCCTTGCAGTTACAGGGTGTAATTGGTTTTCGATGGGCTCTTCTGGAAGCCAGAGATGGGGCTGCGCCTGTGAGTCTTTCTGCCTTAAATCCGTTCACAGCTGGGCCATCTAGCAGAAATTGTAGTTGTGATCCTTTTATTTCAAAATGGTGATATAGGTTTTGATAATAAATAGACTGGGCATTTAGGAGTGCTACCCCCAAACACTGAAGCTAGCAGAATGAATATAAATGTGCTCAGGTTGGAGCAGTTCTAGACTAATATCTTTTATGGGCCTAGGCTGAACTTCAAAACTCTGAAAGTATGAAACCGCGGCAAGAGATCCTAACAGTTCTGCTTCTAGTGCAATCCTATATGCTCCTGCTGAGAATGGCAATTTAAGTTCAATGGGACTTGCGTCTGGGATAAAAGGGTGTGGAATTGCACCCAAGCATCTTATTTAGGTTTTTGTCTAAATAAGTATATATATGTCTGGATGTGACACAGCGAAGAAGCGTGGGTGCCATATTTTCCCGGAATGCTATCAAAGTCCTCATCAACTACTTTTAAATCAACTGAGTGGCCCTCCTTGATTGGCCTGTGTAGTTCAAAAGCTTTTGGAGGAAGTTTCCTCTGAATGTTTCTGGAAACGGTGCCGTTTCTTTTTCACTGGAATATTTCAGTCGGTCAGTGGCCGAAGCAGCAGAAATGAGAAGGACAAAGACGGCGGTGGTGGTGTTAGTGTGGAGGCTGTAGTGGTTCCCATCTCTGACAGCTGAAAGAAACAGGGTCAGTGGAAACCCGCTCTCTTGACTCAGTGATGAATGAATGGAGACCTGCGATGGCCGCTTCCATTTCACGGAACTGGTCCTATTTTTCTAGCTTCAAAAATATCCCAGTGACAATGATAGCTATATAGCAATAAATTATTAACACGGAGAGCTCTGCCTTCACTCCTCCATCTTATGATCTTTGAGGCCTGTGAAAGTAATGGTGACATCTGTCATCTTTTATTGTCACGTTTCCCGAGTGGGTGACTTACTTCCTTTCCTTTCCCTCTGGTTATCTAACTGGAGGACCCACTCGGCATTCCAAACCAGATTGTATAGTGCAGAGGAATTTGGTGGCAAGGTCTGGTGCTACCTCTAGGCTGGGGAAACGTGTCCCCCCCCCCCCGCCACCATAGAAACCCACCACCATGTGATGATGGACAGGCATTATGGCAAACGCAGCTCCATCGCAGCCGAGCTGGGTTTCTCTGTGTGCTCAGAGGTCGGTGGGGAGAAAATTGAAGACGTGTTTGCGGAGCCTCGCAGACCGCGTTGCCTGTGAAGCGGTGTTTGGATATTGAAATGTCAGGATGATATTATTATGATTATTAATACTACTAATAATGTAGGAATCCTGACATTTCTACTGATCGCCAGAACGGCTTCACCCTGCGTGTTCTTCTGTCTTCCCTGGTCGCCGATGGCGAGGTCCCCATGGAAGTGGCTCACCTGGGGTTGAGGTCGCAGCCCTGTCTCCCTCCTCCCGTGGAGGTGGGCGTCAGCTTGACCTGCCTCCCCCTCTAGCGCCCATTCTTCCCTTGAAAGCAGCCTCTGTCCCTGATAGCCTGAAAGCCCCGGCTTGGATGCGTAATCGGATTTCCTCTTCCCTCCCAAATCTTCGGGGGCTCCCTTCTGCAGGGTGGTCTCCGGGTTTCTCCTTTCCCAAAGGGTTTGCGTGGTCCTGCCGGGGGCCCCCGTCCGTTTACCCCGAAGTGGGCGAGGCAGGTGGTTTGCGTGCCCCGCTTCGCTCTCGGTTCCTCGGCGGAGGCGCTTGACTCCGCCGCAAAAACACAATCTGGTGCGGGCTCCGCGCCTCCTTCCCTTCCCTCCCTCGTTATGTTTGCGATCTGGGCTTCCTTGACATTTCAGAGGTAATTTAGTTAAGAGGAAATGAGTTGTTCCCAGTAGGGCGAGCAAACGAGTGGAGTGGAGGTAGCCAGCGTGATAAATGGCGCTTTCATTTGGAGATCTCTGGAGCTCGTTTAAGGGTAATTTTCTGTATTAGCCCCCTTTGAGCTATTAGCGCGGGAGGCAGGGGCTGTGGCCCCTCGCCCCTCTCCGCGATGCCCCATTAGAGGCAGCCGGCATTAGGCCGCAGAGCCGGGCTTAGGGGCGGGCGGGCGGGCGGGGGGGTCCTAATCTAAAGTGGCCGAGGGTGGTTAATATGATTCGAAGGGAGCTGGTCAATGAGCAATCAATAAAGTAATAATGAGAGGGATGCGCTACATTAACAGGCTAAAAATCCAACGAGACATTAAAAAATCATTCGGAACTCCGAGGGCCATTAAGGCGGGGGGGGGGAGGCAAGGCGGGGGGGGGGAGGCAAGGCGGGGGGAGGCGGCGACGCCGCTTCTTCCCAGGACCGAGGGCGGATCGACGGGAAGGAGCTCCAGCCAGGACCCCAAATGAAGGCTGACGACCCCACCACCACCACACACACACACGCCCCTAACCAGGCCTCTCAAATTCTCTAGTAGTTTAAGGGAGCCTCGCCCAAGAATTGGCTCTAGACTGGTCGCCTTTCTGCTCTGCTCGAGGAGGTGCAAGACGGGCGGATCCATTGACCCTGCCCCTCGGATGGCGACCTCGTGTTCGCCCGAGGACAGGTGGGCTCGGATGGGCCGTCTCCCTCCGGGCCGTCCAGCGGATGCTTCGAAACAGCGTCCACCCCAGGGAAATGGCTTGTTTCTGGCTTTGTTTCGAAACACAGCTAGGTGTTTCCAACGGAGGTGGCTCGTCCGAACAGGTGTGTTGCAGCCTTGGGAGCGAATTAGGGCACAGCCAATCCGGATGAATTGACGGGTTCCTAGATAAAGCCCCCCCCGCCGCCGCCGCCTTCTCACTCAGCTGGCCAACCATCCTGCCAGCGCGTCCCTTCCGCTTAGGGATGCTTCATCTCTCTGATTTCCCCCACAGCACTCCGAACTTGGCAAGAGCAAAGGTGGAGCAAGGAGCCTGCCTGCCTGCCATCCACAGGTATGCCCGGATCACCAGAGCTAGGTTTCAGCAAATTAATATCATGATGCAAACTGGTCGCTTCTGTAATATACCAAGAAATGAGAGACTCTGCGTTTGGGGAGACCGAACAGTGGAAGATGCTGAATGCTTCTTCACTGAGTGTCCAGCTTACACTGAACTACCACAGAGATACTTTTATGCAATACTATCCAATTGTAGGTCCCATAATTGAAACGATCTCCTGATAGGTCAAGATAGAGTCAGTCTCTTTATTCTGAAAGCCACTAAGAAAAGAGCTCCCTTCCTGAAACAAGAACTGGGGAAATCAGATGTTCTCTTTTACTCTCTTTCGCTTTGTTTTAACTGTTATTTGATGGATTTTTGAAAAGATCAAACGACTGATCAAATAAAATTGTCTTGATTTTGGTCCGCCCGGATAGCCTTCTGCCGCTGGCGCCGTCCGGAGGACGAGGGGCTCCAACAGAGACCCCTTGCTTATTCACCCACCTGAAGCCCTGAGCCGCAAAGCGCATGCGAGGAGTTAGCCGGGATCCCTCGCTCCGCTGGTGCCCCAGGCCGGCAGGTGGGCTTTGCCCGGAGGTGGGCTTCTCTGCCCCCTGTCATCTGCTTCCTTGCTGTTGCGCCTTGCAGGCTTCTCTCTCCCTCCCCTGACAGTCGCTCTCCCACGAGCCGGTAGCTAGATCCGCTCTGGACCTGCCTTCCCGGTGAACAACCGATGGGCATCGAGTTGGGTTTCCGCTCTTCAGGCCTCCTCGCTTTAGATAGCACGGATAACCTCCTCCCGCTAAGGACTTATTAACCTGCCTTATGAGAAAGCGGCCTGGCAGCTGTTCCCCCGGATTTCGTTGGGCATTTCCCCCGATGTTCTAACTCTCACACGGGCAGGTGCGCACGGCTGCAGGACCCAAGCATGAAGAGAACCCGAAGGAGGTGATCTGGCTTCCGTGGGAAGCTAGTCCTGAAACCTGGGCCCGTGGAGAGGGTGGACAGTTCCTCTGTAGGCGGATTCCTCCATGGGTGTTTTTCCACTGTAAGTAGAAGGACCCATTAAGTACCCATTAACACCCCGTATCTTCTCCCCAAACCACCAGTCTCCTTGCCAAAGAGGGGCCGGGCGTTGGAGGGACATCTAGTGGGCCCCGGGGAGGGACTGCAGCTGTACAGCTGTGGCGCAATCGAGATTTCCTCTGGAGGCATCGACTACGCCTGCCTTGGGGGTCAGCAGTTTCACCTCCGGTCGCTCAGCCTCCCAAAGCGTCCGGCAAAATCTGATGCGCGCAAATAGATATATTTTTAATGGAATTTAAAAGCCCACCCCGTTCTCCGGAGATTTGGAGACCCGCCTAAAATGTATTACCACATCTGTCTAAAAACTCCAGCTACACTCAATTTTATTCAGGCAGAATTCCCGCCTTTTTGAGAAGAAGGAAATAAATCTAATTTGGGAGGCAGAGAAACAATAAGAAACAATAATAACCGTCACAGCAACAGGCCGACGTTTCCCCTACAGTCTCTCGGAGCTCTGCCAATGGCTTCCACGGAACTAGGGCGAAAAGAAAGGAAGAAAAGATCTTCGTCCAATCAACACGGAGATTAAAGGGGGGGGGACTTCCCCCTTGTCAGCCGGTTTGGTCCCTCTAGTGGTTAGGGAGCCGGACTCTTATCTGGGAATACCGGGTTCGATTCCGCACTCCCCCATGAAGCCTGCTGGGTAACCTTGGGCTAGTCACAGCTCTGTTCTGAGCTCTCACTGCCCCACCCACCTCACAGGGTGTTCTGTTGTGAGTAGAAGAATAGAAGCTTCTATGGGTGATGAAATGGGTGATGAAAGCGGTAGAAAAGCCAGCTCTTCTTCTTCCCTCTCCCTTCCCCCTCGGTCTACAGGATTTCCAGGCAGTGATTTGCCACAAGGGCTAAAAAGGGTTTAAGTTCCGTTGGGACCGACAAGACACTCTGCACATCTGTACCCAGCGTGGCAAGAGAAAGGTTGCACACTCCGGCCGGAGAGAGTGGCCAATTCGCCTGCAGTGTGTCCAGGGTGTCTAGCGGCTCATTAGGACTTACCTGTTCAAAGGAGTTCGAATGGAGCCCGGGCGAGCTCTTTGCCCTTTCCGCACTGGGTCTTATATCAGATTATATCTTGGGATAGGGACCAGTTATCCACACATACTGGTGCAGACCATGGCAAGTCCCGGTAGGTATGCATGCTGATAGTTGGTCCTTATCCTGAGATACAATATGGAATAAGGCCCAGTGCGGAAAGGGCCCTTGGCTGTCACTAACCATTCCTAAAGGACCCACTTCAGTATCGAACGAACGAACGAGTGAACGAGTCTCCCTTGATTCTTACACATTCGTTTTGGTTTATTTAAACTGTTACCTCCAGAAAGGAAAGAGAAAGGCTTCGAAATGTTTCGTGGGATCCGAAATCAGACCCCAGCGAGACTTCTTAAATATTGATTTATGTGTCAGGCAGGAGCTGCCCCGCAGTTTACGGGCTCTTTTAGAAGGGGCGCGTGGGGCGGCCGCCTCGTCTCCCGGGCTCCAGGGGGGCTCATCCCTGTTTCCTCGATCCCGCCCGGATTCGGCCCGGAGGGGATTCGACGTTCTCTTCTCTCCCCCCGGTAAAGACGCGCCCTGAGTGTTTGCTCGGAAATGAGTGGCGGCTTCGGTGCCATCCCGCGACGAGGCAGCGAGGGAGCCGGGGAGGCCTTTAGTATCAGGGCAGAAGCCGAGGGTGGGGGGAGGAAGGGCCTCGTGCTTCCAAGGGCGCCGGGGGTGCTTTCCCAAAGGGGGGAAGGGAAGCCTGTTTCCATCCCCTGCCTGACCCGAAGCGTAGGGGCGACCTTTGAAGCTGCGAGCCAACCCCGATCAGCGGCCAGGCTGCCGCTTCGGACTCAGAGCGCGTTCCCCCTTTCCATCCCCGGGCGCGCTTCGGTTTCGGGCTGGCTAATGTGGACACGAACCAACTACGTTCGGTTCCCTTCTGGGTTTGGTATGGCATCGAGCGCGGCCTTTTTGGTGGTTTCCGCGCCATTCGGCCTGCCTGCCTGCCTGCCTGCTTGACCCCCGAGCCGCCTCCTTTCGGAAGGACTCCTGTCCTGAGCTCTGCGGGGAACGGGCGGCTGTCCCGCTTCCGAAGCGCCCTCAGTCCTCACGCGTTCAGGTGACAGGCGGCCAAGGAGGGATGAGAGCCCGGGGCGAAGGCGACAGGGATGCTGCAATTTCGCGTCTGGCGCTCCTTTCTCCGCAAAACGCTTCTAGAGGCCTCGCCCTGTGTGGTCACCTCCGCGCGTTCCCCAGGAACGGAGCTCGGCTCGCCTGACTCCTCCGTGGGCGGACCTGGGAACGCAGGATGCTTCCTGGCCCCAAGCGCCCAAGTTCGTTTCGCTTCGAAGTTCGGCAGAAAACAGGCAGCGCGAAATCAACGGCAAAACGAAGCCCCAGATATTTGGCCCTTTATTATATATACACCTCCCTGCTTTTGTGAATATCTAAAAATACTTGTACGGCGAAGACCTGAAATGGCCCATTGCTTTACCGCTGTAATAGGTTCAATATAAAATGAATTCTGCTTCTAGATCGCTCAGTTCCTCGTCTTCGTTCCACAGAAGGCTTTTCTCGCTTCCTTCCCCTTTTTCTTTCTTTCTTTCTTTCTTTCTTTCTTTCTTTCTTTCTTTCTTTCTTTCAAGGAGAATTAGGTAATTTACAAAAGATAGCATGAAGATTAGCACGCCCATCTCCGGAGCTATGAAATTGCGATGGGATATGGTTTGTTGAGGCTAGCAGGAGAATCCGGTGCTTGTGGAAATATTTGCACAACTTATTTACAAAAAAGAAAAGAAAAAAGATAGTTTTTAAATTTATTTCAAGCCAATTAGTTAAAGAGCGGGGGGGGGGGGTAAGAGGGCAAACTAATGTGCCTGAAAAATGTTCCATCATACACAAAGGGTTTTACTGTTATTAGGACTTTCCAGTTCTAACATTCTGCTAATAAAGAAATGCACTTGTTGGCTGAGGTGTGCATGTGAATTGTGAATTAACCCCCCCCCCCTGCAGCATTAAGAAACACCATTAAATGCTCCAAACTTGAAACCAACAGACAAAAAGTTGATCCAAACACAAACAGAGAGAAGATGAAATAAAGCAAAAACAGTTTCAAAGTAAATAAGCATCATCTCCTAAGCAATGCTCATGATTAAATGAGCAAGGAGCCAAGGAGAATATTTTCTTCCCTTTTCTCTCAAAAAGAAAAGGTTTCTAGGCAGCAGGGCTCAGGAACCAATATAAATAAAAAGCACACATGATAGACATGTTTGAGTTGTTTACAGGAAGCAAAGTTGGAACTCACCGTCTTCGTTGCTTTTCTGAGTTCTGTTCTAGAGTTCTCTCCAATGGAGTACCACACATTTTCAACAGTCATCTCTGATGATTTCCATTCATTTCAATGGAATTCCAGTTTGGTATCTGAAGTCCCAACTATGTCCAAGTTTTAATACACTTTTGATCAACCTCTGGAGATCTACAAGGTAGTTAGTAGCACTTGGAGACTAACAGGAGAAGGTTTGGTGGCATGAGCTTTTGTAGACACATCTACTTCTTCAGATGCTAGGGGGACCAAAGTAGACGTGCCCATTGGGACCCCTAGCAACTGAAGAAGTAGACACACCCATTGGGCCCCCTGGCATCTGAAGAAGTAGACGTGTCTATGAAAGCTCATGCCATCAACCCTTCTCTTGTTAGTCTCCAAGTGCTGCTTACTACCTTGCTGGACTTTTCAAAGTAGACTAACATGGCTATTTGTCTGCTACTGACCACAATGGAGATCAAATTATTACAATTATTGCTACTACTACTATTACTACTACCAGTGTATTGGTGAACTTTGATTGGGAAGCTGAAAAGAGGGAATTACAATTTTGTTGCTGAGTGGAGGGGGAAAGGGTTGTGCTACTTGGAATAAACTGTGGTGGAATATATAATAGGTGTGCCTGAAGGAGATAAGAGAAAAAAGAGTTTCAGGTGGGACAACTATGTTTGTCAACATTACTGAGGAAAGCTTTTTTCTTGGCTCTAAGTGCTTCAGGAATATTGTGTGATTATTTAGAGTGGATTCCCATTCCTTCCAGTCCAGTCTAGTTCAGACTAAATATCCTCACTCAGACCTCCCTCTAAGTACAGTGACCCTTACTCCCAGGTAAATGTGCACACAGCTGCAAAAGTTTAAATGCGGATCAGTATTATGAGATCTATTACCATTTGGTTTCAAGTCATAGCTCAGGAAATGGTAGATTGTTGAATAAACAGAGGGAGGCAATAACAGATTCAGTAAGAATATAAACATGCCTTCTTTATGTCTATCATGTACATTTATATATCTTCCCCCTGAATGATGGTGAATATGGAATAAGAGGACAGGTTCCGTCCTGGATTGATACCTGGCTAAAGAACAGGAAAAGGTTGTTAGGAATAGATGGACAATTTTCAAAATGAATGGAAGTAAAAAAGAAAACACCACCTCCAAGGTTTAGTGCTTTTTGGTTTATTTATATTCAGCCTTGGAAAACAGCATTTAAGAGAGCATCTGATTGAAGTTTATAAAGAAGCTGCCCAGTAAGAAAGTTCCGACTGACAAGGGGAAGATTTCCCCACTGTCCCTGCAGTGGCCTTTGGTCTTTGGTGATGGTGACTAGACTGAATGGCTTTAAGAAAGGAACAGACAAATTCATGGAGGTCAGGTAAAGGAGTGGCTATCATAATGGGTGCCTAGATGCTCCCTCCCGGTTGGAGAAAGAGGTGAATTGCCACCAAAGGTCACTTGTAGAGAGTTGGGAGGAGGTGAGGTTTTCACTTTTGTCTCTGCTTGAGTGGTGGGTCACTATGCTAAGATGCTGAAGAAATGGGCTATGGCATGATCCAGCAGGGCTTCTCTAACATTCTTAATTTCTACCATGGATCTTTTGTAAACTTGATACAGTCATATGACTAATCAATAAAGTTCATTCCTTCATTCGTACAGTGGGAAGGGAGGAAGGCTGCTTATCCTCCAAGCATTATTTTCTTGCCCAAGGCCTCCACCAATTTTGATAGGGACAACCAAATTAAGATTGATGCAATTCTGGAATCCAGTGCTGGATGCAAATTCCCCACACTTGGTTCATTGGGTGGATTATGTTTCAGTAGGAAGAAGCAATAGCTCACTTCGATGGGCAAGTGTGCAAGTGTAATGTAAGAATGGGGCAGCACTTCTGGGCATGGGCCCTCAGGTGCTCAGCCAAAGTTGAGTGCAGTTGGCCAATACATGCACTTGGCCAATATGTCTGCTAAGATGACCACAGAGTCAGCCATTTGCTTTGTAAACCTAGCATCTGTCCGCAAAGGCTATCTGTGCTGTTTGAAGTGGGACTTTGATGGACTTATGAAAATATGTTGAAAGATTTTATGACCTACCCCTAGGGATTTCCCCAAGCCAATGTAAGCAGCAGAATGCTGACCTGGATGACTGTACAGTCTGAATCAGATCCAACAGGGGTCTTTCCTAAACGTATAGGAAGCGAGGGCTCTTGGCCAACACAGTCTTAGAAGAGAGGGCATGGTTGTGCATTCTCCCTTTGTGGATAGTTTTTCTCTCCATTTCAAATCAATGTGCAAGGAGTGTGGTAGCTGACGGCAGGTCAATCTGAGGGCAATTTTAAATTGATACAGTAGTAGGTGAATTTCTGTAAGCATGCAGCCCTATGCAAATCCATATGAGGGCAATTCCCACAGAACACACTGGAGTTTATTTTGACATTAAATAATCTACAGTTAAACTATCTAGATATCCACAATTGTTCTAGCTGTATTATCAGCAGGCTCTGATAGATGAAGCTCTGATAGCCAATCCTCCTTATGCAGAAGGGGTAGCTAATATGTTGAATTTTAGCTCCCACTATTCATTCTGTTTAGCCTCTTTGGCCAAGGTTGGTTACCTGGGGCTATTCTGCACTTGGCCTTATTCTGGAATATATCTCAGGATAGCAGTCTGCTGGCTGCAAGCTAATGCAGACCACAGTAGGCCTCACCTAGGGACTTCCATAGTCTGTACTAGCATGCAGATAGCAGGTCCCTATTCTGGGATATATTCCAGAATAAGGCCAAGTGCAGAAAGGCCCCTGATAATCTGGATCAAGGAACCTTGTAGTCAACCTGGTCTGCTTGGGCTGCTGCTAATCTGGATCAGTTCCATACTAAGGGCACAGAAATCCAGATTAATTGGTGCCACATTGGCACTAGCACTGTATGATCTGGAACAAGTGATGGGCCATCTACATGTAGAATGAATCAGGGAAAACCACGGATGAATATTTCCTTCCCTGAAACAACAGGGATGTGTTGATGCCAATGATGTCTTTGCATTGCCTGTGAAGGCACCATGTGTTTGTGGCAAGGGAGTCTTTGCATTGCTTGCAAAGACTCCTCAACTCCACTGCCCAGATGCAGTGTTTCATCAATGGAGATGTGGGCCAGTTGCATCAGGTTTTGGAGGTGCTACCACCAGTAGCTCTTATCCAACTAGTATGAAATAGTGATGGGGTATCCACATCTCTCCTTAGATTGCATTTGTCATCATCCAGCCTGCTTAATCCACATGTCTCCTGCTGTGGTTGATCCAGATCAGGCTAATCTGGATCCACTAATACGGATTAAGTCCAGTAACTGAAGAAAAGGCCTATGTTTCAGCAAAACAAGACAGCTACTACTTTAGCTTCCCTATTGTCCAGTCTAATGTCCAGCTACTTCTTTTAGATCTTCTAACATAAATATTTTTCTGATCGGACTTGAGTCAGTTACTGGCTTTGCAGTTTGGGCTGCATTGCCATCTCCCAAGTAGTTTCTAGTCCTACAACCATGGGTTTCAATGGGGCAACAGCATCATCTGCACATAGGTCTTAACATTCAATATCTTGCAACTGATACAGGTGTGGATGGACATTGCTAACTAAGGTATGGCTGGAGTCTGCCAAGTGCCCCTGGAGGCATTCTTCCCACAGAAAGGAAGGAGGCCTCTCGAGGGCCCTGGCTGTTTATGCCAACATCGTGTACATAAGTGGTGCCCATTCAGGAGCCCAACTTGCACTGTGATCAGCACAATAGTCTTGCTTTTCAGGCTGAAAATGGTTCATGGAATGTCAAAAGAATACTGCAGCGCTGTCACGTTGAAATGGGAATTCCATTGCAGAGCTTCAGAATCAGTCAGGGAACGACATACATGGTGTTAAGACCTTCACTCCCTTCCTCTGAAGCTGAATCAAGCACTGTGGCCCATAAAACTCTGCTAGTCTCAGTTGTGGTGTTGCCACCTAAAGTTGTGTTCTTTATATGCTTAGCTAGAAGCTAGCTCAGTCAAAAAGAGTACATCATGGTTTCATCGGATATCTTTAATGCAAGGCAATAGTACTGCTGTGTGGATGCAGCTGAGGGATAGCCCAGAAGGGAAGCTGAGTGCTCTTCCCCCACCCACCCAAAAAAGAAGGTTGAAGGGACTCTCTTGACCTTCCTTATACACCAATTTAAGTTTCAGACTAGGGATATGCATGGTTGGTTTTTGTGGTTTTTTGGCATTTGAATTCGAGTTGAATCAAATGTCAAAACATTCCATTCGATTTGACTGTTTAGAATCCGAATGCAACAAAATCTGATTTAAATCGAATACATTCAAAACTATTTGTTTGAATGTTAAATTTGAATCTGAAGATACAAATGTTGACAACATTCTTATGTGTTATATATAGCTATATGCATTTATCCATATGCGTCCTGTTTTTGTCTTGTATTATAAGTGCAAATGCGTGCAGATACGTATGAGATTTGTACAGATACGTATGTTGAATATTTTGAATCATTCATTTGAATGTTGGAATTTGAATATGAAGACATTCTACTCGAATATGAATGTCCACATTCAATTGAATTCCATCAAATTTCGAATGTTTAGAACATTCATGCACATCTCTATTTCTGACTTCAGTACATTTTCAAGGAAATGTCTCATCTCAGGATGATTGGATTAATTGAAAAGGAAGACTATACATATCCACTTCTGTTTCAGATTTTTTTCAGATTTTTTTTTTACTCTTTGTGCATATTAATTTCTTCATATGATCTTTAATCCAGCTCTCAGCTTAAACATAAGCATAAATCATTCCTGTTCAAACGCAAAGAAATCTCTACAGGGATTTTGGAGACAGAACCATGTTCCTAAGCCAAACCTTGGAACTTGCTGCATGCAGTGATGGGAATGTCAGAGAGATGCAGCTTATAAATTTTTTTTAAAAAAAATATTTTAGAGCATGAGCAGAAGACAATCTATGAGTCAACTTGAGTAGCTAAAATTCATTCCAGCTCTTAATATGACCCAACTAAAAAGAAATGAAAGGAGGAGCGTGTGTGTGTGTGTGTGTGTGTGTGTGTGTCATTTTGGATCCTCACAGCTGCGCATTGAGCACATCTTTCTGAAATGCACACCTCCTTGTGCCCAGGGGTGTTGGTTTCCTGAGACGTAAATGTGGGTTGCAGTTTAGTTCTGGAAGTGCTTGAAAGAAACGGGCACGATTCATTTTTAAATGAGTGTGAAACAAATAGTTGCAGGATGGAAAATGAATTGATATATGCATCTGAAAAAAGCCTCTCAGCCTGGTGAAATCACAGACGGAGCTGTGGAAATTTAAGGAAAATGTAAAACTCCACCATTGTGTGAAAGAAGAGCCTCTAAAATCAAGCCAGTTTCACTTCCCATAAAGGCAAGCTGCTCGCTGCTGTTTGTTTTCACTGACATCTCTGTCCAACCCACACAAAGGCAGCAGAAATCTATGAAATCTAACACGGCTTTGGGACTTTCAGAGTTGTTACAGTACTTTATTGTGGGATTCTGGTGCTTTAGTAGGAAATATTTGTTATAAATCCTAGCGCAAAGCTGCTTTTGTCTATCTTGAGCCCTGAGGTTATTGAGCTGGCAATTTCTCAACAGTTAGCGTTAGCCTGTTAAGACACCTGATCTTATATATAGGAAGCCCAAGAGGTATTAAGTGCAAAATTCATTCATGAAGTGCTTCCCTGCTCTGCTTTTGTAGCTAAAAGTGTTGCTCACAGTGGAGCAAGAATCCCTAGTTGAAGAAGTTCTACCTGGAAGTTAAGTCACGTTGAAAATCTACAAGATTTACTTGAGAGTATATGTGAGTGAGAATCTCTGTAGCAATGTTGACATATATAATACCAGGAATCTTTCAGGCTTCCAAGAAAGGTGCCTCCCCCTTCTTTTACAAACAGAATCAGATTATTGTTTGCTTTCAGACAGGCAAATATATTAGGAACAAATTAACTTATCTTTGGTCAATATGAGCTATCATGGTGAATTTAGATCTAGATTGTACCAATTCAAACAGGACCACAGAAACAATTGGGAGATACTTAGCATGTCAGAGAAAGGATTAGATTTTTTTTAAAAAAATTATAAGGGTGACTCCAGTTGTTACTATTTCTATTTTGTACCATTCAGCAATATTTAAAAATATTTAAAATTATAATTTAACCTAGATGTGCAAGTATTCCTGCTCCAAGAATTTTCATCTAATTCTAAGGAGGAAGATAAAATGCTAACACAGCAAAATAGCTTATAGTAAAACGATGGAAATTTGCTAATAACAACTTAAAATTGGTACAAAGAGATACAGGACCTGAGAATAAAGATATTTTGTTACAAAAAATAAAATGGAAAGTGTAGATCAGTAATGTTTCAAAAATATACCAACCTTTCCTTCTCTATACTGCAAACATGGCCATTTCCACTCTACCAGAATCAGCATCTCTCCTTAATTAGGTATTATAAATGCCCAAATGTTATGGAATGTCAAACTCTATGTATTTCTGGAGAATGAATATTACATAAAATGTTATGGAAGTTTCTGGGATGGGAGGGGCCTTGGTATGGGAAGAGGGATAGGTTTTAAATGTATATTTTTTCTGTCTTTGTGATACTTGGTGGTTTTTATTTATGTAATTGTTAAATAATGATGAAGCATTTTTTAAAAGCCAGACATTTGAGGCAGTATCTGTAATCTAAATTTTACAGGTTTGCTACTTCATTTGCTGTTTGTCCGAATTTTCACAGCTTACAGAATCTGTATTTGTCATGTATTTAGTTGCTTATAAGATGTACATGTAGAATTCAGGCATCTTCTGTCCTTGGCTTTTGAAACCAGGATTTGAGAATTCTGTTTATTGGAACTGAAGTATAGAAGTAGCTAAAGTTTCACTCAAAATGTAATTCAAATTACGTTCCGATTTGGAACAAAACCCAAAGGCCAGGTTCACATTTTGAGTCTTTTGTTACAACATCTGAAAATTTCAACTGTTTCAGCTGTAGGGAACCATTGAGGTCCTGGTTCCCCTGTGATGGGATCCTGAGTGTGAGGCAGGATCGCCTTCTACCTACCAACCAATACAGGAAATTGTTTATAAATTTGGCAGTTTTATTAAAACTCTTGTAGCGACACAGGAGGGTTGGGAGGGAGAGAACTTTGCAGTTCCTTAAAAATCACCAAACTGTGCAACAGTTTCATGGGTTTGGTGGTAAGTAGAAGCATGCTGCTTTACCAGCAAACATCAGCCTCTCATTTAAAAGCAGATTTGAATACAATTTAAGGAATTTAAAGAAGGCCATTGCAACATTTGGAACTTCTAAAATATTCCATTAAAACAAAGGGCACTTTTGCTTCAAGCTCAGAACGGGACTCGGTTAAAAGGGATGCAATGGTCATAGCGGACATCGCTGTCATAGTATATACCTTAAATCACATATAAATCAAGTGATGATGCTGTAGGATTCTTCATCAATTATTGTTGGGTTGACTGATTAGAATCCCTTCAAAATGCCATCAACTAAAAGACAATTGCAAAAACTGTGTTTTAAATTCAGTAGTAAAGAAACCCATGTCAAATTAAATAGTTTCTGCATCTGTTTTTTCTTCTTTGTGTCTTTGGACAGCTTTATATTCAAGCCTACTTATAAAAAAACTGTCACTATTAAAAATTCAACAGCTAATAGGAATTAAGATTTTTTTTATTTCATTAATAATTGTATTTTTTATATTTCCAGGTATTTAAAATTGAGAATAGGGGCGTAATTCAGAACAGGAATAATTCTTTTCTTCTAATATATGTACTGTATATCCTACTAGGCAGCTGTTAAATATATCAAATAGCAAATGGAGGAGTGGCTGTGGCTGCATTCTCCACATCCATTCCTGCATGGGAGAAGTGTGCGCATAGCTCTGAAAGGCCTACTGTG
This sequence comes from Aspidoscelis tigris stejnegeri, assembly GCA_023333525.1. Lineage (NCBI taxonomy): Eukaryota > Metazoa > Chordata > Lepidosauria > Squamata > Teiidae > Aspidoscelis > Aspidoscelis tigris. The sequence continues at coordinate 3,973,398 of JALMGA010000019.1, read as the reverse complement.
GCCTTGGGCAAGCACGTGAAAGGTGGAGGCGGAGGCAGAGGATGTGCCCGCAGCCACAATGTGGGGCAAGAGGGCATGGATGGGGGGTGGGAGGCCAGGTGTGGGCCTCTGCCACCATTCATACATTCATTCAAGGCCCAAGTTGGCCTTCCAGAGTTGTACATGCACCTCCCTTATCTGGGTTCCCAGATGGGGAAGGTGTGCACACGACTCTGGAAGCCCTACCTGGGTCTTGGATGAACGTGTGAATGGTGGCAGAGGCAGCTCCATTTGGGGGCAAGAGGGTACAGCTTGTGGGGACAGAAGGCCAGGGTGGCAGATCCAGCCTTCATCAAAGCTTCTATGAAGGCTGGATCTATGCGGTTTGAGGGCAAATGGGGGCCTGTGAGTGTAGGCCCCTTTAATCTGCCCACAAATGTCAAAATTCATACAAATTTGTGCATAATTCAACCTCTCATGGATATTTGTGCACAGCCCTATGAATTCATGTATGTGTGTATCCTAAAAGCTCTCTGCATTTTTTAAAGTATGTACGCACAAGGATATTCAAAAATGTGAAAATCCAATTCGAATCTGTCAAATGTCAACATTCGAATTTGAATCAGATTTACAAAAATCCTAATTTACACATTTGGATGAATTTTGGATTTTGTACAATCTGAAATGAATCTACTCATTAGAATTATCTGAAAATCTATATCTATTGCATACGAATATGCGCAAAAATTATGCTTATTTGAGCATAATGCAGGATGAAAACGGGATGCATATGGAATGCATACGGGATAAATATGTATTTGTGCAAATCTGTATATCAGGTATGAATCTTATTGACATTTGTATATCTCGATACAAATTGGATTTTCGAAAGCACGGATCCTTTATTGGATTTTTGAAAATCTGAATGTTTGAAATTCAAATTGAATTTTTGAATGTTTGATTCAAATCAAATTCGAATGCAAAAAATAAATTGGTGCACATCCCTAGTTCTGTCCATTCTCGCCTTGACATCTAAAATGAGCAACTGTCGCTTTTTTAAAATGGTAACAAACGTCATTTAGAAGGAAATAAAAATAAAAAGATTTAGTCTTGGTTCTTTTGCAGGGCCTAAATGAATCCATTCAGAGTTGGTGGCTGGGTGAATTAGGGAGACAAACCTAAAGGAGCATTGGTCTCAAGAATGATACAATAGGTTTTGACTGTGGAGCTATACCTGCAAAAGCAATTCCATGAACAGATACAGTGTAGAATTGGACTTCTGATCACAATTCTTTTAGAACAGGTACTTCATGGTTTGGTACATAGTTTGGAAAGCAGACAATTAAAAAGCAAAATAATAATCATCTTCAAATGCAAATGATAGAACATTGCTTTCCATTGCTTCAGAAGCACAAACTAAAAATACAAAGGTTTCAAAGACAGAAAAAATAATTCTCTTGAGTAAATTCTAAGAATAACTTTTTGACAATTCAAATATTTGGACAATCGGAACTGACTGCCTTGAAAAATCATGGACTCTTTTCTCTGGAGGTAGCTGAGGAGTGATTCGATGGATGTCTGTCACGGACAGTATAGCAGCAGATTTCTTGCCTCAACAAAGGGTTGGGCTAACATTAAGTTTCTTCTAATTCTGCTTTTAATGAAGTTTAGAACACTCAGCTCCAGGATTGTGCTCGCCAGAGGGGATAGTCCTAAAATGAAAGTTTGTGCTAACTGCCTTTGATAAACAGCAAGTCAAAACATCCAAAGTGCATTAGAATGGGAGGGCTGATTTAAGAACTAAGATCACTGTCGGGAGATGAAGAAGAGTCATTTTCTTTATCCCTTGTCTTTATGTACCACTAAACATACAGAACTAAAAAGATTAAAGAAAATGCTAATTATGTTGCTGCAGCATTTGATTTTTTACCTGATGTGATAACTATTAAAATTACAGGAATTCAGGAAATTTCTGTGAGTGGATTAGACATTCTATTTATTTTTTATCCATCCTGCCATATACCTAAAGGTCCCAGGGCAGATCACAATAAAACAAAGAAGGCGACAGTGCTTTGGATCGGGAAGGATGCTGCTTCCTCAGCCAAAGGCCAGGGTAAAGAGCTACGGCACACCTTTTCTTCTGTGCTGCTATTTGAAAGGTAACACAAAATATGTGGCATCCTGGTAAGGACATAAAAGGAGTCCTGCTGGATCAGGCCACAGCCCAGCTGGTCCAGCATCCTGTTTCACACAGTGGCCCATCAATTGCTTAAAGGCATTTCAAGCAGAAGAGGAAGAGAAAAACCCCACCTGCTATCAAATCCCAGGAAATGGCCTTTAGGCATCCTGCCTGTCTCCCCAGCCTGGAGGATATACCTAGGCGTCCATTCTAGCAGCCATCGATCCACCTGTCGCCCATGAATTTGTCTAACCCTTTCTTAAAGTTATCTAAGCTGGTTACTGTTACCACCTCTTGGTAACACTTGGAAGGGGGGAGCTCAATCCTAAAATTAAATTCCGTAGTATTGCTTCTATTTCTGTGTGGCCATTTTTCTGTCATTCCAACTAACACTTATTGATCAGGAGTGCCGAGTCATATAGTTTTCCTTCTAACTTTAGTTCTAAGGCCTTATCTCCTCTTTCAGCAGGAAGTGCCATGGATGGGGGAGGCAATGTGGAAAGAATGCACCCTCCTTACTTCCAGTTTGGAGTTAGGAGGTGCCATGGAATTGTGCCTCCTCTTGCAGGGCTTGAGAATTGCCCTGCAAAAGAGGGCATCTGCAGAAGAGGGGAGATGGCATGGTTGCCATGAGGAACACCCTGCTGCTGAAAGTGGAGGCAAGGCAGCAGCGAGTGTCTTCTTGGACCCTCGAGTGGTAAGTGGAGACCTGTTAGCCCAGGGCCTGTTAGTTCCCTTCAATCCTATCTTTGTGACTCTTTGGCCGTGTCTTCACGGCAACCTTATTTCGCTTTCCATAAACCGAGATAACAGAACCGGATGCAAACGTGAATTTGCCTGTTCCCATTACTTTCAGCTTAATCGCGTTCAATCCGGATTCTGAGGATGTATGTGACTCAAGGGGGGACTCCAGTGGCTACCTTTTAAAAGCCGCTTTTTGGGGTTGCCCTGTCCTCTTCCTCCTGGTGTGAACGTACCAACCATAACAGACCCCTTCACGGAGCCTAGCTGGGTGGCAGCCTTGCCTGGATGGAGGAAAAATGGCACCAGCAGCCAGCGATTCTTTGCCCTCCTCTCCCCATTTCCCAGGGCAAACAGCAGCAGCAGCAGCAACTCAAACCCCCTTCACAGCCACAGCCTTTAAAACAGAACCTCCAGGGATTTCCTTTCCTTTCCCTTTTTTAAAGGTCAGAACTTTCAAAGAGCTAGAATTGTGCAAAACTGCAACATTGTTATTAAGGTGTGAAGAGGCTAGATCACTACAGTGTAGCTTTAAGGACTGGATTTTTATAGTGGTTGTTTTGAGGGTGGATTTTTTCAATGAAATCACTATCTTTGGAAGCAAGCTATTGGGGGAGGGAAACCCTAAACATGGATTCTCATCCCTTAACACGGTACGGTCCCCACAGTAAAAAATGTAAAACATTTCAAGCACACGATCCGGAGTGAGACCTGTTGAAATCAGGATTGAGATTCACCATGCTTTGGGGTGGTTTAACATGGAGAAAGTGTGTTAAGCCAAACTGCCATGCGGACTCTGAGGATTGAAAATGTTTTGAATCCGAGATAAGGTTGCCGTGAAGACACGGCCTCTAGAATTATGAAATATCCTTTGGAGTAGAAGAAAAAGAAGAGTTGGCTTTTCTACCCTGCTTTTCTCACACTTTTAAGGGGACTCAAAGCAGCTGGCAAAGCTTTCTATTCTCCTCATAAACAAAAACCCAGTGAGGCAGGTGGGGTTGTGAGAGATCAGAAGACAGCTGTGACTAGCCAAAGGTCACCCAGCTGGCTTCATGGGGGAGGGCAGAATCAAACCCAGCATTCCCAGGTAAGAGTCTGGCTCCCTAACCACTAGAGCAAACTGGCTCATGTAAAGTAGCTGCTTTACATGCTTTTTAGGAGACTGATGCAAGAGAATTCCCTTTCCAGCTCTTTCATTGAGTAGCTTGCATTTAGGAGAAGTAATTTGTTTCATTCTAGGATTGCTGCTTCCTAAGGCAAGAGTCATACATTGACATAGAAAGGAATGATGGTGCAGTCTTCTCCCCATCATGGAGCAGTGGGGGATACAGTCATAAACACCCTCTGCTCATAGGCACATTGGAGAGACTTTGGTTCCACCCATATGTACCATGGACACAAACTAATTTCAGATCCAAAGGAGGTGCCCTTAGCTGTCGATCAATGGGCAAATGAATCAGCAGGACCTTCTTTTGGACAAATGTGGGCTATGGCGTCCCTCAGATACCATGTTTTTCATGTCTTTCTTCCCTCCTTCAGTTCCAGTTCCTCCAAAATCTGTAACTTCCTTGATGATGAACAAAGATGGCTTCCTTGGGGGCATGTCTGTGAACACAGGCGAAGTCTTTTGCTCAGTCCCTGGGCGCCTGTCCTTGCTCAGTTCTACTTCCAAATACAAAGTAACTGTTGGAGAAGTTCAGAGGCGTCTCTCACCTCCAGAATGTCTGAATGCCTCACTCCTTGGAGGAGTCCTTAGAAGGTGAGTCTTTGGAACAAGTGTGTGTGTGTGTGTGTGTGTGTGTGTGTGTGTGTGTGTGTGTGAGTGAGTGAGTGAGTGAGTGAGTGTGTGCGTGCTTATTGGAAGGGACTTGCTTATACCTGCAGGGATCTGTGGAAAAAACTGTGTATGTTGATATTGCTACCAGTGTAAGAGTGCATAGAAGGCATATGTAGCAAGCTGGCTACCATTATCCCTTTGCTTGAGATCCTCCTGATTAAACTGAAGTAACACCTTGTGTATAGGGCTATCTTGAAATGACGTCTGGAAAATCCAAGAGCTTGTAAGGTTGCTGGACAGTCATAGGAAACTTAAATGAACTCATGAACTAGTTTAGGGATCTAGAACGTATCTTTTAAAGGAATATAGCTTCGAAGGGATTTGGGCATCTGAAAACACACCTAAAGATGCACCTATGTGCCACCCAAAAGCACTACCCCGCCTCACCTGCGCAGCTAGGAGCAAAAGTTCCTAGTCTTGGGATTGGGTGGGGCATTGTTCTGAATAGCAGTCTCTCTTCTGCCCCACAATGACTGGGAGTGGCAGTTCCTGTCCTTTGAGTGTGTTTGGTGTAGGGTGCCATAGTGCACTTCAGAAAAACACCTCCAAAGTCCCGGAGCTAGGAACCTTTGCGGCTAGCTGATGGGGGTTTGGAGGTCAGTTGTAAAACTCACTGGTCCAGCCCATGCCTTCCTGTGAACCGGATTAGTTAATTCAGATCTGCTGATCAGATTTAAATTAGGTAAATTAGTGCATCAGCAATTATCATTCTATCCTGACTGTAAAAATGAGAGCTAAGGTATTTGTTACAGGGTGGTGGGTTTTTGTTTTTTGCATATTTTCACTTCAGACCCACTTTATGTGGCTTATCTTTTTTTCAAGGCTTCCTGGTTCTTTGAATGGACTTAGTATCAGGTCTTTCTCTCTCTCTATGCCAAGGGGTACTGGGTAAACTTGATAAGAGGACCCCAGTATAGAACTCAAATAAAGTTTAGGAAACTGAAGATAATAGTAAGTGGAAAATTCTTAAAATGAAAGGATATAGGAAATCTCACATTTTCCTGAGCTTAATTATCACATTTTTTTCAGGTGCTTTTAAACGATAAGGAATAAGGAATGAGCAATGAACCTGTGGACAGGTTGGCATGCAAAAAAGAGGTCATTAAAATGGATTTTTCAGTTTAGCCCATACACAGCTATGTTTTAATCCAGCTTCAATCCACTTTGAGTGAGAGAATGCATTGACAATGAAGAAAATCCACCTCTGAGTTAGGCAATGTGTAATGAAAATGACTAGCCTTTTTGTTGGTGTACTCTCACTCTGAAGGTGGAATGAAACTGGTTTAAAGCACAGGTGTAGATGGCCTGCATAGGGAGGTGCTCCCTGCCATCTCAAAAGAAAGATAAGAAAGTATTATATAGATACAAATTCATTTACGTTACATATAAAACTAACAGTACAGCAGAGTCATTCTGGGGTTGTACAAGATCACCCAATGAAACATCGATACAACATGGCAAACTCTAAGTGAGCATTTTGGTGTGGGACAGGATGAAAAATAGGGGAAAATGTCCGGTCAGCAGTCCACTACAGGATGGCAATTCTGGACACATGTAGAAAGGTCAGTCTTCATAGTAGAGGTGGGCTGTTTCTGCATGAGCACTGAGCACCCCATTTAGACCCCACGAGGAACGTGATTATCTGCACTAGTTACCAAGCCAAGGGGGCCCAGGGGCAGAACTGGCAGGATTGGAGCTGTGCACGCAGGTGCCGCTGGCTCTGCCCTGCCACTCACAGCTACAGAGTGGTTACATCTGTCTACATCTGTCTGCAAAGATGAGCACAGGCTGCAGAGCTGCAAAAGCCGCCCCTGCCCAGGAGGGAGTCCTGCCCTGATTCGGCAGCTGCATTTGGGGGGGGGGGCATCGGTGGATTGCAGCCACTTGCCTTGGCTGGTGGGCACGATCACCACCTCCTCGATGTGCCCACCGCTGCTGCTGCTGCTGCCTCATGCCACTGGTGCCCCACGGCCAAAGCAACTTCAGCAGGGGGAAAGGGCGGTGACAGTGGCAGCTGCATTGATATGCCTGCATTCACCACCTCTGCCGCCTCCACTGCATGCCCTGTGCGGCCCTATTGGGGGCATCGTGGCAGAGGTGGTGATTGAGGCCACCACTGCCACTGTTGCCACCTCTGCCATGCCCCCCAATGATGATGCTTTCGTGGTGGGGCATCAGTGCCGGGAGGCAACAGCGGGCACATTGAGGAAGTGGCAATTGCGCCCATGATCCACCCCCCAATACAGCCATGGAACCAGGACAGGACTCCCCCCAGGGCCTGACTGGGGCCTCAGGAGGCATCCCTCAGCATCCACACAGCACCCGGCTTAGCACCCGTTGCAAACGGTGCTAGTGGATCCATGCAGACATATGGGATCCTCGTCATATGGGAGCAGGCCACTATTGCGGGTGCCATTCCAGAATAAAGCCAAGTGCAATCAGGCCCAAGTAGCAGTGATAGATTGGACCATGGTCTATCTAGGCTTCTGCCATCCATGCACCAGTGTGGCACAGGTGAGGCTCTGCTCTCCCCCCCCCCCCCGGTATGCTCCTTCCACACAGGTCAGGGGATAGACTGAATTAGGGCACCCAAAATTAGGGATGTGCATGGATATCCAAAAATTTGGAAATCTGATTCGAATTGGATGAATATCAACATTTGAATTAGAACTGGATTTTCAAAAATCTGAATTTTCTAATCCAGATCGAATTCAGAGTTTTGAAAATCTGATACAGATTTTTGAATAATTTGACTGAATTCATCATCGTATATCGCATCCAAATATCGGGTCTATTTGCACTTATAATACAGGATGCAAATGAAACGTGAATGTGATAAAAACTGAATGTGAACGGATTTAAAAACTGGATACAATATTTATATATTCGAGTTCAAATAAGATTTTTGAAAATACAGATCCAGATAATTTGGATTTGAATCAGAATTTTTAAAATACGGATTTTCAATTTTTGATTCCAATAGAATCAAATTAGAGTGCAAAAATGCATTCGTGCCCATCCCTACCCAAAAGGGCACCCTGGTCCACCTTTTTCAACTGTATTCACACTTACCTTTGCCAGTCCAGTACAGAACAAGCCACCCTGAAGCAGAATAAACAATCTGTCTTGATCTGGGCTGGATTGTTCCTGGCTTGGAACAGGACCATCTGCTTTGGGATGACCTGTTCTGTGCCAGCTCCTGCACTGGCTCCAAAGCTTATACCAGCCTCAGAGCTGGTGTGGGATGCTTTAAAATCCTCTGAAGGACAGGAACAAAATAGAATGGCCTTTGGAGCTCCAGGGGGGACATTTTGGTTGCGTTCCTTGTTGCGTTTCTGAAATGGGTCCCCTGTACTATGCCAGAACATGGAAGCAAACCATCCGCATGCCTGTGTTGTCCAGTGTGTCACACCCTAGTAGGCCAGTAGACCCCCTAAAAGTCTGTGTACATGGAGTATACTAGGAGTGGGTAGTGCTCCCTTAAACCACACTAGCCCAGGGAGTTTTGTCTGTACTTAGTGGTAAGTGCAGAAGCAGCCTTCAAGGCAGTGGTTTAGCAGACCACAGGGAGGTGGAGACACAGCCCTCCTTCATTATCGGCTATTCTACAGGGAAGCCATTTCGGTGGTGGAACAAGGCACACTGCTGAAATCCCCCGAGCTCAAAAGCTGGCCCAAGGTTTGGAGATAGCACAGAGGTTGCTATGGAACAGGATGGCCCAGTGCAGATAGCTTATTCCTGTATATGGCACCCATCCTGTACTGGAATAGCAAAGGTAAGTGTGAATATACCCTGAGCTTAGGCTGTGGGAAGCTATATAGTTTGGGATGCACACTCCTTTACCCATATGGCAGGCATGTGATAAACAGGTGTTGAACCAATCGAGGGGAGGAGAAAGAAAGTATAAGGCAATTTTTCTCCCTTTCCAAACTGAAGGATCATCTGATCCAGCTGATAGGTGGAAGATTTCAGGAAAGCTCAAGAAAGCATTCAGCCAAACAGTACAGTACACAATTAAACTGTAGAATTTAGTTCCACAAAACATAGTGTCGGTTTTTGAAAAAGGCCGAGAAAAATAAATGAAGATAAAAGCTGTGCCAACAGCTGCACATCCTGTTGGCTATCTTATTTCCTTCATGGACAGAAGCCCCAGCCCCTTGGGATCAGCAGGAAAACAGCAATAGACAGCTGCCTTGCATGTCTGTTTGAAGCAGGTTTAAGACTCATCACCTCTAATCTAAAGCCACCCTGATTCACAGTGCTAGATATGCACAAAGCATTTGATTCATGCTCAGCTTTTAGGATGTTTTTCTGCACAGAGTTCTGTTTCTCCAGATTTTCCAGTTCCGTGCAAAGGCGTAAATTGTCTACAAACTCATTTTGCTAGTTCACTTAATTATAAATATGTAAATATTATGGACTGCAAACCTGAAAAAAAATCATGAGTAGAAAATGAAAGTTTCTAGTTTACCCCAACCCTAATTAACTGGTCACTGAGGAGGAGATGATGGCAGTTAGTAGTACAGAAGTAAGATCCTAATGCAATGTCTTTATAATTTTAGGGAGACCCTCCCCACTCTTTGTAGGTTGCAAAAAAGGTATGTGACAGTCTGGCATTTCTAGATATACACATTGCCATAGAGATTCAAGGTAGGCTGGGGCCTGCCATGTTTGCCTAGATTAATGTATGTACCTGTGCTCTGTCCAATGATTGACACCTGCCTGAGAAAGGAGAATGGAATTCCAGAATTACACAGGGGGATTTTCCTCCATTACTACAAAACATATGAGCGATCCTAGTCATATGGTTAGTACATATGTGGGCACATAGACATGCATATTGAGTAGTCCCTCGTATAAGAAATGACAGTTTTTATGAAAATGTATTTCAAAGTTGTGTTCTCTCTTAGACTTTAATAGTATGCAAATTTATGAAAATCAGATAAAAACAGATGATTGACTAATTCTTTTAATTAGCTGGCAGTTGTAAAATCACAGTCAAGCACATAATTAGTATCATGTTGCTGTGGGTGAATGTGAAGGTCAAACTCTTTCCAGCATCACCACGACCCTTTTTCTCTGCCCAGAGTCCAACCTTTGCTCTTCGTCCCATCTCTTGACTTGCTTACCCCATCTTCCGGTTTGGAAAGAGGTTGCATTTCCAAGCATAATAGTTTTGCTTTGTCCTAATCTGATATGAACACCACTGCAATTCTGGCCTAAGCCTTGGTGAAACTTGAATCAGACTGAAATATACCCAACATAACTCTTGCCATGAGGTATCATCTTATTTTCCTTCTCTAGCCCCACCCACCTTTACCTAGCAGAGTTCCCGCCATTGCTATAATTTAGACAGTTTACACATGCTAAAAAATCCCTTCAAGCTCCCGTGCTCTTTAATCAACTTACAAAGCAGCTTCCACTCCATCACCATGACTTCATTCTTTCCCCGGACACCCTTTGAACTTTGAATCAGCATGTTAATCTCTTTGCTTATTGCAGAGCCAAATCAAAAAACGGGGGCAGATCACTGCGAGAGAGGCTAGAAAAAATCGGCTTGAATTTACCAGCTGGCAGGCGTAAAGCAGCAAATGTCACTTTACTCACCTCCCTTGTAGAAGGTAAGCAAATTCACTCTCCATTTCAATCTTTCTTCCCCGCTCTCTCTCTCACGGCTGACTCTTAAGTTTTGGAGGAGTTTTGGCACCTCAGTTGTGTTTCATGGTGTCACTGATTGGTGATCTGCAAAAAGCCAGATGTAAGTTAAGGATTTTTCCTTTCCAAGATCCAGCCCTGACTAGATCCTGCAAATAAAATAAAGCTACATTCCCATGCTTCCAGTCCAACTAGCATTGCTCATAATGAAGTGCGTAGAATGATTTTGTAATAAAATCAATGGGAAAAATTGGAAAACTAAAAGAAAACAGTATCTTCAGCAGAGCAGATGAGGGTGTGATGTCTGAGCTTTTGCACTAGAAAGAACTCCTCATCAGGTGAAAAAGAATAATGTTTGGTCCTCTGGAGAGGTGACTGTACCTGGAAATCAGAAGGCCAGAGGTCTGACTCCAGCATCTTCCTGGATGTTTCTGATAACAGAGGAAGCATTTGGGGATTATTTCTCTTTCTAAGGCATATTTATGTGTCATGAAACTGCAGAACACGATTTTGCTAAGAGGTGTGGAAAGTTTTGTGTCTGATGTTCCTTAGCTACAGTGGCCGAGGGCTCAGGCATATTGTAGTCCAAAAAAGGAAATTTTCCAAACTCAAAGAAATTTGCATAAAAATGCACTTTGCTGAAAATATTTCAAAGCAGAAAAAAGGCAGTACACAGATCCTATTGAACCAAGATAGATGAGAGTAATCTGCAAAGAATAACTGGAACTGGTGAGCCAGTTTGGTCTAGTGCAGTGATGGCGAACCTTTTGAGCTTGGTGTGTCAAAATTCACAAGAAAACCTAGCTTAACTGGGTGCTGTGTCACATCTAGAAATATCCATAAATTTGTAGCTCTAGTAAAAATGTTATATTTTTGATATATGTATTTTATTAAAAGCAAAAACAATTCTTTACATTAGTGACTTTTGTTGCTGAATTTCATTTGCTAAATCTTCAATTGAAAGTTGGTATTTCGTACACTTCAAGAACAAGCAAGCACTACATGCCCAAGTGCCAGGGTGACCATGTGTGTCACCCAAAAGGGCTTGGTGTGTCACCTGTGACACGCGTGTCATAGGTGGGCCATCACTGGTCTAGTGGTTAAGGAGCCGGACTTTTATCTGAGAAATACCGGGTTTGATTCTGCCCTCCCCCATGAAGACAACTGGGTGACCTTGGGCTAGTCACAGCTCTCTTCTGTTCTGTTGTGGGGAGAAGAACAGAAAACTTTGTTAGCCACTTTGAATCCCCTTAAATGGGTGAGAAAAGCTGGGTAGAAAAGCCAACTCTTCTTCTTCTTAGTACTACTGTGATCACAAGTCCATTCTATGGGTGTTATTTCTAACAGCCTTAGGTCACTTTGAAGTTAATAGGGAAATACTGTTGTCCTAAGAAATATTGCACAGTGTTGTGTATATATTGTAATTTTCCAGCTATTTTGCCTGAAAGACTGATATTAAGTCCATCTCACATAAACCTACTTCAACAATATCTCTCTCATACACACTAACTTGGGAAAAATGACTTTTCTGTCCTATTTACTATGAAATCTGTGCACTCACCATTACCATACATACATATTTTATTGTAGTAATTTGATAGTGGAGGAAAGATACCTGAATAGGGTAAGGTATAATTTTACATTCTTATTTTAGCTCTCTTCGTCCCATAGCTATAATTCTCCTGGTCTGCAGTGGGTTTGTTCTGGCTATGTAAGTGTGCGTTGGGTTATAGGTTTCATTTTTGAAGCAAATGTTCCAAGGGAAGGACAGTTTTAGTGTTTAACATATCATTGAAATTATACGGTGTTTTCCGGTGTTGCACACTAACCCCACCCTACACCAAACAGTCAAGGCTGGACTAGATCAGATGTCAGCCACAAAGAGATGCAATGAAGGGGGAGAAAAGGCATGGTAGGCAGAAGAAGAGGGAATAGGAGGTAAATATAAACAAATTCACATACTTTTCATTAAGTGCCTTGTCTGGTTGTAGAACTGCAGTCCGGGACAGAGTGTTTTCATACCACCTTTGACATGTAAAAATATTTGGATTTCCTAACGGATAAGAGGAAAGTACTACAATCTTTAGTGGATACTGGATAAATATTTTTCACAGCACCTGCATCTATGAAGTACTTGGATTTTCTTCTGTGGTTTGCTTATCTGTTTCAGCAGCAATGCTCAAAGCGCTTCTGCAAGCACAGCAAGGGAGAAGTCAGTTTCTGGTTGGGAACCCGGTTCAGATCTTAATGAGCCTCATGTTGATTTGCACAGCTTAGGAGCTGCTTTCTTTCTTAGGTGGGACCCTGACTCCTGGGCCACATTTGGACACAACAATTTTAATCTGTCTTCTATGGAAACCACAACTGAGGATGATTCACCAGAGTGCTTACGTTCTTAGTTCCCACATTTGTGTTACAACATGGACCCAAGACAGACTTGCTCTTTCCTACTCTTATTCTTCCCATGGTTGGCATGGAGAAAACCCCTGTTTTCTCCCCTCACCAAAACCCCCTCCCAATGCTGTCAGCAATGGCTATCCTTAGTGACTTCATTGGAGTGGGAAATTCAAACCCCACCCTCCATATCTACTTGCTGCTGCATCAGAACATGGAATCCTTTAGCAGCACTTTTAGGGTGTTTTTCCACTGTCAAAAGTACCCATTTTGCACCCATTTTTGCACCCATTTAGGACCCATTTAGGTGTGAGCTGGATGACCCCATTTCCACTACGGCACCCATTTGGGACCCAATGGGGTCTTCTGCCAGAAAATCTGGGTTAAAGGGAGCCTGTTTCCACTGGAAACAGCCAATGGAGTCCAAAGGAGGCTAGGGGGAGGGGATGCACCTTCCCCCCCCAACATTGGCTTCGAATTCAATTTGAATTCAATTTGAAGTCACTTTGAAGTGAATTTGAAGTGAATTCGAAGACTGCACCCCCCTGCACCCCAAAACACCTGGGGTAACGGACCAACCCCTTGGGGTAGATCCGGATTCCCCAGATGGGTGCAAAGGTGTTTCCACAGCAGGGGTGTTAGAACCCATTGCTAATTGGTGCTACACCTCCCGTGGAAACACATTGGGTGCTTCCCTTAATCCGGATCTACTAGTGGAAAAACACCCTAAGTCATTCATTTTGCTCCACCTAGCATAACTTCATTTCCATATTTACAAGACATGTCTTTAAAGACCAGCCCCTGTCCTTTTTTGTTGTTATTATAATAGTTATTTTGCACTACTTAGCAACTGAAAAGCAATGCATAATAGAGAAGATGAGTGAAATGATGAGAATGAGCGAAGAAATCAATATTCGTGGTGGTGAATGAAATATTTGTTTCCCATATTTATTGACAAGGGAAAAGAGAGTACATAATGTACATTTACTTACATGGATGCAACAGAAAGGAAATGAAGGACAACTTGGTCTAGTGCCTAGGGAGCCAGACTCTTATCTGGGAATACTGGCTTTGATTACACCCTCCCCTATGAAGTCAGCTGGGTGACCATTGGCTAGTCACAGCTCTCTTCTGAGCTATCACAGCCCCACCCCCCTCACAGGATGTCTGTTGTGGGGAGAAGAACAGAAAGCTTTGTCAGCCGCTTTGAGTCCCCTTAAATGGGTGAGAAAAGCGGGGTAGAAAAGCCAGCTCTTCTTCTTGTCCTCCATGCAGGGATTGGAGAGAAAGGCAGAAGCAGATACAGCATAACCTCTTCTGTGTCATCCCTTTTTTTCGCTTGTTCCTTCCCAAGAGGAAAGGTCTCAGCCTCCTTTGAGTAGCACTTACAATTGGATAAGAGGAAACAGGGAGACTGCCCCCCCCCCCAAGTATGGTTCCGTCCTCCAAAAGACCAGTTCTTTGTTCCCACTTTGCAAAATAAAATGGGCTAATGCTCTGAACAGGACCGATCACTCATTTAATCCACATACGGTTTAGGTCACTTTCAGGAACTTTAGTCCACAAAAAATTACGAAACCTTTTTAAAGCATTAGGACATTGAAGGGTCAAGCTGGTCTCTAGATGGCTTAATTGCTGCATCACAACATGGTCCTGCTGACTTTAGACTTCACTGCACAACAAAAAGGAATATGCATTTTCCTCTTCCACAGAAGCTCCAACTTGAAAACAAAGTCTTCATAGAATGAGGATACTTGTGATGTTTAGACATCACAAGCATCTCCTGGAGAAGACACCAGTATTGTCTATACTGTCAGCCGAACTCTCTAGCACTCCCTTTGCTAACTTAGGTCTTAAAGAGGTTTTGAACTACAATTCCCATCAGTCCTGTTTACCATAGACATGCTGGCTGGGACTGATTGAAGGAGCAGTGGGGAGGCTACTGTGTCAATAACAGTTCAATTTCTAAACCCACTTTGCAGAGGAGGAGAGGAGATAATGCTAGGAGATAAATTTAATCCAAATTGTTAATATAGTGCTACAGTATACTAATCTGAAATTTTACAATGTACCTTTCTATAAAAGTACTTGAATTTTCCCCCTGCTTTTCCAGAGTATCTAAGGGTCTTTCCACACTTATCTTACACCTGCTCTAGTAAAAGATCCAGAGATCTGCCTTCCACACACTGGTGTAGCATAATACTCTATCTGCATTGGAAAAAACATAGACCAGACTAGGGGCCTATTCACACTTAGCCTTTTTCTGGAGTATATCTCAGGATAGGGGTCTGTGGTCCTCATGCTAGTGCAGACTCTGGCAGACCTCACTTTGGGCCTGCTGAAGCCTGCAGTAGCATATGGACAGCAAGTCCCTATTCCAGGATATATTCCAGAATAAAGACAAGTGCGAATAGGCCCCAGGTGCCTCCAAATGACCATCATATTCTGATAGATATTGTTTTAAAGGTTTCTCAGGGGTTGCTAAACCACGGCGAACACTTCCATGTTCCAGTTTTGCTGGAGACCCATTTAAGTAGCACACCCAGTTATGCTGCTAAAATGGGTCCCCCAGGGACTCAAAAGCCAGGAACATGTGAAGGCTGACCCCAAAGCTTGTGTGAGCATTGGGGGCAGTGTGGTGCCTGCCCTTGAGTAGCTGTCCAAATGAGGATGGCATTGTTTTGGGACATATGGGAAGGTTTTGTAAAGGGGAGACTGGAAAGTTAGAAATAAAAGCCACATAGAACTACATTTATAACCATGGAAAAGAAAGTGATGGACAGTGTATGCAGATTTCTAAATCCCTATGTCTATAATGCATTATATTGTATTGACCATGCATAGCACACAAGTACCTGCTGTTAGCACTAATCTGATATACTGAAAATATATACTGGCATTACATTTTTAAAACTACCACAATATCCTTCAAATAAGAGAAGGAATTTTTAGAAAAGTTGAGGATTCCATCACAGAGCACAGTTTCTCCAGGTTTTACCGAGTTAGAGAAAAAGTGATACTCAATTAAAGCCTGAAATGTGATTGTGGGAAAGGTGCTATCTTCTTCTTTTTCACTTTCAGCTTGTTTGCTAACAGCTCTGCTCATCTTCCAGTTCTGCTGATGTAGTTGTACTTGGCTGTTCCTTCAGCCATGGTCAAACAGATGTTTAATGTTGTAGAGCTGAACTACATTCAGTATGACCGACAGCTTAATTCACTGTTAAGATAAGGGCCCAGGCTATTTGCAAATGACAAAATAACTTCTTGCTTAATGAGTTTTTCTCTGCACAGAGCAGCTGGTTGCTCACATTTTGGGAAGTTAGTGGTTGCACTGACAAATCTAAAGGTTCGCCCATAAATTGTCCTCGATGAGTAGTAATTGTGTCTTTGATGGGTTGTACATTGTGTTAACCTTGTTAACTTACAATGATCCAAGCTGCTGCTCTTTTCCCAGGAGAAGCTGTACATTTAGCTCGGGATTTTGGATACATCTGTGAAACTGAGTTCCCAGCCAAGGCTGTTTCTGAGTACCTGAATAGACAGCATACAGATCCTACTGATCTCCACTCCAGGAAGAATATGCTGCTTGCCACAAAGTGAGTACAATGTATTTTGCCTTCAGCCTTTCCAGTTGTGAAGTTTTGGTAGCATTACAGCCTCGAAGTTAACATTCAAAAATACAATACACCGCAATTCATTTTCAGTCCCACTCCAGTCCGCTGATCTCAGACTCTTGGAAAACTTCATGGTTAAATTCTGAGATGTTTTCATATCAAATTTAGATGAGGTAACTGCTGGATTGTTCGTTCATTGCTCTATATGCTGTATTTACAGAGGGATGTGCATGAATGAAAATCATGTGTTTGGTTTGCTTGTCAAACTGAATGCCCATTTGATTAGCTTTACAGCCAACCATTTAATCAAACAAGCAGATGTTCATGTTTGATTTCAAGCTTGTTCAAAAATCTAACAAACAACACATTTTTCAGTTGAAGAAAGCCCATTTTGAGGACAAAAAGATAGCGAATATGAACTGTTAAATCAAATAAGTCATGTTTGTGAACGGAGGACTGGTTTGATTTGGTTCAGTGTGATGCAAAAAGCATTGGTTTGTATCAAAAAGGCTTGAACATGAACTATTCGATCCAATTTTTGAACAGGAACTGAACTTTGTACATCCCTTCATTTACATGTAGTAGAAGAAACACACCTCTGAGGTGGCTTAGAGATGGTTTAGAGGTAGTTTGCAGGTAGGATTTTTCTCTCTGACCTTCTCCTCTCTCATGAACTTTCTTGACTAAAAAAGTGGATTAGAGGTGGAATGGGAACACAAGTTCTAAGCCTACCGTCTCTAAGAAGTCACATTTTTGTTACATGGGAATACAGCTTATGATACCGCTTTCATTGTACAGAACTGTTTTCTGAAGTCACTCTGCTTTAAAATATCATGTTCGGAATTTAGTATTGCCTATGATCATGTCCGTTAGCCTTCTCTCCTGTTGTCATTCCAATGTTATTACATGAAACACAGAGGCCTCTACCTTCTCAAATCTATTGGGAGACCCAGGGTTTGGAATTCATAATCCACTCTCTGGGACCTCAGAAAGAATTCAGAATTGCCAGTGCTGGGCTATGAGTTCCTGAAAGGGGTGCTCTTGTTTGATTCTATTCTATGCCTAGGAGAACTGGGGTGAAACCTCTTTCAGGAACTTTTGGCCCTATTGATTATTTGTCTTTTACTTCCTTTCTTCCCAACCAACTTCTAATTTTGACTTGTTGTAGGATGAGAAAATGTTGTGTGTGTGTATTGCTTTTGTTGTTCTGTTTGACTTGCAGGTCATTTTTTTCTTGTATTGGAAAATTTGCTCAACCACACTGGATTTCTTTAACTGTGAGCTGTATGGGCTTGGATATGTGAGATGTCATGGTAGTTGTGAGAGTGACTCACTGGCTAAGTAATGGTTTTGTAGCTATGGTGGCTTTTGTTGGCATTACTGAAACAAATGTTGGGCTGTTCACACTTACCTATTACTGAATGATGGTCTGCTCACTAGGGCACTGCGTCCATGGGCCACCACTGCACGGGCATGCACTAACCCTGCACTGGAGCAATCGAGATGTGGGCTGCTCAGAAGCTTGACCAGGAGAGGCTAGTTACTTCCCAGGCAGCAGGATCTGCACCCTCCTCCAGGTGTGGCTCTGCAACTAAGTGTGGTGGCATTACAGTCACATGCCGCATCCGGATTGGGATGACAGTGCCTGGGTGTGTAATGGATATTGCTCTAGGCATTGCCATAGCGATCCGGTCTGCCCTGTTCCTCTGCACATCACTTGCTGCTGGCCCTGTATGGGGCTTTACCGGTCCTTAAAATGCCGATGACTGTCACCACACTGGTATGGCGTTATTATACCATACTAGTTGGGTAAGTGTGAACAGGCCAATAATAAATGTATATTGTTCTCCCATCTTGTCTGAATTAGAAAGCAACAAACAATTTCCCCATAGAAATGTGCTCTTCTCCAGTTCCTGCACATGAGCCTTATGTGGTCCATGTGAATATGACAAGAAAGTTGAACATAGTACTGGCTTTGTATTTTGTATGTAGGCCTCCTTGAACTAAGAGTGGGAAATCTTTGCCACTCCAGAAGTTGTTGGCTTCCAAATTCTACTCCATGGCTGTGGTCACACCTTCACTTTAAACCATCTTCAGTCCATCTTCAGGTCTGACTGCCCAAACCTTTTTATTTCTATCAGTTTTATTTGTGGACTTTCCTGAATTGAGGGGGGAAAGTCCACAAATAAAACGGATGAACAAAACAAAAGTGTGACCTCAGGCTGTCACCTGATGAGCCTTCATGTATAAGGTGGCCTGAGATGGTGTAATCTCTTAGCTGGAGGTGTAGTTGTAGCAGAATGGGCAAAGGAAGCGAGATGCGTCCCTAACAAAATACAAACTAAAGACCCTTCCGGGTGAGGTTCTGGGGAGATGAGCACAAGTCCTCCATTTCCAGAGCGAGCATTTGTTTTCCTCTTCCTTGACCTTAATTATGTTTTTATGACTATTATGATTGTATTTTAGTGAAAAGCGGTATATAAGTATTTTAAATAAAATAAAAACATTTGAGCCCAAACTGTTTTTCCAGCAGTGGACCTCACCTCAGTGGAAGAGCAGAATAAGGAGTTCATCATTCTAACTTAGCTACACCCCTGCCCTAGCATTCAGCCTGAGAACGCATTTTGCATGGCTACGAAGCATGAGCACAGATATTCAAAAATTTGAAAATCCAATTTGAATTCAACGAATATCGATATTCGAATTCAAATGGAATTTTCAAAAATCCAAATTTTCAAATTCAATCGAATTTTGGATTTTTAAAAATTCGATATGGATTTTTAAATAATTTGACTAAATAGAACATCGTACATTGCATCTGAATATGAGGTCTATTTGCATTTATAACGGGATGACAATGGGATGCAAACGGGACAAAAACAGGATGAAACGGGATGTGTGCGAATTCAGATATCGGATATGAATGTTGCCGACATACGTATCATTCAATTCAAATTTGATTTTTGAAAATATGGATCCGGATAATCCAGATTCGAATCGGATTTTTGAAAATTCAGATTTTTGAATAGAATAGAATATTCAAATATTTGAATCGACTTGAATTCGAATGCAGAAATTACATTTTTGCATACCCCTACCAAGTAGTGATGCTTTAAATAAAACTACAACCATTTTCATAGAATAGCTGAGATGCTTTCAGTTGCATTAACATCTTGCTGAGATCGATTTGGTCAAGGCAGTGACGCCTCAGTTAGATCCTACCTAGTCTACTGTTGTGAATTATAAGTAAACACACAGCAGCCCAAACTACCCTTGAAAAGTGTTCAGAAATTCTAGTTGGACCAGATGTGGGCTGATTACAGGTTTCTCTGTCACTGAGCACAGTCTGAAGTGCTGATCAAGACCCTAAGCCCTACGCCACTTAAATTAGGCTATCTGAAGTCTCCCATACTAGCCTGCCTATGTCCTATGATCAGAGGAGAAGAGCTTCCTTGATTTTACCACCATCAGACGCACATTCGGTGCATCCGGTCTCTGGAACCTGCTATCAAGATAGCCTACACTGGAATCCTCAGCTGAATTCACACTTAGGCTTAATTCACACTTAGGACAGCTCTGGTACCCAGGGCCCTTTCTGCACTTGGTCTTTTTCTGGACTATATCTCAGGATAGGGGTCTGCTGTCCACAAGCTAATACAGACTGTGGCACCTCTTGCCTGGGGCATGCCCTAGTCTGCACTAGCATGTGGACAGCAGAAGCATGATCCAGGATATATTCCAGAATAAGGCTAAGTGCAGAAAGAACCCAGTATTCCAGTGTAGCCTCTCTTGATAGTAGGTTCCAGAGACTGGGTGCAGCCACTGAGAAGTCCTCATGTATGTTTTCACCAAATGTGCTTCTGATGGTGGTAAAATCAAGGAAACTCTTGAAATATCTGTACCAGAGCTGTCCTAATTGCACACCAGAGGCCTAAGTGGGAATTCAGCCTTCTTCTCAGACCTTTCACCAGTTCTTCATTAAGCAGGCTTCCAGGGGTTAAATAGATACTTGATGAAGATGGAGTTTGGTGGTGCTAATCCAGGTTGATTGATGATGCTGTGTTTTAAAAGAGTGGGGTTTACAGAAAAAAATTATATGTTTTAACTATATTGTGAGTTGCACTATGTGCCACTTGGTAGAAAGGCAACATATAAGTTAAGTAAATAATTGGTGGCGTCCCCTTTTCTTGTGAGGGGTGACCTTGAACCTAACTTCCTTTCAGTAAATGTATCCGAGTTGATTTCGGTAGGGTTCTTGGCTATTCATCCACAATGACAAAAAATAAATTTCACCTCATACCTTCCAATGTTTATTGTTAATCATCCATAGATCTGACACTTTCACAGCAGCAGCTGGGGGGCCGGCAGGGGGGAATATTAAATTTGCTGCTATATTTAGATCTCTCTCTCTCCGTCTCATTGAAACTTTTACAATAGCTTTTCTATTTGCTTGATTTATGCCTCCCTTTGGTTCCTGTGCCATATTGTTTGGTGTTTTATGGCAGGGTGAGGCCTTCGGTCATGTAGGCTGCCTGTTTTCCCACATGCTCTCGCAGGGAAGCCCCAAACAAATCTCATTTATTTCGTGCCCTAGGATGTGGCTTGCTCTGTTGACAGCGTAATTTAAAGAAATATATGGATGGCTGAAAAATCATTTGCTCAAATTTGTCCAGATGTTTTTTAGACGTGATTGGAATTTGATAGCCCTTTTCCACAGGGTCAAAAGATATTAATGTCCTAGAACCTTAATTGCTCACAGACCCCGCCTTTGAGTCTTTGAAGATCAAATGATAAATTCATTATCATTTTGACTACCACTACAGAGCTTCCTTCCTTCCTTCCTTGCTTCCTTGCTTCCTTGGTTGGTTGCTTCCTTCCTCCCTCCCTCCCTCCCATATTTTCTATTTGATAAAATACACACAGCAAGTTCCTTCATCTGAAATATTTGACTTGCCTTCAAGTTCAGAACCCCAAATACGAAATGACAACACGGGCAGTTCACACTATTTACACTTTTGCATGAATTTGTCTTTGTCGTGACTCCAAATATGGCCTGGTGGTTATTTTTACTGCACTACTTGAGACTTGTTAATGACAGAATGTTCACGTTATCAACATACTTATGTTTCTGTGAGAAAGATCTGTGTTATCTGTTAATGTGTGAACGACCATTGCCGTTCTATTCTCACAGTTAGTACTTTCTCAATTTCATTTCATTTTTGCCTCACTGTTTTACAGTCTCCCTTCCCACATACATCTGAAACTCAAAAGAACATATTTGTGCATCTCACAATGTGGACTGTAATCTGCAAACCTTATGCTGTTCTGTGTTTGCTTAGCAGTTCATCTGCGATGAGATTCCTGTTAAAACTGGGCCAGACTACTCCTGGTCATGTGCCTTGTGGTGCTGCCAGAATGGATCTTCTATGGTACCCATGCCATGAAGGCTAAGGATGTGCATGAATAGATTTTTAGCATTCAAATTCAATTCAATTCGAATATTTGTTCGATTAGAAATTCAAAAATCTGAATTTTTGAAAATCCAATTCAAATCTGGATTATCTGGATCCGTATTTTCAAAAATCTGATTCAGATTGAATGATATGAATGTTGGAAACATTCGTATCAGATTTGCAAATTCGCGCGCATCCTGTTTTCATCCCATTTGCATCCCATTGTCATCCTGTTATAAGTGCAAATAGACCCGATATTTGGATGCGATATACGACATTCTATTCAGTCGAATTATCAAAAACTCCGTATCAGATTTTCAAAAAACCAAAATTCGACCAAATTTGGACATTCAGATTTTCAAATTTTTGAATATCCATGCACATCCCTAATGAAGGCATGGTATCTGCACACATTCAGGGGGCCTGGAGTATATCTCAGGACAGAGCTCTGTTGGCCACATGGTAATGCAGCCTCTGGGATGCCTCACTTGAGGCCTGCTATAGCCTGCACTAGAATGTGGAGAGCAGGGCTCTATTCCAGGATATAGTCCAGAATAAAGCCAAATGCGAACACGCCCAAGTATACTAATAGATCACAATCTATTATAAGTCAGGTGTTAACTCTGACTTATAAGGCCCTAAATGACCTGGGCTCCAAATATCTAAAGGAACGCCTTCTCCCATACCGTCCTGCCTGTGCCTTAAGATCTGAAGAAGATGCCCTCCTAGTTGTTCCTCCACCTTCAGCAGCGAGGTTGGTGGGTACCCGTCAGAGCGCACTTTCAGTGGTGGCCCCTAGACTGTGGAATGGTCTCCCCCCCCCCCCAGGGTGCGCCATCCCCTTCCTTGTTATCATTTAGGAAGGCTGTAAAGGCATATCTTTTTACCTTAGCCTTTGGCCAAGATTGATTCATTCTTCCCTCAGTTATAGTTATTATTAATTATAGTTATTATTAATACACCATTGAATGCACGGCTTAAATGAGAGCTTTTAAATATGTACCTTGTTTTAACCTGTATCTCGTTTTTAATTGTATCTTATTTTTTAATATGTTCTTAAAATGTTGGTTGATTCGTTGTCACCAGCCCAGAGTCCTTTGGGTATGGGGTGGGATGGAAATGTAAATAAATAAATAAATAAATATCTCAAAGTTCTACTGGTAAACTGGACTAGGAAGCCATTTTGGGTGCCCTAGTCATTCTGCACTCTGTCCTGTGTGGATGGAGCATACCAAAAGGGTGTGGGCCTCCTTAATCTTACACCAGTGTGCAGAAAGGAAGACTGTAGATGCGTTCTTGTTCCGTACTTGTGGTAAGTGCAGGAGGCTCCTCAGGTGGTGAACATGAAGCACTTCAGTTGCTACACTGGCCAAGATATAGAAATGTCTGCATGTACGACTTATGGGAACTCATGCTTTTTTGTATTTTCATCTTCGCAAAAGCAAATAGACAACAACTTCCTCACTAAGACTGCATCCACACACATTTTAAGAAGCATCTTGAAAGTTGTTTAGAAGTGGTAGCATATGGATGCTAGTATTCCCCTCACGCCTTTTTAAAATCCCAAATCCTATACTTGAAGGCATGCGTGCCATAATTCCTAACATCTTTAAAGTGAGCCGCCGCCATCTCAGATGTCATTTAGCTTTTAAGCACAGCAGTACAGAATTCTTGTGGGCTATTATGACGTTTGTACTGAATTTGAGTACTATCAGTGAGCGAGAGATGAACAAATCAAAACTTAATATGTGGATCAGGGTAAGTCTTAGGTCTGGTTTTTATAAAACTGAAGCTGAGCATCTCTGTCTGAACAGCAGCCCTGCGGGCTATAGGCCGAGTCTTGCATAATGGGATAATTCTCCATACCAAGCATTCCTGCGCACAGGAAGAGCAAGGCGGGGCCTGTTCTGTCATTCGCACCATAATCAGGGGAACTTGTGGGACTCTCAGTCCGTTCTGATTACTGCTTATGGCCGTAAACTGTTGTCACTCAAACCTTTTTACCTGGGCTCGCTTGGTTTTGTTATTGAAAAATGGAGCCAGGGTGATGGCAGTTAACAGTGGTTTTGCAGAAGGCTTAATAATGCCATCTGGACTAATGACCCAAGTGTTTTACACTGGCAAAAGGGAGAAAGCTAAGTGGCACGTTGCTTCCTGTTGATTCAGTTTCTCCTTTTAAAAAACTGTGGATATTTGCTAGGACTCCCTGTCCGGGCTGTCTCAGCTCAAAAATAGAGAGTGTATGGGTCAGCAGCACTCAGAGAAATGGGTGAACATCAGATGCTGTTTGTACAAAGGATGTTCAGTCTGCTCAGGATCTATGATCCTCGAATACAGATAATACAACAATTGTTAAAAAAGACATGCAGGGTGAATGCAACCAGGGGCAGCCATCACATATGACTGTAATAGCTGGAAAAGAGGCAGCAGGACCTGGTAAGAGATTCACTTCATTGTGTCCCTCCCTGTCAACTATCATCAGGGCAGAAGGAAGCCATCAAGCCATCAAAGGAGCTGGACAGTGGGAAAGTACTGATAAGAGATGGATACCATCAAACTTTGCTGTATGAGTGGGAAGCCGTACCAGCTGGACTGGACCACCCACTTCCTGACGCCTGTGACTGGGGCCTCACCGATGTGGAGTCCTGCTCTAGAATAGGGATGCAAATATTTGTAACACTGGAAATTTGGCCAAATTCGGTCAGATTTGGGCATTCAAACTCGAGTTGGATGTTACAATATTCGTATGCTATCATTTGAGCGAATACGAATGTTTCCGGACATTCATACGAATAGTTCGAACATTTGTTAAGCTAGGGAAAAGTATCAGATACGTATCTATTCATAGCAGATACATATCTGTTCATATGCAGATATGGATCCAATGTTCATACAAAAACATACGAATAGATTTGTATCATATAGAATTTTAACACATTTGAATGAGTTCTATTCGTATTTACGATTTTTGAACCTTTGTTTTGTTTCAAATCAAATGCCGAAAAAGCATTCATGCAGATCCCTACCCCAGAACTGTTGAGTTTGCAGGTGGGGGAGGTTGAGTTGTGGAGTATTATGCATCTAATTCATTTAAAATTGCCTAAAATTCATTATCCTGATTTACATAGGGTGCAGTGTAACAAGACAAAGAAGGAGGAGGGAACTATCTCTGTGGGCAAGTATTTCTGTAGTAATGGGTGGGGAGAAGTATGCTTCTGGAAGGTAGGACAGGCAGATTAGACAAAAGAGTGTTAGATGTACTGAAGCTATCACTTCTTCTGCTTTCTTTTCAGCCAGCAGAATTTGGTAGGTCTGTGAACCATCTCACCATGCAGCTGCTTTAAAAGGGAGGGCGACAAAGGTTTTCTTGCATTTATAGCAGTGGTTTCTATCACTATCCCTTTACACAATAAAACACATCAGTAGCTTACCTTTACTTATATAAAGTACAAAGATTTTAAAGATAACAGATTCATCTACAAAATATTCCAATCATGGAAAATTAGTTCACTTTGCTTGTTCACCTTGTTCAATATAAAAATCACATTTATTATTTAATTTCTGCATCCATTGCATCATCATCATTAGCATACAACTGTTGTATACAACATCAATAAGTGTTTCCCATATTTTGAGGTAAGGATCTGGATTTTTGGATTTTTAGATATTCCATTAATTACATTTACCTGGCGAGTAACCATTCAGATATTGTCATTTCTTTTATTTGTGGTACCATGACTGAAGGATTAGATTTTCTTTATTCTTAAAGCTTTTTAAAATAACTTCTTTGCCTGTGATCATAGTGAATATAATTTACTAGTTTCTTATGTTTAATTTTTTAAAAATTTCTAGCTCAAGATGTGTATACATAACTCCATTGTAAAATTACATTGATTTACCAGGATTCTATTAACTTAATTGTTAATATTGTTCTAGAATTCATGAATGAATGGACACAACAGCCACATCTGCTTATAACAACCTATACTTTGGCAATCTCACCAGCATTTTGGGGATATATATACATACACATACAGGAATAGAATACCATCTGTGTATTAGCTTATAGGAAGATTGTCTGAGTGGTGAAATCCCATTACAAGGATAGCTGTCGGTTCTGATTTTTTGCCATACTTCATTTTCAGTATAGTATGTGATTCCCCCCCCCCCCTATAATTCTTTGATAGTCTGCTTTTTGGGAGCTTTAGTCCACAAAAAATACTGATTCTTTAAAAATTGTGGGAATGGTGAGAAATTAAATGTTCTGTAAACTGATTATATACTGTTTGGGAACAGGGCTTAACTGTGATAACTTTATCACATTCCCAAGAAACTAGAATTCTGTGTATGATTTATGTATTGAGTGCCAGGTCAATTCAGAATAAAACCTGAATCGTTCACATTGCTTGCTCTGGGTGAAGAGTGATCTGGCACGACCTCTTTCAGGTGATAAAACGGGTAAGCCTTATTTCATCCAACTTTGCCATTCTAGTTATTAAGTGTAGCACGGTTCCAGACCAGTGAGGTGGGAATCACGCTGGTCCATTCCTCTAAATTCATTCCGTTTCTGGGATTGAACGGCTGTTTTTGATGTTGAGTCAGAGAGACAGAAAGGAGATGATGCTGTTGTACCACAGGCCCCAGAGCTCCGTGATCTCCTTGCATGAGTTGTGGTTAATTATTTTGTTTCTAAGAAACTAACCTATAGGGTTGATCTTATTCCCTATGCTTTTCAGTTTCTGTATGAAGTCAATAGTGTGACTATTGCCTGGAGGTGGAAATGGGCTATATGTAGACCAATTGAAGCTGAATCCAGACAATGGTTCTCACGTCCGCGAAATCAGGAGATATCCTATTTTTGAAGGGATCTTATTATTCTGGAAGGAACAGGTGAATGGTCCTAGACCTGTTGTTGTCATTGGAAGCTCAAATGGTGGCAGCAGCCCAAGCTGTCCACTTTGAGTATAGGCTTCTTTGCCAAGTTCAGCTTTTATCTGGTCAGATGGTTTGGTCACAGTGATTGATGCTCTGGCTCCTTTCAGCCTGGAATACTGCAATGAAGTCTATGTGGATCTGCCCCTGAAGTCAATTGGGGAACTGCACCTAGTGCATAGTTCCCCAACTTGGGGAACTGCACCAGATTCTACTGGTTGGATGCACATCAAGCCAGTCTGAAAGGAACTGTATCAGTTGCTATTCTGTTTCATATTCAAGTTTCTGACATTGACTTAGGCCTGAACAGTTTGGGTCCCAAATATCTAAAAGGGCACTTCTTCTCATATAGACCTGCCCATCGGTTAGGATCTGGAGGAGAGGTCTGGCAACACTAACAATAGTCAAATGTGAATAGGCCTTCTCTGAGTGGAATGACCTCTCCTCCAGACCCCTTGTGTATATATTTGGAAGCATGGAAAAGACACCCCCTTTATCCTAGCCTGTTGTTGAAGGAAGCTTGCTTTCCCTCTTCAGACATTGATGGTTTTGATTTTTAATGAATATAATTATAATTTAGTTTACCAAATTCATTTTCTTGTAAACTGGGCATAAGGTGGGAGATATATCTATATCTATAGAGAGATTGTCCATTGTTCATACAGTTTATACTGGCAGCCTTCTGCCCCAAGGATACATTATGACCCTGAAAAACTAGCTTCTCCTTAGGAAACTTTTTCAAATGAACTTGTTAAGCCCATTTATGCCACAATCATTGTTTGCTGAATAATACAAATATATGTTCAGACCCTTCATTTTGGGTGTTCTTGTGGATATTTTTATTTGTTAGCTTAATTTTTTCAAGAAGCTTTATGAATATTTTTATATTCATGTTTATAAAAAATATATAAGATTCAGCTTCAGGATTTTCTTGGTTGAGTTAACTTCAAATACCTTTCCTATAGTGTGTTATCATAGGGTTAGTAACACATTCTAGTCAGATTGAAGAGACTGATTAAGGAGAAGAGAACTGACATGTTGCCCCAGGAAATCTATTTGTCTAAATTGATTTTATTTAATCAATTTCCCGCATCTTTTTGCTTCATTTTGGACGTGGGACCTTTGCACTCATCTGACTGAGAAATCCCCTTAAAGCAGAAGCTGTCCAGAGGCAGTGGGGTTCCATACTGGGCATTTATATGTTCCAGTGCAATCTTCAGAGCAATATCTATCATGTCATAAAGTATGATCACATATAGTGCAAAGAAAGCTAAGCTGTTCTGAAAACCACAAAGGACATAAAAACTTTCAAGATACGTCAGGCAGTGCCCAAAATGGTACATAGCTCATTGCTTGTTATAACTGTTGTGGGTGGAACTACAAATAATCTTTCCTGCCAGGTGGCAATAGGCCAAGTTGGATCTGAAGAAGACCCTCTGGTTGCCTCTTCCTACTTCCCAACCCCCAGCCAGATGGGAGAAGCAATTATTGTCTTACCTCCACTGCCCATCCAGCAACTTCTGAAATCACCTTGATTTTGGCTACCAGAAGCCAGCCAGGTACCTGCCCACTCCATGCACTTGGGTTACTTCCTGTAGTCCCATGCAAGATGGCTTTGAAAGTGCTGATGACAGACACCGAGGAAAGTATCACTATTACAAGTTATTGATTGACTTACCTCGGCCTATATTGAGAATGCCACGATTACATCTGATGCCCCCAGCACAATGCTTGGGAAATTGTGGATTTTTATGTGGTGTGGAGACACCCCGTGTCCACTACAACAATGCTACTAAGGGGGACTGTAAGGCACAGAAGACTGTGCATTAGAGCAGAAGAAGTCTGGCTCAGAAGGTGAAGGTCACTAGGTGATCAAAGACAATAGAATGGGGTGCTTGGAGAACTTGGAGCCTTTAATATTAAACACAAACATGATTTCCATTGGATTTGTGATATCTTGAATATTCTTTCATTTAAAGAGCAGACAAATTAATTATGTAAGCTGAAAGTTACTGCTGTACTGTAGTAGCCAAAATGGTACTTATGTTGAAACAACATATGAACAACTCTCAGGGAATCTGAAAGACACATTTTTGCATAAACGTTTGTTAGGAGTTTTTGTTTTTAATAATTAGTACCCTTGACCTTCTCTTTGTGTGCACACACACATGTACTGTATGTAGCCATGCACCCAAGTGTGTAGAAGCATACCCGTATTGAGTTTGGTGGAGGACTATTTAGTCCTTAAAGTTGTCCAAGACAACTTCTGTGCACACTCACTATTTAGTGCAAGCAAAAGAAACACTCCTGGGCAGAGCGCATACTCTGCCCCAGGACTGAGGTGGACAGCCGTCTGTGCAGAAAGTACATCCCAGCCCCTCTTAGGATGTTTTTCCACTGACCTCCCTTAATCTGGATCTAAGAAGTTCAGATGTAAGGAATGGGTACTTCTCTTAACCTGGATCTAGTAGATCCAGATTAAGGAAAGTACCCAATGCATTTCCATGGGTAGTCTAGAACCCAATAGCAATGGGTGCTAGCTTGCTCACAGTGGAAATGCTGGAGCACCCATGTAGCAGATCCAGATCTACCCACGTGGGGCCTGCTTGTCACCGCAGGTGTTTTGGGGGACACAGGGTGCAATCTCCATAGATGCTCTGGAGAATCTTCAAAGAATTGACAAAGGCATTGCTCTCGCATGGGGTCCTCTTTGGAACCTGTGCTAATCTTCAAAGGCAACTTCAGAGGGACTTTAGAGGGACTTCGGAGAATGTGCACAGGCTTTGAAGTTTTGACTTTGGGGCACACCTCCCCCCAATGGGTGCCCCAACCCGAGCCTTCTCTAGACCCCATTGCCCAATTGTGGTGGAAAAAGGCTCTGTATAATCCTGATTTGATGGCTGAAGACCCCATTGTAGACCCCTTTAATGGGGTCTACACGAAATCCGGATTATGGTTCCTGAAGGACCCAAATGATCTGGATTTCCCTAGAACTGGTGGAAACAAATGTGGCTCTAATGGCATCTGTAGTGGAAATGGGGTCTTCCTGCTCTGAGCCAAATCGCTTGTTAATGGGTCGTTAATGGGTACTTAGTGCTAGTGGAAAAACACCCTTAATTTTGAAGCTGTGCAGTTGGGAATGAAAGTTCCCTGGTGTCAAAGTTGCACACCAGAGACATTTCACCAAACTCCAGAAGTGGTTCCAAAAGTGGAGCATTCTTTGAGCCTGGGAAAACACTGTCAGGCTGCCAGCTGAGCTATAGGCCACTCCTGCCATTGCTGACTTTTTTTACAGTAGTGGTAGGAACAATCATGGCTCTAACCATATTTGCAGAACAGGACTTCCCACTTTGCCGACAGAATGCCATTAGAGGTAAATTATGCCCCTGGGCTGGGCACCAATGACATACAATCACTCCATACCTGGTGTCCTGCTGGCATCATCCAATGGGAATCTATAGGTCCTTCTTAGATTGACTTGCTATTGTTCTCAATATCAGAGAAACAGCTGTGTTAGTCTAATTTGAAAAGTCCAGCAAGGTAGTTAGTAGCACTTGGAGACTAACAGGAGAAGGATTGGTGGCAGGAGCTTTGATAGACACATCTACTTCTTTGGATGCTAGGGAGCCCGATGGGCACATCCACTTCTTCGGATGCTAGGGGGCCCATTTGGCCCCCCTAGCATCTGCAGAAGTAGATGTGTCTACGAAAACTCATGCCACCAACGCTTCTCCTGTTAATCTCCAAGTGCTACTAACTACCTTGCTTGCTATTGTTCTGTGTATAAATTTAGCCGATTGTGTGCTTTTATTAAGTTGATGAAATGGCCTGAATCAGATCAGCTTTGTCTAATAATATCTTCTTTGCCTCTTCCTCCTCTGCAGGCAACTTTGTAAAGAATTTACAGATCTCTTGGCCCAGGACAGGACACCCATTGGCAATAGCAGGCCCAGCCCCATTTTGGAACCCGGGATTCAAAGCTGCTTGACTCACTTCAGCCTCATCACCCACGGCTTTGGCTCCCCAGCCATATGTGCTGCCCTGACTGCTCTGCAGAACTACCTGACTGAGGCTCTCAAAGGCATGGACAAGATGTTCTTGAACAACAACAGCGCCAACAGGCACTCTTCTGGGGAAGGACCAGGTAGTAAAACCGGAGACAAGGAAGAGAAGCACAGAAAATAAAAGAGATAGCAGAGAGGAAGCTAATGGAAGTAGGAAAAGGAAATAATAACAGGAAAAGCAGAGAGAAATCTTTTTAAAAACATTTTAATTTTAGCTTTAAAATATTGGATTGGGCTTTGGAAGAATTATACTAGGGAGGTCGTACCCACAAATAATTTTTTTGGAAAAAAAAAAAAGGAAATAAGGTCAGAGGCGCAACGGAGCAGGAAAAGAGGCTTGATGGCTTTTGCAAAGGACCTTTTGAAGACACCTTCAAGGAATTTCCACTTCTATTAACCTACAGTCTTTTTAATGATTTGTTTGGGAGGGGAGACGAAACATTTCCATATTAATACTAGGTAAAGCAATCGATAACTTATTGGAAGAACCATTTTGGTAATGTTGCTATGTCGGCTGAGATATGTAGTTTGTTTCTGTATTATTATTTTTTAAGAAAATGTCTATGATAGAAAAAGCAGGAATCTTCTAAGGGAGGGATTTATTTTATATCTGATTGTTTTATTCAGAACAGAATTTCCTGTTTTCTACTCAGACCAACTATAGCCCCTTAATTTGTGTGGCATCATGCCTTGGCCACGCTATATTGTCAAAATAGTGAAGTGTATACTGTCTCTGGCCTGCAGAGTTCTAGTTAAGATGCGTGTTACAGATCCTTAGAAACAGAACTCACCCAAGTTACATCCACGTGTATTTTTTAAGGAGTAATTCTGAGGGGCTCAGAGGTGGGTTAGTGGGATCATTAACAGGGTCGTCTGCCACGCCCCCCTCCCATGGACATTCTAGGCTAGAAAATGTGAATGAGAGATGAGAAGACAAAGGGCCACAAACTACTGTCTCTAAGGCACTTTTCAGCCAATTTTTTGTTTGTTTTTGTGTGAATGCAGCTTAAGATAAACCAGAATCCACAATCAGCAAACTCAGGATGTAAAAACTGGAGTAGAGGCAAGGCTTCACACGCAGTTTCACTTTCATCACCCTCAACAACCCTTTGATCTTCAGCAGATGAAAGAGAAGCTTCCAGCTGGTGTCTCATCCCTACCCAATGGTCCAGTGGTCTCAGTCCACAGGCTTCCACTATGGCTGTGTCCAGACATAACAAAAGGGGTGCCTCAGAGAGACAGCATTTGGCCCTCATTTTCCAAGGGTTCTCCAATCCATCTTTTCTAGCACAGAATGTTCAGGAGATCGGGAAGAGGCAGACTGGTGTGCGAACCGTCCCACCTCCGAGTCTTCTCTAGAAATGCCATTTTACTGTGTCCGATCACAGCCCACAATTAAATAGAGGAGCATTTTGAGCTGTTTTAGTTAACCAGACAACTGTTTCACTACAGATTACTTGTTTACATCTAGATGCTAGCAGTTCAGCGTTCCATAATGGTGTGTAGAATCTGAATGTAAGATTTTAAAAGATACAGCCTGAAATCTAATTTGGAATCCTGAATTCCAAGACACCCCTTAACCTTCATGGAGACATACATGTTGAAAATGTTATACGTAGGAGGGCAAAAGCTGTGAGCAAGACGGGAGAAAAATTCATACTCTCCTGCTTGTGTATGGATCTAAAAAAATAAATCTGCATGCATATTGATTTTGGATATAACTTTTTCTTGTGTATTTTTCTCCATGGTGGTAAATGTTATATTAGAATTGACCCTGTGCGACCTGTTTTAAAGCAGGTCTGGCAATGTTCTGATCATATAAGAATTCTCATGTATGCATAAACCTTTCCAGCTTGAAAGAGTTTCCTTTGCTTTGCAGTGAAACCATCTGACTCATTGAAAGGACAAATCAGTGTATCCTAAAATAGAAGCGCATAGATATGTGATGCTAAAATTGTGTTTCACGGCCTTAGGTGCCAGTGTGCTAATTCTTCCAATGAATGGATGTTTAGCAATATTCAGATATGCACAAATTT
Organism: Aspidoscelis tigris stejnegeri; assembly: GCA_023333525.1. Taxonomy (NCBI): domain Eukaryota; kingdom Metazoa; phylum Chordata; class Lepidosauria; order Squamata; family Teiidae; genus Aspidoscelis; species Aspidoscelis tigris. The sequence continues at coordinate 3,940,514 of JALMGA010000019.1, read as the reverse complement.
TGGGGGAAAAGGTTTTAGAAACCAGAATGTTTTGATGAGTATGTGATTTCCTTTTTAGGAATATGCACCCTTTTTATTTTCTTCTGTTTCCCAAAGCTTTGCCCGCTTGGCTTATGAGCTTCTTCAAAGAGGACTAGAGCTCCCTACACATTTCATCAGGTACAGAGATGAAAATCCACAATTCTGACGCTTTTCTTTTCAAATCAAAGCCAGTTGTTTTGGAATTCTGCAGATGTACTTCTTTAAAGAAGCTCAAAGGGAATAGATAAGCAAGGCAATGGGTGATATCATTCAGAGGCAAATGCTAATTTCTCCAATATAGAGACCAGCTGAGGGGAGGGCCAGTAGTATATAATACATAAGGTAAAAACAGCCTTTTTAAGTATCTTAGATGAGAAGTATGGGGCTGAAACAACATCGTTGTGCTTTTCTATGATAGCATCTCATTTCCCCAGGCTGTTAATGGAGATTTGCGGTTCTTAACTTAGGAAACATAACAGCATGTATTAGTTAGGGGGGTGGGGTCAACCAACTTATAATAATTTGCAGAAACTAAGTGCATTATTATAAATGAGGCTTTAAAACATTTATATCTCCCTGTTTGGATGCCAAGTAAAATTGCTTAAGTGGAAATGCAAGAATATGAATTTCACCCTGCATGTTAACAGTTTGGAAAGATTTTGTTGAGTTGACAATGCCTATAGATTTTTATGTGTTTTTGAAAAGTCATTTCTCTTTTGTCACAACAGCTTATGTCTATGCATTATATTGGTGGGACACACCAAATTCAACTTTGACAATGAGGCTAGGAGAAAGATGTTTTTATGCCCGCAACCTTGATCTTAAAACCCACGATATGGTTCTTAGTTCCATTGTTTTGGATAAGAATTTAGTCCTCATAAGACACCCTTTATGCTGGGAGTCCATGGTTAACCATTCACTTCATTTCAGTGGTGTAAAGTTGATGTTTATAATTCAGTTTTCAATTGTGATCTGGGTCCTTTGTTGTTGTAGTATGTGTAGTGGTCGGTGTCACAGTTGAAGTAGCTGTACACATCTGTATCACCTGGTGTACAAATATTCAACATGTTACAGAGAGCTTTAGCCACCTACTTGGCTATACTACTTGGATATACGTGCCATAAAATGTGTGGTTGTTTCAAATATGACAAAGTACATTCTTAATTTGTAGCCCAAGTACCACTATTTTGTAATCCATACAAAGCACAATGCAACAGGAGTGGTAATTTATGTTTTGCACACTTTAATCAGACCCCCATCGATCTTAATTTCCACCCTTCGAGCTAGTTAAGATGCACCTGTAGCCAAGCCAGGGTTTCCATTCTGGCTATTTCTTGTATTGTGGAAATGCTGTTAGAATGAAATAATTAGAATCTGGAATACAAGGATATGATCAAATTAAAAGTACAGCCCTAAGTGTATTATTCTGATAATCAAAAATCAGCATAATTTATATGATTGAGTTCCTTTCCTGCTGACTTTAGTGGGCTTGTTCTAAATCCCTTTAAAGTGAAACTTGAGTCTCAGAGTTTGAATGCCCAGGTATATAGGTAAAAAAAGCAACCCAAGTGGTTGTTCAAGCCACTCCTTTTGAGTACTACTCAATCAAAATCCATTGCAACATTGGAGCAAAGGTTGTCACTCAAATTCCAGAAATCTCAGTTGATGTGAGCTGTAGTCAATTAATTGATTAAATCTGCATGTTATTAAAAACAATTATAGTTTTAATAACTTCCCATTTTTTTTTTAATATGGGGCATCATCTCCATAGAAAGCATTCCCTTCCATCTGAAAGAAAATGAAGAATATTTTTTATCTTAATGTTCACGACAATTTTTATACCTGCATGTATTTTAACTACCTGCTTAGTCATGGCAATTTAAATTATTGGTTGACGGATATTGGCAATTCTTATTAGAACTAGAACTACCTTAGCGCAGGGATGACAGAAATGCAAGCACATCCAGACAGTTAGTCCTATTGATCTTTATCTTTCAGAGAATCAGGCATATGCTAAAAATATGCAGGGGGTTGAAAACAGATATGTACAGAAATATTCTTTATCTTAGGGTGTTTTTCCACCGTGCTCCTTTAATCTGGATCTAAGAAGATCTGGATCTAGGGAATGGGTACTTCCCTTAATCCGGATCTAGTAGATCCAGATTAAGGGAAGTACCCAATGTGTTTTCATGGGTGGTCTAGCACCCAATAGCAATGGGTGCTAGCCTCCCTTCCGTGGAAACACTGGAGCACCCATTTGGAAATCCGGATCTACCCACAAGGGGTCTGCCTGTCACCCGAGGTGTTTGGGGGAACAGGGGGTGCAATCTCCAAAGCAGCTCCAAAGTCACTTCAAAGTCACTTTGAAGTCTGTGCAAAATAGCTCTGGAGCGTCTTTGAAATCTGTGCTGATCTTCGGAGTAAACTTCGAAGTGACTTCGAAATGACTTCAAAATGACTTCAAAGCTTAGGTTTTGGGGCTCCCCCCCCCCAAGGGTGCCCCCTCCCCCAACCTTCTCTAGACCCCGTTGCCAAACTAATATGGAAACAGGCTCCCTTTAATCCAGATTTTCTGGCTGAAGACCCCATTGTAGACCCCATTAATAGGGTCTACAGAAAATCCGGATTAAAGCCCAAAAAGTACCCATATAATCCGAAATTCCCAGGTGCGGTGGAAACAAATGTGTTCCTAATGAGTGCCGTGGCAGAAATGGGGCCATCCGGCTCTCACCCAAATGGGTCCTTAATGGGTGCTAAAATGGATACTAAGTGACTGTGGAAAAACAACCTTAATGGTAACTGAATATAGATATTTCCTAAATGCAGCAAGATCATCTTTGCATCCTATTTTCCAACCCACTAACATGAATGTGCACTGTTCACAATTTAGGGAAGAAAAGGGGTTCGCCACCTTGACATTCAAATAGCCCTCTGAAGAACTTCTGTAGTAACTATGGCAGGAGCCAAGTCAAAAGAGAGTCTCTAATCCCACTCCAGATGTAAAAGCCATCCCATATGTTCAGCTGACACCTCTTGAACAGTAGAAATGAATGGTCCACAGCTTTGGGTTTCCTTCCTCCTCATGCAGTTTAGCAATGGAGCAAAATGGCCCTGATAGTCAGCTATTTTTGGTCTGGTGCTAAACTGCACTGGGCGAAAATTGGTACGTTGCCCTTGGAGTGGTTTCTTACGCTTTTGTGGGGGTGGATTTTGCACCTCTGGGGTGCCTATAGGCACAATTTGTTCATGATCCTCATTAACAGGTGCTCTGTAAGGGCCTCATATCTATCCTGTGGAAGCAGCCAACAGTTAAAATGTTAGGCCTAATATGAGAATATGCATTGAGAAGCAAGAGCAGTCAGTAAATGTGTGCAACAGATATTCTCTCTTGCAATTTCTGAAAATCTGGAAAGCCAAACTTTTGTGGCTTATTGCTGCAGATAAAGATTTATCATACCAGGAGTCTTGATGTTCACAAAACCATATTTGCTAAACGTCTTCCATAGAGTTGAATGAGGAGACCTGTCTGCTTTAAAATGTAGACCTTGAAATAGCCAGGTGGTACATTCCAGATTGTGTCGGACACCACTAGACAGACGGAAGCTGAAGTGCAGGGTTTCACGCTGGCTTGTGATGGTCCAAAACTGTTTTCTAGCCGTTGCTGGACTGCTGTAACACAGAAGAAGAAGGCTGCCCATTACTTTGACGGATGACTGCTTGATTTCTCCAATAGAGCTGTGTTTAGACTTCAGTGAAACTGGCAGTGACAGATGTAACTGCTTACATCAGGAATGACTAACCTATGAAACTCATTGTTGAACTGCAGTGTTCATCCCATTGGCTGGGTTTCATGGAAAATTGTAGTTGAGCATCATCCGGAGAGGTGTAGGCTGCATCCACGTGGAGTAAAGAGAGCTGCCCTAGAGTGCCCCTCAGGCCCAGCTGGTGCCCGTGCCCATCCCCATTGGACTTAGGGTCTGCCTCCAAGGTGTCCCACCCCATGTGGCCTACAGCACTCTGAGGGCGCATTTCACCTTCATTAGCCCCTGTCACCACTGCGATGGAGAGTGACGTGCTGGGAACAATGTATTGAGACCGTTTCTACCCAGCAAGCTTTAATGCTGAACAGAAAATGGTAAACTGGGGGAATTTCTGATCTAGCACTACACTGTGCCAGGCAGAAACTTTGACAATTGTGGACCTTTCATTCTCCGCAGGGGTGCAAATACAGTCACACTTTTGTGAGCACTGGTTTCCTCTATTTGATTTATCAAGGAGTTAGAAATCTTTCTCAGTATTAGCTAAGAATACCCACAACATATATGATCCTTGTTTTTGCTGTTGCGCCATGTATGCTGCCCTGGGTTGAATGCGGAATCCCTCTAACTTGGCAAGTTCTGTTACTTTTATCCCATGTCTCCTCAGCTGTGTACTTAAGAGCTGAGAACTCTGACTTTTGTGCTTTTAAAGCTATATAGGTAGTTGTTTTCAAGGATAACATACTTCCGGTTTCATAGACAATTTACAGGCCAGGAATGGTTATATTCTACAGCTACAGGCTCTAGCGGCACTCACTAAAGTCTAGAAAAATAATGATTTTTCAGTGTATTCTTAGGCACAGATGGCGCTAAATTAGACTTGTAAGCCATTGGTCAAAGCAAGATTATTTTTGAGTAAATGCCATCATTGGTTAGGTTTGTGAATACACACACACACACACTCATGCACGCACACAGTTGCCCTATGCCATGATTTAACTACCTCCATCCTCTTCAATCTACATAATTAAACACAGCCTTTGGGTAATCTATGGGGTTGTCTGCTTCTGTTTGCTGTATTTTAAGTGCTACATTATATGAGTGGAAGTACAGAGACTGCAGTTACAGAGCCTGCTACTTTAGTTGGTAGAAGACATGAGAAATAGTTTTGTGATCAGTGGGGATTTTTGCTCATTTCTGTTCGCTTGGAAAGGTCTGAATGCTAACTGTAAAAATGTGGAAGATCCCATGTGTCACTAAAATCAGCCAACATTTCTCAGAGCTGCCAGAGAGAAATGGGCTCATCTATGTCCATTTAGCACAAGCCATATAACAAGAGAAATCAGAATGTTTTCTGCAGCGTGGCAATAAACACATCGTGTTGTGATCTTTGCATATTTAATTGCTGTTAAAAGCATAGCCAACAGGATTTGTCCCAAAACTGGCATTCTTAGTCTTGGGGAAGTGCCATGGGCTTCAAGGCTGTGGGGGTACGTGTACAATACTGCTTAACTTGGCTTAACATTGTAGCTCTTCATATCAAAGCACCTCAGTTTGGAGTATGATCTGACAGAGCCGAGACTATGGAGAGGATCCTTTACGTCCACTATATGCTGGTGTGTTTCTCTTGCCATTTCTGATCAACCAAGGTGAAGAAGATGCAGGAGGAAAAGTAAGGTGGCTGTAACCTCCCCAAGGCACGACTCTGGCACTGAGTCTCGGTTCCCATGAGCTCCAGCACTTGCACAATTCTAGGAGGGATCAAAGTTGGAGCGATTCCAAGCTGTGATTCTTCTATATCTGGACAAAATCAACTTTCCTGATACTGCCTAATCCTTCCCAGCCCTCATATTTGGATCCTGTTTCAGCAGCAGTTCACACAGCATCCTCCAGCTGCTGCTGAGCTACGTTCCCATAATTCCTTGGTTGAGGTCAATAGTCCTGGCTCTTTGGAAACATTTTGAAAGCCATTTGTCTGCCAGCTCTGATCTTTGTGCATTGGGTTTCAAAGCATATAGATAGATTAAGTGTATCCACCTAAGACGGCGAGCTCTGAATGTGATGAACGGGTTATAGGTTTAACCTGCCCTGGAGATCCAGACTGCAGACAGGCCTCTCTCATTATTAGCACTGGGCGGCCAATAGCCCCCCCCCCCCATACTCCCCACCCTGTATAACAAACAAAACAAGGGTGCTGCCAGGCCTGCTCAGAACTGCACTGAGCCAAAACCTCCAATCCGAAGAAATTGGCTGCAGGATCAACTGCCGGGCTTCTGTTTACACCAGGGAGGACATAAAGCTCAGGTCAAGGTGCCTCCATCTTTCAGTCAGGCAGGAAACTATTTCAGCCAATGTTACCAATGTGATACGCTTGATAAAATTCTGCCTGTCAAAGAATTATTAAAGATACGGACACTCAGGCCTGAATTTTTCATGGAAACCTTGCTCCAGTCTTTCTGCATTTCCTGTACCTTTTGCTTCCTGGATCACTTTTGTGTGTTTTTTCTTTGTCGAGGGATGTGTTTCTTTCCCTCTGACTACAATCCTCTCTAGAAAGCCCTCTTTCTAAGTACACGGTGGCTGCGTTCACGCCTAAATTTTAATCCAGCTTCAGCCCACTTTCAGAATGAGAGAAGTCATCAGAAAAGCCACGAGCTGATTCCTTTCAGCATGATCTTCCTCAGAAGATCCACCTCAGAGTTAGACAATGCAGAAAAAAAGTCTCTTTGATGATGTGTTCTTCCATCCTGAAACTGGACTGAAGCTGAATTAAAACTTAGGTGTGAACACAGTATTATGAGTCTTAAGAAGCTACAGGATTATTGCTTTCACATTTTGGTCTTGGACTGTTTTTGTTAGCTGAACCGTGAGCCAGTTTGGTCTAGTGACTAGGGAGCCAGACTCTTATCTGGGAATACCAGGTTTGATCCTGCATTCCTCCACAAAGCCAGATGGGTGACCTTGGGCTAGTCACAGCTCTCTTCTGAGCTTTCACAGCCCCTCACACGGTGTTCTGTTGCGGGGAGAAGAATAGAAAAGCTTTGTCAGCCGCTTTAGTCTCCTTAAATGGGTGAGAAAAGCGGGGTAGAAAAGTTAATTCTTCTGCTGTTTCTAAAAAGTCACACTCATTTATAATTTTCTTTTCATCTTAATGTAGTAATTCGAATGACTAAATGTGAGCGTCACCCAGTTATCCTGTTGAAAGTAAATGGAGTCTCTTATAAGAATTTTTTTAAAAAATAAGCTAAACTCAGGGTCAGGTTCATATATCACCAAGGTGTGCAATTCGAGCGAAACCGAGCACGCCTGACCCTTTGTAATCCCAGAGCATCCCTGATTTGTAAAGGGAAAGAAACGCTACTGAAGAAGTGAGAGGAAAGGAGAGAACTCGCTGCTCGTCTGCCTATCCGTTTTATTTTTAGACAGGGAAGAAAGAAAGAGCCTGGTCAATCCGTATTTCTCCGCAATCATTTCCTTTTTTGCTTGAACGCCAAGCGTCTATCCATTACCGCCAATGCCAGGCGTGACTCTGGGTGCAGCCTAGACGTGCGAGGGGCGCGTCGCAGCAGGATTTTTAGTGGATTTTTATGTGCTCAAACCGCGCTGTCATGCCACGCAGGCTTTTCCCACAAGGCTCAAAAAATGACTTTTAAATTTATCGGGTGACACCGGAGACAAACCTATAATCCTCCTTCGAGTGAGCGAACCGGATCACTGGACTGTTGGGTGAACCTGTGTTGATTTTCACCGTAAATGCATTAATAAAAGAGCATCGGGAGGGGGACAGCCCGACCAGTTCCTCTCACCCTCCCCGGTATTTCAGTATTTGCAGCGGATAAAAGAATTGTGCGTTTCACCGGTCTCGGCCCTATTTATGGAGCATTTGTGGGTTGCCTCGTGGCTCGCCGTTCGTACAAATGGAGGAGGCCAATACGATATCACAGCTCTGTTTTTAAAAGGTCAATAAAACGAACAATCACGCGTCTTGGAGAGAGAAGCGATGGTGGCTGAATTCAAGGTTTAGTATGTCACTGTAATGCCTTGGCTGCGTTCACACTTAAGTTTTAATCCAGCTTCAGTGCACTTTCAGAGTGAGATAATACATCAGAGTCTCAAGCTGTTTGCTTTCTGCATTATCTAACTTGGAAAAGCCATCTTCGGATCAGATAAAGTGGACAGAAAATGATTATTCACTTCGCTGATATATTCTCTCACGTGGAAAGTGGTTTCAAACTGGATTAAAACTCAGGTGTGAACACAGCCCTTGTTTGCCAGACGGCAATATATCTGATTTTTATGCTCTTCCAGCATTTTGGGGAAAGCCCCTTTGCTGCCCAGGAATGCGTTAAAAGAGAAACCACTGCTTCTTTTCTATGCCTAAACCAAGTCTTCATTTAAAACAATACCAAACAGACGATGCTTTTCTGAAAAGTCTTTCCATAATAATGAGGGGGGAAATTCATTTATTTTATCGTCTCTTCCAGGAAAAATAAACGGGGGGGGCGGGGCGACACGCGGAGAGGCATTCAGTGATGAGTTTGTATATATTTATTTATGCTTAATTTAACGGGATTGTGTAAATATGGCGAGCAAGTAGTTTTGGGGTTATTTATCTGTGACTATACCTCTGTGAATGGGTGGGAAATTTAAACTGGGGGGGGGGGAGATCTTAAAAAAATACAAAAAAAAATGCAAACGCTTGACTCTAGATAGTACCCGATCGGATTTCTTTCTTTTTTTATTCTGTTCTTATAGACAAGCTGTTATGGTAATGGGTAGAAAATGGTTTCTTGTCCAGTGATGATCTGATTTACATAAATAATAATAAGAATTAAAAAAAGAGAGAGAGTGTTGTGTTTTATTGTATTTCTTCAGATTTCTTCTCTTTTTTCTTAAAACAAAAAAATCGGTGCTGCTTCAGTTCTGAAGATTAATTTACTTCTGCAGTCAAAAAAGGGTTTTTCCCCCTTCTGATTCTGAGCCTTGGGGACGTGCCAGACGGTTCTGCTGTGTGGAAGGTCGGTTCCTGGAGCGCTTTCGGACTCTTCTCTGATTGGCTCGCCAAGTTGTTGCCGGCCCCGCCCCCTGCTTCCGTGCTTGCTTTCCTTTCCTTTGAAGAACAAGAGCTGGCTTTTCTACCCGCTTTTCTCATCCATTTAAGGGGGCTCAAAGCGGCTGACAAACCTTCTGTTCTTCTCCCCGCAACCTTCTGTTCTTCTCTCACAGCCCCACCTGTGAGGTCAGAAGAGAGCTGTGACTAGCCCAAGGTCACCCAGCTGGCTTCACGGGGGAGGGTGGAATCGAGTCCGGCTCCCTGACCACCGGACCAAACTGGCTTTGCTTGCCTTCCGGGTGCCTCCTCTTCCTCCTTTGCATTGCAGGGACTCGGCAAGGGAATGCTGCCCGTTCCGTGTCGTTTCGTTGCAAGCCCGGGTGCCAGAGCAGACGGGGAGGACCGGAAAGAGGCTAAGGCCACCTGGGCGCCCCTTGCTCGGGTGCTGGGAGCCCCCTGGGCGCCACGAGAATGGCCGAATGCCCCCCTCCCCCGCAGTCAAGAGCCCCGTTTATTTGCACCCCGAGCCTGCGAGGGAAGTTAGGAGGGCGCCTGTTCGAGGCCCCCGAGCGGCCCCCGAGCTGAGCCTCCTCTCCCGCCCTGCCAGAAAAACAGGATGCTCTCGGGCCGAGGCGCAGCTGCCCAAGTCCGCGGCATCGAGGCGAGAGCGGCGCGGCCGCAACCCACACCGACCGAGCGCCTGCCCCTCGCCGTAGGCGGCTTTCACTGCGGCGGTCCCTCCCGGTGGTCCCCTGTCCCTCGAACGCCAGCCCGATGCGCCCGCGTGCCCTTCGGGGGACGGCAAGGGGCGCCCCCGGAGGCCTTCCGAGCGACCTCGCTTCTGCCTCTCCATGAACTCGGCCGGGAATCGAAGGAAGCCGGTTTTGTTCAGCGGCAGCTTATCCATTTACTCCGCCATCCGGCAGGCGTCCGCTCAAAGGCGTCGATTTCCCCCTCCCGTCCCCAGAGTTTGGTGGGACTTAAGTAGGCTGGGTTACCCTGGGTTTGCAATGGCGTGGCTCGCTCGGTCGGTGGGTGGAACTCTGAAGAACCAAGCGTGCATTCTCGAAGTCCCGTTTCTCATTTTCATTTGTATACCGCCTTTCAAAAAAAACATGTTGCCCAAGGCGGCTTACAACAAACAGAAAAAATACGAAGACTACAGCAAACCAACGCAACAAGTAAAAACGGTCTTTTCTTTCCGCCTTATCAGCTCAGAAAATCCTCCTTTGGGTTAGATAAGGCGGAAAGAAAAGCGCTTTTCCCCCGGCGGTGGTGTGTTTTCTCGCTCTGGAAGTGGACAAGAGTGGGATTCGAACTTAGGGGTGAACGCGGTGGCCTCCTTGGGCCCTTCTGCACTTTGCCTTCCTGGAATATATTTCAGAACAGGGACCCGGTATCTGTACGGTATTGAAGACTGTGGGAGGCCCCGGGGAAGCCCTGCTATAGTCTGCATTAGCTGGTGGCCAGCAGAGCCCTGCCCTGAAATACATTCCAGAATAAGGCCGCTGGTTTCAGGGAGAGGAAAATCCAATCCTTGAGCTCCACCGTCCCTTCCCTGAGGGGCTTTGTGGTGTTTTCTGGCCAGGGTTAGTCGGAGGAAAGGGAGCGTGCAGGCAAGGCGCCTCCAGGCGCTCATTCGCAGGCGGAGAAGGTTCCTTTCAGCGCTGCCTGTGCTTCTGCACGCTGCACGACAACCGGATTATTCCAAGTTCAGGATCTCCCCAGAGGCGGAGAAGAGGGAGAGCAAAATGAAATGAAATGAAATGAAATACAGTTTATAAGCCAGCATCTCTCGCGTGGCCACTTGCAAGGCACCTGGATCGGGCAGGATCCCGGCTCCCTTTGGCCTCGAGCCACGCCGAGCGCCGGTTCACAGCCGCGCACCTGGCCATTCAGGCAAGGCTTCCCATCTTTGCCAGGATATCGGGAGGAGTTTTGGCCCCGGGGTGGGCCGCGGGGGGAAACGGAGCCACTTTTAACCTGGGAATCGCCCGGCTTTTCCCCTGCCCTTGCTGATCCCTGCGGGAGGCGCTTCCAAACTGGCCCCTTGCTGGGCTGCGCGTGATCCTAGCGCTGCGATCCTAATGGGGCCGTCGAGGCGCACGGGGGGTGGGGCCAACAGACTTCTCCTCCGGGTAAGAGGTGATGCTCCGGGGACCGAAGGAGGAACGAGCGGCCTCTCGAGCTGCGTTCACACCTAAGTTTTAATCTGGTTTCCATCCACTTTCAGAGTGAGAGAACACAACTGCAAAGTAACTAGACGTTTTCTTCCTACTTTATCTAACCACTTTGCTGATGGGTTCTCTCACTCTGAAAGTGGACTGAAACCGGATTAAAACTTAGGTGTGAACACAGCCCAGTTCTCTTCCGCCCCAGATGCGCCAGTGGGTCTCCTACACGCACCGGCAGCGACATCCTTCCGGCAATGCATTTGGGGGAAAGGGAGAAGGAGAGTTTGCTTTGTTAACCAAAGTCTACAGTCCTCCCGAACGCAGGCTGGAAATTATACCAAATTGGCAACCGCGCTCTGTGGGATGATTTCTCACCCGTGTGGCTGCAGTCACACCCAAGGTTTAATCCATCTTCGGTCCACTTTCAGAGCGAGAGAACGCATCCGCGAACAGGTCAGCGAACTGATCGGCTGTTTTCTTTCAGTGTTAAAATAACTCAGAAAATCCACCTTTGGGAAAGAGAATGTGGAAAGGAAATTACTGGCCACTGTGAGGATGTGTTCTCTCTGGCTCCGAAAGTAATCTGAAGTTGGATTAAACCGTAGGTGTGACCGCAGTTTTAGTGTCGCCTGGGGAGGTTATAAACGAGGGCCAATGCGACGGATCTGGACAGGCTGTTGTCAAGTATAGGAGCCAAGGAGTGCAAATTAACAATGCAAGTTATTCAGAAGCAATGGGGGTGGTTGCATAGGATCTTAAAAGAATGCTCCCTTGAGACCAAACAAACCGTCTTTGCATCATTTCTATTATTTACCCCCATCGTTCCTGTTGAATTTAGTGGGGAAAAGCGAAACCACCATTAACTTTAACTTCACGAATGTGCTTTTGTTTTGGCAGATATGCTCCCATCTACTCTGGACTAATGCAAGCCTCCTATCCCTCCTCATTGTACATGTTTGCTTTCTTGCCTCCCCCCTGGAGTGACCCTCCCCTTCATATTTTTAATAAGCATGAACTAAATCCCTCTAATGAATATCATCACTCAGGATTGATTTTTTTGGGGGGGGGTATGTGTGTGCTTCAATTCTTTTTCCACACTGTGCCCATAAAAGACCACTTACTTTCTCTGTTCTCAACTAATAACTCAATAGTTTCCCTGTGACGAGCCTTCATTTTGATTTATACAGCTATAAACAACACTGTGTCTCTTTCGTAGCTCTGGGGAAACTCTGTTCTTTCATCTTAACTTGCGCCCAAGTTTATAGGAGATCCTCATAAATAACCTCTCTGAGGGATCAGCCTGGTCGCTGGTCTATTCTGAAATAATCTGGAGCCCAATTTCTATAAAGTCCCTGTCTCTAGATATTTAAATACTCCTTGAGCCCCCCATCTTTACCCACCAAGCCATAAGTTCAACTGAAATCAATGGAATTTACTGCCATCTCCATGTTCCTGGAATGGAGGCCAGAGATCAAAAGCCTGCACGCATTCTAATGTGTTTTACAATTGACTCCAGTGGAGGAAAGATGCTGTTGCTACACACAAGCACACACCGTTTGCATTTCGTCCAGGGACTCTGCCTTCCGCCTTTGCAGCGAGTCCCACTCGTGTGCAGGACATTAAAACACAGCCCAGCAGTCTTCAGTGCTTTTTGGTTACTTGGTTTGTTTTGGTAAAACAACTTCAATCATTTTCAAAAAGAAGGAATCCCATCTACTCTGACATCAGTTGGTCGGCATCCATCAGTTGTTTGTTATTTGTTGTTGTTTTTAAGCAGGTTATTCATGAAATGATTCTTAATAAAAAAATATGGGTTTAGCTTCGTGCCCTTTCATATTACCCACTCCTAACTTGCATTCGTTTTTTTGAAACCCTGAACAAAGTGATAAATAAGCAGCAGTAAAATACCATTAATTAATTCTAACCACTAAAATTACCCTTCAGCGATTGATCATCCAACCATTTGTTGATGATTAAAATGCCAGCTAAAAGGAACTAAAATCCTCTGACCTTTAAGAAAGGGGGAAAACTTATGTAGGTTTTTATTCTCAGTTGTACAAATCAATTCCACAGTCAAACATACTTGATCAGATCGTGGAGAAATATGAGAAAATATCCAATTCTATAACACACACACACACTGATCAAAAGATATTGGTTTGATTCTGCCAGAGTCCAAGATGTCTTGTTGATAAGAGGAGCATCCACACTGGAATCTGATAAGAGGGCACAACCAGATGTGAAGAGAAATACAACATGTTTCCACCTTCCAGAAAAGGTTGCTACTCTGCGGGCTTCCTGTTTTCCGATCCGCCTTTCCGTGCAGCTCTGGAGACTAAGAAGGGGAAGAATAAGAGTGCGAGGAATCTAGAAGGGGGGGGGGGTTCCAGATACCTAACCCTAACCACTTGAAGGAAAATATCAGAAGTATTGAATGGAAAGTGTTTCGCTGCAAAATCTATTAATGACGCAGGTCCAGAACCAATCTGTTCCTCCTCCTCCTCCTGACACAGCTTTTTATTTCACAGTCCCATCTTCTTGCACAGAATTTCCTACACAAGTTCTGGCCGGTTTAAAGAGCAATATAGCCCTTCTACGTAATGCTGCAAATGTATCAGTTTTGTTTCTTTTCTGAGCACAAAATAAATACAGTTTTATTCACCTGAATCTGGCACTTGAATCAGTACCTCCCCCGAGTTCCACAAATATTTGTTCAGGAAACCCTCTCTCAGAGAAGCACAGAGTAATTACTGTTGGGGTCTAATTCCAGAAAATGTTATTGTCTTTTAAACCTTCAGGAGCTAATAAAATAAATTTCTCTCTCTCTCTTTCACCCACCCACACCCACGCATCAAGTTGGTCCTTGGATTTCTAGACCTTGGATTTCTTTCACAATAAGGAACTTGGTTAGTTTTCACACCTGTGTATTCAGGGTCCAGGTAACATCTCCATCTGGAAGAGCCAGAGTAAAGCTTGTTTCTTGCCTAGGATGTGTTATAGAGAACTGGTCAAATTCAAACCCTAGACGTTTTGCAGGCTAAAAGATCCAGTCGGATTTCAGGTTTCTCTTTTACTGACTGTTGCAAGAACTGCCATACTGATCTTGCAGGTAAGCACCAATGATTTTCATGGAAACAGGCGAAACGGTTACTCAATATTGGCAGCGACCCAGACAATTATAATGTGATCAAGGGTTTTATCCAGAATTTGTGCTTGTCCAGGAGCAAAGTGATCCTTACCAAACAATACAACACAGTCCCATAGAGCCCATCATTGTTGAGAAAGGCAAGAGACCCACAAGCTTTAAGCAGGGAACACTGTATAACTCCTGGTGATTCTGATAAGGATCAATAATACCTTAAAGCAACTATGTAATCTGTTGTGCCTCTGTGAAAGAAAGATGCTGTAAAAGGAATGCAAAGAGCAGGGCCTAAAAGGGCAAGCTGTGCACCTGGGATGGCCAGGAAGAATAGCAGTTCCTGCTGTTACTGATGGACGGAGGAGAAGGAGGAGCAGGAGGATCGGGAGAAGTCAGCATTTATTTATTTATTTATTTATTTATTTATTTATTTATTTATTTATTTATTTATTTATTTATTTATTTATTTATTCTGTTCTACATCCAAACTTCTCAGCAATAAAAATCAAGAAATAAAGTGAACAAATTAAAATAGTAAGATACTAAAATAATAACCGAATGAAGGAAAGGGGAGATATTTTCTTGTTTCAATCAAAGGCCAGTGTACATAAGTGTGTTTTTAACAATTTTCTGAAGATGCCCGGTGCACCTCAGAGAGGAGATGACTGTTCAGTCGGGTGGGGGCACAACCAAGAAGGCCCTACTCCATGTCTCCACCCCCTCAACTACTGAAGGAGGCAGCATAACCAGGAGGGCCATCCCTGCAGATCTCAAGGCATAGGCAGAAGGCGTTCCTTCAGATACTTGGCGCCCAAGTCATTTAGGGCCTTATAAGTCAAAGTTAACACCTGGAATTGGGCTCAGTAGTGAATTGGCAGCCAAAGCTACTCTTTCAAGAGCTGCCTGATGTGCATCTGCACCAGCTGCGGCTTCTGAGCTGTCTTAAAGGGCAGCCCCATGTAGAGTATGTTACAACAGTCCAGTCTGGAAGTTAGCAGAGCATGGGTCATTGTGGCCAGGTCCTCTCTTTCCAAAATGGGCTGCAGCTGGTGAACCAGCCATAGCAAGAAGTTGCCTGTCTTGGTGCATTCCTGCAGCATGGGGGACAGGATGGGGCAGAGAGGTCCCTTTCTTCCACCAGCCCCATTTTTAACTAAACTGTGACAAACTCTGTGAAGGCCGCTGGTGAGACAGCTGTGTAAGGTCTGGGCCTTTCCTTGCACCTTGACTGCTGGCCAATGAAAATCCCCACTTCTCCCCTGCTGAACCGGAGAGGGAAAGAGGCAGAACGGGGAGCTTTTGTCTGTGAGCTCCGCTGTAGGACAGGAAGAGCTCACGGTTTTTGATTTGCCAGGTGTTGACCACCACAAAAGTAATCAAACTAATAAATCAACATGAACACGGAAGCACTGCCTTTTTTTAATCAAATATGGACTTAGCACTCCTACTAGATTCATTAATAATAAAATAGAGATCCAGACTGTTGTAAAATGAATCTAGTAGGAATGCTGAGTCCATATTCGATAAAATTATTGTTATTATTATTATTTTCTTGATCACACAAAATGATGCTGAGGCATTTTGTCGCACTTCAGGTTTAATCCAGCTTCGGTCCACCTTCAGAGCGAGAGAACACATCAGCCAAGTGGCAAGCTGTTTTCTTCCAGTGTTAAATAACTCAGAAAATTCACCTTTGGGATCGTAATGTGGAAAGAAAATTACTGGCCACTTGGCTGATGAGTTCTCTCGCTCTGAAGGTGGACTGAAGCCGGAAGAAGAAGAAGAAGAAGAAGAAGAAGAAGAAGAAGAAGAAGAAGAAGAAGAAGAAGAAGAAGAAGAAGAAGAAGAAGAAGAAGAAGAAGAAGAAGAAGAAGAAGAAGAAGAAGAAGAAGAAGAAGAAGAAGAAGAAGAAGAAGAAGAAGAAGAAGAAGAAGAAGAAGAAGAGTTGGCTTTTTTACCCTGTTTTTCTCACTCATTTAAGAGGACTCAAAGTGGCTGACAAAACTTCTATTTTTCTCCTCACAACAGAACACCCTGTGAGGTAGGTGGGGCTGTGAGAGCTCAGAAGAGAGCTGTGACTAGCCCAAGGTCACCCAGCTGGCTTCATGGCAGGGAGCGGAATCGAACCCGGTATTCCCAGGTAAGAGTCCGACCACAGCCTGGCTTCCCTTTGGTGGGACCTCAACCAAGAAGTGATCCAAATTTGTTAGAAGTCGATGGACAGAGAAACTCATTAAGTCTCGGAAACAAATATAATCTCAGTACGGACTCAAGTGTGTGTATGAATGCCGGCTCCTTATAGTTCAGTATTTCCCCCCATCTCCTTCAAACTTCGGCCGATTAATCCCAACAGCTGCTAAGGTACTTTGAGTTTTCAGATTCATCAGCAGCACCGGGCGTGTGCGCGCATCTTTTCAGACATTAGTACTTTCGCCCCCAGGATAGTATTTGGGGATGCGGAAAAGTAATGCGCAATTATGCAAAACCACAAAAAAGCCTTTCAGAAACCGCACCACGACGCTTGTGTCTGCTCAGCGTCCACATGGGCTCCGAATTAAGGTCCAAAAGGTGAGCGAGTTGGGTCTCCCCCGCTTGTCCTCCCAACTGAAGCTTGATTTCCAGGGAGTGATAGTCAAAAACTGTCATCTGGCGGCCAACAAGAGATTTCCGGGACTTCGCCGTTGTGGTTGGTGCTCCGCTGAGCCAAGATCTACCAAACGCGAGGCGAACCAAGGTCTCGCCGGCTCGAAAGACCAGAATCCGAAGGAGGTTCGCTTGACACGAACCACTAAGCGATGCTCCTCCAGTGAGAATTCAGCTCCCAGCTGGGAGGCGACGGTGGGCATCGTTAGCTTTTGCCCATGCGTGCTCCTTTGAGCGATGTTCAGTCCCTGCTTGACAGGGGCTGTTTGGGACCCCTGACTCATCTTCTCGCCTCCTTCCAGCCACCCCCCGCCCCACATTTTCAGAACCGCTCCTATCTGTGCTGCTGTTTCTCTGCCCGTTACGTGGCAGGCGGTGGAGGCGATAACTAGATCGCACTAGGGCCCTAAACGAGTTCTGCAGCCCATCAGCCGGGCCAGCCCCTTGGAGAGTCCTTTCTGCCCGCGGCGCGGCGCCCGGGGCCAGGCAAGCGTGCTCGCTAACTGATCAACCTGGATATTTCATTATGCATTAATTTACTGTTTAACCAAATCCCGCTCATTATCCGAGGCGACGCTTGGCAGAGCCCAGCGAACGGGAGCAGTTGGTGTCAGGCGTGGAGAATTGGCCCATTTGATCCTGGGCTGCTTTATTATTCAGCACCACCGACGGAGAAAAAGGCCCATGAATAATAAGAGGCAAAGCGTGTTTGAACTCAGGAGCGTGACGCGCGCGGACAAAACGGCGCGCAGGGAGGAAATGAAAGGCGAGGGGCCCCGGGCATCCCCTATGGAGATCCGGCCTTGGGCACGCACACGCGGCAGCTACAGGGCAGCTTGGCTCTGGCAACACCGATGTCGCTGCCAGGGGAAAGAAAGTGCATTGGTAGATTAATTCTGCTCCGAGGAAGTGAACCGGGTGGCCGATATTGCCAACCTGAATTTTGTGTAAGAGGAGGAGAAGTGCAAAGGCCTTTGCAATATCGGCCACCCGGTTCTCTTCCCTGGACCAAAATTAATCTACTGATGGGAATCTCCTGAGAGGAGACACAATCACCGTCTTCAAGTATCTGAAGGGCTGTCACAGTGGCGAGGCATCGTCCCTGTTCTCACTTGCACAAGATGGGAGGACTAGAAACAGTGGGATGAAATTTCAAGGGAGTCAGTACAGATCAGATACTGGGAAAAACTTCCTGACAGTGAGGGCGACCAGTCCGTGGAATAGGTTGCCACTAGAGGTAGTGGGTTCTCCTTCACTGGAGGTCTTCAAACAGAGGCTGGACCTACATCTGTCTGGGATGGTTTAGGAGATCCTGCATTGAGCAGGGGGTTGGACTAGATGACCCCGGAGTCCCTTCCAACTCTATGATGCCATGAATTACCACGCAACAGAATTAGAGGGCACCAGTTTAGCAAAGGACATACAGTGCGAGGCAGCTATTAGTGTTGCTAGGATTGCCTCTTAAGATTAGGGGTGGAAGAATTTCACGGTCAGAGGCAGCCCCAGAGTTTGGTTACCTAAGCTGTCAAATCTTAATAAAGAGTTCATGTCAATGATCCTCTTTTAACAGTTTAAACATTCTAGATCAATGTGCATATGATTTCTGTTATCTGCAGTGCACACTCCTTCATTGCTAGTAGCCCTGGAGTGTGCAGCAAAGTTCAGCCCACCCAGATCACTTGCCATTCTTCTGTACGTTGAATTGGGAGCAGAGCCCCAGAAAGCCTCAAGCTGCTACTGCCCGTAAGTACAGCAAAGTGTAATGAATCCTGCTCTACTACTGCTGCTCAGACGATTTCTGCTCCAAAATAGTCAATTGCTATTTCCAGCCTCTCATTGTGATGAACTACCAGCTTCCTGCTTCTTCAGCAGTGACCACCTGACCGCACCGGAGTTGCCATGTCCTTTATTTTTATTTCTATTTGAGCTATACCACACTCTTCAATCTTAGGTTCCAATAGTGGTAAGTATCTGTTTAGAAACACAGGCAACCATTAAAAACCTCTCAAGATTAAAAACAATAAAACCAGAACATTTAGTACTAATGGTGTCCAAGCAAGTAAATAAATAAATAAAAATCTCTACCACCAGGAAGTATATTCTTAAGTAGGACAAAGATCTTCTCCAGCTTCTGCTTATTTGATGAATGAATGCACAAATTCAACACAATTGGTAGCCAGACGGAGCTCCGCTGTATGCCAAAACACTTAGGAAACTTCACGAATATTTCCATGTGTTCAGCCAACCCTCTGTTTTGAGGACTGTCAGCGTTCCTTTTGTTCCTTCTAATGGCAGCGGTAGAGGACTGTAGCTCAGTAGCACTTCATCTACTTTGCTTGCAGAGGTACCGGGCACAATCCCTGGAATCTCCCTGGAATAAGATCACAGCCAGCCCTTTCTGTCTTGCCAGGAAAATTATATGGATGTGTCCCTCAAAACATCAGGCATTTTTCATATAAGCGGTGCAGCACGAATTAGATGTAAGAACTAGATATAATAAAAGGGCTTGAAGTAGCTGGAATGAGAAATAGAACTAGTTCAATTCTGTACTGAGCCATGAAGATCACCTGAGACAGCTATACCTTATTCTAACTTAGGCTGCACCCACGTGGCCACCTGTGCTGCATCCTGCTCTCCCCATCTCCCCGGCCAACAGTAGGAATGAGCTAACTAGAAGGACAGCGAAACGACTCCCAGGTAGGGATGGGCATGAATATTCCTAACATTTGAAATCTGGCCAAATTTGGACATTCGAATCAAATGTTTTGATACATTCCCATGAATCCTCATATGGGCTCCGTATGCTATTCACATGCATTCATATGGGGCTGAACTTTCAAATCTATTTGAACGAGTACAAATTTTCAAGCATTCGATTCAATATGAATCAAATACAAAACCACCATTTGCGCACTTCCATCCCTCCTCCCAGGCCATTCCTATCCGTGCAGTTGACCCACCAGTCCCCACTGAAAACATGGTCAAAGTGCCCCCAGGGGCTGGGACTGCAGGCACCTCCAGCAGCAGTTCTGATCTCTCGTGTGCGATATCAGGTTTATTTTTTGTTGCTTCCTCAGTGTGAATAGTTCTGCTTGCAGTAGCATTTCTCATTGCCACAGGGCTTTGGGTTTGTGATCGATGCTCAGCCCCCCCCCCCCCATGGCGGCTCACACACCTCCTGCTCCAAGTCAGAGGTCAATGTGGGTGTTCCTAAGTTTTTCTTTAGTATTAGTGTGAGGACCACAGGTAGTGGCACTGAGATACATTGCCAAAGTTCCCTGGCAGAAAGGTAGGATAAAATAAAATGAGGGATCAAAAGTATGGAGTAAGTTTTGGCTCTGGGAGGCATTTTATTAATTGTGTAATATCAGAGATAGGGTGGAGGAGGTCACGGATTGAAGAAAGTCCAGTAGAATAAGGATGTGAAAAATAGGGATGGGTAAGAATAGTCGAAACATTTAAAATCCGATTGAATTTGTTAGAATGTGTATATATTTGAACAAATTTGAACGTTTTGAATTACTCATGCGAATTTTTCAGACATTCATATGTGTATGGATACGTATGTTCTTATTCGTACCCATATGCATTTGTATGGAAACATACGGGATGAAAACGGAATGCATACAGGATAAAAATGGGATATGTAAGGATTTGTATAGATGCATATGGATAAATATGAATGTTGTCAACATTTGAATTGAATATTTGTACAAATAGATACGATTCGTACAAATAGATATAAATTCGTAGAAACAGATACAAATGTATTTGAATCGGTTCAAATTTGAATACATTTGTTTTTCTCTATTTGTACAAATTTGGACATTTGAATTTGATTCAAATTGAATTGAATGTCAAAAATTGCATTTGTGCACACCCGTAGTGAGAAACCAAGTGGTGGTGAAGGCTAAGAGACTGTTTAGGAAATGTCTGAATAAAAAAGAAGTTGGAGGGACTCAACTGAGTGCTCTTACAAACACAGACAGAGACCCATGACTTTGCCAATTGCAGTTATGACCATTTATTTCACCTGAGAAGTTCTAAGAAGGAGGATTAAGAGCTTAGGCCGAACTGGTGAATTCACAGATGCTCTCTCCGGTCTATGGAAATGTTGGTAAAAGGAAAACAACAGCTTTTTAGTGAACAGGTGGCTACAGGTGGTGTAGGCAAGAGAAATTTGGTTTCTAGGACCACTTTGAGGAACAGGAAGTCTGGTAAGAGGTCGCTGCACCAGGAGTTTATTCAGTTCCAAACTAAATGGTAAAGTGCAAGTAGTGGGATCACATGAAGTTGGACTTTAAGACAAACAAGTATTTGACCTGTCTAAACAGATTTCAGTGAACTTAAAGCTGTATTACATAGATTGACACTGCGGGAAAATGTGACCAAAAAGGATTTCTAGATTTATAAACAAGTATTTAAGGCCCAGCCAATAGTTAAAGTAACAATGGGTAGATCAAAAGACAATAAAATAAGCCAGTTTTCTCTGCACGAAAAACTTCGTGGTCTTTTGAAGACATATAGGAAATGGAAGAAGAGACAGGTTAGCAAAGAAGTAGAGAGATTTTTCAGATCAGGGAGAAAGTAAGGGTAAAACAAATGGCTTCTTTAGGTATATTCAAAGCGAAGAAAGGAGAAAACACAATAATCCAGTTGCTCAGAAAAACTGACGAATTGCTAATGGAAGGAAAAAACTGCTTACATCGAATACTATTTAAGCTTGGTTCTGGGTATCAGCGAAGCATTAGTCAAAATGTCCTACAGTATGTATTCTTATTAGCAGGCTAACCTGAACATCATATTCGTTAGTGCCAAACTGATCAGAGGTGTGGCTGTGAGAATAAAACAGAGAGAAGAGGAATAATCTTTACTCCATTGGCTTTTTGGAAGTAATTAAAGCAGATGGGCCTCCCCCATATAACAAGAGGATGCAGGATCTAAACAAGATCCCAGACTCAAGGAGCAACCCCAGGCTCACCTTTGCATCTGTTGGCATCTGTGTATCTGACATGTATCTGATATGTATCCCATCGTATATCTGCTCCAAAAGCATCAAATCTGCCCTTAATCCACTTTGAATCTGCTCACACTCCATTTTGAATGGACTCTGGATCCGTTGCAGATGCGACTGGTGCAGCCACTTTCCTATCTCCTCAGGTTCACAAATGTTCTGAAGCTTTGTATAAATATTCTGAAACATGTGTATTCATACAAATGTCAGTGTACAAATTCATACACGAATGTCCGAATTTGTCTGAGTATCGAATGTTATGAATTTTCGTGCACTTCCATAAATGAAATGGAAATCAATTCTATCCGTGCCTGTGGAACCCTGATGAGAATGGTAGGTGAAGAAAAAAGGGGTCAAACAGGGCATCCAGGTTCTGCAAAACCAAAGTGGACCACCAGCAGGCAGCACCCTCACCCAACGTAATCTAAATTTTATGAAATTAGAACAGTGAGGGTTTGTCCGACTCTGTTAGGGGGAAAATAAAATGTAGACTCTAGCTGAAGTATTCCCCCCACCCCAATGACATTTATATTTGCCATGATTTATCAAGAAAGCATGTAATGTTTTCCCACTGTAATCATAACATCAACACAGTGACAGTCAGAACTTTACTGCTCCCATATCCAGGAGGATGACAAGTTCCCAAATATATGCTGACTCTGGGTGGACGTTAGCACGAAGGATGGACAGCTCTGGAGGTGTAGTATTCCAGTTTTTAAATTCAATGTGAACATACAAGAGTGATTGTAATTTTGTGTGGGTGTACAGTTGCTGGTGTAACATCAACAGGAGTGTGACAATGCAATTACAATTAAAGGTGGGTGTAGCACTGTGAGCATAACTAGATGTGAGTGCCGTGAAGAGTATAGATAATAAAATGTGAAATTGTCCAAGTGAGTCTATGTTAGCAGTGGCAAGAAGGATGATGGTAACTGAAAGTGAATGCAATACTGGGGATGTGGTTGGCTTGCGTATGCTTTTCAATGGATTTTTGATGTAACAATGGTAATGAAGGGGGTGGAATTTGGAGTGCAATTGCGACAGAACATCTGGAGCTGATCATGTGTGCAACACATGTGTTGTGTAGCATAATTGAAACATTAGTCTTGTTTATTGAAATGGATTAGTCCATGTATGCAACCACGAAACTAAATAATGTGGTTTAACTATAAAAGCTATCTCTCTCTTTTTAAAAGAATTGAGGAGCTTGCTACAGGTTTTAATGCGCACTGAATCGGTTTTTGCTGTGGGAAAAAAAAATCTCATCTCAAATGTGGATGATTTCAAATGGAAACAGTATTTTATACTGAACGCTTTTCCCCACACAGAAAGCCCAACCCTCACCTCCACTGCATAACTTGCTTGTGGAAGGAATAAGGCGGATTTTGTAGAGGCTGGGGAGGAGGCTTAATTTTGTGGAAGGAGGCTTCATTTGCTTTTGTAAAGGACTGCTCCACAGGATCTCTGGCTTTGCACACAGTGGGGCTTTTAAAGACTTGCATTCTTCCTTTTCCTGACAAAGCACTGGGAGCAATTGTGACAACCACATTATTTTGCAACAGCAGACCTTGTACAGGACTAGGGATGCGAATGAATATTCGCCACATTTAAAATTCATATGAATTCGTGGAAATTCGGACATTTGCGGATGAATCAAAAGGGGCCTACCTTTGTGGGCCCCATTTGTTCATGAATCAAATTGATCTGGCTTTCATTGAAGCTTCGTCAAGGCTTTGATTAAGGCCAAATCTACCCCCTGGCCTCCCATCCCCTGGCCTCCTGCCCCCCTCTTACCTTTGGCCACCACCACATGCTCCTCATAGGCCCAAGAAGGCCTTCTGGGTTTGTGCATACAGCTCCCATTCGAGGCATGGCTGCAATCCCCAGCTGGGAAGTTGCACATGTACACCTGGAAGGCATGTTCTGGGCTCCGAGCAGCACAGAAATGGGTCTGGAGACACCACCAAGACCCCCATTACACTCTGCCACACTCCCTTGCCCATACAGAGGCCACAGTTACATCATTCAGTATCATTTCTGTGCTGCCCGGAGCCTGAAACAGGCCTCCCATGTATGCACACACAGCTCCCCATCCGGGGATCCCTGTACTGCCCCCCCCTCAACTGTCACCATTTTGTCAACCAGCCACAGATGGGTGGCATGCATGGATGGAGAAAGACATGGTAAAGCTAGCCTATATGTCCTATCCAGGCCCTTTCTGCACTTACCTGCCCCCACTGATCCAGCCCATGCCTCCCCATGGCTGCGAAGCTCACACAAGCTTTGCACCACTCAGCACCCTCCGTATGCACCAGTGGTCTGAAACAGTGGCTGAGTGCAGAGATCACGTGGCTGAATCTTCCAGTATGGGCAGGGCAGAGGTGGATGGCAATGCAACAAGAAGTGCCACTGGAAGTCATTGTGCCACCAGAAAGAGCCTTGGCTGGAAACTTCTGCTGGTCTTGGGGACCTGGCAGGGCCTTCAAAGCAGGGCAGTCAGACCTGGGTCTGGCTGGGGCTACTTTGATCCAGGATAACTTAGTCTAGTGCAGAAACCAAAGTTATGGAAAGTTTGATGTTTCTTCAGAAGCAATGGTAACAAAGTGAGTCTTGCTTCTGTGTATGGTTGAAACTTGTCAGCTTAGATCAACAGCAGACTAGAGTGTGGGTTCCTTTGAGGTCTGCCTAAAGTAGATTTGGGAAAATATATTACTGTGTGAAACAGTAATCCTAGTTGTGGCCAATGTGATGAGAGGTTTATATTTCCTGACTATGGAGGGCTTTCCATAAACTGAAAAGGATATCCCAAGTGGTTGCCAGCTGGTTGATTCTGAATGTTTATTTTCTGACTTTTTTTAAAGCCCTGGAGCTGTTTTAATTCCATATTAGTGGGATTGATTTTTTTTGCCCAACTTTTCTAACCATACTCCTCCTTTCCCCTCCCTTTTGGATAAATCAGGAGAAAAAGTTATCTTTTATCCTGACATATAGATTCAGGAGATTTACCTTGGCCTTGGCCTGAAGAGAGGGCGACTCCGCTTCTCTTTCATGCCTTAGCATGATTTTTAGTGTGCTCATTATATATTTAACTTTTTGGTTGTATGCTGCCTCGAGATCTTTGTGCATACGACGGTATAAAAATGCAAATAAATAAATAGAATAAAACAAACATGATGCAATCATTTGTTGGCCAAGTTACTCATGAAAGCGCCTGTTTGCACTTACGGGTAGGGAGAGCGGCCGACATTTGCAGCAGGAGGGTCAGTGCAGACTCAGGGGCTTGGGGTGCAGATGGTCCATCCCAGACTGTCCAAATCACATTGACAACAGCCATAGCAGCTTCTGTTGTGTGCTGGACCGTTGCCACAGCAAGTGTGACACAGCATGCATTTGGGCAGCCGAAATCTCCAGGTCTCAGCTGCTCACAGCTTCACACTCAGAAGTGAGTGTGAATGGTGCTGTTTGGGAGTCTATTAGCCACTCCTGTGCGAGCTGTGGAGACACTTTTGGACAGAGGGGGCAGCCCAGTGTGCAGATGGAGCATCCCACAGCATCTCAGTCCACGCCATGTGCCCTCTTGCCGTATGTCTGACAGATTTGTACAACAAATTAAAAATACCAAGGACAAAGCATCAATAAAGAAGCCTAACCATTTTAAGCTGAGCAAACTGTGAATCAGGAATAGCAGTTAGAACCCAACAAGCCCAGTTCATGCAATCCAGGTAGGCTTTCTTAGTTTCCCATACTTCTGGAGCAATGAAGGCTGGCTGGTTGATGACACAGAGCAGAGGTTTGGTTAGCCCCTTTTTTCCACACACAGTCAAAGATCCAGATCTTCAAGATCCAGATCTTTGAGACAGGGTCCTTCTGGAGATTTGGATCTTGAAGACGTCTGAAGACCCCATTGTGGACACCTTTAATCAAGTCCACACAATATCCAGATTTAAGGGTCTGAAGGACCCAGTAAATCCAGATTTTCCCTGCCCTCGTGGGGACAGGGCCTTGCAGATGAGGCCTTCAATGGGGTCCAGGTGGGGACAGGGTCTTTCCAATTGGTACCAATCAGATACCAATTGGGTTCCTAATGGGGTCTTAGAAGGGTTCTAAGCCCTAGTGGACAAAGGCCGTAGGTGACCTTTAAGTTTCTAGGTTTATTGATCAATTGCTGAGTAATTACAGAAAAGGCTCCTTTCCATCCAGTGACACTTTTACCTGAGTTACATGCAAATATAACTCACCATCTTGCCTCACACTGCACGCACACACGCTCACAGCATGCCAAACCTCCTGCAGGCAGAGTCAACTGGACAGCCTGCAGGTAAGCTGCGAGTGCACGCACGCAACCTGGGGTGGGGGGTGCAGGGGGGGCTCCCCTGGCCCTAGAAGCCACGATTGCGGCTTCTGGGGTGAGCTGGACCCCAGGGAAGCCACCCGACTACCTTCCACCATTGGGGAGCCAATCAGGGAGGCTGGGGGGAGGCTCTTCCGCCCTCCGGAGGACGGATTGGAATGGGTGCTGGTGCATCCGCACAGCACCCACTCCAATCCGTCTCTGCAATCCGGTCTTGCTGTTGCCGCCCCACATGTGTACAGACGTGTGGGGCCTCCAAAGATCTGTCCCTATTTGGGACAGATCCTTGAAAAGAATAGTTCACTGAAAAATGGATCTGAAAAAAGGTGGCTAATGTGGAAAGGCCCTAGGATTCAGTGCAGCACATATTTCTGCATAAGTTATGTTCCACTTTTTCCAGTGTCTACTAACTTGGAACCCAGTCTACATAATTCAGCCGCCACATGGTAAAAAGTTCCTGGACTAAGCCGCTCCAGAATACAATTGGTAAGGCTTCATGTTCCCCACCTTGGGGGGGGGGGGCTGCCTTGCAACTAGAAAATAACCATGTCAAAAAGTGCATCGTTGTTGCCACCCCACCTTTTATTCCATGCATATGGAAGATGAGGATAGGTCAAGAAAAGCACTGAGTCATGTGAGCCTTTCCATCTGGGTTCTTGGCTCTGCATCAGAAACAATTTCACCATGTGTTAAGCATTTTGCAAAGCTCAGACTCTATAGGCAAGCAAGCAGGTCTCTGTTATTGAAAGGAAAAGTCTCAAGAGGGAAATAGTATCAAACAGATGCAAAGTAATGCAAGATCCGCTGATTAAGCACAGTGCAACACTTCATCTGTCTGCATATTGTCTCTTTGCTACCACTTGCTCCACCCTTCAAGACTTCAGCTAAGGAAATCCCAAGATGGATGGGCAGACATCAGATGAGGGCACTGAGGGCATGTTCCCATGCACGTTTGGTCCGGTACTGAAATCGGGTTTGGCAAGGGGTATCCCCATGCATTTTTTATTTGTATCCTGACCTTTAGAGAAAGGTCTCAGGATGGGGTGCAATAAAATCATGGTAAAAACAGATTTAAAAGTTGATAAAAACAGATAAAAATAATTGTAGCATTAACTGTCAGAAATGGATGCCGTAATGTCATAATATGAGCACAAATGCCTATCCAGTGCATTTGAATAAACCACAATGAAATTGCCATAAAGCCAAAATAGGTTTTGTTCAACAAATGAGAACCTGTCTGCTTCCTAAATTATTGGTTGCATTGTCAAACTTCTCTTCCTGTAATCTTTCTGGAATCTGGGATCTTTCTTTTTGTAACTCATACTTATTGTTCCATTTCCTGTGCTTCCTCCCATATCGACCTCCCATGCCTTAAGATCTGGAGGGGAGGCCCTCCTGGTTGTCCCACCACCCTCAGCAGCAAACGGGTGGGCACCCAGGGGAGAGCCTTCTCAGTGATGGCTCCTAGGCTATGGAATAGTCTTCTCCCAAGGTGCATCAGTCACCCTCATTGTACACATTTTGGAAGGCAGTGAAGGCACAGGTCTTTGCCCTGGCCTTTGGTTAAATGGGGATACACTTTTCCCTTCCCACTTGCAGAAGCTAATGGTTTAATACATACTGTTATTGTTTTAATGATGTTAGATTTTAAATGCTGTTACCTGCCAAGAGATCTCTGGATATAGGGTGGGATAAAAATGTAAACAAACAAATGAATAATAAAACCATGGCCCTTTTCTGCATCTTTACCTTTTATTCATTTTAAGACTGAACACACTTAATTCTCACAGCCTCTTTTTGTAGGACTTACTGTCCAATCCTCTAAGACAGTAGTTCCCAAAGTTGTCTGGGCTACGACCCATCTAATATAAGTTTACCAACTCGGGACCCACCTCTAGGAAATGTAACCGTTACCAATATGAATAAAGGACTTTTCAAATAACAAAGTTTTAATACAATTTTTTTATTACTTAATTCTACAGGCAGGACCCACTCAATATTCGCTTGCGACCCACCAGTGGGTCCCGACCCATAGTTTGGGAAACCCTGCTCTAAGAATTTCTATTGCCATTGTTTGAACTGTTTTTCTTTCCCTGAATTCTTCTTAAACTGTGATGCTCACTGTGTTCCTTTCTATTTCTAATGTGATCCAGGACAATGATTACTAGGGATGGGTGATAAGTATTTGTCACCTTTGCAATCTGTATGAATTGTGAATGTTTGGAACTTTGCATTCAAATTGAATATTGGCTATATTCAAAGACTGACCTTCACATGCAAAGTGAGAGCTTTTGTACCTTCATTCAAAGCTTTGGACATAATTCAGAGTGGGTTTGGAACGCATTTGGAGGCGTGACTGGTGGCCACAGGGATTCAAAGCAAATTTGAAGTGACTTTGAACCCTGACTCCTTAAGTGGCTCCTTTTGCGCAAATGTGAAGTTCCATTCCATTCCATTCCATTGGCTTTGATGCAAAGTAAACAGGTGTGTGCGTGTGTGGAATTTGTGCACATCTCTTGTGATTATGGTGAACTCGTGAGTTTTGATAAGCATCTATCATAGGTATTAACTTCTGGATCATTTCTGAAGTATGCCCCCGTGCTCCATAACTTGCTATTGCTATTACTATTATTACTATTTTTTTAATCATCGCCATCATGATTGGACTGTTTGATGCTCCAATTCATTCTTCCAGGTTCAGTGCAACTCACTGGATATCAGCTGTTCCTCTCCAACCAGATGAAACCACGTAAGCAAAATATTCCAGAAGAAGAAAGCTTGTGTGGTCTGTTTTATGATGAAAATAGCTGGGAGTGTAGGAAGGGGAAAATGTCTGAAGGTAATTTTACCCTTCGCATGCATTGTGCCAGAGATGAATCCTAATTTTGGCTGTAGTCTAATAACTGCCACACTGACATTAGTTTCCTTTTGCTTTAAGTGTCAGCCCAACTGCATCTGTTTATTTGAAACATAAATGGAAGCAAAGGATGTTGTTAAAACAACAAACCTTTAAATACCCCTGTTACCAGAAGCACACTGTTAGCTGTTAAAATAATCCAAGCTGTTATAGCATCTGATCCCGCTGCTGTTATTATCTGTAGGAAAACTTAAATTATTTCACTAGGAGTCAGATCAGTCCATAAATTCATGTAGTGCCACAGCCCATCAAAGGGTGGTTTGCTTCCTGTTAACCTTCAAGCACTGTAATGTAACAAATTCCTGGAAGTGTTCTGGTAGCACAGTGTTTTGCAGTTTTCTGATAGTAGAGGTGCACTTTCGCTCCCGATTTAAGATGCAAGGCACACTTTAGTAATACACATAAAAGGGATTCATGCTCTGCTTCCAAACTTCCTACAAGCAAATGTTTGGGCACTTCTGGGAACTGAGGCATTTCCGCACTGGATCGCGTTCGAAACCGAACGCGTTCAGGCGGAAAGCTTAAGCCAGCTTCGGGCGCTTTCCCCGTTCACACACAGACGCGCCAGAACGCGTGTAAACGCGTTCCGGAGCGTCTGGGTGCGAATGGTCAAAGCGCCCGAAGCTGGCTTAGCCGGCAAACGCCGGCCAGGGGCGCGCCGGCAGCCGCGGAGGCAGATCGACAATCAGCTGTTTGAAAAACAGCTGATTGTCAAAGCCGCGCGGCGTCGGAGGCGAGCCGGCAGGCGATCGGGAGACAGAAGCGGCGCGAACGCTTCTTCTCCCGAACGCCTGCGGGCGGCTCGTCCGCGTTGGAACGCGTGTAGAGCACTTCGAAGTGCTCTACATTTCGAACGCGAAAAAGCCAGCTGCGGACACGTCGGGACGCAAGGCGCGCGCGGCCAATGCGGATGACGTGTCCACAGCTGGCTTTTTCGCGTTCCATTTTCCCCCGTGCGAAAACGTCTCTGGTTGCTGGAATATGAGAACTTTGCCTATATTGTTGTGCTTATTTTCCATGAAAGGATGAACAGTGAATGCACTCAGATGGGCCCACTCCTCACTTCCTGGGCCCAATCAATCTTCAGAAATGTCTCTAGAATGGAATGAAACAACTTTAGGATACCCTGTGCGGAGACACAACTGGAATCCTCTTCATAACTCTCCTTTAAGTTACTGACCAAAAGCATCCCACCTCTTCCTCAGGAATTGCAACAGGATTGTGAAAACACTTCACTTAGTGTTGTGGTTAGATTGCTGGATGTATTAAGTGAAACTGTTCTAAATGACATCTATGTATTGTGTGGAAATTACTTAAGTATTTCTCTTTTCTCTGAAATTCCTCTCCCCATATGAATCAACAAACAGTAGTGAATGGTGAGTTTGGACTTGGGGTCATAGTTGCAAAAGCAATAGTGTCATTGGAAAGCTCACTTTTTGCTCGCCCAAATCTGCAACAGATCCCAAAAAGCAGGTTTTTCAATGACACCATTGCCCAGGCAGTCTTAACAAAAGGCTGCCATTGACTTACGTGCATTAAATTTGCATGCACAACGTGACGTCAGCTCTTCTCTGCCTTGCTTTTTCATGGTGCACAGGGTGCCACTCTACTGTAGCATCTATGGAGCCATGTATGATGTTCCAAGTCACATCTGCAAACTTGTGGGGTGGGGTGAGCAAACGCCACACCAGACTCAGTCCTTGAAAGAAGTGAACCCATGTGGTTACTCAGGAGCACTGGCAACAGATGTGGGCAGTTGGATATCAAAGTTCAGAACAATCTCTCAGAGATAAACTTAGGCAAGGAAAATTGCTGGATATGGATGTGCATGAATTTTCTTCAGGTTCGTAATTAATATAAATTCATATGAATTTGGACATTTGCATTTTCATCAAATATTGACATTCAAATATGAAGCGAATGCTTTTATGCATTCATTCAAAGCTTTGTTATATATTGTCAAAGGTGGGGAGGAGGCATAGCAGCTGCCAGTCACATCTGCAGTGGATTCAGAACAGATTTGGGCAGGATCTGGAGGGGGTTCAGAGGTGTGACTGGCAGCAGGGATTCAAAGAGTATTTGAAGAGCGTTCACAGTGGATTTGAATCCTTCCATATTTGAGAAGGAGAAGAAGAAGAGCTGGCTTTCCTATCCCGATTTTCTCACCCATTCATCTCCCCACAACAGACACCCTGTGAGGTGGGTAGGGTTGTCAGCTCAGAAGAGAGCTGTGATTAGCCCAAGGTCACACAGCTGGCTTTGTGAGGGAGGGAGGACTCAAACCCGATACTCCAAGTTAAGGGTCTGGCTCCCTAACCATCGGACCAAACTGCCTCTATTCATCCAAATGCAAATTTCCATTGCATTCACTTCCATGTGAAGCGAACATGAAAATTTTTTAGTGAATAATTCATTTACACCTGGAACATAGGGTCTTTAATGAGGAAGAAGCCTAAATGAGGACAGTTTGTAGTGAATCCCTGGCAGAGATGTTAGACAAGAAACAGTAAGTGAACCAAGGCAAGAACCCAAATCTTGTACAAACAAGATGGCCGCTCTGGTCTCATATAAATCTTAATATCATCCTTTATTCAATTACTGAACCCTGGCTAACATTACTGAGATTGTTCATCTAAAGATGAAGACTAAAATGTCATAGCTTCCTTATTTATTTAGTCCTTTATTCATTATCTGATTAAGAGATGTCTGGATAAGGCCTATTAGGCAAAAGCCCAGAACGGACACAATAGCAGCGCAATGGAAGGTACTGGATGAGTCCTTTACCTGTATGTGGGAGGGGAGACTGCAGCCTCAGAACTCCAGGTATAGGGCCAAGATTTAAGCCATATTGCCATTCAGGCTAAAGTGGCTGAAGAGACCTGAGGCACACGGCATCAGCTTTGCCGGCTACGACAGCAGGTAATCTCCTATTTGGATGATTGTAATGTGTTGGATACAGGGATGAGTGAAAATAGTCTTGAACGGGCACAGGAGGGGAGATTAGGGATGGTCCAACATCCAAAATTCAAATCTCAGCTACTGGCGGCAGGAACCCATTTCATACCCTTCAACCATCCAGACTTCAACAATCAAAATTTGACTCGACACATGCAGTTGTTATTCTAATTATTATTATTTACCACAAACACAGCCTTGCCGGATTGATCACAGAGTACCTTCCTGGAACAAATGAATGCTTGAGAGTGTTCCAGTGAGAAATATTACAGACAGATGGGACAGATTCTGCCAAAGTTCAGATGTGGTTATTTTTCTGAAAACACAGTAAAAACATTAAGAGTGCAATCCAATGATTTTTTTCCCCATTGTTTCAATCAAAAATGAGATTCTGAAGATTAGTTGGCTACTTCCTCTTGCCATGGAATCTAACTGATTGTATCTTGCAGTTTTTGGACTTTATATTTCCGTGTTCAATTTGAGTGTAGATTTTTTAAAAAAAATTCATGGAAGCATATAATGGTTTTACAGGTTTTACTTGGATGTACTTCGCACATTGCCCTGAGATTTTAATAAAAGGTGGTATAGATATCTAAAGAAATAATCATACAACTTTTTTAAAAAAATCAGTGTGTTACATGGCACACCGACAATTTGCTAATTTGAAAGTTTGTATGTAATGCTCTGCCTTGACCAAAGCAGAGATAAACCACTCCATTGATGAAGAATTAGGATTTATTCAGTCTTTAGGATTCAAAGCAATTAATTATTGTCAGGAATATAGTAGGTGGCTCTTGCTGTGGTTATATGAGTAGTAGTAGTAGTAGCAGTAGTAGTATGTCATGGAAATTAATATTATAGTCTATAATCAAAGCTTATGAAATAATCTTTAATCATTAGCTTTAATCATTAGCTTTATTAAGGTTAAATCTATAATTGGGAACGTGCTTGGCTATGATTCATGGGATTGTAACAATGCTTGTCAAAGCAGAAGTACATAACAGCAAGCATATATTTGTGGTTAAGCTGTCTGAAGGAAAAGGGGAACCTCTCCTTCTCTTTTCTCTCTCTCTAAATGTCACAATGACCCTGATGTTATTTTAGATATATGCTATAATGACGTTTCAGCATTATTATTAATTTTGAACCTTGTCTATAAAAGTGCTTTGTATTCTGTATCAGATTAAGAGAACCTTTGGTTTCTCTTCAGTATCGATACTTTATTGAAAGCGCTATTAGAAGAAGGAACTTCTTCTTGTATGTTTTATTGTATACAATAAACAGAAGATCTAAATTGAAGTTGAACTAGTCTGAAATTTCTTTAACAAGTAGTAGTAGTAGTACTAGTACTAGTACTACTACTACTAGTAGTAGTAGTAGGTTTGTCTACCCTGCTTTTCTCACCCTTAAGGGGACTTATAGTGGCTGACAAAGCTTACTGTTCTTCTCCTCACAACAAGCACCCAGTGAAGTAGGTGGGGCTGTGAGAGTTCAGAAGAGAGCTGTGACTAGCCCATGGTCACCCAGATGGCTTCGTGGAGGAGTGCAGAATCAGACTCACTGAATACTAAATATGATCCCGGCATTCTAACCAGAAGACCAAACTGGCCAATGGGCATATATGGTTATCTCACTCATTCACAAAAGTGCATCACATCTGACAGCTGCCATATATCTTTGCTGCTTGCATTTTCCTGCTTGAACAGTTTAAACTTTTTAAACTGTAAAAAAAAAAAAATGAATTGGTTTTGCTGGGGAATGACTCTTCCAGTTATTTTAATGGGATTTTTTTAGGCTAAAAGGAAAGGAAGGAGGTCTGAGCAAAAATAATCCAAATTTGACAATCTTTACTGAGCAGAAATAAAATAATAATAATAAAAATCTATAGGCATGAAAAGCAGGTGGTGTTTTTTTTGCAATACAGCAATAAGTTCAGGCATGTAATACAGTGCAAGCTAGTTAAATTGTCAATCAGAATTGCCCCAAGGCAAAAATTTCCCAGCAGAGAAGAGCCTGGTAAAATGGTGCAGCACTTGCAATTGCCGCCTTACCTGGTCGCTGCCATGCAGCTCCTGGCAACTGGAGGTCCGGCATCCATTGCGCATGCACATGCCGCGGCCTCCATTACCAGTTGCCCTCATGATGGCGGCTGGCCAATGGCAGCTGTGGTGCACGCACGTGCAGTGGAAGCTGGGCCCCCGCTTCCAGAAGCTTCCGCGCCGTGACCAGGTAAGACCCCGATCATGAGCACGTGACCCTGGGTGTGTGTGTGTTAGGCTTCAGCTTCCCCTTGCAAAAGAAGGGACAATCGTCCCTTCCCTTGCGAGGGGGAACCTGGGGAAGCCAGCTGTCAGCCTTGCCATGGCGGAGGCCGGTGGGTGTGCCCACCTGTCAACGAGGAAGAGCATGCACTCTTTGACAGATGGGCATGCGCCGGCAATCTGTTTTTTCCCCTGCCGCTTCAGAAGCATTTTCTTCCAAAACTGTTTAAGGGGAAAAGCCAGATGTAAGGTGCTTGTCCCCCCAGCCTGAAAGATGCACTTAGGCACCCATTCTGGTAGCCATTGAGACGTCGTCCATACATTTGTCTAAGATGTAAGACCTAATTTTTCAGGTCTTACATCTGGGTCGGATTTCGGCGGCAAAACCGGTTTAAGAAACTAGACCTGATTGAAGTATATAAAATTATTCATGGTATAGAAAAGGTGGATAGAGAAAATTTCTTTTCTCTATCACACAGCACTACAATCAGGGGGCACTCAATGAAGCTGATGGGTAGGAGAGTCGGATCCGACAAAGGGAAGTATTTCTTCACCCAAAGGGTCATCAGTTAATTTATTTGTTTGTTTGTTTACATTTCTATCCCACCCCATACCCTAAGGTCTCTGGGTGGGTAACAGCAGATTGATCAACAGATTAAAAACAACAACACAATATAGGCATAAAAACAAGATACACATTAAAAACGGAATACAGATTAAAACACTTTTAAAAATTCAGCAAATTTAAAACAGTACACTCCATATTATGTTTGTTGTGCCTGTGACGGGAGAGGGAGGAAAATATAGTCATCTCAGACAAAGGCCAGGGCAAAGAGGTGTGTCTTTACCGCCTTCCTGAATATATGTAAGGAAGGGGCATGACGCACCTCGAGGAGGAGGCTATTCCATAATCTGGGACAACCAGGAGGGCTTCACTACTTGATCTTAGGGCACGGGCAGGTCGATATGGGAGAAGGCGCTCCTTTAGATATTTGGGGCCCAAGTCATTTAGGGCCTTATAAGTTAGAGTTAACACCTTGAATTGGGCTCGGTAGTGAATTGGCAGCAAGTGCAACTCTTTTAAGATCGGCGTGATGTGCATCTAGCTAGATGTTCTGGTCAGCTCTCTAGCAGCTGCATTTTGCACTAGCTCCAACTTCCAAACCGTCTTCAAAGACAGCCCTATGTAGAGCGCGTTACAGTAGTCCAATCTAGAGGTTACCAGAGCATGGATAACTGTGGCCAAATTGTCTCTATCTAGAAGAGGCTTCAGTTGACACAGCAGCCACAGTTATGTGAGGAATATTTTCATAGTGTGTTTGCCAAGAGACATGATATATTTTCAAGGACCGTGTGTTTGCCAAGAGACGTGATAAGATGTCTTCAAAGAGTAACTGGTCTAAACCAGTCAGATATGGACTTAGTTTTTACTGCGCATGTCAGAGAAATCTAATATGTATGGTTTTTTTTCTATATAGCCGTTACGGGAATATTATAATCACCGGCTGTGGTTTCAGGGTATAAATTGTGTTCTGGAATGTGGGAGGTTCGAAGTTTGTCTTGATGGGGTTATGGAAATCGAGCTTCCTATGCTGCAGCATACAAAAATAAAACGGAATCTTTTTCTCTGTGACCCATCTGCTTATTAAGAAACTAATATGAATAGCATTTGCTGATAGAGTGGCAACTTGTTTTCATAGTGGTCTGGAATTTTCCTAACAGTTAGGAGTAGGCACTCCTGGCCACGGCCTCTACCTGAGCTTTAAGCGTTAGCGCGGAGTCCAGGAGTACCCTCAAATTACGCACCTGTCGCTTCCAGGGCACAGCAACCCCATCAAGGACAGGGTGTCTCCCAACTACCCGGACCCGAGACCCAGTGACATACAGCACCTCTGTCTTGTCTGGATTCAGCTTCAGTTCATTGGCCCTCATCCAGCCCATAACAGCCTCCAGACACCTGTCAAGCATTTCAACCGCCTCTCCTGATTCAGATGACATAGAGAGATAGAATGGGTGCCTAAGTACATGTTACAGGCTGGGGGGACAAACAGGAGGCCTATAAGGCCATTTGCTGGGATTGGAGAACAGGAGAAGGTTTGCCCTTGTCTTTGCTTGAGATTCCCATGGGCAACAGAACGCTGGACTAGATGGGCTACGGCCTGATCCAGCAGGGCTCCTCTTATGTTCTTATATTCTCTGTTATTATGTCACTCAGCTAAGTGTGTAAAGGCCCATTCTAGTTAGTACATAGTTAAAAATGTAGGAGTCTTCTTCTCCCTTGCATGTCACTGTCTGCCTAACCAATATTTGATTACTACACATTTTATCGCTTCTACACTTTACATTGTTAGATAAATAATTTAATGTGTGAAGAGGCCCAAAGCATTAAATTATCCCAAGTGTAAGGCTAGTACTATCTGTTGTTATTTTGGAAGCAAGGTGGTCACACTTTGTACAATTATTTTACTAGTCTAGGACTCGGTATTAAACGCCTTCAGGCTGCTTCATATATTCTTTGTGTAAAAAAAGAAAACATAAATAGAAACAATAGTGAATTATTTATGATCAATATTTTGACTTTCTGTTTATTTCAACACAGTTGGCACATCAAGTGTGATTCTCCTGCATGCCTATCGGAAGGGAATTTCACTGTCTTCTGCACCTTCGGGTATGGGGTGGGATATAAATGTAAATAATAATAAATAAATAAATTTAATTCTCATAGTAAATTGTGTGTATGTGATCAGTTGCGCCTGGTAACATGGCCTCTCTCCTACAATGGCAGGAGTTGCATACTGGTATTGTGTGAGAACCTGATCACACTCAACAAGCAAACAGGTTTCAAGCAGTATTCATAAGGGTGTTTTAATTATATGGTGGGCGAAAGCACCATGATAAAGTTTTCTTCCACTGTTCTGCTGTTCCATTGCAAAGCGCATATGGCCCTGCTCACCTTTCTCATGGTATATAAAGTGGCTCTCTTTTTCTGAACACAGAGAATGGGTGACAGTTCTAGGCAGAAATGAGCTGCATTTCATTAAGAATAAACAAAATGGAATTATCAGTTAAACAGAAGGGGAGAAGGCAATTAGTGAGATAAGAGGTACTAAAAGAAAAAAAATCTATTACAAGGTAGTTTTCTTTCTTTAAATGACAGAAAGAAGCTAATTTATTTAATCAAGCAAGATATTTTTCTAGTAATGCAATTCTTGCAAACTAACAAAGGCTGTGTTCACACATAAATTTTAATCCAGCTTCAGTCCACCTTCAGAGTGAGAAAACATCAGCAACCATTTCCTTTCCATATTATCTATCCTAAAGGTGAATTTTCTGAGTTGTCACTTTACCGATGTGTTCTCCCACTCTGAAAGTGGACTGAAGCTGGATTAAACCTTAGGGGTGACTGCAGCTAAACACACCCTATGTTATTATTATAGGAGGGCCCCAATCTTACTTCCAGCTGGTTTCCAGTGCTAAAAGAAAGAGACTATTTGAACATGTTTCTAGTGTTACACTGGACTTAGAGGGTGATCTTCATTTAGGGAGGATCATTTTTAAATTATTTTGTTTTATTTAAGGATCTATATTACCGCTTAAAATGTGGAATCCTTTTATCTAAGCTATATCAAAACTTATTCCCCTTCAGACATTCATGTGCCGAGGCACAATGTTTTGAATCACCAAGTGTCCCCAGTTAGACTGGTGACTTTTTGGCATCTTCTTTGGAAGAGAAACACTGCGTGCTGAAAGAAAAATAAGTGAACATTAGTGTACAAAAACAACTCAGTTCTAATATAATAATTTGATATACTTTGCCTTAATAGATGCCTGGGGTCAGTGAACTTCATATTATACCCACTAAGCATCCCCCCCCCTTAGAATTTACTCAAAGAAATATAGAGTTTATTTTTTTTTAAAAAAAACTGAGATGAAATGTACCCATTCAACTGAAAACATAGCATTTTACATATGTGCAGTAGGTATGCATTGCACACTGCTGTCAGAGTATGAGGAGTTTCATAGCTCTCAGTACATGCTTTAGATCTGGCTCAGAAATGAACATGAGTCAGATTTTCAAGGATGAAAGTTTATTTACAGCTCTAAAGAGAATGAACTTGTGACAGAAGGCTCATGTTGTTGCATTGCTTGCAGAAAAACTGTGTGTTATTGTATAATATATTAAAATAAGGCTAGTGCAGACCATCTGATCCTCACCACTACTGAGGGTGTAGCCCAGAATGAGGGACATGCAAACAGTATCCTTCCCACATCCAGGATCAAAGCGGCTGTTCTCCAAACAGCAGAATCAACCATCGTGTGTTTCTTTCTAGCAATAAAGAAAGACACTCAAGATGATTCAGATGTTGTCCAATATCTCTACATCCGAGGCTACATAATACTTAGAATAACAAACAAAGTACGCTATTAGCTTAGTGAAGTGGCCGTCCAGTAGGAAGCAATAATGAAATGAAATCCAACGAGAAGCTTACGGATCAATCAACCTTTTCCTGCACATCAGTATACAAATGCAGAACAAACTTGGTTAAAATGCATGTCCTGGGATGCTGGAACATCTGGAACATCTTATATATTCATGAAGATTGTGGTTTAGATTCGAAATGCTGTTCAAACAAGTGCATTGAGACATGGAAGATCTACTGTGTAGATATATCTATTAAAAAGCATCATTGTTAACATGGGTTTTTGAATGGCTGCCAACATGTTGCCAACTGGGAACATTGTGCACATTGTTGGCGCGTGTTAGGAAGGCTCTCTTTGAAATGGGAACTTCCCCTTGCTGGTTCAAAGGTTAGGTCCTGGTCTAATTCCTGTAATAATATGTAATTTGATGAGCCTTGAAAACATGTTCTTTATCTGATTCCCAAAATAAGTCTTTGAAGGGGCATTTCTCAGATGAGCTGCTACAGTATCTTAACATAAAAGATTAAGTAAGGAAGATTTGGTCTACAGCTTCTGAAAACATATTCAAAGAATCTCTAAACAATTTGCACACAGGCCTAGTTCGTGGTAATCAAGTCATTAAGTTTCTCTAATTCATCATTGATTGATGAACACAGCCATATAATAAACTACATATAAAGGACAGCATCCAAAAGGCCTAGAGAAGTTAATGCTCCAGACATCCCTGCTTTATTATAACATATGCTATGCTCCCAGTAATAATATCTGCATGAAGGAGAGGATATTGATGCCAATTTTTAAATTTATTTTTAAATTTTACTTTCTTTGCGTGAAATGAATAAGCTCAGTTGTCTTCTAAACTGAAGGACTACAGTGTGGTCAATATGATTACATCCAGTTTACACACAGCAAACCATTCAGTCTTGTTGATTGTAAAAAACAATTAATTCATACATATCATATTCCATATCAGCTGCTTTTAACTAAAGAAAAAGCTGTGAGCAAGTCTGAATTTCATAGCTCTACGCTTGATTATCAAGTAGCATATATTTCCACTGGGCTGCAAACACAGAAGATTCAGAACAGTTTTGCTCTTCTTGAATAATCGTGTGCTTGAATGGATCTCAACAGTTTAAGTCCTTAAGTTTATGCTGGAAGGATGTCTTATGAGAAAAGCCAGTCTTTTGACTATTTTTTTTTTAAAAAACACATCTGCTTCCTATCCAACCATGAGAACTGTAGGCTTTCTGCTAACTTTGGCATTTCCGTTTCCCTTCCTGGTTTTCCATTAGAAGGAAAAGAACATTTCACAATCACAACGGAGATCTGGTTTGAGTTTATGTGTGCAAAGTGGACAAATGTTCATCTGTTTTGTATCTTATCTGAAGTAGCAGCCTTCACAAATGTTTTCAGTAAGAGTATAGGTAACATTCCGTGAACGCACTGAAAAAGTAGATGGACAATCATTAACAAAGCAGATCACGTAATCCGAGGCTAACCCCTCCAAAGAGTCAGGTTTTACGAATAAATCTTATGGAATAAAAATTTGTAAAGAAAATTTGTGCAGCTACATAGCTTTTGTGTAGAAAGCTTTTCAAGTTAATTCAAGGACTGATTCATTACTGATTGAAATACTTATATGCATTATGTTAAAATACTAAAGGCAATGATCAATTGAAGCATAAGCTATTATTCATAGCAAGCAAGATATTTTATAAATGGATTTTTTTTAAAAAATTAATACCTTCTGTCCTACCCTGGGGCAAGTCATAAGAACATCAGGGGAGAAGCCCTGCTGGATTAAGCCACAACGCATCTACTCCAGGATTGTCACACACGGTGACCCATCATTTGCTCCTGGTCTTTTTCAAGTAGAAGCCGAAGAGGAAACTTTGCTTGCTCTTGACTCCCAGCCTGTCTCCACAGGATCACATTCCCCCTGTCGTTGTCCCAGAGAAGGTCACCAAGCAGGTGACCAAGGCAATTTCAGTGCCACAACTGGGCCTGAAGCCAGATTGAAATGGGTCTAGATAATCAGCTTCCTCCAGCCATGCCTGGAGGGCAATTCAAAATACTCTGCTGGAAATGTTCGTTGAAATGAGAAAATGGAGGCCAGCAGTATTTTTGTGGGGAGAGGAAAAATACTACACAGTTATCATGTCACAGGACAAAAGACCTTTTCTCATGCACATAGGCCATACCTTTTATGCACCTGGAGGGTGGTAAGAGAGGGGTGAGCCTCCGAATGTATGTTTCTTCTTTCATCCACAGTAAAAAAAATAATAAAAAAATTGACAAGATAAAAGAGAAGCTCTGAATTAGAGCTTCGCCCTTCTCTATCTTTGTAGTCTCCGCCCATGGGGTGAATTTGCCTTTAACAGATGTGTAGAAAATATTTTCTTTTTTTCTAGAGAGAGAAAAACAAAAGAGAAACCTTCCCTGAATCTAGTCATCTTACTTCTTTTGCACAAAATATCTCTCAGTTTAAGATTTTGTTTCAAAACTAGGTCTCTGGAAAGGCAATTTTCCATTGTAAATAATATCTATTATAAAATCAAATGGGAGATAAGGAAAAGCATTCCAATAGAATGAGTGGAGAAGAGCAACAGAAACAATGACTTGCAGTCTTCCCTTCTCCATAGCATGAAGACAGGACTTCATAACTTACTAACAAGGAAATTCCAATCTCAGGAAAATTAATGACAAAAAAGGAAGATGATAATTTTACGAGAGAGAACATTATAAAATAATAATTAGATAATTCATAATAATCCTTGGAATAATAGATATTCTATTCAGATGTCTGACTCAGTCACAGGAAATGTTAACATTTTATAAGATCCAATGAGATACAGTGAATAAAACAGGTTTAAGCGACATTCTCAACAAACAGATTATGGGTTATTTTGTTGCACTTATTTGTGGATTGTGCCATTCTCTTCTGGCTTGTGCCCAAATGTATTTTTTGCATTTGAGTTTGAGTCAAATCGAATATCCAAAAATTTGATTTGATCTGAATGTTTAAAATCCAAATGCCCGAAAATCTGATTTGAATCCAAAACATTTGAATCTGTACGTTTGAATGTTAGATTCGTATTTAAAGTTATGGATGTCAACAACATTCGTATCTGTTATACGTATCTGTGTGTATTCCGTGTGCATCCCATTTTATTCCATATGCATCCTGTTTTCATCCTGTATTATAAGCGCAAGTACGCATAATATTCACACAGATACGTACGTAATACAGACGAATCTGCACATTCGAATCATTCAAGTATTCAAATGAATGTTTCAGGAAATAGGAAATCCGTCTGAATGTTTAAATTTGAATGTTTTAAAATCCGATTAGAATGTCAATATTTGTCGGATTCTAATCTGATTTTTGACTTTTTGAATATTCGTGCCCGTCCCTATTCTCTTCAAAGGCGAGTTGTACCTCTGCTGTAAATGTGGAAAGTTTCTCATCATGGGAAACCATGGTTCTGGTAAGTCCCAATGCCCATGTGATTGTCTGTACAGATCAACTGACTATGAGCTAAAGGGGGCTTCCTGTGGCAGAGGGGGAGGAAGGAAAAAGTGCCCCCAAATCTTGTTGAGTACATCCATGCCTAGTCTTATGCATTACAAAGGGGCTTCACTTTCTGATGTTGTTATGTAAGATGGAAGCTGAATTTATCCTGCTGGCTTCAATGATAAACAGTGATAGATACTGAAAGATAATTCCTGCACCTGTAAAAACAAAAACAAATCTGTAAAGAGATGCATTTTGTAGTGTAGTTAGGTAAGAGGAGTCTTTGGAATAGCAATGAAGCTTCTTCATGCAAACTACCAAAAGAAACATCTAATGATAAAAAGGCAATTTTTATTCCTTGATATTTGCATTTGTCATTTGCATTCAGTTTTATAATTTCATGATTGTTTTGTTTTGATTGTCATACTATCCAGTTTATTCATACCGAAAAAAAGGTTGTTTGGGGCCTGAACTTAATGTCTTTCAGAAGGTTATGCAACAGACCCCAAAAGAGAGACTTTACATAGCAGCCAAGACAGCAGAACATTTCTAGTACAGTGCAAGAATATAAAAGTGAAAGCAGAAACTCAAGTCATTTGACAATTACCGACTGAATTGTGCACTGGTAGTAAATGGGAGAGAACAACTGGAGCAGAGGGTCTTTTCCCCTTGCTTCCCCAATTTAGTCTGTTTTTATATACAGTGAATACATCTTCTTGAAATAACCTTTGAATGCCTTCCCTTGTTTTTATTAAAGCAGGTCTACAGAGAAAGCGAGCGCTTTTGCACTAGGGCGAATTCACGGATGGATGTTACTGTTTCTTCTTTAGACTTTTGGTACAGCATAAATGTCGAATGAAGGAATAGGTCCTCTTCCTCCCTGCTGGGTTCATTTAGGATAAAACCCAGGCTGTCCTGCATTTTGAGCTGGAGAGTCACGCAGTGGGGGTGATTGGACTTTTTCTGCCCTAGGCACAACATATGCTACTTCACATCACTTTAATAGGCATTAGTTCCACAGACAGTACTGGTCAAATGTACATTATTCACAATCACTTTAATGCAAATATGCAAGGCTGAGAGAAAAAATATGTCACAAAGACACAATTGACCATTTCACTTCTTCTTCTTCTTCTTTTTTTTTTACATAGCAGGCATGTAGAAGATACTACTTTAGTTCCCTCAGCCTCTCTTTGGAAGCTGTCCCCATTAATTTTATCGCTAGTGTTAAGCACTACGAATTAATTCCCAAGTTTTGTTGTCATTCTGGTCCCATGCACAGTTAGGCCTCTCAGGTCCCACTTCTTCAGTGAGGCATAAGGAAGATATTAACACATCAACACAGGTAACAGGTCACCTGAAAAGAAAAGAAGACATAGTTTTACTTAAAAAGTGTATGTGCTTGTTGTATTGTTGAGACTGCGAGCAAATGACTTATGGGCTTGCAGCTGAACGGTCTCTTCCTGATCCACCTTCGGGTGGGTTTTGATATTTAAGGTGGCTTAAAGTGGGCAGTCCCTAAGATAAAGTATTCCTGTGCTCTGACAGTCTTTAAAATAGAGGTCTGTCATCTGGACAGTTACAGATCCAGATGCTCAGGTGAGACATTGCCTGATTCAATCCACATTTATTTTCCCTAGGTAAATTTCACTTGTTTTCACTCTTGTACGGGGTACGTCTTATTCCTATGCTAAATCTCCACAAGCCACAATTCTAAAAGAACTTAGAGTGATCAGGCTGAAATAAATGTGGCAAGATTTGGATACATTTACTTAGAAGAACCATACTAAAGTTGTATTTAGGCATCCACCTGGACTTGTAACAAGGACAGTGAAGGAAAAGAACAGATGCTCACATGGAAGGAGAAATCTTAATTTATTGAAGGGAGGTTTTCTAATTCAATCATCTATGCCAATCAAACACCCTCTAGGATTTGTTGCTAGGCGATAGGAGACAGGAGGCAGCAGACCAGGAGTAAAATATAAGATGCTGCCCTTCCCCTCGCTGGAACTGTTTGAGGAGAAGTGCAAATCTTTCTAGTTTACTTGAGAGAAAGGCTGCTCGGGGGAATCCTTGCCCGAAAGGCAACCCTGCCTCCTGGAGAGTACGCAGCCATTGTTCAGAGAGTGTTTCCCTCCCTGGAATTACTCTCTGAGTAAGTTTTCCCCAATTTCCCCCCACGACATGTGTGTTGCGGGCTCAAGATGTGCAGTAACTCTGCTCCTGCTTGTCTGCCATGATGTGAACTGGTGGAGTTTCTGGCCCCAGCGTGTACACTGAGATGGGTGCGGAAGAGACCAG
The DNA here is from genome assembly GCA_023333525.1 of Aspidoscelis tigris stejnegeri. NCBI lineage: Eukaryota > Metazoa > Chordata > Lepidosauria > Squamata > Teiidae > Aspidoscelis > Aspidoscelis tigris. The sequence continues at coordinate 3,895,991 of JALMGA010000019.1, read as the reverse complement.
AGGCCTATTCGCACAAGGGCAAATGGAACGCGTGTAGGACGCCCTGAGCCAGAGCGTTCACCCGTCCCAGGGCACCCACACGTATTCTGGGTGCAGAGCATGAAATCGTGTTCTGCACCCGGCCCAGGGCATTTGTGGCCATCCCTGGCCATCCCACGGCTGGTCAGGGGGGAGCGCATTCGCACAGTCCCTCCCTGACAGCTCCAGGCCCTGCCTCCGGCTGCCCCAATTGTGTACTTTCCCAGGGTCCCTGTGGGTTCTAGGGGACAGGATCGGGTCCTCTAGGGCCCGTAGGAATTCGACCCAATGGGGGGCAGGCCTGGGAGGGGCGTCCCACCCCCACGCTAGCCTCTTCAGGCACTTGTTCCTTACCTGCCTAGGTGTGAATGGGGAAAGCGTCCCCGAGTGGCCTAGCCTTACTGAACTACAGCAGTTTGTCTGTAGTGCAAAAAGGCCTCTGAGTCTGAATTTTAGTTTCTTTAGAATAATCAAGCAACCTGTATTTCAACCTGCCTGGAATTTAATCCCAAACAAATAGGACTGTAGTAGCAAAGACAGAGTCTGCTGTTCAGTATGAACACAGATGTTTCATCTCCAGATTGTGAAGTGTGCCTTTCAATATCAGGGATGGATCATTCCCCCCCCCCCACATATTAAGGTTCATGTTGATCTATGATCAACCTTTCAGGATTTAGGATGCCTTCAGATACCGAGAGGCAATCATGGGACCTAAAAAAGATTGCCAGACATAGGATGCAATCACAGGCACTTTTACCTCTGTCTGCTGGCTCCTTTCATTATAATTCCTCTTGCAAATAACCGGAAGGCAGCCAAATGTCCACCTACCTATTTTGTATGCTTGGCTGGCTTCTGGATGTTTGCAAGAGCAAGGATAGCAAGAGGAGTCAACAGACAGAGCTAAGCAATCGCAGTTATGGGAAATCCAAAATCATTGCCTCAGTATCCCAAGATTATATTGGGAATGCCAGAAGTACGTGTAGCCTTCCCAATATAGGCTGCCTGCAGACTAGCAGAATAAGTCCACATTTAAAGGTAAAAGTGGAGGATAGCTACTATGCAAAGATGACCGGCTGTCCTGACTTGCAAAGCAGCTCTCTAACTTTCCATTGGAAGCTGCGAGAGCTGAGTCAGCGTGCGCCGTCACGCGGATTGAGGTAGCCAATCACATTTGAGCTGCCCTTCCTGCTCTCATTCTTCTGTTCTCGCTGTTCTGCCTGGACTGGAGAGAAATTTCAGATTTGGTTATACTGTGCAGCCAGTGTTGTTAAATCAGCATTAAGGTAAGTGCACTGCCCTGATCGGATAATGCAACGCCACGAGGATCCGTCGATTGTCGCGTGTGATACCTCAATCGCGACTGCACATTTCGCTGCATAGTATAAACGAGTCTGGACACAGCCATAATCTCAGGAAAACTGCTGGTCTTAGCCCTTGTCTGGAGGCACCTTACTGAGTGCAAGTGTCTTAGGTCAGGTTCCCACTAGGCAATTTAATCCAGTTTTAAATCAGGTTTTTTTAAAAATCACCAGTGAGGTCTGGTTCTTTGTGTTCCCACTAATGCAAACTCACTCTCCACTCACTCTCTCCTCCCCTCAGCAGAACCCCCTCCCCATGCAGCCAGCAACTGGACACTGTTATACCCTGACTTCATTGGAGCGGGCAATTCAAACCCCACCCCCTATATAAACCTGCTCCCTGAGATCATGAAGCTTTTGTTCACCACTTTGACCCCCACTGTAGCACAGCCTCTTCCTCACGTTAAAAGGGCCCCAACCCATCCCCAGGGTCTTACCTTCTCCTGCAGGCCCGATTCTGTGTAGAAAGGCCGGGCCGTTCTGAGCATGCTTGAGGGGGCGGCCCCTTGTTTGGGCACCTGCCTGGCCTCTATTACCCATCTGAACATGTGTGGGTGCCCAGCCAATGAGGGGCCGCCCCCACAAACATGCTCAGAAGGTAAGACCCTGGGGATGGGTTGGGGGCTTTTGGCTGGGCTTCCTGCCCACCCCCGGAGCCCAATCTGGGGTTCAGGAGCGAGCAGGAACCCAGGGAAAGAAGGCACCTGGGCTGCCCACACTGGGTCCATAGGAGCCAATGGGAGCAGCCCGGGGGAGGGTCTTCCCCCGCGAACGGGTTGAGAACACTTTCTCGTTTGCACTGGCAGGTAAGGGAACTGCTCTCAAAGCATTCCTTACCTGCCCTCATGTGAACGGGAAAGTGTTCTCAACCCGTTTGGGGGGAAGCGTTCCGAGGCGTCTTCGCCTTGGTGCGAAAACGCCTCTTGTGTCAGAATGGGGCCTTACTGTTTTACTGGATTTAACCATACAACACAAAATCTTAATTAAAATAAACAACCCCTCCCACCTATTTCTTTTATAATTTCATCATTAATTTCTACTGCTTCCTTATTAGTTTCACTTTTTCCTCTCCTTGCTCATTATGAATCATATTGTATTAGTTGAATCATTTTCTTTTTTAAAAAAATCATAACACTGTTACGTTTAAAACATTGTATTTCAAGTTGCCTCTTGAAATCCATTACTGATTGCTCTAACTTGTTTCCGACGGAGAGGTGACGGAAGGAATAAGAGCCTCCTCATTTTCTAGTCTGATAACAAATGCTAAGTCTTGCTTCCTCTGTAGCTGAGATTGTGCTTTTTGTCCACAGCATTCCCTTTATCTCATAAACTCTCAGAATCTGAAAACTGACTCGGTTATGTTTTTCAATAAAAAGAGAGTAGTGAATAGGTAGAAGATGGATGCCACCTTGTGCCCTGGTGAAATTTCTGGGGGCCTTCTGCTCTCCACCCCTAAAGGCTTAGGAATACAATCCTGAAGGAATTCCATCTGACATCTAATTTTATGTTTTTAGTACCAGGTGAGGACCTTTATATTTTCTCAGGTCTTCTAAATCCCAGGATGTCTTTCCTGCTTTATCCAGGAATGTTTATATTGCCTGTTCTGATGCTGCTTTCTTACAACTTTCATAGTTTTATTGTTTTTACTATATGATGTCATGTTCTCTGAGAATGTTAACTATTTGGATAGCTAATAAATAAATATTATCTTTCATTCATTTTTTTAAAAACAAAAGTTCTGCTTACCTAGGGACTTTCTTTTATATAAAGAAAACACTACCTTTAGTTTGCATGTTTCCTGTACCCAAACTAGAAGGCCTATTACTCAATTTTACAATTAAAGAACTTGATATGTTGTTCTTTATTCCATGCCTTCCAAATAGGTTCCACAAAAATAGAAGCCATATATTTAAAACAGAATAAAATAAATTAATAGTCAAAGTAACTAAAGCTGCCTTCACGCAAGTGCAGCAAGGTAGTCAGTAGCACTTGGAGACTAACAGGAGAAGGATTGGTGGCATAAGCTTTCGTAGACATGTCTACTTCTACAGATGCTAGGGGACCCAAGGGGCACGTCTACTTCTTCAGATACTAGGGGGCCCGATGGGCACATTTACTTCTTCAGATGTCGGGGGGGGGTCAATGGGCATGTCTACTTCTAGCTAGGGGCCCCAATGGGCATGTCTACTTCTTCAGATGCTAGGGAGCCCATTGGGCCCCCTAGCATTTGAAGAAGTAGACGTGTCTACAAAAGCTCATGCCACTAACCCTTCTCCTGTGGGTCTCCAAGTGCTACTAACTACCTTGCAGGACTTTTTGAATTAGACTAACATGGCTATTTCTTCAATATTCACGCAAGTGGTAGGAGAAAGCCAGTAGTCATAGATGCTGGTTTCATTGTGCTTCAGTCTTCCTAGGGTGTGCCAAAGGTCAACAATGGGGGGCCCAGTAGTGGAGATTGATGTCTGTTCTATAGGATTTTATGGAACAGACATGATTTGCCAATGGCCACCTGTGATCCTGGGCTTGGAAAATCCCATTCTTCAATCAGGTTGTCTGATCTGGCACCTTAGGACAGGATCTGGCACTTTAGAGCAGGGAATGTTTGCATACCTGGACTTTGAGGCAACCAAGTAATTCCTAACTCAGCACTCAAATCACATTAGGTTACCAACAAACCAACCCCACCTCAGACCAAAATTGATGAAAAGAGACATTTTCTTTCAAGCACATCCAAAGCAGCTTGGCTATTGCTATTGCAAACAACCTGCCCAGAAAATGGGGAATTTCTCAAAAATGTATGGACCCAGAGAAGGCTTCCTGAGAGTCCATTCCATCACTGTATTTAGGATGAATCATACTACCTCCTCTCAGTCAATCAGTCAATCAGTCAATCAATCAATCAATGTTGTTCAATCATTTTAAGCTCTGCCTCTCGGTCAGCAGATGGGGCAGGAGGAGATTAACCCTTTGTAAGACCAACTGCCTGACCACGTTGGAGAATGCCCTATGTGTGAAGACTTGACAACATGGCTTTGACTAGTAGCAATAGAGCCTTCAAGCCACTTGTCAAGGTCTTGAGGAAGGCCCACCACAGTGGAGGTACCAGCCTTGCATACCTTCTACCTTCAGAATGGAGAACAAGTATGGTTTTATAGTGACTATAGAGCCACAATTTCCATTCTCAGATCAATCTCTGGATAATTAAGTGTCTAATCCTCATGGATGTTAGGTACTTCCTCTCACAAGGTGGCAAGGTGGTATGAGGATGGACCTCCCACTTCATCTATCCAGATTTCAATGATATAAGCAAAGTTATTCTCCTTATTGCCAATCAAATAGTGGTTAAATGATGCCTTATGAATGATAATGGCATTCATCAACAACACCACCTCAGTGATGAGCTGGTTGGCATGGCACCAAAAGATATGAAATCAGGTGACAGATTCAGAGGAGAACAGAGAAGATGATCTGGAAAATTATAAAAGGCATGACAGGCATATTCAACACAGGATATTACCATTAAAGTAAAATTAATGGGCAGTTGCAGAGAATTAAGGTTCCCTTATGTAATTATCTCCTTTTTGCAAACTGTAAATTATTTTGATGTATTTAGAGGCAATACAGAATGAGGCAGCACAATGTTTCAGTTCAACCAAGTAGTTTGATTAGTAGAAATAGAGAAGAAAACATGAGTGAGAAAGGAAAATCCATCATTTGTACCTTGGTGTTGTTGGTGGTAACAGTGAAACAAATCAGTTTTCCCACATTTTTCAACAGAGAAGAAAATTTTCCCTTTTTGCTTTACGTTACAATCATAGGAGCTCCAAATAGTGGTGCTGAGTCCCCTAGTTAGTAAAGGATCAGCTGGAGTGAAGTATGAGGTTGCCAAAGTAATGAACCCAAAATGTGTGGGGTGGGGTGGGGAAAATGTTTAGGAGACGGTTCAAGGGTGTTTCCGCACAGGCCGTTAAGACCCCATTAAGCACCCAATAAGGACACATATGGCACACATCTGCAAGTTACCTTCCGCACAATGAGACAGATTAGGGCCCCTTTAAGGATGCCGCTTCCTCATGGCCTCACGTGAGATTCTTCTCCAATGGGCTCCGGAGGTCACCGGATCCGGTTTTCGGGAAGACCTGAAAAATGAGGTCTTCAAACCATTCCTGCCTGCAAATTCGGGATCAAAGGACGATGCTTCCACACAGGGACAGGAGAGGGAACGCATGTGGACTGGACCGGAAGTTGCCATGTTGAGCGAGGCGGCAGCACCACATTCTGGCTACGCAGCCGGGCAGCCATAGGATCTCAGGCACGTCACTGATTGGTGGGCAGTCTGTCCCTGACACGCCTATGCATGGTGGAAACGAGTGGTGACTGACGGCTGAGTGCTCCAATCACGTGGCACCTTGGGCGGCAGGGCCAAAGAGAAGCCTGATCCTTCTGGATATCGGTGCTCCGGCATATGCACAGCAAACACATGATGCATTCCTCACTATCCATACTTCCCATGCGAGTGTGGATGCGTTAGGCCTCCTTGGGATCAATCCCTAGTTCAGACAGATCTTCCCAGGGATGGATTTCAGAAATCTGGATTTCCTTAATCCGGATTTCAAGCCGTAAGTGTAGAAACACCCCCAAACTCATTGTTCCAGAGCTCAGCAGCTGCAAACAGGATAATATCAAGTTGTTCTGTTTCACTCCTAACTTTTAAGCCCAAGCAAGATCAACAGATCCCAAAAGACCCTTGAATAAATTCACAAAAAATACCTAGGGGACAGATTTCCTCAGACATTGTATCCTATACCTGGATTCCCATATCTCAGCTAGGCCAAATCTCCCAAAAGACTTAAAAGACTTTGATGTCTTCATACCTTATCACACCTAACCTGTGCTTATTATGCAACAAAACAAAAGGAAAAAGGAAACGTGGCCAGTCTGGCAGCAAAGGGGCAGAGGATAGAATTTGAGGCAGTGGTTTCAGGAAGAAGGATGAGATTTGTTAGGAACTGAGGAATAAGAAGAAGAGTTGGCTTTTCTAGCCCACTTTTCTCACCCATTTAAGAGGACTCAAAGTGGTTGACAAAGCTTCCGTTCTTCTCCCCACAAGAGAACACCCTGTGAGGTGGGTGGGGCTGTGAGAGCTCAGAAGAGAGCTGTGACTAGCTCAAGGTCACCCAGCTGGTTTCATGGAGGAGCGCAGCATCAAACCCGGTATTCCCAGACAAGAGGCCAGCTCCTTAACCACTAGACCAAAATGGCTCAATTTTGGGACAAGTGAAACTTATGAATCTTATGAATTGGAATGTTTAGGTAAATTGGGCCCATCCACGGAAGTGTTGTGGATAAAAATACCAGGACAAAAAGCACGCACATACTATTGGGGAGACTGGCACTCAATTAGAATGCACACCTAAAAAAAGAAAAGACACTCCTAGTCCAAGAGGTTACAAGTATGGCTTATGAGTGCAGTATAAGAAGTCATTAAAAGAAATAAATGCTAATTTAGAAAATGCAAAGCTTGCCCAAATGAAGCGAACAAAAATTCTGGCCAAACAAGGGCAAAACTACAATTAGGAATATTAAAAAAGATTTTGAAGAGCACAGTGCCAAAATCATCAAAAGAACATCTGAAGGGAAGTAGTTGGAGCATCAGGGACAGTGGAAGGAAAGAGAAAATGGAAGAGCCACAGAGATCGCAGAGAGAGGCGAAATAAATTATTTGCCAAGGAAAAAAAGGTAACCAGGGAGTTGGTGCTTGCATCTTAATAAACTAAATGCTAACATAACAGAATCTTGTTACTGGCAGGCCAGCGAAAACAATTTCCTTCAAATGACCAGGGAATCTAGTGGCAAAGATACCTGGCATAAGGTTCTGAGTGAGAAATGTTAATCTTTTTGGTAAGTAGGGAAACTTGATTAAAGGGTTTTTTATCCCTAAAACCTGAATTCAGCTTCAACAGCTTTTGACTAAATATTTTTCTTTTCTTTCATACAATGCTACGTCTAATAGACTATTGGTATAAGAGCAGCTACAACTTTCAACTGCATCCCTGAGGAAACAAACCTGATTGAAGTGGCAGGCAAGGAAACAATCCTTTCTGGGCAAATGGATGGATTGCAATATAGGTTCTTCTGGAAAATGAGAAATTTCTTACTAAGAGTGCCATAAAAACCACTGCCCAGTTGCTGTTCTCTCATTCTGAGAATCTTCTGCTTACAAAACAGGTATGCCAAAGGGATCTAAGACAACTAAATGTGGGAAAGGGCAAATCCACCAAGCAGTCTACAAGCCAGCCAGCCAGCAAAAGACAGCACAGTTCATTGGAGCCATTGGGTCTCTTCACACTTACTGGTATTGCTGGGAGTCATATACTGGGAATACTGATTTAGGAGGGAAAAGGGCAGCAGAATGGCAGCAAATCCAAAGTCTGACTATGATCTTTAAAGGGTTGAGATGTGGCAGCAGGGAGGATCGGAAGCAGGTGATAGAGGCCAGACCTGGCATTTAAGTCTGAAGTCCTTTATTTCTAAAGGTCAGTCCAGGATCTGGTGAAATGTTACCTAATCATTCTCTATGGCGGTTCTGTGGTGGCAAACATTTGAGCTTGGGTCTGGGTGCAGAGAAGTGAGTCTCCATCCTATACTATTTTGTTGCTTTGTGCAGCTAATTGTTTGCCCCTATGCTGATAAAACTTCAGAGAAAGAGGTAGATCACAAAAGACAGCATCCAGTTAATGGGTAAAGCATTTCAAGGTTGCCTAAATTCTTGCTGGAAGCTTTACAGAGTTTTGCAATGAAAAGGAAATCTTTTGTCAACATGGAAGCCAGAAATCTGTGTTCGATCGCAGCTGGTTTGCTTCTGTATGCTGCCTTTCCTGGCAGGCCAATGACGAAAGGAAACAGGAACTCAGAGAAAAATCTCCCTTGCTGCATTTTAGTTTCAAGCCTCAGGTTTGACACAGAATGGAGCTGGCTCTGCTCATAGTCACAGGATGCCTCTGGATTATCCCAGTGCTATGCCATATAAAGCCAGTTCACTGTAGGTACGTTCCTGCACAAGGATGTTTCTGTCCTTATGTGATGGCACATAAATCAGTTTGTCTTTTGGAGCAAGCTATCTAACAGTGTCCTGATATTGCGTGCGGCCTGGACACCTTCTAGGCACCTCATTCCACCCTTTGAAGTGGAACAGATTTGTCCCTTGCTAGGTTCCTCTATCCACAATGACAGACAGTAGGCAGGATTCTTCCAGGATACTGGTAGAACTGGTAGACCAGGGGCCACTAAAATGGAGCAGGGGGACATGCGGAACTGTGTACGCCTCCTTGTTCCAGTTTTGCAGAGGGATCCATTTTGTGGATGCACCAAAATGGGTTCCTCTGGGGTTCTGAAACCAGAGACTTTCATTATTGGCCATTGAAGCCCTGGCAGCAGCTTTGAAGCTCACGTGAGAACAACCCATCCAAGAATGATTGGATGGTCTTGTGAGCCAATTTGGTCTAGTGGTTAAGGAGCCAGGCTCTTATCTGGAAATATTGGGTTTGATTCCACTCTCCTCCATGAAACCAGGTGGGTGACCTTGGGCTAGTCACAGCTCTCCTCTGAGCTCTCACAGCCCCACCTGCCTCACTGGGTGTTCTGTTGTGGGGAGAAGAATAGAGGTTTTGTCAACTGCTTTGAGTCCCCTTAAATGGGTGAGAAAAGCAGGGTAGAAAAGCCAACTCTTCTTCTTCTTCTTCTTCTTCTTCTTCTTCTTCTTCTTCTTCTTCTTCTTCTTCTTCTTCTTCTTCTTCTGGGATAGGTGGACTGCTCCAGCTTGTAACTGTTCCAGAGTAGTTTCAGCTGGAGCAGTCTAGCACCCTACAGTGCAGAAATGATGTCAACTTACAAAATCATTTCGTTTTTTCAATTGTTCCCCTCCCCCATTGTCTACTGCTACTCCAAAATTAGCTACCCTAAAATGATCTTTCTATTTGGTTGTAATTATGTTAAATGCCACTGGGTTTCTTTTCTCCCCTTCCTGCTGTAATATATTTAAGTAGCTTGTGTTTTATGAGAGTTACCATGTTTTTAATCTGCATGTACAAATGCAATGTTTTTTTAAAAAAAAAAATATGTTTACTTTGGTGCATTGACTTAAATAAAGTTATAAAATAAACATTCATCCTTTTGTAGTTTCTATTCTATTAATGACAGTGAGTGCCTCCCGACCTCCGTTTCAGACCATGAGGATACCTGATGACCTGATGAATGAGATGCTCTTCTGACGTATGCCCCGTTGCATCCTACACCCCAGGTCACCTCCAGTAGCCTTTGTGATGTTTGTTTGGGCAGTGCACACTTCATATAGGTTCAGCTGGAGATGTGTGGGCTCATACCCTTCTACAAGGTATTAGTCAGTGAGGTGAAGTTGCGGCTGGAGTTGAAGTAGTTCCTACCTCCTCCCGCTACAGCTGTGAGGTAGCAGTCTTACGTACCTAGGACTAGAGAAGGGACATTTCAGTTAGTCCAATTTCTGGTCATACAGTTTGCAGAAGCCCATCCAAACTTCACTCTTCTCATTTTTCAGACTCTAGAGTGAGTTGCCATCATTCCCCCTGTCTGTTTATAACTATCTCACTTCCTTTAACATCCGCATGGGCCCTTTAAGCTGTAACAAAAGAATGCTGGGACCATGGTGAGTAAAAACACCCAACTTGATCCTGCAGTGGCCATATAGGTTAGCAGCCACTGGAGTGACCTACCTTTGCTCCTGATGCCCCACATGCTAGTGCATGAAGTACAATTCATGGAGATGGAGAACACGCTCCATGACATGGAGGTCATGTTTCTTCATAGTCAAATTGTTTATGACAAACTGCCCCATGCACTCCATTTAGTCCAAATTGGACTATATTTATTCCAAATATGAAGGTGGGCCTGAATTGACCCGTCCCCATGTGACTGACGAAAGCGCGGGCTCAATTTGAATGTGCCTGTCACCATGCAAACCGCGCTAAACCACTGTTTGGGGAAACAGCACAATTTTCTCTCCTCTTCCTCTCTCCTGATAGGAGATGGCTTGACATCACCAACCCCTGTGACACCCGCTGTAGCGAGGGCAGGGAAATGCCACCCAACACGCCTTCCCCAATCACAACTGCTGGGCATGAAACAGTGATCAAACCAGCCTCTTTGCTGCCATTCCTGTCTTGTGCATTGGGGATCGCAACTGCTGGCCATGTTTAAACAGTGATCAAAAAACAAACCTCTTCTCTCTGCTATCCGATCTCTGGGCATACGTAAAAGAACTGATCACCCCAGTTTGGCAGGTAATGATGCAGCGATGAGGGGGGTCATCCAGCCCTTGTGGTCTCACAAGCCTCTTCCCACAACCCTTATTCCATCCCCACTCCCTGATTGCGGGCAAGCAGCAGTTTAGCAAAGGAATGCTTCTCTGCTAAACTGCCTCTAAACATTGTAACGGCTTTGGTTAGCTTTTTAGCTGGCAAATTTCAGAAGCTGCTTGCCGACAATCGGGGAGCGGGGATGGAATAAGGGTTGCGGGAAGGGGCCCGTGGGACAGCAAGGGCCAGATGAGCCCCTCATTGCTGCATTTTTACCTGTCAAACTGGGGCAATCAGTTCTTTTATGTTTGTTCAGTGATCAAATTGCATAGAGGAGAGGTTAATTTTTTGAAATGGCCAGCAGTTGCGATCCCCAATGCACGGGACAGGAACAGCAGCACAGGACATAAAATCGGCCCGCTAACCCCATCCTCCAAAGTAATGTGGGCTTGTCTCCCAAACCATATCAAGAATAGTTTTCAAGAGGACTAAATTTAGTTCAGATTTGGGCTATTTGGTCCGCGTGTAGCCCAGTTTGGGGGCTTTGCTCGGGGACGCTCCTTGCCGAATTCAGATTTGATTTGGACTATTTAGTGCAACCATGGTGGTGCTGAGGCTTTCAATTGTTGCTGGAGAGTACATATCTGAATCAAGCTCTTCTTGTTCTTGTTTTTAAAATTTTTAAATTACACTATTTTTCTATGAGTTCCCCAAGTGCAATAATATCCAATGGAGAAGTCACCTGGGCTTGATTCTATTTGGAAGAAGAACAAACTGGAGATATTGGAGAATGAATGGAAGCATTTCTATCCCACAACTTTGTCTATCAATATTAGGTGAATGTAGCTGAAAGCTGGTTTTGCACTAGCAACGAAGGCCCCATTATTAACCCAGTAGGTAATTGATTGGTATGTATCAGTCATGCACCATCTGCATACAAAACTTAAGGACCCCATTTGTACCCATAAGCACCAGTGAAATCCAGATTTAATAAGGTCTTTGGGCCCTTAAATCTGGATTAACACCCCTCTAATGGTGTCTTCAATCCTGTCTTCCACCATGAAGACTGGATCAGAGGATCCACATCCACCCATCTACCGGGGCAATGGGGTCCAGGGGCGGGCTTAGAGGCTGCCATTTGTGGTGCGCCAGCTCTGGCTCCGCCCCTCAGCACACACTCTACATGGCCCGCATGTCCTTTGTAGCTATCTATGAAGCTGAGCGCAAGCTTTGTAGCAGCTATGTCGGTGGCTAAGAAGCCGTGTCTCTCCGCCACGCCCACTATAACTGGAAGTGACCCCTGACTGACAGCTATGCAGGCCAATCACACCATGTCGCCAGTGGACCTTCCTGCTTGAGCCCAACTGGAGCCTCAGGATGGGTGCTATGGCGTCTGCACTGCAGCCCTGGGTAGCACCCATTGCCATTGGACACTAAACAGCCCCGCACAGACTTATGGGGCCCTCACCAAGGTGTGGATATTCTAGGATCGGATTCAATGAGGACCAGATTTCAAAGATCTGGATCTTCTAAATCCAGATTAATGGAGATAAGTGCAAAAACAGCCAAAGTCTCACATTACGTCAGTCCGGACAAAAGCAACCCCCTTTCTTGTTCAAATCTTCCACAGACTTCTTGCCAGAGATGAAAGCAAACCGTTTTCCAGTTTTGTTGTCATGGAGAAGTTTCTTTCTTCCTGCATTCTCCCTTGCCCCTCTCCCCTTCCCAAACACTCACTTGTATATCAGTCCTATTCACTCAGCCAAAGCGAGTTCCCTTCCACTGTGGTTTCTGGAGTTGGGAACACTCAAGGACACTCCAGCTATCTCCTACACACTCTGGGCCATTTAACCAGCAATAATCGTAACAAAGGAAAGGTATGAACAGATCTGCCGACACGTTTGATAAGTAGAGGTTGTTATAGCAGACACATCTGGCCCACTTAACTGTCTTATATCCAAATGGCTTACCTTACAGCAATATAGTTTATCTATTTTTAATAATTTGTTTTTGCTTTAAGAATGGTATTCTTAGCTTTCCCCTTCATTTCTGACCTGTTGCTGAACAGGGAACTATATACTGCATGCGCTTAACTGCTGCTGGTTGTAGAGATTCAATGCACCATCATGGATAATTGCATTTCTTTTCCTTTTTTTTCTCTCCCCTAAAAATGATCTTTCAATTGAGAAAGTCATTTATCTCGTGGGCTCAGAGAGGGCTTGATCTTCCCTTTCTGGTGGTGAGTGATTTATACAGGCAACTTCTATTAATGCTAATGGAAGGTAAGTGCATAAATCTCTTCTTCCTGGATGGATAACAGCCTTTAAAAGTAGCTGTTTTGGTAACAAATCTAAGTAAAGATTAAGTTAGAAGATGGGAGATCAAGTATAATTGAATATGTGCAGGGATCTGTACACGTGATGCATATAAATTAATGAATCAAACCTATATCTGGTTTAAGATCCCCTAGAACAAATTTGCTAACTCATTCTACAAGTGAGCATGGCACCAGAAATGAGCATGGGTGAGCTGGCAATAAAAATAGCACATGAATCAAAGCTGGTAACAGACTGACTGTAGTCAATTATATTCAATGTGCTACAGTTTGAGCAACCACAGTATGGACAGTAATGTGTGAGTAGTTGGCCTGACTCAATATAAGGCTGTTTTCTGTGTTCCTTGGATGAAAGCACAAAAGACTTAGGCTGGGCTTCCACTCAGGAATGGAGGCAGCTGCTTCCCTGCTGAAAATAATACCTGTCTCAGTTTTTGAGTGAGACATGGCCATATGGCACATGGCCATAATGAGCAATAATTCAGGTTGGGGGGTGGGGGATGCACAGAGCTAATTTCCACATTCTATTCGAGGTGAACAGAATGTGGAAATATTTGGCTCTGGCCAAATACCAGCCCTCCATGGATGCGGGGGTATTTGTATCCATGCACAGATATTCTAAGAATATCCATGCGCGGAATGAATAAATCCATGCATGGGGGGCGGGATTTAAAAGTCTTTTTCTATGTTTAAAAATAGTCCAAACAGGACTAAACCAAGACTAAAAAAGCTACATGGCGACGGCTATATTCAGATTCATTGACAGGCACTCTTATGTTTCGATTGAAAATAGTCCCCAAAAATAGTCCAAGCAGGACTAAACCAGGACTAAAAAAGCTACATGGGGACACGCCCTAAAACATGTAAAAACTAACAACCCATCCACTCCATTCCTTACACCTCACATTCCACACTTCAAGGGACACAAAAGCATCACAAGCACTCAAAACTCACCAAACAACACAAATCTCCCACGCATCTTCATCAAGCCACAAGTTTAGGGTTCATATCTGACTTCACATTTTCAGCAGCAAAATATGCAATAGTGACAATATCTCTTAATTGGAAACACGGTCACCATTTGCTATGCATATATTAAATGTTATACATGTAACAGTAAATATATGTTAAAGGAATTTGCTTTATAGAAGGATGCACCATGTCACCTGCCTTTCCGGGTCATTGTATTAAAATAATCAGTAAACAACATTTTGAAAACCGTCATTTCTACGTAGTTTTCCGGAACCAAAGGTTATGACTTCAAATATGCTTATCATGAATTCAGCAGGCACTTTGGTATCTCTTACAATGTCCTATGTATTGCTACTCATCTGCATAAACAGAGTCGGTATATTTATTCCCACAGTAAGTCTAGTGCATAATCGCCATATTCTGAGTCTGTGAAGAGACAAAGATTTCCACAGTCAAGGATTTTCTTTCTCCCCCAAGCTTAAGTCCTGAAGGACCTAAGGGTATTAGTACTTGGGGATACGAAGACAAACAGTCCTTGTCCCTGGGGGAGAAAGCCCCCTTCCTGACTGCACATAGTCCCTTAGTCCAAATGCCTCAGGCAGCGCATAATCCAGATCTGAGACAGCGCTCTCCCCTCTGAACAGCTCCATCGAGCATAGATTTATGAGAAGAAGGTCTATCTTTACCTTCAGCGACATTAACTGAAGCTCTTCTGTGGGTGAGGAATAGATGAGGGGCAAAGAGGGTGATCTTTAAAAACAACCCCAAAACCTCCGAAATACTGCGAGCGAGCGAGAGTCAGCCTCTTTGGCAGAAATAATTTGAGCTGCGCGTTGTAGGAAAAGGATGAAGAACGCTGCTGAAATGATGGATGTGTCTTAAGTATGTCAGATTTTTACATTTGGTTTTCAGATCTCATTGAACTTTAAGGAAGGAATTGTGAAGTGGGAAGAGCAGCTAGACCCATTTGAGTGTTGCCCTCCAGTCCCTGGTGAATAGTGTTTTACCCCAGTACTGCTGATAACATGAACCCCCCAGGCATGGTACTTCTTCCCCACATGGCCTTCACTCCCTTATTTTAGCTTTAATCCAGGGGTGGCCTAGGCAGTAAAGAAGGGAACCTCTGAAGCAGCTTAAAGATGATTCACATGTCAGACTGCCCCCACCCCACCCCAAGAACATTCTGTTGTGGGAGAGGGATAAGGGTGACGTGGGATAGGGGTGGAGGAAGGGAGAAGAGGGTGGAGAGAGATTGTGGAAGAGGTGGATGACTGGAGGTGGGGGAGTGCGATTAATTGGGGGAGGCAACAATGGGCACTTTGCAAAGTTTGATCTATAGCATATTAAGATGTGGTTCAGCACAGAGCAAGACATCCCCTTCTGCGTCATTCTGTTCCTACCCGTTGCCTTAAGGATTTGAGGCCCTTTCTGTGCTGGGCCTTATTCTGGATTATGTCCTGGAATAGAGGTCTGCCATCTGCATGCTAGTGCAAACTATGCCAGAACCCCACCCCCCGACACACACACACACACACACACACACACACATCATAGTTTGCAGCAACATGGGGATGGTCTAGCGCAGTAAGGTTTCTAAGTTTGTGTAATACCTAGAATACACAGTATAACACTATTATACAGAGAGGAAGAGGAGGAAGAGTTGGCTTTCCTATCCCGCTTTTCTCACCCGTTAAAGGAAACTTAAAGCAGCTGACAAAACGTCCTTTTTTTCCCCCCACAATAGAAACCCTGTGAGGTGGGTGGGGCTGCGAGAGCTCAGAAGAGAGCTGTGACTAGCCCAAGGTCACCGAGCTGGCTTCATGGAGGAGGAAGAAGAGTTGGCTTTTCTGCCCCGCTTTTCTCACCCATTTAAGGGATCTCAAAGTTGCTGACAAACCTTCTATTCTTCTCCCCACAACAGACATCCTGTGAGGTGGATGGGGCTGCAAGAGCTCAGAAGAGAGCTGTGACTAGCCCAAGGTTACACAGCTGGCTTTGTGGAGGAGTGTGGAATGACTACAAGATATGAGTCCAGCACACTAACCAAAGGACCAAACTAGTTCCTTTCCGCCATTGACTTGTTTTGGGAACCCTTCCCTGGTTGAATTAATGCAATTTTTAAAAGGACTGCTCAACCATAATATAAGTCAACGGAGCTCTCAGCCATGGTTCCCCTAACCCCCAGATTTCCACTGGCCTTCATAAGGTTCCAGGAACATAAACCTAGCTTTATAGGAAGATGTACTATAATTGGATATTGTCCTCATATTGAAAATGTTGAATTGAGAAGACTGAAACTGATTTATTATCTAAAGCCATAAATGGTTCCTGTTGCTTACTTTCTCAAAGCTTTGCACCAAAGATAACGAGGCCATTGCCCACAGCAAATGGCAGCACACTTCACACTGATAACCAAGCTTTCCTCCCTTATCCCTTCTAGGAACTGACCAGCAACTCACCACAGTGTGGACTCCTGGAGGATGTCTGCCAAGTGGCACAACATTTGGAGGTTGCTCTGGATTTTTCTTAATTTGGGGAAAAATCTCTTACCAGCTCCAGTACATAGGAAAGGATGGAATTTTTCTATATAAGGAATCCCCATATATAGGGAATTGGCAGAGGAAGACCTACGTACAGTGAGTGGAAGTCCGGCTGGAAGGCCAATGCTCATCCCATGAGACAACTGCTCCTGTAGGCATGTGCACGAATATTCGTAGGCATTTGAAATTTGATTGAATGTGCCGAATTTCAACATTCAAATCTGAATAGAATGTCTGAAAATCCAAATTTAAAATTCGAATCAAATTTTGAATTTCAGGTCTATTCGTTTGAATTATCAAGACATTCGTATATGTACAGGTTAGTACACGATGCGTACTTGAAGATCCACACCTTTCCCGCATCCATATGGATCTGTGCGGGACAAAATGGGTTGCGTACGGGATAACTATGGGATGCATGCACACATGTTTGGACACGTACGGATGTGTGTAGATGTCAGGAAGATGCATAGGGGCATCTACGCGTGTTGTCAACATTCGTAAGTGAAAATCTGAATCAAAAATTCAAACGAATAAATTTGAATTTGCTTAATTCAAATTGAATTTTGTTAAATTCAAATTTACATCATTCAAAACAAATAGAATTTTCAAGTATTCGGATCTATTCAAATGGAATGTCAAAAAAAAAACATTCTTGCACATCCCTCTGCTCCTGCCCCCCAGGTTTTTCTTCTTTTAACTTTCCTGTTTCTGAAGTTGCTATTTTTGCTCCTGGAAAAAGTCAGGAAATAGAAGCCTAAGAAGAAAATAAATGTGCTGCCTGCATGTCTATTACTGACATGCACAAGCAACAGAGATTGCAGAAACACATGACACAATGACCCTAAAGTACATTGCAAAGGCAACACAGTAACTAACAGGTGAAGCCTATCAAAAATTGGTGAATGATTGACAGCAGAAAAGAGGCACAACCACTTCAAATTGCTCCAAACAGCTTGTCAAATGCATTATGTGTTTGCCTTGAAATCAAGAACCTTTTGGAAACAACGGCCGTATTCCCCTCAATAACAAACATTCAAAACACCCCTTGTTCACTGTGAATTGCCCACCTTCTCCAATAGTATGGAAAATCAGAACTATGTATAACTTGACCTTTTGGAGCAATGCTTCATCAGTGGTTCGACATGGCATTGGGCCATTCTGCCAGTTCTGAAAGCACTGCTGCTTTCATCTCCAGAAGATCTTTATAGAAGTATTGAGCTGAATTTCTATGGATAGACATAGGAGTGTCGCTCTTAAGATTAATTATTTGCCACCAGCAGAGATAATCTTTTCCCTTGCATCATTTTATATTTAGAGGCCTATTCCATATTTGCTCTCTACAAAGTTGTTTTTTTTTGGGTGGGGGAGATAAATGCAAATGAATCTTACATTAAATTACATCTGGCACGCAGCATGAGGATGAATCTTCTTTTACAGGAAAAATTAAGAGCATGGGGGAGGGGGGACTGTACAAACCAGCTATCTCTAGCCATTTGGAAATTTGTTCTGCCTTCCTGAACTCTTAGACCAGCCAGACAGTCAGCCATGCACAGATCATGTGCTTTGCTGCTGAACTACCACTCTTCTTCAAAAGTCCTGAGAACATGGGCATGGGTTTTATTGCCTCTTGTGTGCAAAGTAATTACTGTTACTTGAGCTAACTTCCCTACTTCTTTTGTAGAAAAGACATCTCTACTGGATTTTGAAATAAGAAGCAAACCAATACATTCTAAATCAAAGAAAAATACTGTAGCTATGATCCCACTGCTATACCTTGTAAACAGCTTTGGCATCCGCATGGTTGAAATGCATTTATGTGCTTTTTGTGATTATTTTCACTACCTCTACAGCAGGCACTATTAAAAACGTCTAAATTAATTTACTCAAAACACTAAAAAGTCATTGGTCTTAAAATTTTAACAGGAGTCTGGGCTTAGTCCATTAAAAAAAATTAATGTGCTAGGATGTCTTTAATCAGTGGAACAGTGAGGCAGGTCTCACAAATGCATGCTGTAACTTCAGGATTCCTTTCACTTGGAGTGCTTTTATGACCCTGGAAGAGAGGAAGGAGAAATCAAAAGCAGTAAAAACTTATATGATTTCTATCGGTAGCCCCCTTTTTTCATAAAATGTTGTGAAAACAATCTCACTACAGAGGAGCAACATACTGAGCAATAAGCTTCCGTTGCAGAAAGTTCATTTTTCCCTTTTCTTGGCATATAGCCCAGTGCCATCAGAACTAATTAAAAACAGAACCATGCTGGTAAGATCTCGGCATTTGGGTTTTACAATAACAGAGTAGCTAACCAGGGGGATGTCTAATGAGAATAGTTCCCGAGTTTGTTTTCTAGCATTGGGCAACTATGTCAATTACTCAAAACTGCTGCTTAGGGCCAGCGCTCCTGCTGAG
The DNA here is from genome assembly GCA_023333525.1 of Aspidoscelis tigris stejnegeri. NCBI lineage: Eukaryota > Metazoa > Chordata > Lepidosauria > Squamata > Teiidae > Aspidoscelis > Aspidoscelis tigris. Next base: position 3,877,023 of record JALMGA010000019.1, on the reverse strand, counting down.
CTGGGAAAGTTTGTTATTGCCATATAGATTGAACTGCTGCTTTGATGCATGGGCTAAGTGCGCGTCAGTCGACTATGGGTTCAGTTCCTTGCTCTTGAAAAGAGGAAGGAGCTGGTGCCACTTTGATCTTTGTTCAGGGAACCTACATCAGGTTTAACTAGACAGAGGCTCTTGGATTAGTTATATATGAGCAGATTGCACCCCACCTAATGACGTCAACACACTTGCACCAACACTTACACCCATAACCTTACATACTATTCAACTGCAGAAATATCAGCAAGGAAATTAACTCCTCTGACCTGAACGAGAGCTCTGCTGTCACTGAATTAGAGTCATACATGACTTTGCATATCTATATTTAGGATGCTTACCTATTTTTCTATCCAATGTGAAGTCAGTAAGATTTACAAGCTGAGAAACGCACCGAGCTTTATAGCCTTTATCTCCCCTCTCTCCCAACACATAATAACCTTCAGTCTCGCTTTGCTAATAATAATAATAATAAAATTCACATCAAACTGTTCTTCCAGACAGTCCAAATCGGTCCCTTGTCTATTCTGCTAAAACAAGTTTTATGTCAACAATGTATTATGGAAAATGCTTTATTAAGGATACGACTCTGCTAAGGTCAGTAGCAAATAGCAGACAAGTGTATAGGGGGCCATAATGTTGTCAAATAAAGGCAATTGCCACATCTTTCTGAATGGTATTCTAGGGCATAGCAGGGCTCATTTTGGTAGTTATGAAAAAGTGAGGGGGAAATATGAACACTTTCACCAAATCACATCGCTTGTGAATGCAGTGAAAAGGTAAGAGGATGAACAAAATGTTATGTTATCCTTTGAAACCTTTGGTTATATTCACACTTCCCTCCAGTAGACCAGACCAGAGTGGGATACTCTGGTCTGGAATAAGCAATCTGCCTCAGCTGGGATGGATTGTTCCTGGACCGGAACTGCTACTCCTTTTCAGAACATCTTGAATTCTGGACTGTGGCAATTGGATGGAAGGCATGGTTAAACTGCTCTTTTCCTTGGTTCCCTTGGATGGAACCTGGGGTAGTAATTGTGACAGTATCACCCCCAAATACACTTGTAGATCTTGAAGAGGTAGTCTGGGGGGGGGGGGTGTTCCACTTACCTCCCTTAATCCAGATCTAAGATGATCCGGATCTAAGATATGGGTCCTTCAACTAATATGGATTTAGTAGATCCAGATCTAAAGAGTTACCTGATGCATCTCCATGGGTGGTGTAGCACCCTATAGCATTGGGTGCTAGGCATGCTTGCAGTGGAAACCTCAGAGTACCCATGTGGTCATTCCAACTCTACCCACATTGGACCCATCTGTCACCTCATGGTTTTCTGGGGGGTGACACAAGGGGGGGGTGCAAATTCTTAAGCCGCTCCAGAGAATCTTTGAAGATTGCAGCAAATTGCCCTGGAGATTCTCCAGAGCTTGGCCAAAGCTCTGGAGAAAGGTCTCAGAGAGCCTGTCCCCAAGGAATAAAAAGTCTGCCAAGACTCTCCTTTTGCCTCTGAGCGTCCCCAAGCCAGGGTTTTTAATGAGGTTCCAGCACTACAAAACGTGGAAATCGCGCAACAAAATACATGCACTTTAAACAACTCTTCCAGCGCTCTTTCTGTAAGTCGCGGGTTTTCCTTGCTACATTTACCTTGAGGACGCTCCATGGCAAAAGGGGCGGGGATTGCCGCCTGCACACACACAGCAGAAACACAAGCAGCTTCACTTTCTAAAGCTCAGAACTAAAGAGCCAGAATCACGCAGAATTGCAACATTGTTGCAATCGCTGTGAGGTGTGAAATGGGTGGATTATTGCTAGTGGTGGATTTTAAAGCGATAACAGGGAAAGTGATGAGTGAATGAGCGATCGTGCGCTGGGCAGGGTGGATTTTTGAAAGCAAAAACAGGGAAAGTGGTGAGAGTGAATGTTTTCCAGCACGAGAAGCCATTTCGGGGGGGGGGGGGCGGAGATCTGGGAGACGAACAGAGAGCCAATCGCTGTTTCTCCTTTGCACTTGTCAGGGATTGTCAGCGCTCGTGCGCTGGGCAGGGTGGATTTTTGAAAGCAAAAACAGGGAAAGTGGTGAGAGTGAATGTTTTCCAGCACGAGAAGCCATTTCGGGGGGAAGGGGAGATCTGGGAGACGAACAGAGAACAGATCGCTGTTTTTCCTTTGCACTTGTCAGGGATTGTCTTCCTGGTTGTGGCCGTGCCGAGCGCAGTCCCTCCCCATTCCCGCTGGCATCCTATGAACAAGAGCAGGGGCGGGGAGAAAAAGATGCGCGCAAAGAAAACAGGGATCCTATGGGGATGGAAGGTGCGTTAAAAACACGCATTTTCCTGAGCCTCATGCGGACGCTTATTCCTGATTTGCATGGCACTTTTAAAGTCCACTTCAGTAGAGTGACAGTAGAGTGACAGTGGAGAAGTAAATAAGTCTTTTGGGGACGCAGCCATAGAAATGCCCTAAGCTCTGAAGTCTGTGACATTCTCTGAAGTTTTCTTCGGAGTCATATTTGGAGCTTAGGCACTGGCTTTGAAATTTTGGGTTTCGGGGCACACACCCCATGGGTGCCCCCCGTGAACCCGCCTCTAGACCCCACTGCCTGATTGTGGTGCGAACGCACACCTTGTAATCCAGATTTCATGGCTGAAGACCGTATTGTAGACACCTTTAATGGGGTCTACAGGAAATCCAGATTATAGGTCCTGAAGGATCCATTTAATCTGCATTTTCATCATTTGTATAGGTGGAAACAAATGTGGCTCTAATGGGGTCTACAGTGGAAATGGGGTCTTACTGCTCTGAGCCTAATGGGTCCTTAAGGGGTCCTTAATGGGTACTGTTAATGGGAAAAAACCTATGGTGGACCAGATGAGGGCACCATTTTAGGAGGGGGAGAGGCCTCCGCTTTACTCTAAGGCTGCATTCCCACTTGATTTAAAATCCAGATTGGACTATTTTAATCCAGATTCATGACCAAGTTTGCATTCTGGCTGTCTGCATTTGCCTGAGGATAACATGGGCTGACTAAATGGAGGCTGGTGTTTTTTAAAGGTTTTCCTTTCCCCTCCTCTGCAATCACTAGATAAATGTACCTCTGGCAAACAGAGGCTGGTGTTTTTCTAAAGTCTTCCTTTCCTTGTAATTGCAGTCTGTTCAAAGCAGGCATGGCAAGAGGACGGACCAGACCCTCCCAGATGTGAAATCCCACCCATCCATGGCAGGCATTGGCCAAAAGCATATGGGGAGGCAGTCTGAAAGGCTGATCTCCTCCTGGGATTGTTTGGTAGCGTTCCCAAAGTGGGGGCGGGGGGGCGGGGAGAAGCGGGCTGGTCTCCAAAATGGGACCAAGAACAGTTTTTCTGAGGACTTTTTTCCTGCAGATTTTAGCAGGATAGTCCTCATAAAGTCTGGGAATAAAAAATTAAGTGGGATTGGACAATCCCAGAAACGGACTGGATTTACATTTAATCTTGTATGGGAACAGAGGATTCAGCTGGGTGACCTTGGGTTAGTCATAGCTCTCCTCTGAGCTCTCACTGCCTCACCTACCTCCCAGAGTGTGCGGTGTGGGAAGAAGAACAGAAGGTTTGTCAGCCGCTTTGAGTCCCCTTAAATGGGTTAGAAAAGTGGGGTAGAAAAGCCAACTCTTCTTCTTCCATTTCTTTCTTTCCATTATTTTTATTTGCACATTTTATCGGAGTGTTTTGCAGTGTATGTGGTAAGGTTCACGCCACATTCAGCAGATGCAAGTCCACATGGAGCCACACCTGTCAGACGGAAAGGATTATACTACTTTATTTTCAAATCTCAGGCTAGTTTCACTGTATAGCAGGAAATGGAGTAAAATATATCATAAGTAATAAAAAAAAGGATTTATTTAAATAGACCACATTATGCTATTTTAAAATTGGGAAAATTTACCACCTGGAAGCTCACACACACTCCAGCATGAGGGAAATAGAATTGTGTCCATTGTTTTAAATTTTCAGTTTGGGGAGCTGTGTTCCCTGTTGTGAGTTTTAGGGATGTTACATAGCCAGGAGCGTTTCTGGCCACCATTCAGAAGTTTCTATCTGATTTTTATTGAGCCCATTCATCCTATCTCCTAGCAAAAGCTGGCTTGCTTCTGCTTGTGATTTTATTCATTTGCCTCAGGTACAAATCACTGTGCTATTGCTTGCACACACTACACAACTTTTACAGAGGAAATCCATGTAATAATCCAAAGAGTCCTAGATTAGTGCGACAGGCACTTTCTGACTTCTCAGCACTACTAATCCTACCATTTAACGCTCTACCATTGTGATCTGCGGAAAGATATTGGATAGGTGGGACAGAGATATACTTTTAACTTCTATTACTGAGTTAATCTTAGGGTACTTCCAGACAGAAGCCTTTTAAGTATAAAGTATACAGATTATACTTGTTCCAAACCCACTGGACACTCGGTTCCTCTGTTCGTCACCGATAAGCTAAGCCACAGATGGTGTATTTGCAGCACTAGCTAGTAGTTATAGTGAAAAATGATAATTGAGCTGTGAAAAATAATTTCTAGCTGATAGCAGTGACCTGAAAACACGAAACTAGCTTCAGTGGAGGAAGAAGTCTGTTTCATCTTGGTATTGCCTACTTTAATGGATAGGAGACTCAGGGAGACTTTCCCAGCCTACACTGTCCTAAAATCTGTTTATTGGAATTATGAGCTGAATCTGGAAACTTCAAAATGCACAGTACAATTGTAGCAGGACCCATAAGTTGCCTCTGTTGCACTATGAATGCACCTCAAAGGGAAAAGAACAGCATGACCTTTGTTATTATCTTTGTTATTAGATATGATCTGGCACTCTACACATGCTCAGACATGCAGAATCTTTCAAACTGCCAGTTAATCCTTAGGGAGGAGGAAATAAATGAGGATGGCTACAATTACTTTTTATTCAAGATAGGTTAACCCAAAAAGCAATGTTTATTACGGAAACAAAATTAAACTAGAGAATTAATAACGAAGGTAGGCATCTCAAATGGTGGCATCAGGTCCACAGTAAGGACAAAATGGAGGAACCAGGCGGGTAATTAACCAATCAGATTCCGCTGCTGAGTAAAACTATGGAACTCCAGTCCTGAGTTAAACTTGAAATGCTCAACTGTTTGATACCGAGCCCAGTTCAAGGTGTTGACGCTAACCCATATAGACCTGTCTGTATACTGAGATCTCAAGGAGAGGGCCTTCTTGTAGTTCCTTCTTTTGCAGAAGTATAAGGCATAGGGACATACCAGAGGGCCTTTTCTGTGGTGGCCCCTAGACTTTGGAACAGCCTCCCTCTTGAGGTTCGCCAGGTGCCTACATTGTATATCTTTCGGCGCCTGGTGAAAACGTATCTTTTCAACCAGGGTTTTCCCATCTAAATAGCTTCCACAGGGTGCTGTCCTGTTAGCGAGGGGGAGTAGATGTGGGAAGGAGGGAGGGGGTGATATTTTAAATTATTATTTCTTTTTATATGTTTTATTCTTATTGTAAGCCACCCTGGGACCATTTGGTGAAGGGCAAGATTAAATAAATAAATAAATAAATAAATAAATAAATAAATAAATAAATAAATAAATAAATAAATAAATAAATAAATAAATGTAGTCAATGGCTCTGCTGACACTACACTAGCGATGCTGCTCACCTGCGTCAGTAGCCAGTAGAGGCAATCAAGCTTATGAGGCTTATGAGTGGCTTATGAGGCTATTTCCTGTGTTTGATGACCCACCCCCCCAAAAGTCTTCAACAACACAGCTGGGGAATAAAAGTTCCTGAGCTATGATGTTATCACAGCAGGGGGCAGCAGATGGCATGTGAATACCAGGCTACCATTTTAGAAAGAGAGCTTTAGAAATGTAGCACTATTCACTAAAGCGGAGAGAGTGCTACACTATGGCTGCGTTCCCATATGGGCTAAAATCCAGACTGGATTCGGACTCAGGAACCAGGGTTCCCATTATACTGGCCAGTAGTCCGAATTCGGGAAGCCCCATTCCCGTGCCAGTTGTTTCCCCCCAGATTTTCTGCGAAAACCCCTGTAGAAATCCAGGGGGACGACGACCCTTTTTAAACAGGACTTTTTGGTGGTGGTGGTGGCAGGAGTGGCGTGGTGCTTCCAGCTCCTTTTTGTGCCAGTAAATGGCAGTGGCGGTGGCAGGAGCAGGGAGGAGTTGGCAGATCGAACTTGATCTGCTTGTGAATATGTGCACAAGCAGATCAGCGGACTTGGAAGCACTGCGCCACGCTGCTCACCACTTAGTGCATTCCCCCAGGTCAGAAATGGGAACGCCGAAATGCATGCTGGCCACTGTTCTCGCAACCTGCACAAGATCCAGACCAGAATAATCCGTAAATGCACTAAGTGGGAATGCGCCCTTATAGAGGTGTTCACCCTGTATGTTACGTTTACTTTTGTCTGGCATCCTGATCCTGACTTAGTATTACAATATGAGTGGTGGTCAGCAGCTGTTCCGTACCCTTCTCATTGTAGATGGTGAATACAATGACAGACAGCTGTGAATTAAATTGCCTGCCATAGGAATCAGACCTCATGGGAATGACATTCATAAACTGCTCCCCAAATTGAAGCTTCCTTTACAAGGGCTGAAGTGAAGCAGGAAGATCTGCTGATCACCGAGCCGGCCACCATTCTTAACATTCCTATACATATTGGTACTCTGCTTTCAGCCAACTGCTCATGAAAGCCTCCATGTGCAGAATTAAGCCTTATGAATGCCGTTGAAAATCTGCTGTGAGCATGAGTTGGCTCTGAACCAAGGATACAATGAAATTTGAAATGGAGCTCCGGGATCTGTCAACCTAGATGAAATCCTTATCCAAATTCTGGTCCTTTGATTTGTTAAGTTATGTCTTAATGATCTGCCAGCTTCTAAAGCAAAAAAAAAAAGTCCTAGATTTGATGTTAGTTTGGTGCTTTATAAATAAATGTAGACTGACAAATTATTGAGAGCACAACTATCAGAGCACTGTAGAAGCCCAACTGGAAGTCCCAATCTATGGGATCAATGCTGCGCAGAAGGCTCAACACATTCAGCACAGTCCAAATCAATACACTTGTTTTAACATCCTGGAAATGTGCTGCTTATTGAGCTTTGCTACTTGTAGAGCCAAATCCCTTCATGCAGCTGTCTGAGCGTAAATGTGCTTTTTGGCACACATAGGATACTGGCAGAATTCCATATGTTACAGTAAACCTGCTGACAGTTAATGGGCTTGCTATTTCTCTTGCATGAAGCACCACTTCCATTCTAATTTTGGATCAGTTCATATGACCCTGGTTGCATGGCGACATATGCTGGGAATGAATTCTTATTCAATATGGCTGCACACCCTGTGATCAGCCACTCAGCTCGGTGGTCAACAGCACAGTGCTTATCAAACCGAATATCATGACTGAATGTGCAAAGCATTTACAGCTGGACAGTCTCTTTAGGAAAAGATCTGGAAGCAACAGCTAAAAGTTTTAAAGCAATGGTTCTCAACCTGTGGGTCGCGACCCCTTTGGGGTTGATCTGCTCTTACACAGGGGTCGTCTAAGACCATTGGAAAACACATAGGAACCGAGACATCATCACGCCAACCCCCATCACATGCACCCCATACAAATACAGTAGAAAGCAGCTACTGTGTAGAAAGCAGCAGTATTGGAGGTAAAACGACACTGTTATATTCAGCTGTAGTTCATATGAAAATACATCCTGCATATCAGATACTTACATTACGATTCATAACAGTAGCAAAATTACAGTTATGAAGTAGCAACGAAAATAGTTTTATGGTTGGGGGTTAGGGTTAGGTTTGGGGGTCACCACAACATGAAGAGCTGTATTAAAGGGCCTGGCATTAGGAAGGTTGAGAACCACTGTTTTAAAGGAAGAAGTTCCCAGCATTCCATGGTCTTTTGTACAAACACCACCTCCAACCCACCATTTCCTGTCTTTCCTGTACAGTCTGTAACCTGGGATAACTGCATCCCATTGGTTTTCATCAGTCTACCCAGTGTTAGTTACTGCAATAATTTTATTATCCATCGCTATTGTCCAGCTTCCGGCATCTGCTGCACTTTCTGCCCGTGTGAAATCTTATGACTGTCTCTTACATCTTTCTGCTTGAATACTATTAAACTAGTTTCACATTCAACCCAATACTATGTGCATAGTTCCAGCTCTCCTTATTCAAATGTACATTTTCTCGAATTGAATGGTGCCCAGCTCCCCCAGGGATCAGTTTTAATGCTGCTCTGTAACTTTTTAAATATTAAGCACCAGCAGTTGGGTTCCATCTTTGTTCCTTTTGTAAAGTTTTAACTTGTTCCCCAGTTTCTAACAAATCTAAAACCTCCCTCTCAACGCCACTGCCTCAACCATGCCTTGAGGCTCCTGAGCTTCACCTAGTTGGCCCTGGGCATAGAAGAGGTGGCAGTTCTGAGAAGAAAACCTTGGAGGCTCTGGACTTCTCTTTAACTTTACTTCCAGGGCCCCCTGCTTAGCCTTCTCAGTGTCAGTGATGCCAACATGTACCGTGATTACTGGCTCCCTCCACAGCATCTAAATAGATGCCACATGGTGTCTGCAACCTTTGCACCCAGCAGCCAAGTCACCATGTGGTCAACACGCCCATCAAAAACTTGCCTCTCTATATTTGTAATAATCAAGTCCCCCACTATAAGAAGCCGCTTCCCTCCCTCTACCCACGGAGGAGCATCCTCAAGGATTCCAAGAAAGGTAGCCTGTCCCTCTTGTTCAGCCTGATGTCCTTGCCATTTGCAACCACAAGGCAGTTGAAGGACTGCCCACCGTTGAGTGGGAAGGTCCTCCTGCATTCCCGAAGGACTCTCTCTCTGCTTCTCCAGGCCCACTAACTTGGCTTCAAGGGAAAAAATACATTCCCTGAGTGACAGAAGCTCATTATACTGATCACACACTAGGGATCTGCATGAATACATTTTTTGCATTCGAATTCAAAATTCAAAAATCCGTATTTTCAAAAATCCGATTTGAATCCGGATTATCCAGATCTGTATTTTTGAAAATCCGATTCAGACTCGAACATATGAATGTCGGGAACACTCACATCCAATTTTCTAATCCGTTCACGTCCCGTTTTTATCGCGTTTGCATTTCGTTTACATCCCAGATTATAAGAGCAAATAGACCCTATATTTGGATCCAATATACGATGATGAATTCAGTCGAATTATTGGAAAATCCATATCGGATTTTTAAAAATCTGAATTCCATTTGAATTTGAAAATCCTCGAAAATCTGATATGAATTCGAATGCCAATATTTGTTGAATTCAAATCAAATTTTTGAATATCTGTGTACATCCTTAGCACACACCCACGACTTCTGTCCTGTGACCCTTGAAAGCCCCCTCCTCCTGATTTATTTTTGCTGCACTTTAAATTGTTTTACTCTTTAAAATTACTTAAATTATTATTTTAGTTGTTATTACTATTTAGATTCTTTTCCTTTGAATTATTTAAATTATTCCTTTAGTTTTTATTACTTTTTACGATTTATTTTTCCTTGTTGCTACTTATTTAAGTTATTTGACTTCATAAACTTATTTTTACTTTATATTACAAATTTATTTTATTTTGTTATTTTTTTAAAAAATCTATACTTCTAGTCTGTGTTGCAGTATTTTTGATATGCAGCATGCTCCTCTGGGGGTATTTTTCCACTAGAGGTAAGAGCCCTTTTAAGAGCCCATTAGGAACCCAATGGATACCTGATTGGTACCCATTGGGAAGGTCCTGTCCCCACCTGGACCCCATTGAAGGCCCCATCTGCAAGGCCCCATCCCCACAAAGGCAGGGCAAATCCAGATTTAATGATCCCTCAGGCCCTTAAATCTGGATTTTCTGAGGACCTGATTAAAGGTGTCCACAATGGGGTCTTCAGGCATCTTCAAGATCCGGATCTCCAGGAAGACCCCCATCTTAAATATCCCAATCTTCAAGATCCGGATCTTTGAGTGTGCCTGGAAAAAAAGGCTAAGTCGCTAACAACTTCAAGCCCCTACACCCTCAAATCATGTTCTTAGGCAAGTTTCGGGGGGGGGGGGAACCCATCACTTCAAGCATCTAAACCAGCAGCTGGAGTAAGTGGCCAACATCCTCTCCAAAATCCAGAAGATCCACCCCAAAAACTTACCAGAGCCCAAATACCTCTTCCAAATCCATGTTACCTTTCCCTTGTCGTCAGGAGAGCACTTTTAAAAATACATGCCAAAAATTATTTTAAAAGTCAAAGTTCTCACCCTGATTCAACGGAACAAGACATTTGAATAGCATTTGAATATACGATAACATGTGCATTCCTACTGCACTGCACCAGATATGTGCCCAGAGACTGGAGGCTACACAGAATGTACAGCACGGGTGGGGCACAGCATGCTAGTGAATCTAGCAGCTGAACGGTCTTCATGCCTGGCCCCCTCCAAGGCGCAGAACCTGTTGGATGCCTAATCTGAGGCATGGAGCGAGGACGGAGATCTCATGGCAGGCCCAAGGCTGAAAGCACCTTGTAAATACAAAAGTGTTATTGTAACTTTTATTGTGATTACCTGCAGCCAGTTTGTTATGAATGTTTCACTGATTAGACTCCGGCCGTTCTCTGTGGCCTTATTGGTTGCAGGACAACATCTGACAGAAGGTAGTCAGCTGGGTAACCTTGGGCTAGTCACACCTACCTCACAGGATGTCTGTTGTGGGAAGGAGAACAGAAGGTTTGTCAACCGCTTTGAATCCTCTTAAGGGTGAAAAAAGGGAGGTATAAAAGCCAATTCTTCTTCTTCTTGAGCCAGTTTGGCCTTGTGGTTAGAGTTCTGGACTCATATCTCATAGTCACCAGATTTGAATCCTCACCCCTACACAAAGGCAGCTGTGACCTTGGGCTAGTCACAGCTCTTTTTCTCACAGCCCCTTGGGCTAGTCACGGCTCTTTCCCACAGGTTGTCTGTTGTGGGGAGAAGCATAGAAAGCTTTGTCAGCTGCCTTGAGTCACCTTAACTGTGGGAGAAAAGTAGGGTAGAAAACCAATTCCTCCTCCTCCTCCTTCAAGGTCTAGTTTGCAAAACTCTGCTGAGGAAGGGAGCTTCAATTTCCGTCCCTGTAGCTGAGGAAATAAGACAATTGCCTGTGCTAATCCTGTTCGACTAATGGAGAATTGGGTAGATCCAGGGCATATCATGGCAGCCAGGGGGCTGGAACCTTCTCTAGGGAAAAGTACCATAAAGTCTAGTCATCATAATCTAAATATATATTTAGGAAAGGGGCCTATATTCTTTTGAGAATAGAGAACAAATGCCTGTAGCATGATTTAAAAGTTGTTGCCCTAATTTTTATCTTCTGCTGGCTTTAATTAAGCACTGAGTTAAAACTGTAAAGCAAACAGAAATTCCGGGATTTCCTTTTTAAATATAAGGGACTTCACCCACCAGTGATTCCCTCCCTAGGTGTGCGATACACTAAGGCTGTGAAAGTGGCAGAGCCAGAGACTCACTGCTGAAGCTACAGGCCCCACTCGGGGTCTGTCAGAACAGTTCATTGGTTCTGTGCCCCTGGAGAGACCCACAGCGCAGACTTTTACAGCAGCAAACGATGCCAAATGCCCCATTACTGTGCCAGCACAGAATGCCCCATGGACACTGGAACCAGCACAGGAAGGAGAAGCCCTGCCAAAGTGTGCGGAGTGCGAGCATCACCTACCTGTTCAGGCTCCTGGTTCAAACTGGGTAGGCCCCAGGTGCGGGGCTTGCCAGGGCATAACTGCAATGTTCTGCGCAGGTGCACGCTGCAGCCTGCAACTGGCTGTGACGTGCACCTGTGCAGAACACCTGGGGCCTATTCGCACTTGGCCTTTTTCTGGCGTATATCTCAGGATAGGGGTCTGTGGTCCACATGCTAATGCAGACTCTGGCAGACCTCACTTTGGGCCTGCTGAAGCCTGCAGTAGCATAGGGACAGCAAGTCCCTATTCCAGGATATATTCCAGAATAAAGCCAAGTGCGAATAGGCTCCTGGTTTGATCTGACAAACCCTGCCTCCAGGGCCTAGCCAGTTTGAACTAGGTGTTGTGCACAGGGAGCTGGGGTGGCGCGGACCCCTGGGAGGGGCTGGAGGCACCCAGGAGGCACCCACAGGCTGTGGCCGGCCCAACTGGGGTGGCTACAGCCCATGGGACGCCAGGACGCGCCTAGCCTCGCCCCACCACCGAAAGGGTCTGCCAGCCAGAGCTGTCTGGCAGGGAGAGTGTGAATGCTCTCCCTGCCGGACAGCTGTGGGACATCTGGGGCCGGGTTGGTCCGGGTGTGGAGCACGATTTCGTATTAAGTATTAAGGATCCAAGTAGAAAGCCCCAATATCTTGAGGCTGCTAAAAGCAGACAATGAAAACATTAAAAGCACAAGAAAGGGGACAAAAACAACCACAAATATAAATTTAAGCAAAGCAGTAATAAAAGCAGTTTATTTAATGCTCATTGTCACCTACATTTTGTTTGTGTGATTCTGATCTCCCAGTGACATCTAAAACATTCTACTCGTATACATTTGTGTGATAAATGTATATTGCAGCAGGTGCTTACAAATGAAAAGGATTAATAAACCTGGATAAGAGGCAAACAGGTAGAAGCCAGCAGTCTGATGAAAAGCAACCCAATACTAGTCAATACAGCTCATTTTTGTTTAAACTGTCTGGCAGCCACATTTCGGCACTTGGTAGCAAAGAGCGGCAGATACTCAGGCTTCATGCAAAGCATGTTGTCCATCCCTGAGTTATTGGCCTTTCCTTAATCTCAAAGGCATTATGAATGTTTGCAGATCTGGTTCTGGCTCATTAACAACCATAAAATGCCATCATTAGAAACTTGCAACAGAGCTATATGAAAAAGGTTCTGTCAAGCAGCATCTCCTGGAGTGTCTTCCTGTTTGAAGGACAATATTTCAAAAACATTGGAATTATGAGGCAATTTTCTTATCTCGGCTCACAGTCTTTGAGAAATATTAGGCCTATTCACACAAGGGCCTCTGTAGGCCAGCCCTGGGACAGAGCTTCTCCCATTGAACTGGGTGTTGTACGCAGGCAAACAATGCCACAGATGGGAATCGCGAGCCCCACGCCCCAGGGCCTGTCATTCTGATCTCGACCTCCGAAGAGGTAAGTTGCACACACATGTCTTGGGAGCGGCATGGTCCCCTGGGTGGGGGTGGGGGCTCAGGGGGTCCCTGTGAGCTGCAGCTGACCCAATCGGGTTGGCTAAAGTGTGTGGGACACCAGGACGGGCTGGGATTAGATTGTTTGCCAGTGGGCTGACCCGGCCCTAGTGTCTATGAAAGCTCATGCCACCAACCCTTCTCCAGTGGGCCCCCTGGCATCTGAAGAAGTAGACGTGCCCATTGCCCCCCCGGCATCTGAAGAAGTAGATGTGCCCATTGAGCCCCCTAGCATCTGAAGAAGTAGACGTGCCCATTGCCCCCCCGGCATCTGAAGAAGTAGATGCGCCCATTGGCCCCCCTAGCATCTGAAGAAGTAGACGTGCCCATTGAGCCCCCTAGCATCTGAAGAAATAGACGTGCCCATTGAGCCCCCTAGCATCTGAAGAAGTAGATGCGCCCATTGCCCCCCCTGGCATCTGAAGAAGTAGACGTGCCCATTGCCCCCCCCGGCATCTGAAGAAGTAGACGTGCCCATTGAGCCCCCCCCGACATCTGAAGAAGTAGACGTGCCCATTGCCCCCACGACATCTGAAGAAGTAGACGTGCCCATTGCCCCCACGACATCTGAAGAAGTAGACGTGCCCATTGAGCCCCCCCCCCCGACATCTGAAGAAGTAGACGTGCCCATTCCCCCCCCGACATCTGAAGAAGTAGACGTGCCCATTGCCCCACCTGGCATCTGAAGAAGTAGACGTGCCCATTGCCCCCCCTGGCATCTGAAGAAGTAGACGTGCCCATTGCCTCCCCTGCCATCTGAAGAAGTAGACGTGCCCATTGAGCCCCCTAGCATCTGAAGAAGTAGACGTGCCCATTGCCCCCCCCCCCCGGCATCTGAAGAAGTAGACGTGCCCATTGAGCCCCCTAGCATCTGAAGAAGTAGACGTGCCCATTGAGCCCCCTAGCATCTGAAGAAGTAGACGTGCCCATTGAGCCCCCTAGCATCTGAAGAAGTAGACGTGCCCATTGCCCCCCCCCCCGACATCTGAAGAAGTAGACGTGCCCATTGCCCCCCCGGCATCTGAGGAAGTAGACGTGCCCATTGCCCCCCCTGGCATCTGAAGAAGTAGATGCGCCCATTGGCCCCCCTGGCATCTGAAGAAGTAGACGTGTCTATGAAAGCTCTTGCCACCAACCCTTCTCCTGTTAGTCTCCAAGTGCTACTAACTAAGTTGCAGGCCTTTTCAAATTAGACTAACACGGCTATTTCTCTGATATTGATCTAAAATATTTGGTTTTCAAAATATACTAAACAATGCCTCTTATACCAACATTGAAATTTTTTTTAAGTCCATACAATTTGTATTTGCTTCATCTGACATTGTGCCGTAGAGTTCACTGGAGTCCAAACTAATCAATAGGAGAAATGAGGGTTTGTGGGCTGTCACATAACATCTGAGAACATCAGATTCCTGTGCGCTGAACTATCAGCATTCCATCAGTGAGGCCTAGTCAATAGAGTTACGGATTACCATTATTAAGCAATAGAAGGGAAACACTTGCGTGTTCAAACACATCCTTCTTGAGGCCTAGTGGGAACTTGCATCCTTATTTACCAGCCATACTCTTTCTGAATTGCATTCCTAATTCTGAGCATCCCGTCAAAAGGAACAAGGGGATGAATCAGTTTTGACCGCAGGTGTGTTTTGTGTTGTATTTTTAAAAAACTGAAATAATTTCAACCAAAATCCCTCATGCAACTAAAAATGCTTCTGCAGTGAACAGAATTGTGGAGGATAGCAGGTTGCAGAAGAAGAAGAGCTGGCTTTTCTACCCTGCTTTTCTCGCCCATTTCAGAGGACTCAAAGCAGCTGACAAAGGTTTTCTATTCTTCTCCCCACAACAGAACGTGGGGCTGTGAGAGCTCAGAAGAGAGCTGTGACTAGCCCAAGCGCAACCCAGCCGGCTTCATGGGGGAGGGCGGAATCAAACCCGGTATTCCCAGATAAGAGTCCGGCTCCCTAACAACTAGACCAAACTGGTTCACAGGGTAAAGTAAAAATTCTTTGGAATCTAAAGGTGAGTCGTCTCTGGATTGCAACCTGAAACTCTCTAGTACATACACTGAATAAGTTGGTATGGTAATATAGTAAAAAAGATAAAATCTGTATCAGGTAAAAATAATTAGAAAATACATGATAAAATAAAGCTCCCCTTCCTTCCCAGTAGGACTATGGGACAAGGATATACTGGAAAGGCATTTTACTGGGGACAGTCGTTCTTCAGCCCAGTACCTGGTGGGCTCAGTGGCTGCTGCCCGGCACAGAACCAAGTGGAGGGAAACTGAGGCCTATTCGCACTTAGGCCTCTGGGGCACAAAGTATCTGTAGCAGAGTTGTCCTAATTGCATACTAGGGATGTGAAGGGATATTTGGAAATTTGAAAATCCAATTCGAATTTGACAAATATCAACATTGGAAACCGAACTGGATTTTCAAAAATCCGAATTTCTGAATTTGATTGAATTTCAAATTTTTGGAAATCCGAGATGGATTTTTGAATAATTCAGCTGAATAGATCCGTTTATATCGCATCCGAATATTGGGTCTATTCATAACACGGGATGACAACAGGATGCAAACGGGACAAAAACGGGATGTGTGGAAATTCGCAAATTGGATACAAATGGTCTCAACATTTGAATCATTCGATTCAAATCAGATTTTTGAAAATTCGGATTTTCAAATTTTGAATATTTGAATCGAATTCAAATGCAAAAAGATACATATGTGCATACCAGAGGCCTAAGTGCCAGTAGCCCTCAGGATGACCGGTTCTTGTCAAATCTTGCTGAGAGAATTCTCCCCACCCTCCCAATCGCCAAGACAAAGTTTGGTTTAAAGATTATACTGTAAAATATTTTTATTTCATAAAAATAAATAAATAAATCCTCCCAGCCCTTGGTCTAAATCTTGCCTGGCTTGCTGATGCTGGGTTGCTGACACTGCGGAAGTGGTGAATCTGTTATATTTTGTTTGTTTGTTTGCATTTTTACCCTGCCCTATACCCCAGGGTCTCAGGGAAGGTCACAACATATAAAATGAGCACATTAAAACCAATAACATATTAAACATATTAAATCATGGCAGTGTCTGAATGTGTGGAGGAAAAGGCCATTCCTTTACTTAGCTAAAGAGGGTCATCTTCACAGCTCATCTAAACGCAAGTGAAGGTGCCTGACACACCTCAGGAAGGAGACTATTCCACAGTCTGGAGCCCCATCTTCATGGCATCGTTATCTCGAATTCAAAACGAATTGAGTCCTCACAGTTCAGACGGCAGTTCGGCTTAACACGCTTCTTCCGTGTTAAACCACGTTATACCGATTTGAAATAAATCCTGATTTCAACAGCTCTCACTCCGGAACATGCCCTTGATACGTGTTTCATTTTTTACTGTGTGGACAGTATCATTTTCTGGGATGAGATTCCATGTCCAGGCTGTCCCGCCCCCAATCGCACTGTAACCAATGGCTTGTCCGTATTCGAGGCACGTCATGTTTAGGATTCCCTCCCCCAATAGCTCGCTTCCAAAGAGTGATTCCATTGAAAGAATCCAATCTCGAAACAGCCACTACCTCCAAAGCTACACTGTAGCGATGTAGCTTATAACAATGTTGCAGTTTTGCGGAACTTTCCCAGCCCACTCTCCCCGCTCTCCGAGTTCCCTCCCGGCCCCCGGGGGAAGAGCGAGAGAGGAGCCCCCTTCGCCCTCCCCACGGTGGGCACGCTGAGCCCGCCCGCCCCTTGGCTCTCCTCCTCTTCCAGCCTCGCACCGAGGGAAGAGCAGCCAGCGGCGGCAGCGGCGGAGCAGGGCAAACGCTGCAGCACCAGGATGGATGGATGGATGGATGGATGGATGGATGGATGGATGGATGGATGGATGGCGCGGCGGGCGCTGGAGCCACCGGCGGGGGAGGCAGGGGCGGCCCGGGCTGCGAGCGCGCTCCAGCCAGCGGGGCGAAAGGCGCCGAGAGTGCAGCAGCGGCGGTGGCAGCGGTGGAGTGGGGCAAAGCAGAGGCGGGCACCGAGGAGCCCCAGGGCGAAGCTGCCTGCGCCGCAGCACCAGGATGGATGGATGGATGGATGGATGGATGGATGGATGGATGGATGGATGGATGGATGGATGGATGGATGGATGGATGGATGCTGCTGCTGCTGCTGCTGCTGGTGGTGGTGGGAAGGGGGAGGGGAGAGAACGGGAATCCCCGGCGGAGCATGGATGACGCAAAGGGAAGGGAGGGTGGGATCCTGGGACGGAACACCAATGAGAGAGAGGGGGTGGGCAATGGGTGGGAGGACAGGGCTGCCGTCTTGACTCCCAGGATTGATTCCAATTTAAGGCTGAAATCGGAATGCCACTGAACCGGGTTAACTTGCAAGTCGTGTAAACAGGATTAATCCGGTTCACTTATTTCGGATTTCTTAAACCGAATTAAGGCATCCCATGTGGATGCAGCCTGGGAGTCACCACTGAAAAGGCCCTAGCTTGGGTGCCCACCCTTTATGATAACCTATGGATCAAAATATTGTTGTAACTGGTGACCCAGTTTGGTTTTTTCGTTAGCATGTCAGACTCATATCTGATAGTTTCCTGGTCTGATCCCACGCTCCACCACAGAGCTAACTGGGTGACCTTGGGCTAATCACAGGTCTCTTCTGAGCTCTCATAGCCCCACCTACCTCACAGGGTGCCTGTGGTGGGGAGAAGAACAGAAGGTTTGTCAGCCACTTTGAGTCCCCTTCAATGGGTGAGAAAAGTGGGAGTATAAAAGTAAACTCTTCTTCTAACTTTTGTCTTGGTATTTATTATTTTATTCTGCTCTGACAACACTCCCATTTTTATTTTTATTTACTTGTCATTTTATTGAATATTGTTATGTGGTTTGCATGTGCCTTTTGTAGAGGAGTTCTATAAAGCTTAAAATCAGTATTTTATCCAGTGCTACACTTTCTCATTCAGCATAACCAGCCTTTCTAAATGACACATTTAATCTTTGTGCCCCAAATATTTTTGTACATTGCCGTTGGACCATTTGTAAAAAATCTATGCCAATTCCCTTTATTTATTCCTGGTGAACATATCTAGATTGATAATATTCATGGAGTCTGGGATTACCCTCCTATCTTGTAAAGAATGATGATATAGTTCTCATGTCTGTCAAACATTAATTCTAAACAAATGAAGCAGGTATATATATATTGCATGTTGATTGTGGTGGGGATGGAGAGAACGCATTAGGTTTTTTATTTACAAATTTATTGTTACAAATTGTACATTAGAAATTCATAGCACTGCATGTTTCTGATCATGTTCACATAATCCCATAAATTCTATAAAATATTTGCCCTCCAAAAAGGTCCAATGTACCCTTTCATTTTAGGTTTCTCTCTTCCTGAATTACATTTCACTTTGTTACAAGGGTCACATTATAGGCTGCTGTCAGAGGAGGAGGACATGGTGTAATTCAACATGACACATGGCAAGCAGAGGTGTGTCGAAATACCTAAGACTATTAGATCTAGTCAACCTCCTGTTTAAGGTTTTTACAGCCACATAAATATTCCCTGAGCCGACTGTAGTCTCAGAGGGATAAATACTCCATTAGAACAATACAAGAGCCCAGGTTGGGAAAGAAGAGTGGAATGGAGAGTACTGAGTAATGGTTGCCCTTCTGGAGATACCTTCTTTTTCTCTTTCATGCACCTCAAGCCAAATGGTGAGAATTGCTTTTACATTACTAATGTTCTTCGAAGTAATAGAGAGAGCCCATATGGATAATGTCCAGGAGCTTTCTGAGGGTTTCTGGGTAAATGCAATTGGGTGCTCTGCCTCTGCCTTTTTTTGGGGGGGGAGGGCTACAGATTATATTCTTAGAGCCTTTGGCTCTTACTACTTGCCAAGTCCATATTAAATAAGATGAGGAGGGGGAGAGGGAGAGACACTTGGAAACATTGTAGGAATTACAAAGACCAAGCATCTAGCTCATAATCCTTGAATAGTCCAGGGCTAATACTAGGTGCCCTGCATTACATACTTCAGCAGGTGAACAGGGGTCAGACACTGGGCCTCATGGAACATGTGAGATTTCCCCCACAAGATCATCATCATGCTTAAATCACATGCTTCCCATGGAAAGCACACCTTTTCCAAGACATGTTTGATTGCATGAATTTGCTTGGCTTTCTGTGACCAGCAGCGTGCTACCAGAACCTGTAGGTGGTAAGATGGTTCAAATGATGGCACTCTAAGGGCCATGCATGTTTGGTCTGGTACTGAACATGGACTTGGCAACGGGCATCCCCATGCATTTTGGATTTGGTCCACGGAAAGCGGACCAAATCCCCCCAAACCATGCCAGACCAGGACCAAATTTGGTACCCAAAAAAACAAGTCTCGGCATGGTTTGGGGTCCTGGCACACATTGCTTGGTGAGCCGAAACTGGCATGGGGATTGTGCCTTTCTGGGAACACTCTGTGTGCATAGATACAGGCAGCTGGCCCACTGGTTGGTGTGAAAGTGCCACGGGGGAGCAGTCTCCTGAACGTTCCCAGCAGTAAACCAGTTGAACTGTCTGCTATGGAGAGTCCTGGACCAGGGCAAATGTCCCATGGAATCCAGTACCACTTCATCAGGCTCCCAAAAACGGGTAGCTGAATTTGTCATGCTCCACAAACACACCATACTGCAACTTTAGAGGACAGTGAGTTTTCCTCCCCAGACCATCAAGTGAATGAGTGCCAGTGTGATCTCTGCTTGCTCTACCCTCCTGGCCCAAATTATTTGTTTACTTATTAACTTATTAATTTAAATTTTTCTCCTGCCCTATACCCAAAGGTCTCAGGTGGGTTACAACATATAAAATGAACCCATTTAAACCATAACGTATCAAACATATTAAAACAATATGTGGTTCCTGCAAAGGTTCAAAGAGGAAAGAGGGGATTCCCTTCCTTCTTTGTTTTGAATGAGCTGCTCAGGATAGAGCGGAGCCAAAAAAAAGATTCCCTCTGCTGATTGCTGTAACAATGTAATGTATCTTTTGTAATTTCAGTGGTATTCATAGAAAGGGAAATCTATGTTCAAAGATCCAACACTTTTTTTATCTCTGGGACTCTGGCATTGCAGGGATGAGAAGGATGGGGTGGGGTGGGGGCAGACCTTCCCAGATGTGAAATCCCACCCATCTAATGCTGTGCTGACAGGATGTGGGGGATGTGGGGGGGGGACAGCCCAAGAGGCAGATCTCCTCCCCAAATAGTCCAGTAGCATTCCCATTGGGGGAAAGAAAAGCAGGCTAGCTGCCAAAACAGGACCGAGAACAGTTTTTCCGATAACTTTTTTTCTGTGGATTTTAGCAATATAGTCCTCGTAAAGTCCGGGAATAAATATTTAAATGGGATCGCATGATCCTGAAAATGGACTGGATTCTCATTTAATCTTGCATGGGAATGCATCCAGAGGGAAACTCATTAAGTGTGTCTGATCACAGCTCCTAACTGATGAACAAACTCTATGCCTTTACACAATACTTTCACTTCAAACCAGTGGGCACTGGTAGGTTAATATGAAAAAACATCTCCTGTAAGTATGCTTCAATATTATAAAAACAGGTAAGAAAATTCTGCGTTGGGGAATTATTCTAAGGACAGGGTGATAGGTGTTGCTTTTATTTATTTATTTATTTACATTTCTCTCCCGCCCTATACCCAAAGGTCTCTGGGTGTCTGGTCCTTAGAATAAAGCTACCAGCTACCCAAAGATGTCCGACACACTCCAGAAACTGGCATGATTTAACAAAAGACAAGCTGTCAATCCTGAAAGGGGTACAGAGAAGCTGTAGAACTGAGCTCAAAGGGGTGGATTCATTGCCCCTTGAACCAAACTCACCCCCTTAGGCTAACATTAGGAATGAAGCTAAAGGTCAGGCTGCGGCGCATTATCAAACACTAAAGCAACAACTATTTTGGAAATTGGAAGGGGGCTGTTGGTGGAAAGACACCGCTCCCCGCCCCACCCCACCCCCAGGCTTAAGGGCTTGCTTCTTTCATTAATGAATGCTGACTCCAAAATAATTTTGCCCTCTTCTAATCCTCATTCACTTGAAGCAGAGACGTCTTTGATAGTGTCTGTCAAAAACCGTACGGGAGAAACTGCCTGCTAAGTGATTCTGCATTGCCAACGTGCCATTTTGTAACTCAAAAGATCTAGGCATGCAATATACAGTCAGACTTCAAGCGCTTCTTGCTTGAAACAAATCCTGACCAAGCAAAACGCTATTTCCCCCCTGCGAAATATTAATGATTTGTTCTAAATTTGCTGAGAATAAATGGCATCTCTCCAAACTGGCTCACTTCTGATTCCTCCCCCTTTTTGATTTCACAGATCCACTCCAGACTCTTGAACTCTGTTGCGTTCATTCAGTCATTTTAATATCCCAGGCACTAAAGAGAATGGAAGCAGGAATCAGGATTGCACTGTTAGATTGATAAACAGATGCTAAGTCGATGTGACACAGCTGCTACTGCTGAGCCAGGAAAAGCAGGTCAAGGTTATTAGGAGAGAGTGCAGAACTGTCTCATAGCTCTAAGCGAAAAGTCCCCACGTGGTTCTCATTCTCCTCTCCCCCCACCCTTCATTTTTTTTCCAATGGCAAAGAATAGCGATGACTGTCTGAGGGACCTTTTACATTATTCACCGCAGATAAAAACAAAATAAAATGCAATTCTTACTCATTTCATATCTGACTTGTAATTTTATTTGTACAGTATATATTCTGTTCATCCCAGTGCACAATTTTTAATTATAAAATTAAGCACACTTTTAATAGAAATGTTGAGTTCCTGCAAACCACCAATGTCTCAGAGTCCAATTCCTCCTTCCCTCCATCCCTCCCCAAAACTCTCTAAAATTACTGCGTAGTAAGTATAAAGTGTGTCCTTTAATCCTATCAACCTGTGAAAGTTTTTGTGGGAAATCTTCAGCTTGCGTTATCCAGAAGGTGAGATTAGATTAATTTAATGGTTCCTTCTGACCTTAAATTCTATGAAATACACAATATGATCAACCAGTGTGAGTGTTTTTCGTAAAGGCTGTTTTCATATTAAAAAGACAAGTATAAGAAGTTCCATACATATTCAACTACTCAGGATGCCACAAAAGCACAGAATTAGGAGTTCTGCGGAATAATTTAACATTCTGATTTGGGGCATGCAAAATTAAAGAAAATGTGGAGATAAACCCTCCCAACATGGTTACATATCTCCAACAAACATTTCATATATTATAGTGATAAATTCTGAGTTGAGCGTTAGAACCTAAGAACCTAAGAGGAGCCCTGCTGGATCAGGCCACAGCCCATCCAGTCCATAAGACCCTAAGAGGAGTCCTGCTGGATCAGGCCACAGCCCATCCAGTCCATAAGACCCTAAGAGGAGTCCTGCTGGATCAGGCCACAGACCATCCGGTCCATAAGAACCTAAGAGGAGCCCTGCTGGATCAGGCCACAGCCCATCCAGTCCATAAGACCCTAAGAGGAGCCCTGCTGGATCAGGCCACAGCCCATCCAGTCCATAAGATCCCAAGAAGAGCCCTGCTGGATCAGGCCACAGCCCTCCTAGTCCAGCATCCGTTGCACATGGTGGCCTGCCAATTGCCATGGGCATCTCAAGGAGAGACAAAGGCAAACCTTCTCCTGCTCACCAATCCCACCCTTAGAAGCCTCCTGCTTGTCCCCCAACCTAAAAGATGCACTCACCCATTTTGCTCTGAAATTTGATTTGCTGTCTATCTATAACCTGGTCAATGGATCTGCATTTCTAATTACACACCCCAGGCCTGTGGAATAAAGCTAACAAGACCATTCCAACTGCTTTTGATTATTCCTCTGTTGCTTTAGTATTTCCTTACTTCACTCTTAGCTAAACCCTTTGAATATTTTAGACCCTGTTTAAGTTCCAGCAGTTGTTCCTACTGTGCTTTGACATATGACACAAGGAGCTTTGTCGATGCATAATGTCAGTGTTTGTGTGTCAGCGTAGGACAATGAAGATTTCATATTTTATTATTTTAATCACAATTTAATTTTAAAAATGAATGACAGTTTGGTCACTCCACAGGTAAGTATGAGATGAAGGCTCCAACGGTTCAAAATAATGATGATTTTGTCACATGCCAGGCCCAAGAAGACAACAACAGGAAGCACCCACCAAAGCAGAAGTAAAAAAGAGAGATCTTAGACCACAAGGTGCTGTCAAGAAGTGTTTGGCTTTTATTCATAGCACAGTGTGTTTCAGCCAAAACTGGCCTTCTTCAGGCACTGTAATAATATAATTTTAAAAGACTCTTCAATGAAAAATCCTCTGAGCAACCAGACTTTGCAGTTTTTTCATTGCATCTTTTGTATTTTGCATGCCTGTCTGTTTTCCTAGAGGCAGAGAAACATTATCAAAATACTCCCACATGGGGTCTGTTTTACAGCCTGCTGCCATCATGATAAGGTGTTTCTGTTTTATAGTGAAGGATACATGCAGCAGACTTTTCCCGGGACTGCGTGGATATGTTGTTACCCTTTTGTTTTCAATTACTATTTTCCTCCCAGTCTGCTTGCATTTATACCCAGACTCCTTGACTTACGCCCCAAATTCTCACTTCATTGACCTTCTATATTTGAGCTTAGTTAAGTGTCACCAACTAAGGATGTGCTGATATCTTTGCAGTTTGAGTGTTAAGGTGTTAAGCTCTGGCCTTTTCTGGCCGGATAATTCATGCTCTGGAAACTTAAATATTAGACTACTGCAATGTGCTCTTTGTGGGACTCCCCTTGAAGGTAGTTTAGAAACTGCCTGCTAGACTACTGACTGGAAGCACATCAGACAGGTCCTAAAATAGCTGCACTGACTGCCAATTCGCTACTGAACCCGATTCACAGTGTTAACTTTGACTTATAAGACCCTAAACAACTTGGGCCCCAACACCTAATATTGACCTGCCTTTGCCTTAAGATCTGCAACTTTGTTGTACCACCACCTTCAGTAGGTAAAGGGGAGAATACTCGAGATAGGGCCTGACTATGGAATGGTATCCCCATGATGTTTATTATAAATGTACATTCAAAAGACTGATCAATGAACACCTTTTACCCTGGCTTTGGCAACCTACACTAGGCATGTGCACGGAGCCGTTTTCCACATTCTATTTGAGTTGAATAGAATGTAGGAAAATTCAGTTCCAGCCAAATACGGATGTGGGGGTATTTGTATTGGAGCATGGATATTCTTTAGAATATCCGTGCCTGGAACAAATAAGCCCTTCCCCCATCCCCCATTCCCACCCTCCCCCCATTCTCACCCCTCCCCCACTTATCTGAACACCTTGCTGCTGCCGCTGCCGCCTTCTCTGTGCCACTGCCGAGCCCCTCGAGTGCCCCCCGATGTAAGTGGGCCTCAGGGAGGTGGGCAGGAATGCTGCGGTGGTGGCCTGGGCCTCTTCCCAGTACCTCCCAGGAAGCCTGTTCGCGGTTCCAGAGGGTCCTGGAAGAGGCCCAGAGCACCACTGGAGCAGGTAAGTGGGCCTGGAGGGGGGGAGGTTTGGGGTAGGCCGGCCCATGGGGGGAGGCCCCAAGGTAATCCAGTATCCTTAGAAGCTTCTATCAAAGCTTCGTGGATGGATAGAGCTCTTTGAATAGGGCCCTGTTCAATCCATCCACGAATCTCAGAATCTGGACATATTGGTCCGGATTCCAAATGCATGAATAATTCCTGCACATCCCTAACCTACACACACTTTCAGACACTGTTATGGTTTTTAATGAGCTCTTTTAAATCGAACTGTTGTAACCCACCCTGAGACTTTCAGGGATGAGGCGGGATAAAAAAATAAATAAAAATCTCCTTTTCCATTTTGAGTCTAATTCTCGAGGTGCTCCTCTAAATCAATGTGGCACATGGCATTGGTCCCTTAAGAAACCTTGCTCCTCTCTTTGGAGCCTTTCAGAATATCTCTGCTTGAGGACAGGTGAAATACGAGCTTGTGAGCCTACGAGAGGGGGCTTGGGAGAAAATATACGTGTACTTCTCATATATCAATAACTAGAGCCCTCATCTCCCTAATCTGCTTTTAACATATTTTCCTAGAACATAATTAGAAAGCATATAATTAGCATTTATGATATTTTTGAACTTGAGTTTTTTAAAAAAGAAAGTTTTAATGAAAAAATTCTGCTTTACGTTTTAAAACCTGACTCCTCTTCCAATAGGCCTGTTTAACAACTGGGCTTTGTACCTAATAACTGAATAAATGTATTTTGATGGCAGTTATCACTGAAGACTTAGGGTGTGTCCCCATGATCAAAATACGCCGAGGTGAACCTGAGTTCGCCTTGGGCTGTTCCCTGAACAGCCTCTAATCTGGGCTACATTCGGGACAAACGACACAAATCCACGGCAAACCGCTCCCCTTTCCAACTGTTCTCGCTCCGAATTAGGAGGCAAGCACATATAACTTGATTCATGGGGATGTTCCTGGGTTATTGAGGGAGGAGTTTGACAATCAGAACATTAGCGGGCAGGGTTTCACTGTCCCTGCTGTGCACACTGCAGTCGCAACTGCTTTGGGAAAGAAATTAAGGCAGCAAAGAAATTAAGCTGAAATGAGCTCTCATTTGCCCTCTCCGGCTAAAAGCTTGCCCCTCCCCCCTTGCCTGATCACCCGACCGGCAAGGCAACCGTGGGTAAAGGGGTAGATTTTCTGCATGAGTGCTGGATCACTCATTCTCTGCCAAAAAGCTATGGTTTTCGAAGCTAGGATTTGAGACTGCTAATGGTAGTAGCTGGAGGTATGGGGGACCAGGGTCCTTTCTGCACTGGGCCTTATTCTGGATTATATCTTGGAATAGGGAACTGCTCTCTGCATGGTGGTGCAGACCATGGCCGGTCCCAGGTGAGGTCTGCAGGAGTCTGCATCAGCATGCAGAAAGCATGTCTTTATTTTGAGATACAATCCAGAATAAGGCCTAGTGCAGAAAGAGCCAAAAAGGGCACTGTTGAACTAAAGATAAGAAAATGGATCCAAGCTGCAAGGGTTTAGGGGGAGGCTGATGTGAACACGAGGCTGGTTGTCAAGTGGAGGTGTGCCTGCTGTCATGCAGACATGTGCACTTCCACTAAAGTCAAAGCCATGGCTTCAAGCCATGAGCCCCTTTGCCATTCTATTATGCCCCCCTTTTATCTTTGTTTTTTCTTAGTTATGGGTGTGTTGTGTTTTTGGAGGTGCAACCTAGATGTGTTTCACTGCACCGGCTGGGGCAGGGCATGGGGACGTCAGCCATACTTCCTATCAGGGCAGAGAGGGTGGGAGTAAAACAGAGGGTGGAGGATGTGGTTTCCCCAATGCAGGGGTTTACCACATTTGCTTGGGGACAGGTGGATTTGCCTTCAACTTGCACTCTCCTCAACCTCACGGGGGCCGTGTCTTCACGGCAACCTTATCTCGGATTCAAAACGTTTTCAATCCTCGGAGTCCGCACGGCAGTTTGGCTTAACACACTTTCTCCATGTTAAACCACCCCAAAGCGTGGTGAATCTCAATCCTGATTTCAACAGGTCTCACTCCGGATCGTATGCTTGAAACATTTTACATTTTTTACTTTGGGGACTGTACCGTGTTAAGGGATGAGAATCCATGTTTAGGGTTTCCCTCCCCCAATAGCTTGCTTCCAAAGATAGTGATTTCATCGAAAAAATCCACCCTCAAAACAGCTACTATAAAAATCCAGTCCTTAAAGCTACACTGTAGCAATCTAGCCACTTCACACCTTAATAACAATGTTGCAGTTTTGCACAATTCTAGCTCTTTGAAAGTTCTGACCTTTAAAAAAGGGAAAGGAAAGGAAAGCCCTGGAGTTTCTGTTTTAAAGGCTGTGGCTGTGAAGGGGGTTTGAGTTGCTGCTGCTGCTGCTGTGTGCCCTGGGAAATGGGGAGAGGAGGGGAAAGAATCGCTGGCTGCCGGTGCCTGTTTTTCATCCATCCAGGCAAGCGGCAGCCACCCAGCTAGGCTCCGTGAAGGGGTCTGTTATGGGTGGCACGTCCATCCCAGGAGGAAGAGGGCAGGGCAGCCCTGCAAAGCGGCTTTTAAAAAAGAGCCACTTGAGTCCCCCCCCCCCCTTGAGTCACATATGCCACGTACGATCCTCAGAATCCGGATCGAACGCAATTAAGTTAAAAGTAATGGGAACAGGCAAATTCGTGTTTGCATTCGGTTCTATTATTTCAGTTTAGGGAAAGCGAAATAAGTTTGCTGTGGGGATTCCCCCGGGGACATCTTAATTCGAATGACAACGTGGATTACAGATGCCTCGATTCAGCAGCGAAATAACTGGAGCCCATGGGGACGCAGCCTTAAACTTCCTCACCCAAAATAAATGTTTGGCCACTAGAGGTGGTTATGAGAGAAATTTCTTAAGTTTGCTCTTTTTCCAGTCCTTCCTTCTGTCTTGTAGTAAAGATCTTTTCACCTGGACTGCATCCACACTAGACCAGAACCACTAGGCCTAGTAAATGCGTTCATTGTGCCTGCCCTGGGGGTAAAAGCAGCCTCAGAGGTACCCCAGCAGCACTAGGGTAGAAGCAGAGGGTGCTTCTACTTTCTGCCACTGATCTCTGGAACAATTGGGAGGGAAACTTGGAGGCTACAGAATTTTTGTTCTTTGAAGGTCAAAATGGTGGGAGGTGACCAGTGCGTACATGCTGTGCCTCATGACCCAGTGGCAGAATTGCCAAATTATGTGGCCCTTTTACACACCTGGAAGATGGATCCTTGTTGACCACTATTGGAAGGAGCAACTACCAGATCCATTTCCTTGGACTGCTGAAGTTGACTGTAGAAAAGATAAAAATAACAACCAGAAACGGAGATGAGAGACTGGTTGGGGGAGGCATGGACTTCTGGCGACAGACTAATAATCCGCTTCGCTTCCAAACTGGATACATTTGGATAAGTTGCTAGGGTCATCTGGGATGCTTCTGCTTCCTTGCCAATGATGGGCTTCGTTTGCAAATTGTTTCAGTCTTTGTTTAAGCATAATAATAATAATAACTACAGAAGCAATTGTTCTGCTTCTAGAACATCTAACAGGGCACTTCAGCTGCATGCTGCAGTGATTTTACAGTGGTGAGTGGTGGGAGAACTGGACTGAAGATGCTAAAAAAATTGGAGTCTTATTTGCAGCCCTCATTGGACATTCCTTCAGGACAGAAAATAATAACTCCCGAACCAATTTAAAATGGACAGTCTGGATGCAACGATGGTGAAATACAAAGAGCAATAATATATCTAAATTAAGGTAATGGAAACGCAGTCATAGGGCGCCATGGTTCTCACTCTGAGCTCTATCGCGCGCCACACACACAGTTTGAAAAGCAATGGATAAACTGCAAACTTTTCGTCAGCTGTGTGCCGTTCAGGATGAATGACCCAGTAAAGCACATCAATATTTATGAGATAATCAAGGCCCGTGGCAATGCCTGCTGCTGCTTATGATTTACTCACAGAGAAGACTTACATTGGCCTGAAAGTCCACTGGACTTGCATGTGGACATAACAGTGTACATGGATGCATCCACTCGCAGAGCTGCAGGCTAATTAACTTTTGCCATCACAGCGGAGCTCTCTCCGAAGCGCCAGTATTTCATGGGTTTTGTTTTTGGATAATTCAAAGCATGATCATCTTAAGGCTACTTAGAGTTTGCCAGGCAGAGTAGTGAGAAAGGAAACCTTTTTATACCAACAGTGCCATTTTTCCAAAAACCGTCTGTGCATGTTAGAATATATATTATTCTGTGCAATTTTCCAAACTGCTATTTTCAGTTATAAATTACAGTATATCACTGCTGTTCTAATGTGGTGGTTCAGCCATTTCAAGTTAATTGTTAAGCGAGCCCAGAAATAATCTCTTACGGTGAGCTGTGAAATGAGGCTGGAAGAAAAGGAGGGGAGGAAACAGCGACTCTTTTATTACTTTGGTCATCCAGACAATCTGAAAAAATAAAACGGTAAAGTGTTGAAGTTGTTATAAGGACAAAACAATCTCAGCAGAATGCCTGGGATCCGTTTATAAATCATTCGCCTGTTAGGAGAAGGAAAAGGTGGGAAATGGGAAACAAAACCCTACGTGGGGCTGTGGTGTTAAAATCCCACAGCAGCCTGGCAGTATTACCAGCTCTTGAGTCAGACGGGCAGCCAACATCCGAGGCTCTTCACTGGGGAACTGAAGCGAGCCATTTAATAGACAAATTATCAAACAGGTTAGAGGCTGTTAATAAGGTTTTACAAGATCACATGTAACAGTCAAATGGTACAAAAGAAGAAAGTACCTTCACCTGTGCCTTCGCATTTGTTTTTATAAACCTGGCATTTCTTCACTTCTAAGGAATTTCCCTTTGGGTATTTATGTGAGACACAATCCAGTTAATAAATGTTCCAAGTCTGCCTGCCCTTTATTTTGTCTTCCCACTCGCAAGGCCAATTAACACCGATTTTTTGGAAAACAAACCAGGTAATCACACACGCACTATCTGCAGGTATTCCCTCAAATCCCTTTAACAGATTGGATTTCAGAGGATAATGAAGGCATTGCCGAAACTATTGGTAGTTTTACGCCTCCGCGTACAGACAGACTGGTCCGTCATTGAGAGTTTCAGCCCACTAAGTGAGGATCAGCAAAATGAATCTCCATATTCATGGCGTTAGGGTATTTCATGTTCATGGGGGCAGATCTGACAACCGAGCAAAGGGAATCACTGGCAGTTTCTACAAGGTACCTTGGGACTGCCAGCCATCTTCTTGGACCATGCAGTTGGCACTCTAGAGTGGGCTGGGCTCTCCTGAGCACAAGAACGACACTCAAGGGCACTGCATAGGGAGACCATTTTTGCTTGTGTCCTCAGTAGGGTGCGTACAAATGCAGTTTTCAGGAACTGAATCTAATACCCGAAAATTCAATTCGATTCAATTCGAACGTTTAAAATTCAAATTTAAGCAGATTCTATTCGGATTAAGCAAATTTGTATCTATTCGTTTGAGTTTTTAATTTGAACTGGCACTTACAAATGTTGGCAACATTCATAAATGCCTGTATGCCTGTTCCCTGGGTCCATACACATCCGTACAAATGCATACTGATGTGGGAAAGATGCGAACCTTCAAGTAAGCATCATGTACACATACGAATGTCCAAATAATTTGAACAAATAAATCTGAAATTCAAAATTTGAATCAAATCTTTAACTTCGAATTTATGGACATTCCATTCAAATTCGAATGTTCCAGATAGACTTCCTCACCTTTGCTTGCTAGAGCAGATTCAATTAAGGGAGAACTCCTCCTGGCTAGCACGCTTAGGAAACTCAATCGCCACGGTTGGCTTTTCTCTCCAAATGCTGAGCGCCATTGGTCTTAGTTTTTCACCAACACGCCTTGGACATTGCAGGACAAACAGACCTTGCTGCCATCGCCCAGGCCACAGCCACGCCTTACTTGGCCAGGTACAAAAGCCAGGATAATGCAGAGGCTTATCACAATTTCCCAACGCCATTTCATCTGCGTAGGCTGTTTACCAGAGTGAGATTTGAACAACTGGACATTATGACCAAACTGGGCCGTTATCAGGGGTTACCCTATGATAGAAGAATCTGTGTCTGTGGAGAAAATACTTTTGAAGACCTAGCACATCTGTTTCTAAACTGCCGACTATATGAGAAAATAAGGAGCTATTACATAGACCCTTTTTTAGCTAACTATAACTTTTTGGATGACATCAGGAAACTTCATGTACTGCTCAGGGGCTCGGACAGGCACTCCATTTTAAAGGTTGCACTTTTTATCCTGAAGGCAATGAAGACCTGTGTAGATTTTTATTAGATTTTAAGTTTTTGTGCAGTGCATTATGTTGTGTGTTATTATTCCTTTGTATTTTGATATGGTCAAATGGACTGATCAATAGCAATTATGTATGTTATGAATTTGAATGTCGAAATTCGGTTGATTCAATCAGATTTTGGATGCATTCGAATATTTGTGCCCATCTCTAGTTCTCAGTCCACTTCAGCTGCCACCACGTGGACAGGCAACTGTGGCTTGGTGTGGTGGCAGAGCTTGGACCGCTTCCATGGTTGTTTCTAGGCATTCTGGCTACATTCTCCCAGTATATTCTTACCCACTTATTCATAACTAAATGATTACTGAACAATGACCTTAACGCATAAATCTTTATAATTAAAATAAGTTATTGCATTAATTTAAACAAGAAAAAAATATTTAAATATTAATTTAAAGATTTAAACATGTATGCATTAGACCAGATGTTATCTGGTTTGGTTGGTCACCCCTACTGAAGGGTTTCCAGATGGGTTTTAAAAATCATGATTTTCCCAGGAGTATATTGGGAGTAACATCACAAATTAACTGTTAATATGTTTTTGATATATTTGTGGCAATCTCAATATACTCCCGGAATGCTCAGCCAACAAGGGCAGTATCAGCATTATGGAAAATCCAGCTCTTATACTAGGTTTTCTGTTACGCTGGACTGCTTATCTTGTCTGCTGTTTCCTTGTAGCTCTTGGAAGAGTACCCGTATGCAGGAAGGGAGATGGGAGGAGGAGGCGGGAGGGCACTTCCTATGTACTGGTACTTTTCTTGTATAAAATCATGCACAGTATAGAAAAGGTGGACAGAGAAAATTCTTTTCTCTATCACACAACACTAGAACCAGGGGGCCTCTATGAAGCTAACAGGTAGGAGAGTTGGATCAGACAAGGGGAAGTATTTTTTTTCACTCAAAGGGTCATCGGTTTATGGAATTTGCTGCCGGAAGAGGTGGTAACAGCTACCAGCCTAGATGGCTTTAAGGAAGGTTTAGACAGGTTTATGGATGACGGATGTATCAATGGCTACTAGAATGGATGCCCAAGTACATCTTTCAGGCTGTGGGGACAAGCAGGAGACCTATAAGGCCATTTGCTGGGATTTGAGAGCAGGAGAAGGTTTGCCCTTGTCTCTGTTTGAGATGCCCATGGGCAGTTGGTGGGCCACTGCGTGAGACAGGATGCTGGACTGGATGGGCTGTGGCCTGATCCAGTAGAACTCCTCTTAGGTTCTTATGGACTACATGGGCTGTGGCCTGATCCAGCAGGGCTTCTCTTAGGTTCTTAGGTTCAAACACAGGTAATAGGTAATAGCCCAGATTTGCCCCAAGGTTGGGGTGGTGGTAGAAAATTGCAAGATCTCAACAAGGTCCTGAAATTTCCTCTTGCTGTTTAGAGGCATCCTGGAAGTTGTGTGCATTATATGTGTGCATTGAAGATCAAGTTATAGACATTATAGACATAGAACTAAGTTTAAAAGCTTTATTATGCTCCAGGCAATTGGTGTGGTGTCCCTCATTTGTCCCTCTAATTTCCTACCTAGTACACCAAAAGGAAATAGATTATTATTTTGTGTGTGTGTGTGTGTGTGTGAGAGAGAGAGAGAGAGAGAGAGAGAGAGTCACAATATGTAGAGATTTTCTACAACAATCCAATAGAATAGTTGAAACAGAATCAATGTATAAGGATTTGGAATTGTAATATTTGGAAGTTCAGGATATTTCCTTTGGGGCCTCGCTGAGTGAGGATTAAGTATCAGCTGTTGGATAGTGGATCTCTTAAGGCTTCTCTAAGTCAAAAGGAGAACGATCCCAATCATTAGCTGCCTCCCTGTGTCAGAGGAACATGGGCTGCACTCCATCTTTGCCTTATTTCTCCTGGTTCTGTGCCAAGCACACCCCAGACAAGCAAATGGAGCTGGACTGCAATTTTTATTGCTCTCCTCTGAAAGGTAATACCTTGCCTTAGTACCCTTGGCACACAGCATTCTCATATCCATCAATCATCTTATTTGGATTTATAGCAAACCTTTCATGTGAAAGGAATCTGATGCAGCTGAAAGATACATGTACAACAGCCATTCCTTTCCTTTACTCAGGAGCAGGAGTTTTGATGGTAGATGTTTCCCTCTAGACTGTCTTCTAGTGGCAACTCATCTCTTTTCCTGTTAGAAAGAGAAGAAAGCAGTAACCTGTCTGGATGCAAGGCAATTTAGATTTCAGTCACTTTACCGTCCAAAACTAAAGAAAAATAAACCAATTACCCGTATTTTCCGGCGTATAAGACGACTTTTTAACCCCAAAAAATCTTCTGAAAAGTCGGGGGTCGTCTTATACACCAGAAATACCCTCAACGGGGTCCTGCTGGCCGCAGCTGCCAGCACAAAAATGGGGTGTGCAGCCTAAACCGAGCCTCAGACTTGGGGAGAGACAGCAGCCTTACCTGCTAATCCCAATAATGTGGCTTGTAGCTTTCCTTCTGGTGCTGACACAAGGAAAAATCCTTGCTAAACAGGTGTTCCAGGAGTGAAATATGAAGAATCCTGCCCTCATTTTCTCTTCTCTGCTTTAGAAGAGTCTGCCGCTCTAGCGCGATTCATCTCTATGACCCAGT
This sequence comes from Aspidoscelis tigris stejnegeri, assembly GCA_023333525.1. Taxonomy (NCBI): domain Eukaryota; kingdom Metazoa; phylum Chordata; class Lepidosauria; order Squamata; family Teiidae; genus Aspidoscelis; species Aspidoscelis tigris. The sequence goes on along the minus strand of JALMGA010000019.1, from coordinate 3,843,184 downwards.
AGGGGAGGGGTTGAAAGCAGAGAGGCTTTTGAAGACAAAATGATGGCAGGATTCTTCATATTTTGCTCGGTGGAACACCCCCTCCCCTACAGGGTCACAGACAAAATCGTGCTAGAGAGGCAGACTCCAAAGCTGCATTGCAGCCACAGATCTTTATGGGAGCAAGGTTTTTCCCTCTCGTCAGAAGGAAAGCTACAAGCCACATTCTTGGGATTAGCAGGTAAGGCTGCCATCTCTCCCCAAGTCCGAGGCTCGGTTTAGGCTGCACCCTAGTTTTGCAAAATCTCCATTTTAAGTAGAAAAATTGGGGGTCGTCTTATACACCCAGTCGCCTTATATGCCAGAAAATACGGTATTTTTTCATTTGGTTTCTATGCTGTTCCCTCATCTGAAGGTCCCAGGACAAGTCACTGCATTCCGTAATAACAGTATCAAGAAAAACAGAATAAATATTTATTAAAATATGATTCACATATGCCAAGCAGAACTACATTCAGAGAAAGCTAAAAGTCAAAGGTCTAGGTAAAAAGAAATGTTTTACTGAGGCAACAAAAACCATGTAATGTTGCTGCCTGGAATATCTCTAGAGGAAAGCTATCCTAAACCTGGGGGTCACCACAAAGAAGACCCTCTCACATGCCATCCTTCATGCCTCTGTAGATGGTAGTACAAGAAGAAGATCCAGTTTGGTCTAATGGTTAGGGAGCCAGATTCTTATCTGGGAGTACCGGGTTCGATTCCGCCCTTCCCCACAAGCCAGCTGGGTAAGCTTGGGCTAGTCACAGCTCTCCTCTGAGCTCTCACAGCCCCACCTGCCTCACAGGGTGTCTGTTGTGCGGAGAACAGAAGGTTTGTCAGCCGCTTTGAGTTCCCTTAAGTGGGTGAGAAAAGTGGGGTATAAAAGCCAACTCTTCTTCTTCTTCTTCTTCTTCTTCTTCTTCTTCTTCTTCTTCTTCTTCTTCTTCTTCTTCGGCCACTGTCGTGGTGCTCCAGCGTAAGACAAATATTCACACTATCATTGTTTCTAAAATCTCTAAACACACTTTTTATCTGTGCCATCCCAACCCCACCCGAAGGTTATGGAACATTGAAGTGACATGATACATCTGATTATTCTGGATGAAGAATTGTCCTAGTGGTGGATACAAATGACTGTTTTACCAAATTGTAGAGTGTTTTTGGCTATCACTTCACACACATCATTTTTTTTCCTAACATGAATTGTCATGTATGACAAATTAGGACACAAGTATTTTTAAAAAGAAAACCCTTTCAAAAATTTCATTAAACAGGAAAACATTACAAAAAGCAACACATTTGTAGTATATTAAGCTTTCCCAGATTCTACAAATGTTCTGGAGATTATGATCAGCAATGCTGAATAACTACAGCTATTTGCCTGAGCTAATGTTTTATAGCTACAGTTCTGTTTTTAAAGTAAAGGATTTTCTTCCCTCCTTTGACAACTTCTGATGTATTTCACGTAATAGAAATGATTTGAATATTAGAACTTATAAATGGATCCATTTTTCTCCTTTGTCTGTGATTTGTTTTTAACTACAAAATTATAATGTAATATTTTTACTGTTGTTATTAATCATGCTTTTAATAGCTTAGGTCTACCAGCAGAATTCCAATTTTAAAAAATAATGAAAATAGATATTCATATTTTGCTAACAAATGTTTTGTTCAGCTGATTTGCATAGTTTGCATCTCTCCCTTTGATACTGTTTTGAGCATATTCTGAGAAATGTGAAATCAAACTAGCAGCTTTGCTCCTGTATGCACAACAAAGTATGGATTAGGATAATTTATACCAGACTGGGAAAATGAAAATCTTTCACAAAACGTAGCTATGGGAGGGCCTTTTTGCACTGGGTCCTCCAGGATGGCCATGCACATACTCTAAGGCTGTTCTGAGCAGGCGCGCTGCCTACTAAGGGCAGCACGCCTGCTCAGATCGCTCCTGAGAGCAAGCGCTGCTACTGGCAGCCCCAGCCGCTCAGGAGCCGCGCAGGACGCAGGCGCACTGCATCCTGGGCGAAGACCCTCAGAAAAACGACCACACTGATGAGGTAAGGAGGGGATTGTGCGCGCTCCCAGCGGGGTGGGCTAGGGTGGGCTTTTGGCAAGCTCGCCCTGGTCCCAGAAGCAGAGATCCGCCGCTCCTGGGGCCAGGGCGAGGCGATAGATAGGAGCCCCCGGCTCACCATGCTTGGCTCCAGCGAGCCAATCATGGCGGGCGGGGGGAGGGCCCCCGTTAGTTACACTTGCGCCGTGCGGACGCATCCTAAATGGATGCGTTTTCACGGCGCAAAGCCACTTGAGATGTGGTGTGTAACTAACACCCTTTAGTCACACATTAAGTACGGATAGGTGCGGACGCATCTACCGTAAGTGTGCTTAATAGCCCCCTCTAACGCGGATGCGGCGGCGCCAAACCGGTTTTGCCGCCAAAATCCGCATTAAAGAGGGGCGTGCAATGTGGACACGCGTGGCCGGAAGAGTGCTAAAAAGGCACATAAATGCGGACACGCGTTTCCCAATCCGTGCTTAATGTGTGTTAAAGGACCTGTGTGGAAACACCCTAACAGGTGTGCATCTGTTCACAGCATAGCCGCTTCCATCCTGGTGGAGTAGCTCCAAACATGTGTAGCCATCTCAAGAAGCTGTGGTACAGTAAATCCTACTCCACAGGTTCATTAGGAGTACCCACAGTGCTCCTAGTACAGCCCCACATAGAGTCATGCACCACATTGCTCGATTGCTGTAACGATGGCCCAGTATGCACGGCCATTGCTATGACCATTGCTGTGCATTGCCAGACAGCAGCGTTCTCACGAACCCTGCTGCAGGGTAAATGCTAGGTAGGTTTGAGAGAGGGCTGGTGTTTGCAGTGCAAATGGTGGACACTGTCCCTATGTTTGTGTGGGACAATGTCCCATGGCCATTAAGTGCAAAAGGGCCTTCTGTCTTTGTTATTCGTCTTCACATTGGTAGAAGGACTGAGAACCTTGCCCAACCCATGCCAGTGGTACACAGCTAGAGCACTCAGGAGTGGCATGGGTGTCAGTGCCAAGGAAATAACACATCTCTGGCATGGACCAAACTGACTGTGTGGATCTTGACAAAAACTGAGTTAAGCCTTAGGTTACCAGTACAGTACCAAAAGTTCACAGGAAGAAACAGCAGGCCTGAGCGAGCCATTCGCCTCCCAAAATCCTCCCAAATCAAGGAGGAGCAAGGCTGCATGATGCCCCAATATAGTTCTTACTTCGTTCAAAATTAATGCCCAGATTCCTGATTTATTTTAGGACATTCCCAAAAGCAAACGTGAGTATGCTGCTTTCATCCTCCCAAATTAGAACGTGCCCCATTACACATTATGTTACCCACCCAATCCCTTTTCAGACAGTTGGAAGCAAGGTCTAGTAGTTAAGGAGCAGGACTCTTATTTGGGAATATCAGGTTTGTTTCTTTTCTCCACAGTTTAATGATGTTTTAAAGATACCTTCATAGATCCATTGGTGATTACATGGTGATGATGGTTTTAATAAAATGAAGAGTGAGTTTTAAGTGCATTTGTTGCAGCTACATTTTATAAACTACAGGCATGCGCCTATATCTGCTGGTTTTGTAACCGTAGTTTCACTTGCCCACGGTCAACTGGGCTAGCCCTCCCCACCGATCCACCCCTGCCGGTGCCATTAGGTCTCCTAGAGGCTTCCTGGAGGTTGGGGCAGTTGAAATTATGCAAAATCCCACTCAATTTCCCATGATTCCCCTGGGAAATTGTGCAAAATATGGTGGCATGCCTGTATCCTGCAACTTATAGCAAAACACCTTCTTTTTATCAAAATAATTGATGTCTTTAACCTTTGTTCCAGTATGTAATTGTACAATAATAGCCATTGGCCGCGTTCCCACTCACGCTTTAAAATAATTTGAAAATAATTTGTCCCCATTACAGATTGCCTTCCCGCACTTTCCGAGGAGTAAATCATCAAAAACTGCATTAAAAACCACTTGTTTAAACAACTCTCACTCCCATTTTTGTTGCTAACAGGCTTTAATTTTTGCTTTGGGAATGATTCAATTGTAGTATATCCTGCCCACTAGCCTGCCCAGCTGCCCTTTTGGCTGCCGTTGCTTCACCCACTGAGTGTTTCAGGCTGAGCTGCCACCGCCGCTGTCTCACTGCACTGCTGCCACTTAGCTGCTCACCTGCCCACCCAGCTACCTCCCATTTTGGCCACCTCACCCGACCGGCCTTTCAGGCTGCACCACTGCTCGCTCATCCGCTTGGCTGCCCGCCATTTTGGCTGCTGCCACCTTGCCTGGCCAGCTTTTTGGGCTGCAACCCTGCTGCCACCTTGCTCGCCCTGCTGCTTGCCCGCCTACTCAGCTGCCCACCATTTCGGCCGCTGCCATGGTGCTCCTGGGGCATGGGGAGGAGGAACTGCCTGCCTGCCCTTTCGACTGCCACCACCACCACCGCTATGCTTGGCTTTTTAAAGTGGAATTAACAACAACAACAAAATGGGAATGGGCATAATGCGTGTTTGCATCCATTTTTGTTAATTCCGTTTTTAAAATGTGGGGCCATTCCGTGTTTCAAAATTAGAACTATATAAGACACACAATATCAGGAACATATCATTTTTTTATCAATTATAAAGGTAAGTTACAATATCCAATATACTGGGAAAATCAAAAGACCGACAGATGTGTCCGTATTTCTCTAGGTGAAGTTTTCAAAGAAATTAACATTTTCAAAACTCTATTTCCCCTCCCCTAGCTTTTCCTTCCACTATATTTAAAGAAAAGCAATATTGTCTCTTCACCCTTGGCTCCCAACACTCAAACTTGGTGAGAGTAGAAATGCAAATGAGGTGTGATTCTGGTTTAGCTGCAATCTCAGCAGCAGAGGTGAGGTCTGTTTGATGTTCTGTTGAGTGGCAGGATAGAAGGAACATTATTTCCTGCTAACTGGAAGAGCTTATTAAATCCTTGAATTGAAATCTTGCTGTCAAAGGGAACACTGTCCGCTGATCCTGTAAAAAGCCTGCACTGTCAATTCTTGCTGAGCCTTAAGATGGGTACAAAACATAAAGTTAAGGTTTATAAAATGGACAGACAGTCTGAAGTTTCACTGTAAACCTTAAGGAAATAATAATGTAGGTTTGCAATGTTAAAAAAAAGGTGACTTCTAGGACTGGGATATGAGGGCCGTTGTTTTAAGAGGAACTGAGAGATCATACAAAATCAAAGTTGATGAAAAAGAATTAACTGATTCTTTTAAAAGTATTTTTTTTAAAAAAAGAGGAAATGGAGTAAGAAAGATTGTGCTTTATGGAGTATGTGTACCATTGGAAGCTTAGGGCTGGAAAATTTGGGGGGAAGCAGAAAAGGAAAACAAGAATTGTTCCCTTTCGTTAATAACTAATTTTACAAGTTTCCGTGTCACCTTTGCCATGGAATCAAATGCATAAACATGTACAAGCGCATTCTCAGTGTATTCATTTTGTATATACTATATACGCTTTCTGATCTATGATTGTGTAAATCTGTACATGGAAACCCATGACAGATTAAATCCTTTGTGACTTCAGTTCCTATCAGTGTGATTATTAAAATATTTCTTAACCTTTCTTGTGTTACTTTATCATTTGAATCTATTCAATTGAATTTTTCATTTGAATGTGCTCTTACGAATGTCAGCAACACTCGTAGATGCCTGTGTGCATCTTCCCTGCCTCTGTACACATCCATACGCATCCGTACACGTCTTTATGCATCCCGTAGTTATCCTGTATGCAACCCGTTTTCATCCCATACGGATCTGTACAAATGTGTACGGATGCGGGAAAGGTGTGGATCTTCAAGTATGAACCCGTACACATACGAATATCTGAATAATCCGAACGAATAGATCCAAAATTTGAAGTTCGGATCAAAACTTTAAATTCTTATTTAAGGACATTTGATTCGAAGTTGAATGTCAACATTCAGTCGATTCGATTGAATTTCAAATGCATTTGAATATTCATGCACCTCCCTATGCTGGACTGGGATCTGTTGGGATGGTTCTGGGCCGGGTTAGTGCTATTCCAATGCAGACTAAGCAAGCCAGGGAGCTACTAGCCACATTCAGAAGGGACTTGTGCAACTTCAGATTAGAAAAATGGGAAGTTTCAGTCAAAATTCAGCTAGTGTATACTATATGATAATAATGATTTCTAATATTGCCAATTACTCTATCATTTTTTTCACCTAGCAACATGGCTTCCAGCTGTTATATTATTTTGCATTGATTATGTTCTTAAGAAAGATTTGTGAACAAGGTTTGCACCCATTGTTATTTTGATAACGTTTAAATAGAGGGAAAGTTTAAAATTTGATCATTAATGTTAATTAATGTTTAAGACCATATTAATCATATGGCATACATAATAATACTAATATTCTGGTAATAGGACACTGAATTCAGATTTATTGACAAAACCCTTAGTTTTGGCTTCTTTTTAAATGAAGACTTTAATTTGTATGTAATATTATTATCATTAGGCGTGTCCTTGTTCCTTCCCATGCCATTTTCCTTCTGTATCTTGTTTCTTTAGATTGTAAGCCTGAGGGCAGGGACCTGTCTAAGATTGTAACCCACCCTGATACCTCTGGGTATATAAACAAACAAATAAATTAGTCAAATGACTAATCAATAAAGTTCATTCATATTCATATGCAGTAATTTTATTTTGTTCTAAGTTCCAGAGCATTGAGAATGTTGTGTTCTAGAAGGTTCTCTTGGCCTACGTTTCCTGTGCAACTAGTAACTTTCAAGCATCTTTCCTTGGGCGGGTTTCCCTCCGTCGAACAGCTCTCTGATGAACTCTTCCTGAATGCTTCATCCTTCTTCCTCAGTCAACCTCAGTTTTAATTTAGCAGTTGACCCAATTTTGCTGAAACATACGACTGTCCTTTACCATTTCAAAGGCAGAGGGAGAGAGATTGCATATCAACAACAGATTTACCTTGGGATGAGCTGAATTTGTTGGAATAGGAAGCTAATGTGTCCTAATTTGTGTGCTACTGACAAAGCGTTCACAGCCCTCTCTGCTGATTAGCAGGAATTCCAATATTATCAGTGTGTTCCAAAGGCCAGCCGTAGAGACCCAGGAACTTCATGAGTGGGTTTTAAATTAAAATTTTAGTTGACAGTGGAGTTACTTGCCAGGAACCTACCTAGATATAGTAAATGGCTTATGTGAGCCAGTTTGGTCTAGTGGTTAGGGAGCCAGACTCTCACCTGGGAATTTCGGGTTCGATTCCACCCTCCTCCATGAAGCCAGGTGGGTGACCTTGAGCTAGTCATAGCTCTCTTCTGAGCTCTCACAGCCCCACCTGCCTCACAGGGTGTTTGCTGTGGGGAGAAGAATAGAAGGTTTGTCAGCCGCTAAGAGTCCCCTTAAATGGGTGAGAAAAGTGGGGTAAAAAAGCCAACTCTTCTTCTTCTACTACTGGGGGGTCATGTATGTACTGTACCAATTTAATGTTTCATTCACTGGTGACACTAACCTCCAGAAGAAGTAGGAAAACCTTGTCTTGAAGTTTAAAAAAAATGTTAATGAATCCATGATCAGTGTCTCCCCTGCTGAAAAATAAAAGCAAGCATCCTCAATCAGCAACCATAGGCAACTAAATTGACAAACCAAGGTAAAACCATGTCACAATTTTTATTTATTTTTAAGGACTGATCAAATATTTTAAGAATATGTAATATATAGTTCCTGAAACTTTGGTGGAGCTATTTGTGATTTTGTAAGTGCAAAAATTGCAAAACTTTATGTATTGCTCATGAGCCACTATAAAAATATTAGAAACAACTTACTGAAAGATGAAAGCTATGCGGAAAATTTGAAAAAGGGAATCTCGCTTGTAGGTCTAAATTTAAACTGGCCTTAAGCCAACCATCTTTCCCTGATGATGACAGATATTTGGTAATATAAACAAAAACAGAATTTATTTCACATGATTCTTGAGTGTCGGGGTGGGAGAAAGGAGGAAGTTAGAATACTTTTTTTTAACCTACCTACTCAGTAGAAGAAGTAGAAAGGATTAGGTTAGACAACCCAAAAGTATGAATCCTCTCTTAATTAGCTCATATTCTGAAACACAAATCCTAATGTGAAGGGTGGGTGTTGTTGTTGAAATGCTATTGATGTTCTCCAGATTGCTTCATTGGCACCCAAACATGGTTTAGCATTACACCCACTTTCCACAAGCTTAAAATTCGATCAACGCTCCCAAAGCCTTTTTGGGGGGCTGCCCTTGGAACCCCAAGTTAGGGTTCTAGCCTAATGAAATAGCCATGTGCAGGGAAGGGCTTCTTTTGTACTGGATGGCCACTCCCCCCCCCCAATGTTTTAGATCATCTGATTGATCTGGACTGACCACAGCCCTTTCATCTCCACCCACCTTTCCTTTTTCACTTTTTTTGTATCAGAATTAATCCTCTTAATGGGGACATACAACCTGCTGCATTGCCATTTTTTCAGAATAGATTACTGTAGGCAGCCATTGCCAGACATTTGGGCATTCCACGTGTGCTGAGGATTCAGAGGACATGCATGGGCGCTTCCCTTCTAGTTGTTCATAAGGCATCCTTACAAAGCGAGAGAAAAACACATGTTGTCAGCTTCCTCCTTCCTCTGCTCCACCACTCTTTATCAAACGGCTATAAGAAAATTTAAAAAAGACATTGACAAACTGGAGCAAGTCCAAAGGAGGGCTACCAAATGGTTAGTGGTCTGGAAAGCATATTCTGCAAGGAATGGCTGGAGGATCTAGGAATGTTTAGCCTACAGAAAAGAAGACTGAGAGTGGACATGATAGTGGTTTTCAAGTATCTGAAGGGCTATGATAGTGCAGAGGGATCGTCCCTATTCTCACTTGCACAAGATGGGAGGACTAGAAACAACGGGATGAACCTTCAAGGGAGTCAATACAGATTAGATATTAGGAAGAACTTTCTGACAGTGAGGGCGATCAGTCAGTGCAATAGGCAGCCACAGGAGGTGGTTAGCTCTTCTTCACTGGAGGTCTTCAAGTAGAGGTTGGGCCTACATCTTTCTGGGATGGTTTAGGAAATCCTGCATTCAGCAGGGGGTTGGACTTGATGACCCTAGAGGTCCTGTCCAACTCTATGATACTATGGGCCCATCTCTATGCAATTTTTATTCCGTTTAACCCTGCTTTGCCTCAGGAGCATCTTCATGCAAAGCCCTAATAAGGGCTACATGTGAGATAATATGTATTTAAAAAAACCCCACACACTTTGCAAGTGTACTACCGGGCCCAATTCAAGGTGTTTAACTTATAAGGGCCTAAATGACTTGGGCCCCAAATATCTAAAGGAACGCCTTCTCCCATGCCGACCTGCCCGTGCCTTAAGATCCAATAATGAGGCCCTCCTGGTTGGTCCGCCACCTTCAGTAGTGAGGTTGGTGGGCACCCGGGAGAGAGCTTTTTCTGCAGTGGCCCCAAGATTCTGGAATGGCCTCCCCCTCGAGGTGCGCCACGCCCCCTTGTATTTATTTAGGAGGGCCATAAAGACATACCTGTTTGCCTCTGCCTTTGGTTAAGGATTTACTCTCCCTCCCCAGTTATAATGACATCATTTTAATGCACTACGGAGTGCACGATTTTAAATTTGTTGAATTTTAAGGTGTTTTTAAGTGTGCATCTTGTTTTATTTGCATTTCATTTTAATCTGTATCTGTTCTTAATTTGTATCTTGTTCTAATCTATTTTAACCTGTTGTAACCCGCCCAGAGACCTTCGGGTATGGGCGGGATAGAAATGTAAATAAATAAATGAATAAATACTACATCCGAAATAAGGGGCTAACATGTATTTTCCTAGGGTCATGCGGATGCTCCCGGGTTATCATTCATTAGGGCTATCATTAGGAGGCTGTCATTTGCCTTCTCTCCCCCCCCCCCCCCACACACGCATGCACGCACGGACACGAGTGCTCACGGGGCTGCAGAACGGGAGAACTCAAGGATTCAAGCTGCCTGTGGCCTCCCAGCCTTAAAAGAGGTGCATATTAATTTCTCCTTGCCTGCCAGGCTGGTTGGAGGCTGACTCACAGACAAAGTGGTGCATATTAATTAGCTCCTTGGGAGCTCACAGGCGAGTTAGAGAGAGGTGCATATTTAATTAGCTTTACTGGTGCTGGGAAGCAAAACTTGCCTCAACATTTTAGGTGGGTTGTCTGGCTCCCCTTTCGTTCTCTGGCTGACCGTCATGCTTCAAGGGGGGAGCTGGAGGGGGTATCCCTCCAGCCTGGGCCATTCTTCTCCAAGCACACGTCTGTGCTTGCTGTCATGGAGACATGCGCACGTCAGCTAAAAGCTTCCGATCAGGGCAAAGCTAGTGGAGAAAAAAGGAAGCGGTTTCCCCGATGCCAGGGTTTACCGCGTTTGCTTGGGAATGGGTGAATTCGAACTGTTCTCCTCCACCCCATGGGGACATCTTAATCGGAACTACAGTTAGGATTAAGGATGGCTCGATTCTGCAGCACAATAATTGGAGACCATGGGGATGACTCCTATGATTCTATGAATCTAAGTGCAGTTAAAGTTGGTGGAACACTTACTGTCTTTTCCAAAACTAATACTTCTGATAGAACTCACTCCTCAATCTGCCCATTATTTTTTTCATAATAGGATAAGATCAGCTGTAGTAGTTACAGATCCAGTTTTGTTCTTTCACTTTCAGTTTTAGTGCTCCATGCTAGAAACCAAAGCTCAGCTAACAGAAAATCATACATGTCCAGGAATCAGAGCGATAAATAGAAACTATTGAAAAACAAGAAATTATTATAATTTAACTTTTTCCTTGTCACATGATTGGAAGCTCACATATTATAAAAAGTCAAAAAGCAAGCACAAATCTGTACTTTCTTCAGATAAGGCATCAATGGTGAATTGGCTCCTTTTCATCACTTGTGCTGGCACCAAATTTGTGGCGTAAACCTATGCCTGATAAAGGGCAGCCAGTTATAAGACAACTGAAAATACATTTGTTAACCCTCCAAGTTGTCAACTTATATATTTTAATTCCTGTACTTTAATACTATATTTTAATTTTATTTCTTTAATTTTAACCTTGCAAGCTGCTCTGAGTGCTACAAAGCAATGGGGCAGGATAAAAATGGAAAGGCAAATCTAAATAATACAAAGATATAAAGTGCTAGATTGATGTACACCTAAAATGAAATAAGAGCAAATCAGTTTTATGAATATCAGAAATAACACATCTGTTGTTTAATTCATGATAAATATGCTGAAAAAAAACATTCTTTGCTAGCAAAGAAATATATAGGGCAGAAACTTCTCAAGCTAGAATTTTGAACAGAAAATATTTTTTCCATAGTAAATTTCGCCTATCCTAGTAAGCAGAACTGAGGAAAATAAAAGTGTCTCATTTCTTTAATCCTATTGATTGTTTCTTCTTTTGATCTTGCTTGCGTTTTCAGCTTTTCTGCCAAAAGACAGGCCTAAAAATACAAATGCTATCAAAGATAATGTTTATTTTAGAATGCACTAAGGAATGCATTCCTTCTTTAAGGATGGTTTAGGAAATCCTGCGTTGAGCAAGGGGTTGGACTTGATGACCCTAGAAGTCCCTTCCAACTCTATGATTCTATGACATGATTCATAAATAACTATGCAACAGCAGAATATTATCTTTTGCTAAGTGAACATACCTTATGTGTTTATACACATACTGCCCAGCTCTGACTGTAATTTATATTGTGACTCAACAGCAGTAATGAAAGGGATAGCGAAATCATTCTTGCCGTATAGTCCTCCATTATATAAAATAGTCCTCCATTATATATTGAGATTTTCCTTTAACCCAGGTGGTAGAGTGGGGCTTCCATTGCTTGATAGAATCCTGGAAACGTTTAATAATGTGATTTAGCCTCTGGGCCAGCTTTCACTTTGTGCACCATGGTGAATGATGTGGAGGCTGGCGCTGAACTGAATCTGGGCCAGTGTTGGAGCATCGCCTGGCAGCCTGTTCCAAGGTCCATCTGCATCCCAGTCCAGCTACAGAGGCCAGGAATGAAAATTCTGGCACTCGAGGGACCCAGAAACCACCCAAGTGCCAGGGCAGCTTCTGAGAGCCTAGTGAAATAGTGATAAGCTCTGCATGCTTCATAGGCTGGTGGATGGATGGGCCAGTCTGCTGAGGGAACACTTGGGAGATCACTTCAAAGTGATCTTCCATTGGTTCACTCCTAGCCACTAATGTTCATGTACTCGGAGCATTTCCCTGAGATGCAAGGCCTCTCATGGAATGCTCTGGTGAGAAGACACAACATTCCTCAGAGGCAAGGTCACCTAGGTTTCCCTCCAGCAGCACCACTGACATGCCAACAGTCTCGACTTCCTCCGTTTGGTTCTGTTGACTTATGTAGCTTTTGTACAACAGCAGAAGCAACACAGTAGATGAAGGGTGTTTTTCCACCACGCCCCTTTAATCCGGATCTAAGAAGATCCGGATCTAGATCCAGAATAAGTAAAGTACCCAATGTGTTTCCATGGGTGGTCTAGCACCCAAGAGCAAAGGATGCTAGCCTCCCTGCTGTGGAAACACTGGAGCACCCATTTGGAAATCCAGATCTACCCACGAGGGTTCTCCCTGTCACCCCAGGTGTTTGGGGGGACAGGGGGCGCAATCTCCAAAGCGGCTCCGAAGTCACTTTGAAGTCCGTGCAAAATAGGTCTGGAGCATATTTGAAGTCTGTGCTGATCTTTGGAGTAAACTTCAAAGTGACTTCGGAGTCACTTCGGAGTCACTTTGAAGTTCGCTCCAAAGATCAGCACAGACTTCAAAGATGCTCCAGACCTTTCACAGACTTCGAAGTGACTTTGAAATGACTTTGAAATGACTTCGAAGCTTATGTTTTGGGGCTCCCCCCCCCAAAGGTGTCCCTTCCCCCTAGCCTCCTCTAGACCCTGTTGCCAAACTAATGTGGAAAGAGGCTCCCTTTAATCTGGATTTTCTGGCTGAAGACCCTATTGTAGACCCCGTTAATGGGGTCTACAGGAAATCTGGATTAAAGGCCAAAAAGTACCCATACGATCTGGATTTCTGGAGGTGCGGTGGAAGCAAATATGTCCCTAATGGGTGTTGTGGTGGAAATGGGGTCATCCGGCTCTCACCCAAATGGGTCCTTAATGGGTGCTAAAATGGGTACTCTGGCCCTTTCCGCACTAGGCCTTATTCTGAAATGTATCTCAGGATAGGGGTCTGCAGGCTATGGTAGGCCTTACCTGGGGCCTACCATAGTCTGCACTAGGATGCGGACAACAGGCCCCTATCCTGGGATATATTCAGAAATAAGGCCAAGTGCGGAAAGGCCCTAAGTGACTGTGGGAAAAACACCGAAAGATTATTCCTGGGGTGATTTTTGCACCCTTGTATTAACTTCACAGCAACATTGTGGATCTTGCCTTACATTGCTTGATTGCATCTTTGTTGTTTAATTCCATTTACTTACACTGGTCATCTGGTTCTCCCTTGTTCAGCCCCACTGACATGAGGAGATCTAACCTCCTCAGTTCTCCTAATGCCCATAGGGAAGGATTATTTGCACAGGATACCATATTTGTGTCCGTGAGAAGAAAGAGGGTTTTCTTCCCCTTTTCAACCAATGCAGGAGCTTGTAAGCTTGCATTGGCCCATCTCCAGCTTCTCTTTTTAAAAAATAAACCCAAGAACATTTATGTGTATTCAAATGTGCAAGAAAGGGCTGCATTTCCAGGCATTCCTTGAGCTTGCTTTGCCTGTCCCCCCCCTCCTTCCCATGTTATATCTAACATGATGGCCAAACGCCTCTTTATTTGAGGCTTTCAGGCTAACCCCATTATTATTATTATTATTATTATTATTATTATTATTATTATTATTATTATTATTATTATTATTATTATTATTATTATTATTATTATTATAGCGCTGACAGTGTACTCAGCGCTGTACAAATACAAGACAAAAATACAATATAAGTATAAAAACCTGCCAAAGGCGTATAATCTAAACAACAATAGTAATCTCAAGATAGCAATTAAAAACACATAAAATAAAATAAAATAAGCTAAAAGCATAAAACAGTAAAAACAGAAGAGGGTATCTCATTAAAAGAGTCCGTCTAGAGAGAACCTGGGAAAGCTTCCCTAAAAAGAGTCCTTACTGTCCTCAGATCTTTCTGTTTATTCTTAACCCCTGCATTCCTGGTTTCAGTGTTGTCCATACTGCAAACTCTGCTTGCTGACAGCAGGATGAAGAGCATTGCTCTCTGGACAGTTGAATGCATCTGTGTTTTGTTGGGGGCACCAATTTTCAATTCTCTGAGGAGGCGTCTGTGAGTAGCAGAGAAACAAATTAGAAAGTCACTGACAAGGCTCAGCATCTTCTCTTCATCCCTTCACAGCGTTCCAGTTATTCTGTCACCTGTCCACCAAATAACTTACTTAGAACAGGAAAATGAAAAGAAAGAAAAATCTCACCAAATGTCAAGGCAGCTTTCATTTTCTTCTTCTTCTTGTATGTCGTCTGCTTTATTTCATGTGTGCAATGTGGGAAATTCACGGATTTCCAGTCCATTAAAACACATTTTAGAGCTGTGTTGTTTGAAGTTACTTTACTTCAGAAACATCTCTTTTCAATTAACTCTGAAACCTCTTTCAACAGCCTTTCATAAATAGGCCAACATCAATGGCATGCTCTGAGTCAGTGTGTATCTCTAATGGAAATGCACAATGGGCCGAGCTCCATGCCTGCAGGGGGAACATCTTCCATTTCAGACAGATTCAATGAGAAGTTTTGCCAGCTATTCTAGGTCTCTCACTTTTTTTTTTTTTTTTTTGGTTTCAGGTTTAGCTCATAGCTGATCAATGGCTGTGCTTTTTAATTACATTGTATGGTCTGTAATGATTTGTCACTCATTGAACCTGAGTATTCTTTTTAGACACTGTAGGTAGAAACAAACCAAAGAAAGGGGGAGGAAAGAGTCATGTTAATCTTGCCAAGGTAATAACTGAAATTTTCACATTTGTCAGACAACTTGGCCATTTCCTGGCAACAAGCGCAAAGGAAGATTTGGAGACTTCCGCATCTCTCAAGATGTCCACTCTGTTTCAAATAAGATGCCAGGACAAAGGAAGAACCTGGAAAGAGTTTCTACCTTTATAGGGAGACAGAATTAAGTTGAGAAATGCAGTTGAATTCTGGAGGAAGGAACTAATGAGCATATCAAAACATATGTGCTATTAATTTTAATTTAATCTTGGTGCTCAGTAATAAATTATCTGGAAGAATTTTATTTGCATTTATTTTTCCCTCCTATTGTGGTTTAGTGCTCCTTTTTCTTGTCAATATTTTCAACTTTCATAAAAGGTCAAGATTCAGAATTTTGATTTCTGGTTGAAAAATACAATTTTTGAAAACAGGGCTGCAAAGTTATCACAGTGATTAGTTTACAGAGAATCTTACCTTTCTTCATTAACATAACATTTAACTTCACTTTACTGAGCAACTCGCAAAAATGAAAACTAAGATTATATGGAATAATAGCACATCTGTAGTGATAAACAAAACAGGGCTGGTACTTATTCAAATACCTGTACTCAAAAACTCAACACCAAATGGCGTAGTAGTTCTGTGAAGATCACTATAGAATTGGTATGCCCTATAAAATATCTAGGAGACAATTCTGAGATAATGGTCCAAACCATGAACCTCCTTCCAAGATTCTTAACTAAAGATGATGGGATTCTCTTGGACCGTGCTACACCTGGAATTTTGAGATTGTGCTTTAGAATCCATTCCCTTTAATAACTTTCTCTTTCTGAACTGTTCTCACTGCAGTCCAGCAAGGTGACTTGAGAGGTAAAGGGCACATTCACACTCACCTGACTGGTGAACCCCAGAAACGCTCTGGCACAATGCATCTGCACTTCACAGCCCTGCTTCTATACCAGGCATGGCACTACACATGCCAGAATGTCCCATGGGCAGGATAAATGTGGAGCACATTTTCACGCACCACAACTCACTCCATCTGCATCTCCTCCAGGTGGAAGAGGTGCAGCAAAGCACCTGACCAGGTGGTGCAGGCAGAGTTGTGAGCTGCATCATCCAGTTGCCTCAGCAACGGTGCCTGGCATGTATATAATCAAGCACTGACTGCCTTGGGAATCCCAAAGTACTGATGCCTAAACTATTCTAGAACTTCACCTCCATAGTGAAGGCAAACATCTACCAGTTTTTCATACTGACATTGCAAAAGGCAGATCAGAGGCCTTTTCGCACAGGCCTTTTTCGAACGCGTGGAAGACAGCTTCGGACGAGGCATTCGCATTGCCCCAGCGGGGCTTGCGCCGCCTCGCGTCCGGAGCTGTCTTCCACGCGTTCCAGATGCAGAGCACTTTAAAGTGCTCTGCATCTGTTCCAACGCGGACGAGCCGCCCCGGCACGTTCCGGGAGAGAAGCGTTCGTGCACACTTCTCTCCCTGACAGCCGTGGCCATGCCCCCAGGGCCTGACTTGCCGGGCTGGCGATCACGCCGGCGCGGCAAAGCCAGTAGACAGGACCCACCGAATGGGGGTTCCCCTTTCCCATCTGCCAGGTTCACTGACCCTGGCAGATGGGACAGGGGAACCCCGATTCGGTGGGTCCCATCTGTCATCTCCGACGGCCGCCGGGACGTGGCTCCTTCCCGGGTCCGGCAGCCCCAATGGGGCTGCCGAAGCCAGAGAGCCACCATCATCGGCTTCCTGTAGCCCCTTTCCGGGGTGGCAGGAGGCCAATGTTGGACTGGCTGGGGGCGAGGAACGCCTTGGTCGACCAGAGTCCTATAGTGGCCGTCTGCGGGGCGCGGGCGCCCCGCAGATCAGTCCCCCCACCCCCCCAGTCCCCAAAACCCCCACCCCCAACCACCCTCCAAGCCCGATCGGGCCGATCTTCGCTGTGAAGGTGCCTACAGCGAGGCACCTTCACCGCGAAGATGATTCCCCCCCCCCAGGGCCCTGGGAGGACGTGCGCGCGACGGAGGACTTACCTTGTCGCCGTCCGGCCTCGGAATGAGGGGGGGCATTCTGGGAGCGTGCAGCACGCAGCCCACCTAGGCCCCCTATTGGACAAGCAGTTCACGTGAACTGCTTGTCCAATAGGGGGCCTAGGTGGGCTGCGTGCTGCGCGCTCCCAGAATGCCCCCCTCATTCCGAGGCTGGACAGCGACGAGGTAGGTTCTGCGTCACACGCGTCCCATCCCCGGGCCCTGGGGGGGGGGAATCATCTTTGCAGTGAAGGTGCCTCGCTGTAGGCACCTTCACAGCGAAAATCGGCCCGATCGGGCTCGAAGGGTGGTTGGGGGTGGGGGTTTTGGGGACTGGGGGGGTGGGGGGGACTGATCTGCGGGGCGCCCGCGCCTAGATCCAGGCGCTCACGCCCCGCAGATGGGCGAGATCGGGGCGCGGGGCGAAGCCTTTGCAGATCAGAGCCAGGGGCTCTGATCTCCAAAGGGGTCCTGCCCCATAGGGGCCTTGCCCCGGCTCTTCTGATGGGCACCCGGGTGCCCGGGCATCTTCGTGCCAGCTCCACAGGGCCCGATCCGGCCCCGTAGAGCTGGCACGAAGCGGGGCGGGTGGCTTGACAGCGCTGCCCGCCCCTTGGGTGCTCTCACCCAATGGGCGGCAGCGTTGGCAGCCGAATCCCCGCCCCTGGCCGGCTTTTGCCGGCCAAGACAGTTCCGGACGCTTTTAGGATTCGCACACAGGCGCGCCGGAACGCGTTTACACGCGTTCCGGCGCCCCTGTGTGTGAATGCTGAAAGCGCCCGGAACTGTCTTAAGCTGCCCGCCTGCACGCGTTCCAAATGGAACGCATTGCAGTGCGAAAATCCCTTAGTATAATTTTGGATCAATAACTTGCACAGTTTAATGATTTTTTCAGGCAGGAATTAGTGGAGCACTTATAATTATGTGATCAGGTATGTCCCTCATTACAAACTTTTCTTTAATATCACAAACTGATAATTAATAATGAACACTTAAATCATTCTCCTGGTAGGATCACATTAACTGATTCTGCAAAACTAAATGTTGCAATCAGCTTATAGCTAGATATAAGAGATTTTATTGAGTAAAGAAATCACAACTCCCAACTGATTAATAAGATACTTTATTATCTCACTAGAAACAAAGATCGAGTTTACAATTTTGAAAAAAAAAATGGATTGAAGATCTAAAATAGCCAGTTCAAAATGGAGAATGGCAATGAGCATTTAACTATTTACCTCCCCAAACCATTATATTTCAACAGAGTTTCACTGAAATAATTTCTCGATGTAACTTGATAGACTCAACCAAAATTACCTCCTTACACTATAGAGACACTTAAAAAAAGTTTTTCCCACCAACCAGTGTCATTGGTAGATAACCACAAAATGTGATAAATGACACCAATATTGTCCTAAATACAGTTAAATGTGTTCTTTCACATTTCCTTTAGACAAACTGCAGCTGGTCCAGAACAGGTTCACAAGACTGGTAACAGGGACAGGAAATGTTGAATATTTCTTCACACTGGCTACTCTGTAATTCTAGTGCTAGTTTTAACCTTTAAGGCTCTAAATGGATGGCAGGTGTATCAATGGCTACTAGAATGAATGCCTAGGTACA
Organism: Aspidoscelis tigris stejnegeri; assembly: GCA_023333525.1. NCBI lineage: Eukaryota > Metazoa > Chordata > Lepidosauria > Squamata > Teiidae > Aspidoscelis > Aspidoscelis tigris. Next base: position 3,824,427 of record JALMGA010000019.1, on the reverse strand, counting down.
TCTTTCAGGCTGGGGGGGGCGGGGAACAGGATGCCTCTAAGGCCATTTGCTGGGTTTTGAGAGCAGGAAAGGTTTGTCCTTGTCTCTGCTTGAGATGCCCATGAGCACTTGGTGGGCCACTGTGTGCAATGGGACACTGGGCTAGATGGGCTTGGCCTGATCCAGCAGGGCTTCTCTTATGTTCCTATGTTCTAAATGACTCAGGATCATGCTGCCTATAGAAGGTTTATACCATACTCACTTCATGTGTGCACCTGCCAAATGAAATAAAGGGGATAATTATGAGGGAGAGGGCCATATCCGTGATGGCAGCTAGTCCCTGGAGTCACCTTTCTAGAGAGGTCCACCAGGTGCCTTTCTTAGATGCATCTAAGCTACAGGATGGAAACTTTTTCATTCCTCCAGCCATTTTAGAGATTTGGTTATACTGGTAATTTAAATCCTATTTTAATGCTACTTTTAACTGCATGTTTTTAATTATATTGCTTTATATGTTCATCTTAATATATGGATTTCCCCCTAACTTTTATTTAAGTTGCCCAGAGAACTTTGGTTATTGGTAGAATATAAAAATCAGATTGATAAAAGAAAGAAAGAAAGAAAATTCATCTCTCTACGGGTGATGAGAGGCACAAGTCTTTCAAGGGCAGAAGAAACTGCTTCTGGACCACGGACAGTGTGTGCGTGCGCAACGTCCACATCCTATGTACTTCTCCTGCTTTCTCGCTCTTTGAAGCCAGGTAAACTTCTGCGCTTTGACATTTCCTAGCTTCAATGAAAGCACACGATCAAATTATCCAACATGCTGAAAATGGCCCTGGAAATGTGTCATTTTCAATGCTATGCATGCACAGAGTGAGCAAGGTAAGTTGCTAGAATAGTTTTGGATGTCTGTACAGTGTCTGTATGAATGCCTGAGAGTGTTGGAAATTGTCAGATTTCATCCTCTCTCTACAGGAAGTAGAACTCTGACAAGGGTACTTGGTGGCCTGCAACCATCTTTGGGAAAGAACTTGCACCTGCAGGCACAATGGGTGTTTCATGCCCCTAGGATCTCAGTCAGGTGCCTTCCAGTGCCTGTAGTGGAGGCAACCCAAGATAATATCTTGAAATAACCATTTCTGTTAACCATGGTGACTCGCACAATGGAAACAGCAAGACATCATGAAAAGGGTAAGTCTCCAATTGGAGCCTTGCCTTTGATTTGATCACAAGTGTTAATTAATCAAGGCTTTCTTGCTATTTTCTTTTTTTAAAAAATTGGATACATCATGCCACCAATGTTGGGTGACAACTTCACCTATTTTTATGAGCACCACTAAATGACAGAGAATATGCTATATATAAAGGATTCCAGGCAAATGGATAGAGAAATGCTACTTTAGAACACGTTTACTGCAGCATATTTATGAAAACTCCAGTGAAGAGAGTAGAAGAGTAATTTTCAATACATAGGAGCTCTTCGAAACTTCACAATTCAGCAAACTTTTCCATCACAATGATAATGATGAGGAATATACTTTGACTTCTGGTAAGTTTGCATTATATCTTCCACTTTTCCCTTTGCAGGATATCTAAAGGTGTTAAGAATAAACAGAGAGATTCAAGGACAGGAAATGCTGTTGATGATAAAAATATCCTGAGGGGATGCCATTGTGAATCAATACTATGAACACATACATTGGCTTTCTGTTCATGTGAGTTAAGTGGGTTCAAGACATTAAACTCCATCCACCGATATAAAAGGTAGACATCTGTTTTGAGGAGATTACAAAGATTTCCTGCCTTTGGTAGTAAGTTTCATTTTGAATAGACCAGTTCCAAAAGTATTGCAATTCTGCACAACTTGAGAAAAAAACAAACTACTAATCTATATTTTCTAGATGATTTTAGCTCTTAAATGATGAATTTTCAATAGCTGTCATTATTTTCCTTTACATTATTTTTTATTGTCTAGTCTACATGAGGACACAAAATGCACACAAGTACTTTTTTGCTAGTTTGGACCCAAACCCAAGTACTTACAAGCCAACATATACAGTCTGCAGTTGAATAGATTGGCACTAGAACAACTACCAATGATGCTTTTGCTCAGACCTTTGTGTGTTTCCAGTCATGGATGGAAGGAAGGAAGGAAGGAAGGAAGGAAGGAAGGAAGGAAGGAAGGAAGGAAGGAAGGAAGGAAGGAAGGAAGGAAGGAAGGAACTTTTCTGCATTTATCTAAGATTAGTACAGATCAGTGAATCTGGATTACTTTGGCTCACTGATTCAGATCTCAGGACAGCATGTTCTGGATCAGTCCCATCTGCACTGGTGCATGATCCGGATCAACCACACTGTCTGGCCTTGAAGTTCATATGAGCTTCAAAGCTCCACCTTCACACCTCCAAGGAATGAATGCTACTAGAGATGGCCTGTGGGGAGCTCTTCTTGGCGTGTGCTATGGTGCTCCACAGGAAAAGCACCCCCAGTAGTCCAACAACCTTTCTGGAAATCTGCGCTCACTTTTCTTCCTTGTCTTTTTTTTCTTTTTCTTTCTTTCTTCAGTTATTCACAGAGCCTCAGCCGAGGGCTATTGTCCTTTCTTACCCTTTTTTTTTCTTTGAGGTAATTTTGATGACACCTCCTGCACAATGCCATGAAACTCTGTTCATAGTTCTGCAAGCAGACTGTCTACTAGATCTAATCCATGCATTTCCATAAGGGATATTATTTAGATCATATTTGCATGAACTTATGCTTTCCCCTTTTTCTTCACTTCTCAGTTTTTCAGTAAGAAGCTTAGGGAGAGTGCAACCCTACTGGATCTCTCAGGAGCTTTTGATGCCATTGGCCATGGTATCCTTCTGAAAAGTCTACGGAGTCTGGGAGTTGGAGGCATCTTTGCAGTGGTTCCACTCCTATCTTCAAGGCTGATCCCAGAGATTCCTGCTTGACATCCTGGGAACTCACTTGAAGCTGCTAAGAGAGGCCATCAAGAAATTTCGAGTGAGGTCCATCTCTTTGTGCCATCTGAATCAGGAGAGGTGGTTGAAGTACTTGGTAATGAACTGGACCGGGTCCAATAAATTGAAGCTGGATCCACAAAAGATGGGGGTGCTGTGTGTCACAGGGTCTTGTGTCTGTAAGGCTGGGAGGGGTCCTGTCTTTGATGAGGTTGTAATGCCCTGGAAGGGACAGATGCAAAATTTGGGTGTGCTCTTGGATTCTGTACTAATGCTTGAAGCTCAGGCGGAGGCTGTAGCCAAGAGTGCTTATTCCCAATTATAACTGGTATGACAACTAAACCCCCTCCTGGACAAATGATTTGGCCACAGTTATCCATGCTCTGGTAACTTCCAGACAGGACTATTGTAATGAGTTCTACATGGGGCTGCCCTTGAAGACAGTTTAGAAGCTTCAGCTGGTGCAGAATGCAGCTGCTAGATTGTTGACAGGAACAGCTGGCTGGACGCAAATCACACTGATCTTAAAGGAGCTGCACTGGCCGCCAATTCACTACTAAGCCCAATTCAAGGTGTTAACCTTAACATACGAAGCCCTAAATGAACTGGACCCCAAGTATTTCAAGGAGCGCCTTCTTCCATATCAAGCTGTCCAGGCATTAAGATCCATAGCGGAGGCTCTCCTGATTGCACCACCAACCTCAGTAACAACAGGAGTGGGCACTCAGGATAGGGCCTTCTCAGTGATGGCTCCCAGATTATGAAATAGTTTCCCCCATGAGGTATGTCAGGCACCTTTACCTCACATGTTCAGGAGAACTGTAAGGCACTGTTACTGTTTTAGAATGTTCTTTTATTTGTTTGTTTTTTAATGTAATTTTGTTTTTTAATGTAACTTGCTCTGAGACCTCCGGGTATAGGGCAGGATAAAAATCCAAACAAACAAACAAATAATCTGAGCCACTGTTCATTCCAGGTCTCACTTTTCCTAACTTGTATTGAACTACTCAAACTTTGGCTGCCAAGTATATAATCGATCTGAGTGCCATCTAGTGATGTCCATTTGTAGAGTTGCATTTCAGGCCGTCAGAGAAGACAGTTTGCTCTCATCAGGGGGGTATCTTGACAAAACTCTGTTAGGGTAAGCCTTGCTTCATTTTCTACTCCAAGGCCAAACTTGCCTGTTATTCCAGTTAACTGTTGTTTTCTTGCTTTATCTTTCCAGTCCCCTGAGATTCAAGGGACATGTATTTTCTGGTATTTGATCTAGAAGGTAGATCTTGTAGATCTTCACCAGAACTGGCCAGTTCTTTTCAGCATCAGTGATTGGAGCATATATTGGGACTGCTGTGATTTTGGATTACTTGGACTTGAACAGATATCATCCTGCCATTTTTGACATTGTACATCTGTATTGCTTTTCTCACTCTTTTATTAACTGAGATACCCATTCTTCTAAGATACGGTTCTTTACAGCTTCTGACTTTCCATGCAATACCAGAAACATCCACAGCTGAGTGTTCGGGTGCTTCTGCATTTGCCGCCAAAAAACGGATCTAAGAAGATCTGTTTTTTGGCAAGCAGTCTTCCGGAGGATCCGTCCCAAATAGGAACGGATCCAAGGAGGCCTCCCTGCATCTGCTCACGCATGAGGAGGCCGGATTGGGTGGCCAGATTACCTGGGTACTGCGCAGAAGGCACAGCATCCATTTGAAAAGTCCATTGGATTCCCACACCACCGATGCTGCCCCCGAAGCTGCGGGACTGGAGCAGGCAGCTGCCAGTCACCACGTGTTTCCGGCGCTGCGCGTTGCACGAGGGAGGGGCTTCCGAGGCAGGTCATCCTGCTTCCGCCCCTCTCAACATGGCAGCCGCTGGGGCATCCGTCCCTTCACCTGGCCCTGTCCTGCTTCCAGAGACCTTTTGGACGCCTTGTAACCTGGGGACTCATCTTCCAGTGTCGTATTTTCCCCCCCTCCTGTTATGCTTTTTCATGACATTTTCTTGGAAAGGATTCTGGAGTGTTTTGCCATTTCCTATTCCAGGGGATCACCCTTTGTCAGAACTCTCCACTATGACCTTCACTGAATCACACAAGCCCCTCCATCATGACAAGGCAGTGATCCATGAAGGGGATAATTTCTCTCTACAACCAAGTTAAGTCTCTGGACATTTTTGCTAGATGAGTTTACTAATTCAGAGCTGCTGGTGTATATATTTATATTTATATATATACCCCCCTAGCACTGTTGTTCTTCATAATAGATTTGGTTTTTAATGGGTTTATTTGGGTTTATTTGTTTGGGGTGTTTCCTTGCGTTTTAATAGCTTTTAAACCTGTTTTGTCTGTATGTACATTTTCATGTACCTTGAGACCTTTTGCTGAAGGTCAGGTGACAAATGTGGCCAATAAATATATGAGTCTATCTTTAGCATAGCTCTAATGGAGAAATTAATAAGAATTCAAATAATCTGCTGATTTTTTTAGAAGTAATTTCTTTGAATTTAGATATTCAGCATTTAAATATTGCTAAATATATTTGAAATTATTGCATGTTTTCAAATTTACAGTTGCTTTATACGACCACCATTCCATTCCATTCCACAGTTCTTCTATAACCAAACCAATTTACTGAATATCAGAGAAATAGCCGTGTTAGTCTAATTCAAAAAGTCCAGCAAGGTAGTTAGTAGCAACTGGAAACTAACAGGAGAAGGGGTGGTGGCATGAGCTTTGGTAGACACATCTACTTCTTCAGATGCTAGGGGCATGTCTAGATGCCAATGGGCAAGACTGCTTCTTCAGATGCTAGGGGGGCCAATGGGCACGTCTCCTTCAGATGCTAGGGGGCTCAATGGGCACGTCTGCTTCTTCAGATGCTAGGGGGCCCAATGGGCATGCCTGCTTCTTCAGATGCTAGGGGGCTCAATGGGCACGTCTGCTTCTTCAGATGCTAGGGGGCCCAATGGGCACGTCTGCTTCTTCAGATGCTAGGGGGCCCCCTAGCATCTGAAGAAGTAGATGTGTCTACAAAAGCTCACGCCACCAACCCTTCTCCTGTTAGTCTCCAATTGCCCTTGCTGGACAATTTACTGAATGCTACGTAGACTGGATGACCATTTAAACTCACAGTTATTTATTTTGAGATGCTTTATGTCATGTAACCTATTTTCCCTATCATGGCGGCGCTGGTATATGCACAGTTGCATGAGGCACAGCAATCAAGATGGTGGTGCCCTGTGGAGAATCAGACACACAACCAGACCCAGGTAAGTGACTGATTGCATGTGGGCTAGGCTATCAAGCACCTTTCCCATCCAACTGACAGAAAAACACATGCAGAAATGCCCATGGATTTCAGATAGTATCTCAGGATTTCATGGAATCTCAGATAGTAATAAGGAGACTGTCTAAAATACTAAGAACCATGAAGACCAGGTCATAAGAGAAGAAGGCTTTGGATTTGTAAATATTCTGAGTGGTGGAAATTTCTTAATTGAGGCAATTGATTTTAGCTGGGAAACAGTAGCAGTGCCTAATTCATAAAGGCCTAAGACAACATCGTTCGAGCTAAATGGGGTCATTCTATTTGTAACCTTTTAGTGAAGTATTAACAGTTTGGAGGCACCTCGGTGAATATCTTAAAAAGTGCAACATTAACAGAAACAAGCTCAAAGAGAACACAAAAGGAAAAGTCGAAGGCACACACACTGTCTTTCACACACACACATGTGCACTCACACACATACACACACAGGCAGTGCATGGCCTCCAGCCCCTGTCCTTTGCTTCTGCAGCATTTTAAGGTCTCTGTTTAATATTGCCAAGCCTACTTGAGTGATAAATGCAACTGTATAAAAATTACTTATTACAAGCTGTCATGTTGCCTCACTCACATGGCACGGCTAGAGGCACTGGAACATAAAGCTAGCATCTCCACCTTGACAGCGTCGGGTTTAAAATAAAATGCTTTCAGTCATGAATACAAAACATAATTTACCTTTTCATAATACTTCACTTCAGAAAGCTCACGCTGCTACCGCTAAACCTTTACCTGAGCAATGCACTGTCAAGCCAAACTCATTCCAGCTTGTCAGTTTACTTCACAGTGGCTTTCCACTGACTTCCCTTGCATGGAGGCTAAAGCTGCTTAATGACGTTTTCCCTCCTTTTTTAATTTGGTTTTTCTGCTCAGTTGTCTATAGATAGCAAAGAATTTTCACCGGTGGGAGAACGCCTCCTTCACGGGCTCTCTGGGGATACCTCAGGTTACTGCTCCCGGAATCCAACGGTGCCCTCCCCAGCCCTCGTCTTCTGGGCTCCGTCTCCCTTTCAGCCGTCCCTGTCTTTCGAAAACTGGCTGAGATCAGTGCTTAAATCTGCACGATGGCACTCCTGCACAGCGCTGCCCCTGCATTAATACTGTACCGATGCTTAAACACAAAAGCTCACTGTAAGCTATGGATGTCATCTGGATTGAAATTGGATGTGAAGGTTCCAAGGAGAATTGCCGGGCGGCGACTGATTCAATGTGACTGTTTTTATAGTTGGTCATGATGCGTACAGTATGTGAAGTTCCCATCTGCGCTGGTGTCTGCCCACCAGCCGGCCTGCCACGCTGGCAAACGCGGCTCCGGCGCTGAGCGCAATTGGAACAGAACTGCAGATGCCTTCCTTTAGCCCAAATGCCTTCTGACAATGTTCACATCCAGTTAGGGCCCAAAGTGCTTGTACTTGTCAGTTGGGATAAAGAATGAAGGAAGGACGCCCCCCGCCCCCCCGCCCTACACACACACTTTCTCTCTTTTTTTTTCCAGAAAGGGAAACAGAATAGCCAAAGGGAACATTTTCTCCTTCTCCTTCCCCTGCATATCCTGACATCTCTATCTCCCTCGGTCCCCTACAACCACATTCCCATATCCTACCCTCGACAGAATTATCTCTCCCCAAAGATGCGAGCAAAGAAAAAGTTCAGACTTCTCCTTCCGGTTCAGCTTGTTTGGGTGCTGAGGGCTTCTCTGAAAAGCTAGAGGGTGAAACAGGTTAGCGAGAAGGGAGACAACTTTGCAACTCAGGCAAAAATGGCAGCGCCCAGATACACTGCTCGGCATTACTGCAGATCCAGTTGTAACCCATGCTGCCTGAACCGTGTATGTGAGAACGTTTCATTAGCTCTTTCGCAGAGCCGATGCTGGGCTGCTACAGTGCCTGACAGAAGTTCTGTCGCTTATCCATGTTGTTGAAACCAAAGCTTATAACCTGACTTAAAATTCATCCATTGGTTTTAGAAATGACTCATATGAAAGCTGAAACCCTCCCAAATGAGGTTTTTTAAAAGAAAATAAATTTGCTTCACTGCTGAAATATTGATCATTTAATGAACACAGAAAGGTCTGATTTTGGCTAGACAAAAGTAATGTGAAAATCAAACAAATAATTCACTTCATATACAAAGATATGTTTCATAAAACTGGTGAATGAACTTGTGGTGCTATTAGAGTCATATTTAATATTTTGTGTGACTTCCATGCGCTTGAAGGACTGCATCCATGCGTTTCGGCACTGATTCATACAATTTATTGATGAAGTCATCAGGAATAGTAAAGAATGCAGTTTTACATGCCTCCCAGAGTTCATCAAGATTCTTTGGTTTTGTGTTCCAAGCTTCCTCTTTCATCCTACCCCAAACATGCTCAATGATGTTCATATCTGGTGACTGGGCTGGCCAGACCTGGAGCACCTTGATCTTCTTTGCCTTGAGAAACTTTGATGTAGAGATGGATGTATGAGATGGAGCGCCATCCTGCTGCAAAATTTGACCCCTTTTATGATTGGGAATGTAAGAGGCAGCTAATACTTCTTGATATTTTAGGCTATTGATATTGCCTTCCACCTTGCAAATGTTTTGCACACCCCTATACTGAATGTAACCCCAGACCATGATCTTTCCACCACCAAACTTAACTGTTTTCTGGGTGTATCTTGGATCCATATGGGCTCCAGTAGGTCTCCTGCAGTATTTGTGGCAGCTGTGGTGTAATTCAACTGAAGATTCATCTGAGAAATCCACCTTCTGCCACTTTTCCAGTGTCCATCCATTTAGTAGGCTGTGGGCCTTGGCAAATGCCACACAGTTTTTAAATAGCGTCTTGTTTAGTGCTGGCTCCTGGGCACTGATTCGACCATGGAGGCCATTTCGAGACAGAATCCTACAAACTGTTCTAGTTGACACAGGGACTTGAGGTGACCAGGCCTGTTGGAGCTCTGCTGCAATGGAAAAAGGGCTGGCTTTTGATTTTCGAACCAACAAATGTTCCTCCTGAGCAGTTGTCTTGTGGGGTCTGCCAGACCTGGGCTTGTCAAAAACATCACCAGTCTCTTCAAATCTTTTTTAATTCTTTGTACTTGACGCTGAGACACATTAAAGGTGCCAGCCACCTCTGCAGTGGATCTGAGACGTTTTCGCACGGGCGAAAACGGAACGCGAAAAAGGCAGCTGCGGACACGTCATCCGCATTGGCCGCGCGCGGCTTGCGTCCCGACGTGTCCGCAGCTGCCTCTTTCGCGTTCGAAATGTAGAGCACTTCGAAGTGCTCTACACGCGTTCCAACGCGGACGAGCCGTCCGCAGGCGTTCGGGAGAAGAAGCGTTCGCGCCGCTTCTGTCTCCCGATCGCCTGCCGGCTCGCCTCCGACGCCGCGCGGCTTTGACAATCAGCTGTTTTTCAAACAGCTGATTGTCGATCTGCCTCCGCGGCCGCCGGCGAGCCCCTGGCCGGCGTTTGCCGGCTAAGCCAGCTTCGGGCGCTTTGACCATTCGCACCCAGACGCTCCGGAACGCGTTTACACGCGTTCCGGAGCGTCTGTGTGTGAACGGGGAAAGCGCCCGAAGCTGGCTTAAGCTTTCCGCCTGAACGCGTTCGGTTTCGAACGCGATTCAGTGCGGAAATGCCTCTGGTCTTCAGCCTCTTGATAATCAAGGCTTTGGTCGCAGGGTGGATTTTTGGCATGTTGTCAGAGGTCAAGTTGCAGTTCAAGTGAAGGTCTGGGGTGCTGGAGTTCTTTTTATACGCACCCACTAATTATCCAATCAATTAGTGAGCACAGGTGAGGCTGTAAACTAGGATTAGGTGCCTTATATGACAAGGCGACAAAACTTTTGTCTAGCCAAAATCAGACCTTTCTGTGTTCATTAAATGATCAATATTTCAGCAGTGAAGCAAATTTATTTTCTTTTAAAAAACCTCATTTGGGAGGGTTTCAGCTTTCATATGAGTCATTTCTAAAACCAATGGATGAATTTTAAGTCAGGTTATAAGCTTTGGTTTCAACAACATGGATAAGCGACAGAACTTCTGTCAGGCACTGTATGTTTGTTCTAGAGATTTAGCCCAACCCCATCCTGAGCTGGGAAACATCCTTAAAGTAAATAAAGTATTGCTTTTCTTTATGCTATGACAAAATATTTAACCAGATATTTAACTCTCCTTAACAAAGATCACAATCTAGTTAATTTTTTAAAAAAGTTAGGGTCAGTCTACCAAAATAATAATAATCTTATGGTAAAGAATTCCAGAGCAGGAAAGGAGAATTATTTATTTGTAGGGCCATGAAAAAATAAAAATAAAAACCTTCGCTTTGAGATCTTTTTGTGTTACAGAATGTGTCAGGCAAGCAAACAATATGAATTTAACTCCTCACATTTCAGGTCAGCTTTGGGGATGACTCCAAGGTGGTGTTCACATCAGTGTTTTCCTGTGGACCTGAAGTGGCTTGAGTTCATGAAGATTAAACCCTTTACCCGGTCTCCATGGCCCTGGTCACACCTTTAGTTTAAGACAACTTCAGGTCATCCTCAGGTTGCATTACTCACATTACTAGCACCCTCCTTCTCTCCTCAGTATATGTGTATGATTCCCCTAGCATTTTCATGCAGATTTATTATTATTATTTTAAAAATTAATGGCACAGAGAAAAAGAGCACATAAAAAAGGAAGGGGACATGGATGTGGGGGAACAGGCTTAAAAAAGAATCACAAACACACACCCTCATTTTCCTTGAGTGACACTATGGCATCCAATAAGAAAGGAGGTAGATTTGACGCAGCCAAAGGGGTGGAGAGCCAAGAGTTCCATGGAAGAAGCTCAGGTCAATCGCGGAGGAAGGTGTGAGGGATGCAGCCCAAAGCAAGGACAGCCTGAGGATGACCTATAACAATCTAGGTGTGAACTTAGCTTGTATAACATCTGTTCAAATTATGAATAGGACATCCTGTCTCACATAGGTGTGACCAGGGCCAGTATGTTTCTTGGTTAGTCTGCCTAAATGTTCATGTGCCCTAGATTATCTATGTCTGTAGGGGGCATTCTGAGGGACAGGAAGGAGGTATCCTGACCTTTGCCCAGCAGTGCTGCCAATCTCTCTCTTGCCTACTGTTCCGTTCAAACACAACACAGCAGAAGAGGTGGAGAAAAGCCACAAGAAACACTGAATAATATTCATGCTTAGCTGGAATCCACCATCACAACGCAGCAAGTTCTTAAGCACACTGGAGCATTTTCCTTTATCTGGGGGAGGTTGGGTGCTTATTTGACCAGCATTTGAATGAAAGAAGTTAGCAACACACTATTTATTGTCTTATATGCAAATCTGAGATTAATAAGATTTTGAGATATCTTTGCTCCTGTAGACTTTTGCTTTTGTTTAACTCAAAATTATTGCTGAGTGGCAAAAGTTAATGATACTGAGCAATATGTGAAAATGCTACAAAATAAGGTAAACCATTCTACATTTTTAATATGTTCTCAGTTAACTATGTAGTCTCAAGAAACTGCTATCCCAAATATTCAAGGAAAGTTGTTGTCAATTGCCTTATTTGGTTTATTTGAAGCCTGTAAATGAATCATCTTTTGATGCCTGGGCTCAGAAACTTCATTGCATGCAAGTGGGTGGTCAGTTTAAATTATTTCAGCACATTTTAAGTAACTTAACCATAAGAATCTGGATGAACTTTAATTAGCTGCTTCTCTCTCTTAGGCCACTGCTGGAAAGTTGATAATGCATGAAGGTGGATTAAAACTACATTTGCACTTCTTTTGAAATTTTAAAGAACTGTTGTTGCTCCAGCCAGAGTTATATATCCACTTGTTTCACAATTCAATCAAGACATCAAACTTATTTAATGTCTTGGAGGAGTAATTCCAGAGAGAAGAGTAAAGAAACAATAGTATTCTGCTTAAAGCATGAAAATGGCATTTATAGCAGCTTTAAGCAGTTTCACCCAGGAAACATCTAAACTTTTAAAATAAAGAGTAGAAGACAAACATTCCAACAGAAAAAAAGAAATGCATCTTTATTGCTACCTGATGCAGTCAGTCTAAAATATTTGCTTATTATTCCCTTATAAAGAGAGTGAGATGAGAGGAAGGGGGTTCAGCTTTGTGAGAGAGCTAGGAAATTTTGTATTGGAGTTTTAGCTTTATAGCAATCCGTTATCCTACTGTTACATCCTCCCCCTCTTCCTCCCACCTCCACCCTTCTCAGCTGCTTCTACTGTAGCTGCCACCGCCTTTTGCTTTGCAGAGGTGCGGGAAAGCAAAATCTCTTTGGGGGGGATGAGGTTTTGCATTCCTTTGTCCGCTTTTCCTAGAAGTCGGGGGGCACTTTGCAGTCTGATCTGCTTTTGATCCATTTGGGTGTCCCCAAAATCCCCCCACCAAATCCTCCCCCCCCTCTGTTTTGAGGGGGGAATCTGGCCCTCTGCCTCTGCAGGCATCGTTGGGCAATGCTTTGCTGCTGCACACATTGGGCTGCTGGCTGGGGAAGCCTTTCCTCTTCCTCCCCCCACAGAAAAAGGAGCCCAGCTGAAAAAGGAGAAAGTGAGGGGAAGCATGGGTGGGAAATGAAACTTTGTTATCATTGTGAAGTGGAGTGGGTGAATTGTTACTTGTTATCAGTGTGAAGTGGGTGAAAATGAAACTATGAAGTGCTCTGCTGAGGGAAAAAGGCTTGAGCACTTAATTTTGCAAGCGGCTGTCCTGCTTGGTGAAGCTCCAACCATTTCATGATGCATCTGCCCCAATACTGCTGTACCGTTCCCAAAGGAAAAAAGATAAAGCATTTTAGCTGCAAAAACAGAAAAAAACCACCTGTTTTTTCAGGTGTTTTAATTGCGGTATTTAGTGATTTACTCCTTGGAAAACACGGGAACCCAATCTGCAATGGGGACAAACGATAACCTGAGTGGAAACACAGCCTATTAGTCAGTCCTCAGGAATTATGCACTTTGTTCCTTTCCCCTTTTGCTGTTAATCTGTTCTACCTTTATCTGATTTTATTACTGTTTTTTCTATGAGATTACATGTCCTCATATCCATCAGTACAACATCCAGTAACAAAGGGCCTTAATATGTTTAATATGTTATTGGTTATAATGTGTTCATTTTATATGTTGTGACCCACCCTGAGACCCTTGGTTAAAGAGCAGGATAAACATGCAAACAAACAAGCAGACAAACAAATACCTTCTCACTCAGACAGCAGTTTCCCCTACCCCCTGCCTCATTGCCTGCATGTGGAACTACTTGCTAGTCTCAAATGCATGGCCCTGTTTTAGAAGGCACATAAAATGGGTGGCACTGCAACAGATTCCTGTTTGTTCTCAAACAATCCCAGGCAGAAACAGCGATGTAGAGGAACAAAGGTTCCCTGGCTTTGACGTTTACAATGCTGCAGATGGAGATGGGCATGCAAACTTCCTGCATTTACGGTCTGGCCCTAAAAACAGAAGAAACTGCTGACATGCAGAATTTCATCCTGCCCCTGAAACTGTTTGTGCTCTGAAGACATAGTCAAAAGAGTTGCTGAACATTAGCACACTACTGTCCATTGACATAAACTACAGCTGTCTCAGCTAATGGCACCTACTTTCTATAATACAACATGCTTAAAAGCAGAACACTGAAAACTCTTTATTTTCATGCTCCCTGCATTGATTTGATTGTTAAGGATGGATAAAAAGCATAAAACAGAATTATTTTTGCATGGAACACTTGGGAAGATTTCACAAAGGTTCATTGATAAAGAACAGCTTCCATCTCCAAAAATAACCATTTAGCCTTGTGTCCTTTCTGCAATCTTATTATTGTTAATGTCTCAGTATCATCCGGTTTTCATCTCGGGTCAAAATGTTTACATGGCTAATAGCTTCTTAAAAGTTCATTCCCCAGTTATCCAAAATGAAGGCTGAGCAAAATAGAATACCGTCAGTATGGTATAGAGTGCAGTGTGATTTTATGGATCATATCACAGGAGACCAAGTATTAAATCCAAAGACTATATTTTCCAGCAGAGTTACAGCTACATGACACAACATTAAAAGAAAATCACTGTAGGAAAGACCTATCATGGCGGCAATTTCTCCTGTATATATTATTTCACAATGACTGTTCAAAATTTGATGTATTATGACATTCACATGTGAATGCTGACAAATGATAGATGACTTTTGTGCAAGTTCAAAAGAAGAAAGAAAGAAAGAAAAAGAAAGAAAGAAAGAATGCTGAGAATCACTTTTAGACGGTTCAGATTGCCGAATCTTTTCCAAACATAGGAAGTTAAAGTGACCTTATAATAAATCAGATCCCTGGATCTTCCAATATCATATTGGGTGTTTTTCCCCCGTCACTAGAAGTACCCATTAAGTACCCATTAATGGGTACAAAAATGCCATTACATACCCATTAATGGGTACTTCTCGTGACAATGGAAAAACATCCATTGTCTAACTTTTCTTGATTCTCCATGATCATAGAGAAAAACCTGACCTGAAGAAGTTTGAAACTGAACTTGGGACCAGAAATGTGTTGAACTGGTTCTATTTAGAATTGGTTTGGCATGAACAGGGGAATTGGAGGGGCTGAGATTAAACCAAACACCCAATAAAGTTAGGGGCTTTGATCCACTATCAAACTAAACTGCCAAGTTGTAAGAATTCACAAGGAAGGATCTTCATACCCCTTGATAAGGTGGACTGCCCTGTTTGGCGATACACAACCAATTCCGAGTTGAGATGTGTCGTCTCTATAATGAGAGGAGGGTGTCCATATTTGGGCAGCCTGGCCACTTCTTCTGAAGATCCCTCAAAGGCAACACCACTACAGATGATAATGAGATTATTATTCCACAGGTCCAAGTATTTATATGGAAGTGAAATAAAACACATAAGAAACTAAGAAACTTAAGGGAAGCCCTGCTGGATCAGGCCAAGCCCATCTAGTCCAGCATCCCATCGCACACAGTGGCCCACCAAATGCTCATGGGCATCTCAAGCAGAGACAAGGACAAACCTTCTCTTGCACTCGAATCCCAGCAAATGGCCTTAGAAGCATCCTGCTTGTCCTCCCAGCCTGAAAGATGTACTGTACCTAGGCATTCATTCTTGTAGCCACTAATGCATCTGTCATCCATAAATTTGTCTAACTCTACCTTAAAGCCATCTAGGTTGGTTGCTGTTACCACCTCTTCTGGCACCAAATCCCATAAACTGATGACTCTCAGGGTGAATAAATCCTTCCCCTTGTCTGATCTGAATCTCCTACCCATCAGCTTCATAGGTGCCCCCTATTGTGTGAGAGAAAAAAGATTAAGATCCATCTTAACTTACTTTAAAAATCGGCACAACACAAAGCTTTGTAAAATTATTAACTCAACTTTCTTTTACTTCCTGGTAGTGTTAAAGTACAGCCCATGTAACTTCAGGGCAGTACATAAGTAGGGAAGGGATAAGAGCTCTAGCTTCCTGTCCCCTGTAGGTATCTTGACTTTCTTTTTAAAAGAGCAGCGTATGATGCTTCTTTTGCTTACCAACATGTACAAGGAAATGTTCCCATCACATTCTTCTCTACTGCCCCATGAAGGAAGTTGTGAAGAAATTGATGCTCCAAGAATTATATCTCACCCTGAATCACTTCACCCAAGCACTGACCAAACCATTCTTATACGATCTGTTTCATTATCGTTTCTCCCTCACCACTTTCCTTCTTTTTTGTTTGCTTCCTTCCATCCTGATATCAGCCTTGACAATGAGAGCAGTGGGTCAAAAACTCAGATCATGTATGATATGTATGAGCTCCCCATAGTAGTATTACCTCAAGGAGAGGTCCAGAGAAGAATGAAAATATCAGGATCACAAGGGTGGAGGGGAGAAAAGTATCCAACTTTATTTATCAGGACGTCCTTTTATTTGTCTTAAGTTTAAAATTGTATATACAGTGCCTGACAGAAGTTCTGTCGCTTATCCATGTTGTTAAAACCAAAGCTTATAACCTGACTTAAAATTCATCCATTGGTTTTAGAAATGACTCATATGAAAGCTGAAACCCTCCCAAATGAGGTTTTTTAAAAGAAAATAAATTTGCTTCACTGCTGAAATATTGATCATTTAATGAACACAGAAAGGTCTGATTTTGGCTAGACAAAAGTTTTGTCGCCTACAAAAAGTAATGTGAAAATCAAACAGATAATTCGCTTCAAATACAAAGATATGTTTCATAACATTGGTGAATGAAGTTGTGGTGCTATTACAGCCATATTTAATATTTTGTGTGACTTCCATGAGCCTGAAGGACTGCATCCATGCGTTTCGGCAATGATTCATACAATTTATTGATGAAGTCATCAGGAATAGTAAAGAATGCAGTTTTACATGCCTCCCAGAGTTCATCAAGATTCTTTGGTTTTGTGTTCCAAGCTTCCTCTTTCATCCTACCCCAAACATGCTCAATGATGTTCATATCTGGTGACTGGGCTGGCCAGACCTGGAGCACCTTGATCTTGTTTGCCTTTGAGGAACTTTGATGTAGATATGGATGTATGAGATGGAGCGCCATCCTGCTGCAAAATTTGACCCCTTTTATGATTGGGAATGTAAGAGGCAGCTAATACTTCTTGATATTTTAAGCTATTGATACTGCCTTCCACCTTGCAAATGTTTTGCACACCCCTATACTGAATGTAACCCCAGACCATGATCTTTCCACCACCAAACTTAACTGTTTTCTGGGTGTATCTTGGATCCATACGGGCTCCAGTAGGTCTCCTGCAGTATTTGTGGCAGCTGTGGTGTAATTCAACTGAAGATTCATCTGAGAAATCCACCTTCTGCCACTTTTCCAGCGTCCATCCATTTAGTAGGCTGTGGGCCTTGGCAAATGCCACATGGTTTTTTAATAGCATTTTGTTTAGTGCTGGCTCCTGGGCACTGATTCGACCATGGAGGCCATTTCGAGACAGAATCCTACAAACTGTTCTAGTTGACACAGGGACTTGAGGTGACCAGGCCTGTTGGAGCTCTGCTGCAATGGAAAAAGGGCTGGCTTTTGATTTTCGAACCAACAAATGTTCCTCCTGAGCAGTTGTCTTGTGGGGTCTGCCAGACCTGGGCTTGTCAAAAACATCACCAGTCTCTTCAAATCTTTTTTAATTCTTTGTACTTGACGCTGAGACACATTAAAGGTGCCAGCCACCTCTGCAGTGGATCTGGTCTTCAGCCTCTTGATAATCAAGGCTTTGGTCGCAGGGTGGATTTTTGGCATGTTGTCAGAGGTCAAGTTGCAGTTCAAGTGAAGGTCTGGGGTGCTGGAGTTCTTTTTATACACACCCACTAATTACCCAATCAATTAGTGAGCACAGGTGAGGCTGTAAACTAGGATTAGGTGCCTTATATGACAAGGCGACAAAACTTTTGTCTAGCCAAAATCAGACCTTTCTGTGTTCATTAAATGATCAATATTACAGCAGTGAAGCAAATTTATT
Source organism: Aspidoscelis tigris stejnegeri (assembly GCA_023333525.1). Classification (NCBI taxonomy): domain Eukaryota; kingdom Metazoa; phylum Chordata; class Lepidosauria; order Squamata; family Teiidae; genus Aspidoscelis; species Aspidoscelis tigris. Next base: position 3,806,667 of record JALMGA010000019.1, on the reverse strand, counting down.
TTCTTTTAAAAAACCTCATTTGGGAGGGTTTCAGCTTTCATATGAGTCATTTCTAAAACCAATGGATGTATTTTAAGTCAGGTTATAGGCTTTGGTTTCAACAACATGAATAAGTGACAGAACTTCTGTCAGGCACTGTACAGTTATATTTTATTTGTTTCAGTTTTCTTCATGCAGCAATGTATTACGTGCTTTGTATCAAACTGCCTCTAGAAGAGTAGATGCCATCAAGGAGGAGACCAGGGCATCCTCTAGGTCTAAACAATGGGATGAAATGTCAAGGGAGTCAGTGCAGATTAGATATTAGGAAAAACTTCCTGACAGTAAGGGTGATCAGTCAGTGGAATAGGTTGCCACGGGAGTGGTGGGTTCTCCTTCTCTGGAGGTCTTCAAGCAGAGGCTGGACCTTCATCGGTCTGTGATGGTTTAGGAAATCCTGCATTCAGCAGGGGGTTGGACTTGATGACCCTGGAGGTCCCTTCCAACTCTATGATTCTAAATGCAAGGATTTTTAATTATTCCTGCCACCTCCTGTTTTAAGGGCAGGGCATATAATGTTGCAGGGAGAGTTTTGTATGTTCCAACCAATGTTCTCAAACTAGGTCAGGTATATGAAATGAAGACTTCTGAGCATTCTAGCACCACCTCTCTGTCTGCCCCACTCTTCAAATGCAAGAATTGATCGTGCAACACACCTGTTTCTACTTTGTATTTTCTAACTGGTTTAATTTCTTTTTGTTACCATCCATCTTTCACAATGCATGCTATTGCTGCTGCTATTTATGCAGTTTAGGCATATTAAGTTTGAAGATCTGCCAGTGGACGACCTGGAGGACAAACCAAAAGCATAGAGAACTGAGCCTGTGCTGCCACCCAGGAATCTGGAGTCTCCAGGCACCCTAATACTTTGCAGTCCCTGTGCAGCCACTTCCTGTTGTCCAGGGATGTGCACAAATATTCAAAAATTTGAATATCCGATTCAAATCCGACAAATGTGGATATTCAAACTTGGATCAAATGTCTTCACATTTGAATTTAGACATTTGAACAGATTTTGGATGTTCCAAAACATTCGTTTGAATGATTTGAATAATTCAAATGTACAGATATGTATGTATTATATACACATCTGTACAAATATTATACGTATCTGTCTGCATTTGGGCTTATAATACGGGATGAAACCGGGATCCGTAGGGGATAAAATGGAATGCATACAAAATGCATACAGATACGTATTGCACATATGAATGCTGTTGACATTTTATCTTCAGATTTGAATCTAACATTCGAATTAATAGATTCAAATGTATTGGATTCAAATCAGATTTTGTTGCATTTAGATTCTAAACATTTGAATTGAATTGAATGAATGTTTGGATATTTGATTCGACTGAAATTGGAATGCAAAAAACCCATCCTGCACATCCCTGGGCTTAGTATGCTCACAAATGCAACAGTGACAACAGACTGAGCGTCCAACTCCCTGCCTGTAAAATTATACAAATGAGCCCAACGGATAAGGTGCCATATTTTTCCATAAACGGGCCCCTGTGGTTCCCTTAACCATCAGTAACACCCAGACTGCCCTGTGTCCAAAGGGACCTTTCCCAACCACAGGAATGCAAGGGTAGCCAGAACTCTACCCCTCCACCAAAGTTTAACTACATTCCAACGAATTTTAAAATAAAAAATTAAACTGATTAGATCCCCCCTTTTCCTTTTGTGCACTGCATTTTTCTTCCAGTTTTCTTTTGTCTTGCAATTTTTTTTATTTCTCCAACTGTTCCCTCTGTGGGATGAGACTAGGAGGAGAGGATAGAAAGGAAGCTTTTTCTCCCCACATCAGCCACCGCAGCCAAGGACAACAAGTATAAGGTGCAAGAAAGAATCCTTTTATTTAAAAGCAGGCTTGCTTTTTAAAAAATGGGGATGGAGATGTGAAGGCAGGGCTGGACAAGAGCTGAAGCCCTGGAGCACAAGTTACACTGTCTTTCCCTGGTTAAGGGGGCCAGAGCAGCATTCTGACCAGACCTGTAGCATGCTGGCCACCATCCTCAGCTTCAGAAGCCAGACATTTCCAGTGTTGCTGGGGGAAGTCTGCACATCATGGCTCTAGGGGTATGTAAGAGTGATAGGAAGTGCCGACAGCGTTGTTCTTATTGCTCTGCCATTAGAGTGCCCTAATAAGCATTTATGGCAGGATGCTAGTTCAATGAATGCAGGACCGCCAGACCCTCTTCAAGAAGAAGAGTTGGCTTTTCTCCCCTACTTTTCTCCCCGTTTAAGAGGACTCACAGCGGCTGACAAAGCTTCAATTCTTCTCCCCACAGCAGAGACCCTGTGAGCTAGGTGGGGCTGTGTGAGAGCTCAGAAGGTTGTGCAAGTTGCTGTGCTTATAGACTTCCAAGATCTGTTCATTTCTCTCCCCCTTAGCTGCCAGCCACTGTTGACTGGGGCCTTGCCACATTCATTTTCCTTGGAGAAATCTCAGTCTTGATCAACTCCTTACTGGGACAGGCGCTGTTGCCATTTGGATGGGGTGGAAGTCAGGCCAGTTTCAGACTGGGAGAAAACATCCGCAAAGTGACAAGCTGTTTTCTTTCGGTGTTAAATAACAGAAACCTCCCCTCTGGGATAGATAATGTGGAAGGATAACTGCTGGCCACCTTGCTGATGTGTTCTCTCACTCCAAAGGTGGACTGAAGCTGGATTAAGCGTTAGATATGGCCACAGCTTATGCTTGTTTTGCATAGTACTAATCTGGCCTTATTATTCTTTCCAAAGGACAACACGGGAGAGACTTCTCCTTTGTGGATCTGTCATCAATTAGTGGTTAGAATTGAAATCCAAATGTCTGCATCCCCTGCGCTACGAGCTTATAATCAACAGATCTGGCACTCAGGATCATGACAAATGGGTTGCTTTGCCAGTTTGTTTCACTGAGATTGGCTCCTGCTGGGACGATATGCTCTCACACTTGTTCACTTGGCACTTGACCATTTTCTGGCTCTGTCGTGAACGTGGCACATCTGTTGTACCCACACAAATGCATTCTGCTGGTGCAAAATACCACGTGATAAAGTGTCCTATTTCATGGAACTTATCCAGGCTCTGTGCACCCTGGGGGAGGCAAGGGAACAGTTCTGCCGGCTTGGTCACACTTGATGAGCCAGGCTGAAGGAAACTCCCTCTCTCCCTCTCCCTCCGTCTTTCACATATAAACACAGAAACACCGACTTCCCTTTTGTTGAACGGTGCTTGTCACTATGATCTGTTCTTTTAGCTATCATCATCATCATTTATTAATTTATAAATAGGAAAATGACAGATTATAAAATATTTGATTTTTGTTTGTGCCACTGACTCTGCACGGGTGGGAAGTTCAGACGGCCAACATGGTGAATGATGACTTAGCAATTTGAGGAACTGTTGTGATAATAAGTGGAACCAGAGGCTTGTTCGCACTTGGCTGTATTTTGGAATATATCTCAGGACAGGGGTCTGTTGTCCACATGCTAATGCAGACTCTGGCAGGCCTCGCCTGGGGCATCCTATAGCCAGCACTAGCATGTGAACAGCAGATATATGCACATGGACAAAATAGCCCTGTTCATGTACAACGTAGCTATTCTGTGGCAACACCGTAGAAGTAGTTGCCACAGTAGTAGTTTATTATGGATTCAGTTCAAATAGAGCCACAAAGGTGCTCTCAAACTTCCATTTTCCAGTTTGGAGAGTTTCTTCATTGGCTGTGGCTTTGGAGCAGTGACACACTATAAGTCCATGTTTGCAGTGTGGTATTGCAGTCTCCTTGCAGAAGCAGATGAATCCGCCACCACACGTGGAAGAGATAATAAGAAACTACCGTATTTTCTGGCGTATAAGACGACTGGGCGTATAAGACGACCCCCAACTTTCCAGTTAAAATATAGAGTTTGGGATATACTTGCCGTATAAGAAGACGACACCCAGAGTATAAGACGACCTCTGACTTTTGAGAAGATTTTCCTGGGGTAAAAAGTAGTCTTATACGCCAGAAAATACAGTATCTCAACCATTTGTGCTCTAGCTCAGCTAAACCATTAGGGAAAAAAATAGAGAAGTGGGGAGAGAATACTTAAAAAGGGATTCACAGTAATGTTTTGCAACTTTGTCACTCAGAAATAATGTAAGTTAATTGCAAACTGTAGCCTGGTAAAGAAACTACAATGTCTAAGCTATATCATACAATGCATGTGCATTTAAACAAGGGTCAGAATGCACCACCTAAATGTAGCAGTGGAGAATAAATGCATGACATATTTATTTATTTATTATTTATATTTCTATCCTGCCCCATGCCTGAAAGTGTCCGGGTGGGTAACAACAGTTCACCTAGGTGAATACGCATATGCATTCTGTTCTAGACTTCTGGTCCTGGACTGTGCAAGTCACTCTCAGGACGGAATTCATGACCATGTAAAATCCACAATCACGACCAAGGAACTTATCTCCCTGGAAGATAACAGGATGGGTGCAATTGACATGTCAATCACAGAAGAATTTAAACTCAATCCTCATTCCTCATTCTTTCCCTTTTCAGCTGTTCTTGTTACTGTAAAAAGCTTTTAACTCAAACATACTTTGTAATTTGGCCTTCAGTTGCAATAAAAAGATTGGAAGCACATAAATCCAAAGCTGTGCATGGGAAAATGTAAGAAATCCCTGTAGGGCAGATGTGAATGTAACTGTGGTTAAAAGCAGTTCAATTAAGACGTACAGTATACCAAAGTTTTTATGATACACCAGACTCCCTAATTATAACTACACAAATCTGCAACAATGCCACAGATCTGGAGACTAGGAGCCTTTCCACATGGTATGTGTAGTCCAACACCATACTGGGCTGAAATAGGTGGTCCAGTTCACAATGAGCTGGGTTACCAGCAACCCTCTACAGAGACTGCAGGGGAAAAGATTTAGTTTAGATGTTAGGAAAAAATTTCTAACAGTAAGAGTGATCAACCAGTGGAACAGGCTGCCACGGGAGGTGGTTGGTTCCCCTTCGATGGAGGTCTTCAAGCAGAGACTGGACAGTCATCTGTCTGAGATGGTTTAGGAGATCCTGCCTTGAGCAGGGGGTTGGACTCGATGACCCAGGAGGTCCCCTCCAACTCTACCATTCTATGATTCTATGATTCTATGAGAGCATTCTGTTGGGAAGCATGGAGTCCTGCTAGAAAATCTGCACTGTGGACAATGTATTACAGGGCACGAACTGGGATGGTCTAACAACCCAGTGAGAAAAGGTTCTTGGAGAACATGTAGAGAACATGTAGTGCACTCAGGAGGCTCAGGAGGGTGCCTGGCCAGTGGGAAGCCCTGGCGCATGCGCTTGCACTGCAGGCAGAATTGGTCTGGCCACCACCAGGTAAGTACGCAATCGTGCACGTGCAACCCAGGGTGGTTTGGGGGGTGTAGGCTGTGGCGTCCCCTGGCCCAAGAAGCTGCGATTGCAGTTCTTGGGCAAGGAGGACCCCGGGGAAGCCAGCTGACAGCCTCCCCATCCCAGATGCAAGGGAGCCAGTGGGTGTGGCCGAGGGGAGGGGCCCAGCTATCAGAGAGGGAGAGAATGCACATGCTTTCCCTCTATGCCAGCTGGGCATGCGCCAGGTATCCAGCTCTGCCCAGGCCGTTTGCGGAAGCATCCTGCTTCCAAAACGGTTTGAGGGGAAGCGCCGGATTAAGACTTAATTTTGCAGGTCTTACAATAGGGCCAGATTTCAGCGGCAAAACTGGTTTGAGAAACCGGTCTTGCGTGCCGAAATGCAGAAGCGGCTTCCACAAAGGGTCCTAATTGGGTTCCCAATGCAGGAAGCCGAGTCTTAGGGCCTTTCCACACTGGCTCTAAAAACGGATTTAGAGCCAGATGTGGAACGGATTTAGACGTGGCTTCAGCATAGGGGCCGGAATTAGACCCCTTTGAGTAAGCCCCGTCCACATATCGGCAGGCAGAAACGGTTGTTTAAACCGTTTCTGCCGCCGAAATCCTACCCAGATGTAAGACCTGAAAAAATCAGGTCTTACATCTGGCTTTCCCCCTGAAAATGGTTTGGAAACAAACGTTTCCGCACCGGAGGGGGAAAAGCCGGATTGCTGGCGCATGCCCAGCTGTCAGAGAGGCAGAGCGCATGCTCTGCCACTCTGACAGGTGGGCGGGTCCGGCAACCGGCTTCCCTGCCTTCCCCCTGGCCAGAGAACCGATGATCCTCCGTTCTCTGGCGAGGGCAAGGCACCCCCACTCCTTCTGTCACCCCAACCCCACGAACAGCCCCCTTCTACGTACCTGATCGCCTCCATTTCGCCTCCATTTCGATCGTGAGTCTCGGAGGGCCGGCGGCAATCGTGCATGCGCGCGCCATTGCTCTGACACGGCGCGTGTGTGTGCAATTGCTGCCGGCCCTCCCAGCAGCCCAGGACTACATTTCCCAGCATCCCTGGGCTGCTGGGGCCGTCAGAGCAATGGCGTGCGCTGTGCGCGATTGCTGCCGTCCCTCCGAGACTCACGATCAAAATGGAGGTGAAATGGAGGCGATCAGGTACATAGAAGGGGGCTGTTCGTGGGGTTGGGGTGACAGAAGGAGTGGGGGTGCCTTGCCCTCGCCAGAGAACGGAGGATCCTCCGTTCTCTGGCCAGGGGGAAGGCAGGGAAGCTGGCTGCCAGGCTCGCCCAGCTGTCAGAATGGCAGAGCATGTGCTCTGCCTTGCTGACAGCTAGGCAGGCACCGGCAGGGGTGGTTTGGAATGGGTGCTGCTGCATTCGCCCAGCACCCACCCCAAACCGTTTCGAAATCTGGCCTTGCCGCCACGGCCCTGTGAGTGTGCGTACGCGTGGGGTCTGGGAGAAACCGTTCCTCTTTGGAACGGATTCCCTTTTAAAAACGTTTCACCAGAAAACGGATCTTTCAGATCTGTTTTCCGGCGGCGTGTGCGGAAAGGCCCTTAATCTTTCCTCAGTCTGGCTCTGAGAGCCTTTCTGCACTGGGTCTCATTTCCTATTAGGTCCTGGAATAGGGATCTGCCCACACAATGCTAGTGCAGACTTTGGCAAGACTGCTGCTGGAAGCCCTCCATGCAGATCCTGACTGGAATTTTGAGGTTTGGTACTGGAAATACTTTCTCATACAGCTCAAATTCCACTGAATAAGTTATTCATTCAGTTCAACTAGCCTGCAAAGATAGGGTTGTACTTATATTTTTGACCGTTGTCTTTACTCTAGTTTAGTGTTTCATGATAAACCTACAAAAGAGGCTACACACACATCAAGATAGGCTTAACAAACTGACCTGGGTGTTTTGACTGGTTCAGACTCAAACCATCCCAACTATTTGATGGAGCAAGTTTAAATCAAAGCAAATCACTGAGGTGTTCACACAAAGTGGTCAAGCTTTAATCAATGACCATTTAAAAAGTGTTTTACAAATAAAATTTAGTGTTACTTTTAGAAACAAACACACGGTTGAGCTTGTTCTATCAAGTCGGAGTTTGAACTAAACACTGAACCAAATGACTGTTTTTATGTGTGAATCTCTACCCTTGCAGGTAAGAAGTACTACCATGTTGAAGACAGCACATAAGTTGTCCTCTTATAAAAAATTACTTTTTAGAAGGTTTTTTTCAGATGTGTGATATACAATGGAACTGTGTCTATGTGTGTGTAGAGAGAGGATGTTTAGCTACTTAAGTTTATCAAATGATCAAATGCCATGCTCATTACAATAGAAAACCAAATCAGATTACCAAATGTCTTCCTATATTTAGCTAACACCTTTAGAATGATTCATGTCAACAGGATTTGATGTCCTCACTGCCCACTAAGCAGCTGTTCTCTCTGAATATGTCATACTCAACAAAGGGCACAATTAACCCTTAAAAAAGGTTAAAGGCGGCTTAATTCTAAACGAGTATGAATGAATATCAAAAATGCCAAGCAAAAGAGAAATGCATAATATCTCTTCTGTACTGCTGTAAAAATTGGGAACACATGGCCCTCTCTCCCTTGGTAAAGCTGAGAATGTCAGATGTTCCTCACTAAGATCTCTGATCATTCAGTTCCACCTCCACAAAACTGCGACACCAAAAACAGAAAAACAGAAATAAACAGAAGGATGTTTCACACACATCTGCTTTCTATGGGCCAGTCTAACATTTGAATTTATTGCAAAATTAGTGGGCCAATAGCTCTACAGGCAAAGCACATCAGTGATGTACCATCTATTCCTTCCACCACCAAAATGAGAATAATATAGATGCACTGAATTTGCATAAGCAAAATACTATATATCAGATGGCAAAGTAGCAAGATATTACTTCATATTTCGAGTTTTTGATTTATCTTTCCCATTCAAAACACAAAGCCACCTGCCAAAGAAAGAGATGGAATATATTATGGGATGCTGAGCACTTTATAAACTGAGGCTCAACTAAACATTATTTAGTATAAGGGTTCCACTATGATTCTGTGGCTTTTAAATATCCACCTGGTCAATGGAAAGATTACAGCACACTAAATACTTTGGGGATGGGCACTAATGTTTTTTTAACATTCTGTTCAAATCGAATCCAATACCTGAAAATCCAATTCGATTCGAATCTTTTAAATTCAAGTTTAACAAGATTCGATTCCTATTTACCAAATTTAAATCTATTCATTCAAATTTTTTATTCAAATATGCACATCCCTTGGTTATCCCATAGGCAACCTGTTTTCGTCCCGTACCGATCCGTACAAATGCATATGGATGTGGGAAAGACGTGGATCTTCAAGCACGCATTGTGTAGGACCCTGAACACGTACAAATGCCTGGATAATCCTAACATATAGATCCAAAGTTTGAAATTGGATCCGAATGTTTACGTTTGAATTTTGGGACATTCTGTTTGAGTTCAAATGTCAAAATTCAGCACATTCGATCAGATTTTGAATGCCTCCGAATATCTGTGCACATCCCTAAAATATTTGGCCTTATTCTGAAGTATATCCTGGAACAGGGCCTGCTGTCCATGTGCCAGTTCAGACTATGGCAGACCCCAGGCAAGACGTGCCATAGACTGCATCAGCAGGCGGAGAGCAGACGCCTGTCCCAAGACATATCCCAGAAAAAGACCAGCAGCAGAAAGGCTATCACAAACCATCTGGGGAAAGCATAGCCCAGTCCAGCTGAAACTCACTCGGGCATCATAAAGGTTTTAAAAGAAGGGGAAATACAAGTGGAGATTTATTTATTTATTTATTTATTTATTTATTTATTTATTTATTTATTTATTTATTTATTTATTATAATTAAGAGGTGTTTGTCTTGACATACACAGGCTGCAGAATGACTGTTCCTCTCTTTCTTTTCTGGATAGTTCACAAAAACATCCTTTGCTTGGGATCTCATGTTTTTCCCATGCTGAATGTGACTAATGGTGGCTGACCATTTCTTGCTCAGTGTTTGCTCATCACAAGTAAAGGTTGTGTGTGTGTGTGTGTGCGTGCGTGCGTGCATGTGTACACTATCCAACTTCATTATATAACTAAAGGCTCATTTATGGAATGTATTTAGCTTTTGCAAATTTTACAGAAGGGGACTTTTTGCTCTTGTTTCGGAGTCAATGGGAACATGGATAAGCATAAACATTGCAGACATTTGGGGCAAACTAATCCTGTAAAATTGGAACAACTCACATATATTCAATTGACACCTTGTGAGTAAGTCTATAGCCCTTTCTGCCCAGAAAGTACAGAAGCGCTTGTGTTTGGAATCAGTCGGCCTGGAACACCTGGGCCTGCTGCTTCTCAACGTGGGACAGCATGGGCAGAATCGGTAATATCTGCATGATGGTGCTGGTCCAGACTTGCCTACACCACAACCTCAAATCTCCTATGAGCTTCATGGCTGCACTTCCACACCTCAGAGCTGGCCTCAGAGCCTCTAGTACAGCTGGAGTGGAGTGCATTTGGGGGCCACATATGGAGAGAATGTGGCCTCGTAGATATGCAACAACATAAACAAATGCTTACTACACGGGCCTTTAATCCAGATTAAGGCCCTGTGTAGAAAGGGTTAAACTTGAGATTCTAAGCCCAGAATTTATCCTTTGACAGGTGTGGGCTTCTCATTCCCAATTCACTTTGAAAGGTTGTTTTGTCCTGTTTGGCATTTCAAAGAGGTGATGATTCCTCAAGAATAAATATTCAGAAGTTGTTCCAAAAACATTTGAAATTCAATCGAATGTGGAGATTCAAATGCAAATAGAATATCTTCACATTCAAATTTAGACATTCAAACGAATTGTGAATGTTCCAAAACATTCATTAGAATGATCTGAATCATTCGAATGAATGTTCATACGTATCTGTACGCATTTGCGCTTATAATACGGAACGAAAACAGGATGCACATGGGATGCATACAAAATGCGTACAGATAGGTAGAACACATACGAATGTTGTCAACATTTGTATCTTTAAATACACATGTTGTCGATATTCATATCTTCAAATCTGAATCTAACATTTGAAAGAATAGATTCAAATGTATTGGATTCAAATTGGTTTTTTTTGCATTCGGATTCTAAACATTTGAATCAAATAGAAAGTTTTGACATTTGATTTGACTTGAATTCGAATGCAAAATAATAATAATAATAAAAAAATTCATGCACATCCCTATCCCATATCCCTGTACATTAATTTGCAAAGTCAACCAGTTCTAGTTTTCAGTCAGTGCAGAAAGCATGTGCTACAATGGGAAGTCATGCATCAGGAGTGCAAAATTTCTATTGAGTGTCTAACTAATTCCGATGTGTTTGAGGATGGATGAAATTTAGTCGTTCAGTACAAATCAGATCAAATGCTCTAAGTTTAGGTTCGTTTCAAATGGTTTTTTTTTTAAAGCTACAGTTGATTTTGTTCACATGGAAACCAAATAGCGAATTGCCCTTGGTTCCCTGTGGATTGCTTGGTTTGTTAGAATACACCTTGATTTGGGTTCATTACAAACCATTTTTTTTAAAAAAACTACAGGGTGGTTTGGACTGACTAAACCAGTTTGGCACGTCTCTAGAACCTGTAGTCTTTCAAACAGGCCATATGTTAGGCAGTGCTTTCCACTGAAAGATGTCCATCTTGCAGAAGTTGGACCAGAAAGGCCATATGAAAGCTTCATACTGTGGAAAGTCTCTCTAGTCTTTTTTCTGAGCAGACAAAACTGGGTGTAACAAAGTTGTACCAACAAAGGATCCTAGAATTTCTCAAAGACACTTTCTACAAATTAAAGTGCAACTTTAGGCCAGAAAGTGGGGGGTCAGCAACACTTCCCACTCGAGGGGTAGCCTCCATCCCCAAATTAAAAAGAAAGCTTCTTGTGAGCATGGGGCTGTGCTTCCATTACGTAGCAAAGGTACCATAGGTGAGTGCACTTTGCACTACTCCCAGCGGTGATCACCTGGCATGAAGGCCTGATGAGGATGTCTTGATTGCTTAACGGAGAAACAGTCTGAGTCAACCGACTCTGAGACTGGCCCTTTCTGGTGGAGTTGGCATTGGGATAATGTGCATCATGTTGTATCTGTTCAATTCCAACTCCATGGCTGGAGTTCTGACCAATAATCATGTGCATTGGCCATATCTGGTTGCTAGAACTGGAGTTCTAGTTGGGAATTCAGACTGCTATGGGTCCCTTTCTGCTTGCATAAATACTTCTATAGCCCCATGATGGAAGAATGACGTCCAAATATGCGCTGCACATGGTTAGAGTTTCCTTCTTTTATTATTACTTCACATATTCAAAAACCTAATAGTGGAAACATCAATGAAGCCTGATGAACTTTGAGATCAATTTCACCCAAACTGTCCCTGCAACTGAGCTGATCCTTGGAAAACAACCTTGGCCTGCCACCATCATGGCTGTAGCGCATGTAATATCAAACTCATGTTTATTTAATGCGTGTAAAAGATTTTATTATTTACATTTAAATATTTATGACATTTTTCATAAGGAGCCCTTTCCCCCTCCCTTGCCAAAGAAAAACTTTATCTTATGCCCTTTAGGAATGAAGCAATTTCATTTTACTAGGTAGATTTTATTTCTTATAAATAATTGACACAGCAGGAAAAGGGGCCCTGATCTATCATTCCATCTTTATGCTATTTCCTAAGTGAAAGGTAATAAAACTAACAAGCTCACCCTTCTGTGCTGACTGCCCCAAAAGCAAAACTCTAACAAGCTGAAAGGAAAGGAAATGGTTAGAAAATAACAAAGGAAAGATTCAAATATCACCCACGTTCTTGAAGGTCTTGGCGTTCCTCATATACAAGTGTTATTATTAGCCATTCAAAAGAGAATATGTTGGAGACAGGATTGTAATTGTTATTGGTATCAGGTTTTAACACTTAGCGTACTCACCATTCATTTGTCCTTCCTTAAGGTATGTCTTCATATGAGGCTTTCCTTTTGATTTCTTCTTCTTCTTTTCTACAGGTATGTGAGTATCCTGAGCTGAAACAATGAAAAAAAGAGCAGGCACAGCAGGGAGAATGAAACAGATACTGTGGAAAATGACACTAAGAGAGGTTAGTGGCGCCTTCTCAGCCTTTCTTCAGAAGTCACCATAAAATGTGAGGTGTGCTCCTTGCTACTGCTGGACAAACAACCAATTCTACCTCCTGTCTATAATTGGATCCTGACTAGGATGACTAGGGTAAAATTAGGGGTGTGCATGATGTTAACTTGGCATTGAAGGGAATGTTCTAGGCTTTGGATTCTCTTTGAATGTATTGGATGAAGATGCCACCATGATAAAGAAACAGCAGCGCATATTGGATCATTTATTAACATGGAAAAGTGATACTACTTTGCAATGCACATCTGTGAAATTAAAGAGGAAGAAAGATGGAGCCACCACTTTCCTTCCTTCCTTCCTTCCTTCCTTCCTTCCTTCCTTCCTTCCTTCCTTCCTTCCTTCCTTCCTTCCTTCACTTAACATGTAATTTGATGCACCCTAGGTGACATGGTCACCCTTCTGTATGTTTATGATGCTATCTCAGTTCTTCAGCTTCTGATAGCAGGGACTTTCCTGCTATACTTCAGGACTCATATGCCAAAAGGCCTGTGCCTACCCTTGGGGTGATTGGCTCCATCCTAAATGACAACCCCCCCCCCCCGGGGTTTTCTTCTTTCAGATCTTCCCCACCACTGAAGTATGCTCTTTTTTCTATTGGGAAAATGTCTGGAAAGACAAAGCTGAGAAAGGTGTATGTCCAGCCCACAAACCAAAGTAACAAAGTACACAAAAACTGATTAGTGATTCTAAAGTTCCCTGCCAACCCCCCAACCCCCCACTATTTCCTTTAACATTACCTGAGCTTAACATCTTCTGCTGGTTATGTTGTTATTAACTTGAGGGCCAGGTCCAAGGAGGATGTAGGACATGACAATTTGAGTCAAGAATGGTTCATACAGTGTTACCTATGGCTTTTCCTGCCTCAGCCACCGTTTGCCATATACTTGGGCACTGGTCCAGGCAGGATACTGGCTCAGGTGAGTGTGCCCCATGTCATCAGCAATCTATCAGTGAGAGAGCAGCCCAGAGAGCCTACAGAAGTTCCAGTGAAAGAAAATGCTCCTTACAGGGAAATTCTTTCAAAGCAGAAGGGAAAAGTACAAAGCTACAGGATAGCTATAACGTGAATGCTACATCTATGCTGCTTGCAAGATAGATTTGGTGCTTCTCCCTCAAATTGGTTATAGTAAATAGGTTTGGTTATTATTGTCTTCAAAGGATGTCCATTTGTCTTCTTCTGACTTGGAACTGTGAAAATATCTCCTTTTTGCAGAAAAGAACTCTTTCCCTCCAATTTGCCAGCAAGAAAGATATTTAAATCCAACTGCTTCACTGGATTGATTACTGGATTGCCTTTTGCAAATGGTTGATTCAAGCCTTGGACTTAAATATCTTTTTGGCTGCAAAATGGGAGCAAGAGCTCCTTTTCTTCCAAATGGAAAGGGATATTTTCACCATTTCAAGCCACACCACTGTTTTCTTGGAAGAAGAAGAACAACAACAGACAGCTTTGACAATAATAATAACCAATCCTGCTCATCATAACCAAGACAAAGAAAGAAAGAAAGCACCAAGTGTTAAGCAGAGATGGGGTTTTAAAAGGTATGGATGACTTTGGAATTCTTGCCTTGGTTCATTTTTCTTTTAGTCCAGTGGCCCATCTGAGAGATTTGCTCATTCGAAAAGCATAGCCATGAGACCAATAGCAGTTTCTCTGGAGACATATCCTCCTTACAGAGGAATTAAAGTTGCACCATGTGTGCGACTGCTTTTCTGCAACTAGGCCACTTGTATCAGACATTATTTTTATGGCTTTTTTTAAAGGCACAGGCTCTTTGGACTATCCTTCAAATAACTTGCCAGACACAACTAGTGCTTGATTCGACATCGGAGGTGTTCAGTTCAAAAACAAACACTTTAAACAACCTGTTTACTACATCTCTACCATTGGAGCATCTGCTATGGAAGTATCTTAGGAAACAAACTAAGAAAAAATATGGAAAGGAAAAAAAATGTAATGTTGCATCTTGTTACATCTAGTCTGGCTTTCATTGAAATCTGGTCAGGAAGAAATTAGGATGGGAACCCAGGCCAATAAAGAATAATAATTTACTGAGTAAAAGGAAGACTTTTAAAAGACTTTTTACTTCGTTCTTCATTCTTTTGATCTGTATAATCAGCTAATGAGATTTCCACCTCTCCAGGCAATGAGACAAGTTACTGTCTGCAAAGATTTGTGGCAAATAATTCAGCCACTATTAAGAAATATTTTTTACAGCACAGTGCATTTAAACAAATATTAAATTCATACAATTGTTAATCAGTGTGCCATCTGGAAACATTTGAAAGTTTAGACTCTTAATTGCTTGCATCTCATAAATGTTCAAAATTGTTGCATACTACAGGCTATAATGCACTTAGGACTTCTTTAACTGTATAAATACTTGTAATTAAAACCATGGATATGAACACCTTTTAGCAGCTGTGCAAGCTGCAAGCATCTTCCCTCTTCATCTCAAGGTGTTTGGCACCAGGGTCAGCGACATGTCACTGCATCTGAATTTCACTATTTGACAAAACATCAGTATTCCTTTCCCAAATTCTTTTCATGTGACTGACAGTTAAATCCATTTCTTCCTCAGGCCACTGTTTAAATTCCTTTGTACTTGTAGAAGCAAGTTTGCTGGCTCAAGAATTTTGTCTTAACTTTCAGACTTGTCAATGGGAAAATTAGGACAAGGAATTCTAATTTATCCTTCAAAGGCTCCTGTTCTTCCAAATGGAGCTGTTTTTATTTACATGCCAAATCAAAGATGCTACAAGTATCATAAGATTTCAAAAACTCTAGTATGCCTTCTCAGGGGGGAACAAAGGGAAAAAAGCATAAAACATTAAAGAGATATAATCCACAAAGATATAAATATTGTAAAAAGAGCGGCTTACTCATATCAGTAAGAAATAAGGAACACTTCTCAATTTCATTGTCTTGGTTGTAGATGGATGGATGGATGGATGGATGGATGGATGGATGGATGGATGGATGGATGGATGGATGGATGGATGATATATTTTCCACAATTTCTTTACCTAAATTTGAAGCCATTGTTCATTTGTACATTCTTTATAAAGTGTTTTTTAGATTTATGTAGGAATTAAAATTATAATCCTTGTGTTGGTTTTGAGGCTGCATTTGCATATTGCATTCAATGTATAATATGAGTATACATTGTACAATGTATAAATGCTGGTACAGTGCTTCAGTGGCAGAGTGGTCTTTACTGGTCTTCTCAGTGACCAATGAACACAAGGAATGGATCATGAAGACATGAGTGCCACTTGATTGTTAGATGAATATTTGATGATTTCCACCCATCAAGATCAAAGCTGGTGATTCCCCAGCAGTGTTCTTGACATTCTGTAATCCAGACAGATGGGGCAGCTCGCAGTATGTGGTGTGCCGACAGCAAACTGCCACATTAAGGAAAGCACTGCCTGTATAACACTATTCTTAATGCACAAGAAATGGAGTGCTGTGCTTATAGCACTCCAACTCTGTTAGCAGATTTCACCTAATATGTGGCACTCATATTAGGGGTGTGCACAATTTTTTATTTTTTTATTTCTTTTTGCATTCAAATTCCGAATGCAACAAAAACTGGTTTGAATGTTGGATACGAATTTAAAGATATGAATGTCGACAACATTCGTATGTGTTATACGTATTTGTACGCTTTTCGTGTGCATCCTGTTTTATCCCATATGCATCCCATTTTCATTCCGTATTATAAGTGCAAATGCACACAGGTACGTATCTGTACTTTCAAATGATTCAAATCATCCGGATGAATGTTTTAGAAGATTCAAAATCCGTTCGAATGTCTAAATTCGAATGTGAAGACATTTGATTCGAATTCGAATGTCCACATTCACGCGAATTCAATTAGATTTTGAATGTTTTAGAATATTTGTGCACATCCCTAACTCATGTCATCATTCCATCTCCAGCCTAGAATGCTCATGAAAGGGCAGAATAGCATGTGAGCAATCCTAGCATGAAGTAAAGCTGCAAGGAAAGCTGGGTACAAAAGCCAACCCTCCTCAGCCTCCTCCTCTTCCTTATACATAGGTTCATCGAACATTCTGATTAAATACTTGAACAGGACACATTCTTGCAGCCATTAAGACTGGAATGAAGTTGTGCTATAAGATTTGGAATTTTTTAAATTTTATTTATTTATATTCCTGGAGGTCTCCGGGTGGGTAACAACATTTAAAATAAAACATTATTAAAACAATAACGGTATGTATTAAAACAATAGCATCTGCAAGTGGGCAGGGAAGACCTGTGTCTTCACTGTCTTCCTGAATGTGTACAGTGAAGGTGCCTGATGCACCTCAAGGGGGAGACTGTTCTATAGCCTAGGGGCCATCACTGTTTCTGCACTCTCCTGGGTGCTCACCCTTTTACTACTGAAGATGGTGGGACAACCAAGAGGGCCTCCCCTCCAGATCTTAAGGCATGGGCAGGTTCGTATGGGAGTAGGTGTTCCTTTAGATACTTGGGGCCCAAGTCATTTAGGGCCTTGTAAGTCAGAGTTGACACCTGTGTAACTCAGTAGTGAATCAGCAGCTAGTGGAACTCTTTTAAGACCATCATGATGTGCATCTGGCCAGCTGTCCGAATAAGCAATCTTGCAGTTGCATTCTGCAGCAGGTGCAGCTTCTGAACTGTCTTCAAGGGCAGCCCCATTTAGAGCACATTACAATAGTCTAGTCTGGAGGTTACCAGAGCACGGATAACTGTGGCAAAGTGATCTCTGTCCCAAGAAGGCATCAACTGGTGCACCAGCTGTAGTTGGGAATAGGCATGCTGACATCACAGGCAGATCCAATTCGTGTGAATTTCATCACAGGAACTCATAATGTGACTCAGTGGTGTGTGTGGCCCCCATGTGCCTCGATGCACTCCTGACGACATCCGGGCATGCTCTTAATGAGACAATGGATGGCGTGTTGGGGGAATCTCCTCCCATACCTGGATTAAGGCTTCAGTATGCTCCTGGACAGTCTGTGGCACAACTTGGAAGTGCTGGATGCACCGATAAATAATGTTCCAGAGGTTCCCAATTTGATTCAGGTCTGGGGAACATGAGGGCCAGTCAATGGCATCAATGCTTTCATCATTATGAAACTACCTACACACTTTGGCCACCTGAGGCTGGGCAATGTTGTGAACTAGGAGGAACCCAGGGCCTGCTGCACCAGCATAGGGTCAACAAATGGCTCTGAGGATTTCATTCCTGTACCTAACAACAGCCAGGGTACCGTTGGCTTTCACATGGAGGTCTGAGTGACCCTCCAGGGAGACGCTTCCCAAGACCATCATTGACCCACTTCCAGTCAGCATAACTTGTACCATGGTGTCTCCAGAGCCTTTCACATCTGTCACACATGCTTAGCGTGAACCTGCTCTCTTCTGTTGAGCACATAGTTTCCGAGTTCACTATTTTTCTATCCTCTTTTGAAGTATGAATCAAGTCGCTTTTCAGTCAGCCACTTAGCTGCCACATTAAGCATGTCAATGATATCCACAGAAAGTAATTTTTGAAAGCACAGACATTAAAATCCAAAAGGGTAAAATGTATTAGGCTTAATTTAACCAAAGTTATTCAGATTTCAAACAGATGACTAGTAATATTTATCAGCTTTAGAATTCTGGCAAAGTGTTTAATAATTCTTAATGCATTAGATTTTGTTTCTCAATGCCTACATTTTCACCACTGATTATTTAAGTGTTTATTCAAAACATTAAAAATGCCACAGAAAATGTGTGCCAACATTAAACACAACCTATATTTATTCCAAGTCAATTATTATCAAGATGAGAACTAGGTAGCAAAGGTGCTTATTAAACATTAGCTCAGAGGGGAAACCTCGCCAACGAAGTTATTTGTTTTCTTGCTTAAAAGAAAGCAATGAGAATCTAGAGCTGAAGTCAGAAACTATTGTGTAAGTTATATGTGGCTGCCATTATCAGTCAACAGAAGAGGACACTAGAAGATCAACTTGCATTCCTTCAAGGTGCTGAAGTCAAATGGAATTGCTTTGTTTTGAGCACAAGTGATGGGTGAGGGTCTGACATGCATTTTCTCAACCTCTTCATGAGAAAACACAGCCCGGCGATAACAGCTGCATGGCACTAGAAGAGAGAGAAAAAAATCTGTAATCCAAAAACTAATTCCAAAGGAAAGTCTCTCTCATGCGTACAACACGGGAAGACAACAATACACATCAAGGAATGTCTTTGGACAAACTGCATCTTCAGATATATGGCTTTCAGATCTATAAATAAATGAATGAAGGCAGAACAGGAGTAGGTGTTGGACTTGTTCTTTAAAAAGATCTAGAAGTGAAATTTATTATGAGACCGTTTTTTTTCTTGTATCTATAGTACATGCGCTGTGACAACCGGCCATCCTGATTCGAAAGGAAGCTCCATAGCTTCCCATCAGAAGCTGCAAGAGCTGGGTCATCGCATGCTGTCACGTGGGTGGAGGCAGCCAATCGGATTTGAGCTGCACTTCTTGCTCTTATCCTGTTCTTCTTGATGTTCTGCGCAGACTGGGGGGAAAATTCAAATTTTGTTTATATTGCTCAGCAAGGCCCGGTTCCCATTACAAGCTTAAAATGGTTTTCCTAAACCGAAATAACAGAACCGGATGCTAACACGAATTTGCCTGATCCCCTTACTTTCAACTTAATCGCATTGGATCCAGATTCTGAGGATCCTACATGGCGTACGTGACTCAAGGGGGAACTCAAGTGGCTACTTTCTCAAAGCTGCTTTTCGGGGCTGCCCTGCCGTCTTTCTCCTGGTATGAACGTGCCACCCATAAGGGACCCCTTCACAGAGCCTACCTGGGTGGCTGCCGCTTGCCTGGATGGATGAAAAACGGCACCGGGCAGCCAGAGATTCTTTCCCCTCCTCTCCCCATTGCCCAGGGCACACAGCAGCAGTGACAACTCAAGCCCCCTTCACCCCTCACCTCCACAGCCACCATCCCAGCAGGGGTTCCCTCTGGAAAAAAACACCCTGGCTGGCTGGCTCACTCTGCTGCCGCCACTGTCTACACACACAGCCTTAAACATTCACACATCTCCCAGAACCTGCAGCTGCTTCCTTTTCTTTTCTCTTTCTAAAGGTCAGAACTTTTAAAGAGCCAGAATTGCCCAAATTGCAACATTGTTATCAGGTGTGAAGTGGGTGGATTGCTACAGTCACTGCTGCTGTACAGGGTGGATTTTTACAGTGAAATCACTATCTTTGGAAGCAAGCTATTGGGGGAGGGAAACCCTAAACACGCATTCTCATCCCTTAAAACAGTACCGTTCCCACAGTGAGAAATGTAAAATGTTTCAAGCACACGAACCGGAGCGAGACCTGTTGAAATGAGTGTTAACATTTACAACGTTTTGGGGTGATTTAACACGCGGAAAGCATGTTAAGCCAACCTAATGTGGGGACTGCGAGGATCGAAACCGTTCGAAACTGTTTTAAACTTGTAATGGGAACGCGGTCCAAGTGTCGTTAAATCAGCATTAAGGTAAGTGTACAGTACTGATCAGATAACACGACGCCACAATGATCCGTCAATCATCATGTGTGATGCCGCCATCAGGACTGCGCATTTCACAGCACAGTGTAAACAAGTCAGGATGCAGCAAGTCTCTATTTCTCTTCCTTTGCGACATCAGTGGGAAATTCTATTGCCGTGAGACGTACCATCACTGTTCCTGCAAGACCTTTGTTTGTTTGTTTGTTTGTTTGTTTGTTTGTTTGTTTGTTCCTTCCTTCCTTCTTTCTTTCTATCCCACCCTCCACCACATGGTCCCAGGATGGGTTACAATAAAAATAAAACATCTAATATATATATATTAATCCTCCCTCCCACTCTCTATATATTTTTGGATATATTACACTGGTTTTAGCTTTGATCTACCAGTTGCCTGGCACAGAGGGCAATACAATTGGACTTTTTTCGTAATCCAGCTTAATAAAACAATCATTTTAAACTGAAAAATACCATTTTGAACTGTATCCCAAATGAGAGAAGCATGAATAATGTCTCCTTTTATTTGCATTCATTTCATTTTCTATTGTTCTGAATGGGATTAACCATACCTCCTAAACTGTGCCTTCCAAAATGGTTAATTCTATTCTCCTATTAAAATGAAACTCTTAACTCTCATCCAATCATTTTTACAAGAAGGGAAAAGAAAGAGTAGTTAACTCTTGGTTCTACTAGTTTATTATTTGAAAAATACATGTAAGTCAGGTAAAATTCCTGGACTGGAAAATCTGTATGATGGGTCTGTTAATTTTATTATTGTTGCTCTTACTTGGTTATGTAGAGCTATTTTAGGCAATTTAAAATGGATACCAAAGGGTATGTTCTGTGCAGACCTTGATTATTCTTTACTGCTTTTCTCATATCTTTGGCTGTGAGATTTGTGGGATCGCGTAAAACAAAATAAATTCAGAGAAAGGGAAATTCAAAGTTTTAATTTGCTTCATTATTTTTGAATTCTTAAGTATGGGTGCAGTTACGCATATGTGAGGTGGATTCGAATTTACTTCTGAACGCTATTCCTATTTTTCTTCCCATATCCACTTTTGTGAGGCAAATATACATTAAATGAGAGTAAAATGTGGATGTATAGCTCTGTGCACATCCTGTTCCGAACCCATGTTTAGTTGACAATGGACTTGGGCTACTGATGAGTTTTGATGGAGAGCAGCAATGATCCTCTATTCCTCACCAATCAGCATGATCACTCCCCTCCATCCCCCACATGATCAGATGTTGTTTATTTGTCAGAGATGACTCCCCTCCTTCCTTCCCATATCTCTCTAAGCACATGCATGTGTGTGCACACACACACAGGACAAACTACTATTTTCCCCTCTTCCCTTTTTATTTATTTATTTACATTTCTATCCCACCCCATACCCAAAGGTTTCTGGGCGGGTAACAGGGTATCTCCCAACTACACAGATCCGAGACCCCGTGACACACAGCACCTCTGTCTTGCTTGGATTCATCTTCAATTTATCAGCCCTCATCCAGCCCATTACTGCCTCCAGACACCTGTTAAGCACTTCAACCACTTCTCCTGATTCAGATGGCAAAGACGGATAGAGCTGGGTATCATCTGCATACTGATGACACCTCACTCCAAATCCCCTGACGACCTCTCCCAGCGGCTTCATGTAGATGTTAAAAAGCGAGTGAGTTCCCAGGGTGTGAAATCCGTATCACCCACAGCCACTATCTGAGATCAGCTTTGGAGATAAGAGTGTAACTAATGCCAGGCATTGCCTCCAACTCCTAGATTCTGTGGCCTTTCCAGGAGGACACCATGGTCAATGGTATCAAAAGCCGTTGAGAGGTCCAGGAGAACCAATAGGGTGGCATTCCCCTAATGGGTCTAGCAAAGAATATACTTTTTTTTCCTCAGAGGCATAAGACACGGTCTAGACTAGACTACATATTCTTAGACAAACAATTAGTGCAACTACCACAATTGACCCAATGAAGTTCTCAGATCATGCCCCATATATATTAGGGTGGCATTCCCCTTGTCTCTCTCCCAGAAGAGGTCATCAACCAGGGTGACCAAGATGGTTTCTGTTCCACAACTGGGTCTGAAGCCAGATTGAAATGGGTCTAGATAATCAGCTTCTTCCAAACAGGCCTGCAGTTGAACAGCGACAGCCCTCTCTAGAACATTGCCCAGAAAAGGTATGTTAGGCAGCAGGTAATAGTTGTTCAGATCTTCTGGATCCAGGGAGGCCCTCTTCAGGAGGGGGCACACCACAGCCTGTTTCAGAGCTAGTGGAACCACCCCATCCCTCAGAGAAGCATTCACTACTCCCTGGATCCACCCGGTCACAGCTTGTCAGCTAGTTTTTATCAGCCAGGAGGGGCAGGGATCTAGAGAGCACATCGTTGGCCATACCCCTGCAAGCAGCTTGTCCACATCCTCAAGCCGCAATAATTGTGACATCTAATCCCCTATGAATCTGAGCGACTTTGTCCTCAAAGTGCTTTGCAAATTTGTCACAGCAGATATTACTTGGCCCTGGCTCATGCTTCTTTGAGCTCGGTTTTATAAGGCCATTTACTACTCTAAAGAGCTCTGCTGGACAGCTACTCAAGGACGCAATGGTGGTGCGAAAAAAAATCTCTTTTTCACCACCATCACCGCCACATGGTAGGCACAATAGTGTGCTCTGGCCCTTTCCATCTGTCTTCCAAAGCACATACTGTAGAGTTCCAAGTGAAAACTCACAACCTTTTTAGCTGTCATGGCACTTGGGTAACTCAGCTGCCTCTGTGAACTCCAATAGAGACTCCTTGGCCCTGGTCACACCTATATGAGACAGAACGTCTGGTTCATAATTCGAACTGAGGTCATACCAGTTCTGTTTGCACATAGATCATTATAGGTCATCTTCAAGCAATTCCTCATTCTCTGGGCTGCATCCCGCACACCTTTCTCCACAATTGACCTGAACCTTCTCAAGGGAGACAAGGGCGTGTGTTAGCAGTTCTTTTTTAAGCCTCCAGCCCCCCTTCCTTCTTTCCTTCTCCATGCAATTAACTTTTTAAAAAATCATAGAGGAATCACACATAAAAACTGAGCAGTGGGGGGAGGTGCCTCACAAACTCCCCACATGCCGCCCTCCCCTAGACATTGGCCAAAAGGAAAGACTGGACCCCACCCACTGCAGCACTGTGCAGCCTCCTTTGGCCCACTCACACTGAGGAAAAGAAGACGGCCTGGGTGCAGTCATTGTTTTGTGTGTTTAGAGGATATCCTTATTGCTACAAGGGAATATGCTATATTTGTCATGAGCATCACTGGTTTTTTATTTTCATTTTTAAAACATGTTCTTGCTCATTTCTTTCTCGCCTATTTTGCTGTCAGTATGTTTTGAAAAAGGCTAAGTTACCAAAATCCCTCAAACTGTATAATACTATAATCTATGGTAGCTCCTGGGTCTGGTTCTCTTTTCGGGATGTGCATGAATTTTGTAACATTTGAAATTCATACGAATTGGGTCGAATTGGGACAAATTTGAATTGAATGTTGGCACATTCGAAGATTGACATTCTAATTCAAACCAAATGTTTTGATACATTTGTATGAAGTTTTGTATGGGATTGAACATTCATGTAGAATACGAATCCTATCACATTTGAAGGGAATCTAGTCAAGCGAATATGAATTTTCTTGCTTTCAATTTGATATAAATAAAAAAATGCACAACCTTATTCTCTTTCCTTTGCTTTGTTTTCACAAGTGCCACTTATGTTGTTTCTCACTGCTAATCCTTAAGTGTGCAAATGCAGCTAGAGAAGGTACAACATACCTTTTCTAGGCAAGGTTCTAGAGAAGTTTGTTGCTGTTCAGCTGCAGGCATGCTTGGAGGAAGCTGATTATCTAGACCCATTTCAATCTGGCTTTAGACCCGGTCATGGCACAGAAACCACCTTGGTCGCCCTGGTAGATGATCTTCTCCGGGAGAAAGACAGAGGGAATGCTACCCTGCTGGTTCTTCTGGACCTCTCAGCAGCTTTTGATACCGTTGACCACGGTATCCTCCTGGAGAGGCTACGGAGTTTAGGAGTTGGAGGCAGTGCTTGGCGTTGGTTCCGCTCCTATCTCCAGAACCGATCTCAGATAGTGGTGATGGGAGAGAATGAGTCAACACCCTGGGAACTCACTTGTGGGGTTCCCCAGGGGTCAATCTTATCTCCCATGTTATTTAATATCTACATGAAGCCGCTGGGAGAGATCATCAGGAGTTTTGGAGTGAGGTGCCATCAATACACAGATGATACCCAGCTCTATCTCTCTGTGCCATCTGAATCAGGAGAGGTGGTAGAAGTGCTTGACAGGTGCCTGGAGGCGGTAATGGGCTGGATGAGGGCCAATAAATTGAAACTGAATCCAGACAAGACAGAGGTGCTGTGTGCTACAGGCTCTTGGGTCCAAGTAGTTGGGAGATACCCTGTCCTTGATGGAGTTTCTATATCCGGGAAGGGACAGGTGCGAAATTTAGGGGTACTCCTGGACTCTGCGCTAACACTTGAAGCTCAGGTGGAAGCCGTGGCCAGGAGTGCCTACTCCCAACTACGGTTGGTACGTCAACTGAAACCTTTTTTGGATAGAGATGACCTGGCCACAGTTATCCACGCTCTGGTAACCTCCAGGTTGGACTATTGTAATGCGCTTTACATGGGGCTGCCCTTGAAGACGGTTCGGAAGTTGCAGCTAGTGCAAAATGCAGCTGCCCGAGTGTTGACCGGTACAACTAACCGTACACATATCACACCGGTTCTAAAAGATCTGCACTGGCTGCCAATTCATTTCCGAGCCCAATTCAAGGTGCTAACTCTGACTTATAAGGCCCTAAATGGCTTGGGCCCCAGATATCTAAAGGAGCGCCTTCTCCCATATAAACCTGCCCATGTCTTAAGATCTGCAGGAGAGGCCCTCCTGGTTGTCCCACCGCCTTCAGCGGTTAGGCGGGTGGGCACCCGGGAGAGGGCCTTCTCATTAGTGGCCCCTAGGCTATGGAATGGTCTCCCCTTGGAGGTGCGCCAGGCCCCTTCTTTGTTTACATTCAGAAAGGCGGTAAAGACGCACCTCTTCACTCAGGCCTTTGGCTAAATGCCTTCCAAACACCACTGTTTTAAACTGTTTTTGTATTTTTTTTATTCTTATTCTTATCATGTTGGTTTCTAAATCTTACGCTTGTGTGATACAATTTTTAGTGTGCTTGTTCTTAAATGTTGTAAGCCGCCCAGAGACCCTCGGGTATGGGGCGGGATATAAATATAAATAAACAAACAAACAAACAAACAAACAAACAAACAAATAGAACACAAGAACATAAGCCCTGCTGGATCAGGCCACAGCCCATCTAGTCCAGAGTCCCATCACACACAGTGGGGCACCAAATGCTCATGGGCATCTCAAGCAGAGATAAGGACAAACCGATTCCTGCTCTAGAATCCCAGCAAATGGACTTAGAAGCGCCCCGGTTTCCCCCCCCCCCAGCCTGAAAGATGCACCTAGGCATTCATTCTAGTATCCATTGATACATCTGTCATCCATACATTTGTCTAACCCTACCTTGAAGTGATCTAGACTGGTAGCTGTCACCACCTCTTCCGGCAGCACATTACTTCCCTTTGTCTGATCAGCTTCTCTCCTGTCTGAAGCTGGAGCCACATGGTGGCAATTTCTGCCTCCCACCACTCCCTGCCATGCAAACATTTTCATCGCTTCCTTTGATGGTTCCACTCCAGTGAGGGCTGTTTCCTCTAACTTAGGAAATGGGTCTGGAAGCCAGCCATGTTATTTGCCCCAAATAAAGCCGCACAGGTAAGTCCACATTTTCAGCATCAGCGGAGCAGAAGATTAGGAGAAAGCACTGTCCGATTGTTTTTCTCCTCCTCTGCTGTTAAAATACTGTTAGCAATGCTTATGCCAGGAGACTCGTTCAATGAGAATGGGATTGTGTAGAGTCCATGCTCTTCAAACATACCCATTAGGGTCCTGTTCAGATCCTGATTTAGACCCTCCCCTCAAAAAAAAGAGCAAGTAGAAATCTATCCATTACTTGAAATATCAGCTTTCCTACGTTTCCCATGGAAGCTGGAATACATCAGAAAACAGGGTTCTCAGCCATACCAAAAACTATGACGAGTTCTAAACATTAACATTTTCAACTGAATGAAAAAATGCAGAATTGAAGGCAGGGGTTTTTTGAAAAATGCATTTTGGAAAAGTAATAAAGGACATTCAAAATCCCCTTGCAATATTTGTGATTAAAAGTTGGCGGAAACAGAAGGAGATCCTATGTCCTGCCTCATCTCCTTGAGCTTATCGCTGGGTTGACCCATAACATTAACAAAACAACCATGGGCACATCTGTCACATGTCAAGTCATCCAAATTAAAAGCTGTGGAGTCATACCACAAGGAATGCAGTTTTATTGTCAGACTCAGTAAAAAGTAATGCAACTAGATTACCCAATCAATTAGAAATATTGATGAATAACCTAAAACCAACTCTAACAGGTATAATTAAACAACTGCATGCCATTCTAATTAACACACTACCTGGCGCAAACCTAAAATCAACTTGGGATGCTGAATTGACACAACCTTTGAGTGATAATGAATGGCATAAAACCATCATTTCTAAACCCTGTTCTTTAGCCCCTAATATGGTAGAAATTAATTTGAAACTCAAACATAAATGGTACCGTACACCCGTCCAAATCTTTCAAATAACACGTAAGTCTTCCTCTCTTTGTTGGCACTGTAAAAAAAGTCAAAGGTTATTACTTCCATATGTGGTGGAGCTGTGAAAAAAATCAGGAATTCTGGGATTTGATCAACGTAGAAATACGTATTATTCCTAACACCAGTGTAGAATTAACCCCAGAATTGTGCTTGCTACAATTTGACTTGGATCTTAAACTGAATAAACCAAAAAGTTTACTGCTTGGCTTTCTTTTAACAGCAGTGAGACAAACAATAGCCCTAGGCTGGAAGAACTTAAGTATAATATCTGTTCAAAAATGGTACATCAAACTTTGGCTAATTGCCAAATTGGAGTATGTGGCTACTATACATATAAAAAAATTGCAAAGTTATTTACAGGGCTTAAATTATCTCACAGTTCGGCAACCTTTTTTTGTGAATGCCTCTATTTGTCAAACGTCATTGATTCCCTTATCTATTTTACGTAATAGAGTTAATGATTGAACTATATGTATATATGCTTTTGTTTTATATGCTAGTTGTATCACCCTATAGATATTATCTAATATGTACTGTATGTTTTTTATTAAAAAAATTTTTTAAAGGAATGCAGTTTTATGCTATGTGGAAGGCCTTCTTAGAACATGTATCAACCTACCAATATACTTATATATCTATTATCCTTTAGTGCTTTGGTTGTAACATAATTACCCCTCAGTTCGATATTTAGAAGATTATAGTGAGCTGAATATTTTATTTTGAAGAAAAAGAAGGCACATGATCTCTGAAATGTGATTTTCAAAAATAATATACATAGCAGTGAGATAGTACCTGTTGACTTTGCAAGTTAAGATATTGTTAGATTTTGGTTGGGTTTTTTTTAAGATTTGGGAATTCTAATTGTTCTTTATGTTCATAATAAACTACTGTACAGTAAATAGAAATAATAGGAAAAAGAAAAATGCATGAAAAGAAAGGAATTCTAAAGGGCCATTGTCCCACTCCTAATTATGGTTCCAGACCTACAGTACTTAGGGTAGCTTAGCTGCGATGAACTTCTGAAACATCATGATTGGACAAAAGGAATAGTAAGAATTTACAACCCAATAACTTGGAAGGTTTTCTTTTTACTGTTAAGTCAGCAGACTTTTATGTCAAGCTTGGCTGACTAATTATTGCTTATAATTTGCATTAGGATTAATTAACTAATTAGAGAGGAATGTCTGAAGGCAAAGTTATGGCTCTGCTTGTCAAACTGAGGACTTTAATTATTCTGATATTTTTAATTATAATCAGTTCCTGGACGAGTATTACATTGTCAGCGACTTTGCAGCGGACATGGAGGTTTAGGAACTGTGGAATGTGCTACCACTTCACCTAGAACTAGCGGAAAGGTAAAGTTGACATCATGAACATAATAGAAAAGCCTCCTGGCTACTGTAATCATTAAAAACCATGTACACAGCACTATGCAAAGCATGACAAGGATGGATATCATTAGGAGAGAAGGACTCAGGATGGATTTCTTTCTCTCTCTCTTTTTCTCTCCAGAAATATCAAGTATTGATATAAACAGGAAGGTTATAATCTCCTGGTCCAACAGTGAACCTAATTACAATAGGTTCCAAAGTTTGGACTACTGAAGCTCTTAAAAAATGGAAAGGCTCCTTGATGAAATTCCAGATCTGGCTCCTAAAACATTTTAACTCTGAAATTACAAATACTATTTTCACAATATAAATTGTAATCTTGAATTAATATATTTTCAGTCATGATTTGAACTGTAGCACAAAACGCTTCAGTGGTTCGGATTGGTTCTCAGACAGCTTCTGCACCAAGCATTTTGGTGCATGTGGAAACCAGTCTTGGTCCAGATCACTCAAGAGCATGGCATGGTGGCACACACAAAGGGATGCTTCCACTGCTGGATTCCCATTTTGACCTTCTTCAGAGGCTGGACATAAAACTAATGACCCATTTCTGAGGCCCTTTCCAGAGCCAGGTGAAATGATGCTGGGCTCAATATGTTACTTGGGAGACCATTTTAAAGTGGTGTCCTGTTAGAGTGCTGCCTGGCATGATTTCCCAAAGTCCAATGCTCCAAGGTAAAGGTCCAAACAGACCCACATTTACCAGGAGGCCTAGCCTCCCCTGGGATCTTCTGGCCTGTGAACGCTGCATCCCCCAGCAGTACCCAGGAGTCCTAATCCACTGTGTGGAAGTATCTAATTGTACACTGAAGTAAATATGAGTGTTAATGATCAAAATGAATGGGATAAGATTTAAGCACAAATCATGTATCACTACATTGGACAGGGAGTTAATAATGTTTCCAGGCTCATTAATGCCTCAGGGGGAAAATTAGTGACTATATTCCAGAATTATTTTCTTGCTTTCAGTCTGACCTTGAGCTCAGTTCCATGAATCTACTGGGAAATACCTGTTTCATATCTCGCCTCATCATTCATAGTGGGTAAAATATTTGATTTGCCCACAGTGAATTGGTTGAAAAAGTGATGCAGCAAGTAAGTTCTATAAAATTATTCTGTTCCAGCTCAACCCCACCACCACCACGCCCTTATTCTGTGGTTAGCTTAATCCCAGTTTGCTGATCAGAATATAGCAGGTAGTAATGCAACAGGAGTTGGATTTTGGTTCTGCCATACTTGGTCATTGAAAACTGCAAGACTTCTGCTTGCAACATATTAGAATAGGAGAGAGGTAAGTTGTATGCCCTGAGAAGTAAAGTCATTCCGGGTACCGGAGAATGCTTCACAGACATTTTTGCTAATTAAGCTTCTAGGAATCTGTCAAGGAGAAAAAAATTGAATAGTGAAAGAAATAATACAAGTAATGAAAATAATTGACACTCTGAAAACACTTGAGTTCAGCCATGGCAATCAAAGTTGAGATCTCGGTTTCTGCAAGTCTTACCTGAAGCAGATTGCTTTAAGTAGAAAGCTGCTACTGTGAGGAACAAAATCTTTCCAATGCTGTTTTTATTTATTATAACAAATTTAATTAAGT
The DNA here is from genome assembly GCA_023333525.1 of Aspidoscelis tigris stejnegeri. Classification (NCBI taxonomy): domain Eukaryota; kingdom Metazoa; phylum Chordata; class Lepidosauria; order Squamata; family Teiidae; genus Aspidoscelis; species Aspidoscelis tigris. Next base: position 3,776,703 of record JALMGA010000019.1, on the reverse strand, counting down.
TTTCTTAAAACAAATATGTTTAGTTTCAAAAAGTACCTATTGTTAGTTTAAATCTAGTATGGATTAAAGGGTTAACAAACTTTCCTCTTGTTCTGGGTATCCAGCAAGGTAGTTAGTAGCACTTGGAGACTAACAGGAAAAGGGTTGGTGGCATGGGCTTTTGAAGACACGTCGACTTCTTCAGATGCTAGTCATCAGGAAAACTGATTTTTTTTCTCACACATTCTTAATTCAGAACTTTGAGTGAGTGTGGAAAAGGGGGTAGAGGTGATTTAACATGTCCATTGAGTACTCCATCCACATCCCAATTCCTCCAAACCACTAGGAGACATTCTAGACACATTTGAATTTTATAACAAAAAAGCACTTCCTAGAAAAGGCTTCAAAACCAAAAAGAATACAAAAACCTGGTAAATTTCAGTACAAAAGTTAATGTATGGATGTTGTAACATTTGATTCATGTATGAATGTCTGAATTCCTATTAATTTGTACAAATAATGAATGTTATGAATATTCATGCACATTCCTATTCATTAGTCTTTATTTTGAATATGAAAATAAAATAAGTTTCACCTCATAGTCAATGTAAAGAAAAAAGGAGGAAGACAACAAAAAATATATGAGATCAAAACAAGACTATAAGAGATATAAGAAGGGTAGGCAGAAATATGAATAAAAAATAAACCATCTGAAAATTAAATGAGACACGGGAATCTAACAAGTGCAACAATAACCAAAATGCACTATTGTAATACTGTATGATAAATTTAATGTAAAGTTAATGACAACTAATAAAGGTTTAAAAGCTTAAAAACTGGCATTACTGTACCCTTTCCTACTATGCATCATTAACCTTTGGAAAATACATAGAATATTTGTGAGCACCTTGAACTAATACATGTTTACCAAGTTTGCTTGCAGGAATGAATAGCAAACTATTTCCTGGAAAATAATAATAATAAATAAATATCCAGATTGTACACATCAGCACAACACTTTAGTAAAAAATTCATGTCTTGTGATCTCCCTGGCAAAATTATTCTTATATGATTTTGTTTTCCAGATGAACGTGGCCAAAAGCAGTTTGCTTCATCAACAGAGGTTATTGACATTTGCGGCTCAAAAAACTCACCTCAAGCTGTTATGACATCTCTCCACCTTATGAAGCTTGTATAAAATACTGCTGACAATAATGGTATATTTTGTTTGACTCCCATCTGGTACACACCGTGTGCACTCCATAAGATAACTTGATTTATATTGTACTTATATTCTGCCTTTCCTTTAAGGAGCTCAAGGGCATGTATATGGTTCTCTTTCAATCCCCATTTTATATTGAACACAATTTTGTAGATTGGAATCACACGGTGTGGTGACCTACTGCCCAACGCCTTCCTGCCGCTTGGTATTTGTCCCAGAATCCCCCAGATTCTAAATACCTAGGCCCAGCATTGGCAGGGATCTCCTACATACACCCCCTTCTTGTTCTTTGAGTTCAGAAAGAAGAAGCCTCTCATCCATTCGTCTGGTGGATCTTCACTAATATGTTTCTTTCCCTCTTAAAGGCACAGTGCTCCCCTACTGGATACTTTGTTGGTGCTTCGTGGCAAAGCAAGCACTCAGACATCCTTTAAGGAGAACAGAATACTAATTGCTTTATTGTTACAACACTATTGAATAAGCAACAGTCTAGAACTTCATTATTGATAAACAGAATACAGTCTCTCAATAAAGTACCATCTCACAACATCCTAAGTAAACTTCCCTCAGGAATGCAATTGACAAGAGTCCATTTCTCCCTGCCCACCCTCAGTGAGTTAACCCAGGAAAGAACCACAAACCCCAGCTGGACGGCCTTATATAGTATCCCCTCAGGATGCTGGCCAGCCTTGATTGGTTCTCCCTAAGGGCAAACTTCCCCCCTTCCTCAGAGCTACAGCCAGCCACACCCACTACCCACCTTCCAGCATATTTACTGGGACTAATCTCCTAAATATAACCTTACCTTATTAACTCAGTCATCACACAGGGCCTTTCTGCACTTTGCTTCTCATCCATGGAATGGGAAAAGTGCATCCCTGCTGCTAGGGCTGAGGAGTAGACATGTCCTGAGGACCCTTCAAGGATACATGTTAGAAAATACAGGGGGAAAAATAATTTATGGGTACATTCCTGAACCAGGATGAGCTTATAAGATGTGTCAGGCTCCAGAGCATCATAATAAATATGAAAATGCAAAGAAAGTGAGAGGATTGGGAAGACTGAGACGGATTCTAGAAATGGAAACAGAGATAAGTGAACGGTAGGAAAATGGCTGCTGAGGCATTCTCGGAAAAAGATAAGCAATATCAGACATTAAACCAGACAATGGATAGGCTATTGATACATCTCTAGACTGACTTCTGCCCACCATATAAGTAAAGGTTTTTTTCACATTACCAGATTCCTATCCCTCTTCCAAACCTTTTAATTTCATATTCTTTCATCTCATTCTTAAGTAAACATCTAATAGATGATTTTTTAAGAATGTAAGTTGGTTCAGTACTCAGTTCTTTTAGCTTTAATTGATTGTCCTTAGCCAGATTTTGTGCAACAGACACAGTCTCCTGTACTGTCTGTCAAATTTTCTATGGCGTCTATTTTGGAATCTCTTAAAAAGTTGGCTAAAATAGATGCCTATCCATTTAGAAAGAGTGCCAAAAAGCTCAAATGAAAATACGGAGCACTAGGAAGAGACAATAAGGGAGCTTTCTAATGAAGTAGATGATACTAAGCAAACTGCTTCACAGGTATATGATTTAGCCTCGAAAATAGACAAAGAATAAAAAAAGACCTCTCAGAGAAGATGGTGAAACTGGAAAAATCTGAAAGTTGTTGGCTTGCCAAGTGAGATTCTTTAACAGAGTTGGTGGAACTTTTGGCAGAATGGCTTACCTCTCTGAGAATAACAACCTTCTCAGAAGAAATTGAACGGGGCACATGGGATTATGGGAAGAAGGTCAGGAGGATGCCAGGATGTTATAATCACATTAATTAGAGAATGGAAGAGGGACAAAGTTTACAGGAAACTGAGAGCCCTTCCAGAGTTGAAGTTCAGAGAGCTTAAAGAGAAAATTTTCTTGGATCTAGCTGTGCAAACTATACAGGAAAAGCTACACCTAAAAACATACACCACAAAGTTTTGCTTTCCTATCTCTTGCTGAAGAAGAGAAAAGATGAGGCCTGATGCGTTTTTTAGGGCTTGTCCACCATATTTCTGGTCTTGTTCATAATTTATATTTAATGTGAATCAGTCTATGGCTTTGAACTTTGTAAAAAATTACAATGAAATTGTTTTTCATCACAATATGTTATATAACATATCGGCAGCGTGACTTGCACTCCCATTACTACTGTGGGTGGAGTGTGAAGGTGCTGTTTGAAGAGTATTCTTCCTAAGGGGTTCATAACTTTTGCTTTTTTCCTGGTCCACCCATCATTTAAAGCAAGCAAATGGGTGTTTCCTTTATGAATAAAATAGCTTTTGGCAGTGTTTTCTGATATGATCCTTCAAAAGCATGAAAAGCTGTCAAGTTAATCATTCCTTTCCTCTTTTAACTTGCTACAAAAATAATAAATAATGAAGTTGGGTTGCTACATGAAGTTAATATACATATGTGACTGTTAATAAGAATCAGCTTAAGCGAATATGGCCAACTGGCATCCTATGAATGGCCTGAAGTCAGGCTTAAGCAGAATACAGGAATTATGAGATAAATAGACAAGATGGTGCTTCCTCAAGAGACCTCCAGATAAGGCAGGCTATCAACTAGACTTGATTAACTTTGATATGTGAGCTGGATTTAGACAATACTTGCATGGCAGAGGGAGGAGAGCCACAAGCGTGGCTGCCCTTCACCTGGTAGTGCTTCTCCAATGCTTCACTTGCAGTGCTATTCTTGAGACAGATGTATGCTGCATGCATTCTGCTCACTTCCCTGTCCATCAGGAACCACGCTGAGGATGTTGATAGGTGGGGCAGCCCTTCATCCATCAGTATCACAACCAGGGGGATCCCCTGGCCTCTGGAATGTAGCTGTTTTTTGTGAAGCTCCTGTGGTCTTGCAATGGGTAGGGGGAGAGTTTGGGGGTTGGGACGTCAGTTTCTTCAGCATTTCATTTTTCTTTCCTTTTTTGGTTTTTGGGACTTTACTTGATCATACAGACCTCCATTGTATACAATATTCTAATGGTAGATCCCCCTAGGAAGCAACTGATTTAAAATTTTTAACTACACAATACAATTATCTCTTTGATTACTATACTATTTTTAATCCTTATCTTCAATATCTTCTACATCTTTTTTTGACTTTCTTTCTTTAGTTTTTCTGCTTCACTGATTACTAGATCCATAAGCCAATTTCACAATTCACTATAAGGCCCTTTCTGCACTGGACCTTATTTTGGATTATATCCTGGAATAGAGACCCACCATCTGCATGCTAGTGCCGATAATGGCAGGCCCATCCTACAGATGAAGAGTGCAACCACATTGGATGCCTTCTGGTGCCTTTGTTGAATGGATTAATAACTGCCTGGCCAAAGTGCTTTTCCTGCCATCTCTAGGTTCTGGAAGGACAGGTGAAAGAGGAGAGTGGAACTGAAATTTCTTAGTTTCTTTTAACTTCACCCATTCCTTTTTTTTTTTTTTTTAGCTGAATGAAATGATGTTGGCCAAATGACAAGATTCCAGTGAAGCAGCACAAACATCACTTACTTATTCTGCTTTACTTGGATATTCTGGAATAAAGTGTAGATATTCCAGAATTTCCAAGCCTTATTCTGGAATATCCAAATATAGTGGGATAAGTAAGTGGCGTCTGGATGCAGCCCTTACTGTCCTCATGCTCTGGAAGATTGCAGCTAAATATCTTGGGTACTACCATTTCAATCAGCTGAAAGAAGGAATGGGTGGTGTTAAAAGGAACTGTGGCTGATAAACAATAAAATGTTGTCAGCCAGAAGATGGCCAAAAAGTGCATTTTGTTGTCGTTGTTTAGTTGTTTAGTTGTGTCTGACTCTTCATGACCCCATGAACCACAGCACACCAGGACCATCTGTCTTTCTCTGGAGTCTGTCAAAGTTCATTTTCATTTCCTCCACACCAGTATCTAACCTCATCATCTGCCTTCTTTTTCTCCTTTTGCCTTCAATCTTTCCCAGCCTCAGGGCCTTTTCCAATGAGTCCTCCTGTCTTCTCATTATGTGGCCAAAGTATCTGAGCTTCAGCTTCAGTATTTGTCCTTCTAAACAGCGTTCATCTCCTTTAGTATTGATTGTTTTGATCTCCTTGCAGTCCAAGGGACTCTCAAAAGACTTCTCCAGCACCCCAATTAGACAGGAGACGTTTTCGCACGGGGCTGAACGGAACGCGAAAAAGACAGCTGCGGACACGTCATCCGCATTGCCCGAGCGCGGCTTGCGCTCCGACGTGTCCGCAGCTGTCTTTTCCGCGTTCGAAATGTAGAGCACTTTAAAGTGCTCTACATGCGTTCCAACGCGGACGAGCCGCCCGCAGGCGTTCGGGAGGAGAAGCGTTCGCGCCTGCTTCTGTCTCCCGAACAGCTGCGGGCTCGCCTCCGACGCCGGCGTGGCTTCGACAATCAGCTGTTTGACAATCAGCTGATTGTCGATCTGCCTCCGCGGCTGTCTCCGCGCCCCTGGCCGGCATTTGCCGGCTAAGACAGCTCCCGGCGCTTTGAGCATTCGCACACAGATGCTCCGGAACGCGTTTACACGCGTTCTGGCGCGTCTGTGTGTGAACGGGGAAAGCGCCCGGAGCTGTCTTAAGCTTTCCGCCTGAACGCGTTCCGTTTGGAACGCGTTGCAGTGCGGAAATGCCTAGGATTGGATCTTCAGTGTTCAGCCTTCCTTATTGTTCAACTCCTCCAAACAAAGAGAATTTAAAGTTATTTTCTAAAAGGGTGTTTTCGGTGCAGAGATTACTACTCCTTTTGAGGAAGTCTTTTCTCATCTTGGTTGTTTCAAGGCACTGGCTTTTGAATCATGTGATTGTACCCTAAATGTAGCCTTTCTGACACAGACAGGAAGAAGAAAAGTAGCTTCATGATACATAAACTACCCCGTATATTTCGAGGTATAAGACAACTGGGCGTATAAGATGTGCCCCAACTTTTCCAGTTGAAATATAGAGTTTGGGATGTACTCGCTGTATAAGAAGAGGATACCCAGGGTATAAGATGAACCCCGACTTTTGAGAAGATTTTCCTGAGTTAAAAAGTAGTCTTATACACCAGAATATACTGTAGATGTATCAAAAAATTTTGATCTATGGAAATAAATTACACCTCCCCTTCCAAAAAAAATAACAGGACTTCTATAGTCTATAGTTCAATTCTTTTGATTTGGACTAATTTTGTTGGTGGTGGGTTTTTGGTAAGTTATACATTATACATTATATTCTTTTCATTAACTAGAACCCAGCAATGATTCCTGGCTGAAGCATACATTAAACATAAGTTTAGAAAATCCAATGGAACATCCTTTAATGCATGACAAAGTGAGCTAGAACTCCCATCACATCCTGCTATTTGCCATTTTGGATGAAGCTGATATGAATGTAAAATTATCACTGAGGACACTGCGTCAACATGACTTCAAGGAAATATCAGCATTTGAGGTGGGGGGATATGTTATTAAGCTATTTCTAACATTTGTTGGAGGAAATATCTCTAAACAGACATGGCTGAAACAGGGATCAAAAGCAAGATTGACTGCAATATTAAAGTAGCCCATCAAAGGGAGTGTATTTTCAGTCATCAGAAAGCAAGTTGAATTTTAAGGTTGAAAATTATAAAAATTTTACATTAGATTTTGCTTTATACAAAACCTTGACTACCTATGGAACCACTTTTGTCTTTATCTTCCCCAAGTTCTTTCGTTCTTCTTTCAGTCCCTGATATTTCTCCAGTTTACCATATATCCTTTCTTTTTGATGTTACCATCACTTAGGATGTCCTCATCTATTACTACTGCCTTTGCCTACTACCATATATCCAGCTGGTTCCCAATACTTGTGGGTCTGAATATGGAAGTCCCACAGGATCTGTCATTGTCAGCTTTTTTTCTCTTGTGCAATTTCCTATTTAAACTTTGGGATGCCCAGTCCATACTTGGTGGAGATATCCAGACAATTCCTGCAATGTTGTTGTGCTGCTCTATATATGCATTTCCTGCCAGCTTCTTGCACCCACCTAATATGTGCTGGAATGTGTCAGGGGCCACTTAGTCCATCCATCCATCCATCCATCCATCCATCCATCCATCCATCCATCCATCCATCCATCCATCCATCCATCCATCCATCCATCCATCCATCCATCCATCCATCCATCCATCCTCCCCTATATCCATAGATCTCCAGGTATGTAACATCATTTAAAATCAAACATTATTAAAGCAATATGTATTAAAACAATGGTTTCTTGCAAGTGGGAAGGGGAAACCGTATCCCCATTTAGCCAAAGGCCAGGGCAAATAGGTGTGTCTTCACTGCTTTCTGAACTGTGTACAATGAAGGTGATAGACACACCTCAAGGGGGAGAATATTCCATAGTCTAGGGGCCATCACTGAGAAGGCTCTCTCCTGGGTGCCCAGCCCTTTTGCTCCTGAGGGTAGTGGGACAACCAGGGGGGCCTCCCCTCCAGGTCTGAAGGCATGGGCAGGTTGTTCCTTTAGATACTTGGGGCCCAAGTCATTTAGGGCGTTATAAGTCAGAGTTAACACCTTGAATTGGGCTCGGTAGCAAATTGGCAGCCTGTGCAGCTCTTTTAAGACCAGCATGATGGGTGTCCAGCCAGCTGCCCCAGTCAGCAATCTAGCAGCTGCACTGTGCACTAGCTGCAGCTTCTGAACTGTCTTCAAGGGCAGTACCATGTAGTGTGCATTACAACAGTCTAGTCTGAAGGTTACCAGAGCATGGATAACTATGTCCAAGTCATCTCTGAAACCTGAGATCTTTGACACTTGAGATCCTCCCTGGTATGGTAGACCTCTAGCTCTATTGATCTTGTATCCAGTGTTAGATTTTGATCCTCAGTGCTGCCTTTCAGAACTGTGTTTGCTTTTGACCACTGATAGGATTTTCCTGTGTCATCCGAGGATAAGGATGGTAAGTCACATGAAAAGGAATGCCATTTTGATGGGGGAAGTACCCTTTCCTGCCTCCTTCTTCCTTATGCTCTTCCATGACAATACAAGGGGACGGGAGGGGAGCAGAAGTTATTACTTAACACAAATACAAACACAGATTTAGCAAATGCCATTTTCTATCCTTGCAAAAATTTAAAGCTGATTTCTACTGACATGTGTGGGTCCTTTTCTATGGTAGGTTAAATGCAGTGAAATTTTGGTCATCATTCAATGCACTGCTGAGGAAGCGTCAGGCATTAGGTATGGAGGCATATGCCACACAATAGATTTTCTATATTCCCAGAGGGCATGGGCATTGATGGTTCTCAATCCTCATTTTTTCTTTTCTATTAAAAGTTGCTTTTAAAGTATTTGGACTGTCCTTTGGGATACCCTGACTGTAGTCCAGATGAAGACGGCAGTGACTCAGTCATGTGTGACTGACACTTTATAGTCTCCTGATCAAATCATTCATTTTTATATAAGCCTTTAAATAGAAAGAGAGTATTTTGCATTTTATTTCACTATCCTCTTTTGTACATTTGGGACATAAAATCTCTGTTGTTTATACTCATTGCCCAAATGAAATATTTTTTGCACTTTCGTCCATGTAAACACCGAATGGGTCTCCTGCAAGTTTAGGTGGTGGCAGATCCAGAACAGTTATATTTTTTTGCAGATAACAGGATTAGCTTGGATGTGGGTAATAAGTTGGTGAATCTCCCCCTGGCCATTTCTCAACACTGTGAGAGCACTAATCCTTTATGCTTTGATGTCTTCTAGTTTTCCATCAGGTGCAGCTCAGCACATTTGTCCTGGGGCACTCAGCGCTCTTATAAGATCTCGTAGTGTCCTCATTAGCTGCGCCTATTTACCCAGCCAGCCTGTTGAACCCAATTTATAGTTTATGTGATTAATTCCCAAAGTACAGTAAACCCTAGCTTTGAGGCTCTACGTTATAAGACTGCAAGTGCCGGCTAGTGCTCTTTTGTTATATGGCTGCACCATATATTAAAACTGTAATAATTTTGCTCTCAACTACACGTTGAACATCATTATATATGCCTCCTTTCAAACATATAGCCCATAAAAAGTGTTACACAGTAGATCATAAAGAAGCTATTCAATCCCTTTTTCTTACTTGCTTTTAATACAAGTTTGTTTCTTATGCTCCATATTGCAATCATTGGCACTATTGAGCAAGCTTAACAAACTCCACTATTTACTGCTTTTTTACTTTTCCAACGCTGCACAGGTTCAGCAATCAAATCCTGCAATCACTAGGGTTTTGCAGACAGTAGGGTGGGCACTGTAAAATGTTGATCAGGGGTGCTTCCGCACATGCCCTTAAACACCCATTAAGGACACATGTGGAAGCAAGCAGCCACACAGCGGCACCTTTTAAAGCCGCTTTTAGTACAGAGCATCCACACAGTAACACCCATTAAGCACACATGTGGGAAACCGCGTCCACACAGCGGTACCCATTAAGAACGGAATGGGTGGACCGCATCCACACAGCAGTACCTATCTGTGTCTAATGTGTGCTTAACGGGTGTTTGAAAAAGACTACATACAAGGTAGTCTTAATGGGTGTTTCACTGTGAAAACGCATCCGGTTAGGATGCGTCTGCACAGTGAAACTGCCTACCCGGGGCCCTCCCCCGACCTGCCATGATTGGCTCCAGATCACCACTTCTGGAGCCAGAGGGAGCTTCTCCAAAGCCCTCCCTAGCCCCCCCCCCAGGGGAGAGCCTGAGCGATCCCCTCCTTACCTCTTCAGCGTCACCCTGATTCTGGCCATAGGGTCCCAGGAGGCTGCGCACCTGCGTCCTGCGCTGCCAGAAGCAGCCCTGGCCAATCAGGAGGCGCGCAGGACAAAGGCGCACAGCCTCCTGGGACCCCACGGCCAGAATCGGGGCGACACTGAAGAGGTAAGGAGGGGATTGCTCGGGCTCTCTCCTGGGGAGGCTAGGGAGGACTTCTGAGATCCGCCGCTTCTGAGGCGAGGGCAAGCCGCAAAAGCGGAGACCCCCAGCTCGCCATGCTCAGCTCTGGCAGAGCCAATCATGGTGGGCTGGGGGAGGGCCCCTGGGGCACGGATGTGATGTGCACAGCACCCACCTCAAATCCGGATCTAAGCCGTCCTTCCACCGGGTGTGTGGAAGGACGGGGTGTGTGTAGATCTGCATCTATTAGATACGGATCTACCTCTGTAAATCCGGATCTACCCTGCATCCGGATTTAGTAAATCCGGATCTATTCTAAACCAGATTTACTAAATCCAGAAGAGTTAGATCTGGATTTACTAAGGTAAATGAGGAAGCACCCCAGGTCACTGAAGGTGGCACGTGATATCTGTAAGGCTATTTCTTGTGGTGGCAATTTCCATAACATACACATATTTCACTAATTCTGTTACTATATGATCTTTTGCATACACTACTTTTACTACCAAGGCGACAGGGACAGGAAGAATTTCTAAATATAGAAGATCCACAGACATGCAGCTGCGCAAAGACTCATTAACAACCAAAAGGAACAGGTTCACCTTTGCCAACTACTTCCCCAAGTAGAATTCCTTTGGAAACCACAGCTAGCCCATTTCTGTTACAGAAGTGTTAAGCAATACCTGGACAGGGGGTGATATTGTCATTAATTGGTGTGTGTGCGTGTGCGCACACACTTTGCTCTTTGCAATTGAAGATATTATCCTGTAATCTCCTATGTTCTTTGTACTGAAGGCAACAAAGGGTTTACCGAATGGTGTGGAAAGGCCCTTTACTTACCCTATCAATTTCCTCTCTGCCCTTCCCCAATTAGTCTCTTGCACAGCACTTTTCAGGCACACAAAAGTAGGGGGAAAATATTCTAGGAGCTGTACAGGGTTTCAATTGCCCCCTCCTGTCTGCACTCAGAATTGTGTTGCCTCATCATAGGATGAAACCAAAAGGAGGTGCAAATCAGAGCAAAACACACTGGAATCTAAGCCTACAGTATAAGCAAGCAAACGATTGGAAGCTGCCCTAAGGGTATGTTTAAATTGCTCAGGTAAGAAACCAAAATGATGACTTATTGGCCACATGCCCTAGCAATTTCATCCTGACCGTATTATCTTTCAATTGCAGTGTTGTGTTTTATTGTGTTCTCTAACTCCATATCCAAAAGCCCAGGCCTTTTTGGAAGTCAGTAAAGAGAAACCCTAATGATACAAAGTCTTGTGGTTTTTTTCAATTATTATGGTCATCGCATGAACGTTGATTTAAAATTGCCCCTCCGTGATGGATATCACTGCCTGACAAGACACTTAGATTCCTTTGGTTTACCATCTAGACTACACTGTTTTCTTCCATGCCACGAGAGAACTGGATAAATAGAAATACTATGGTGGAATGCAAAACATCACTCAGGACACATGGGTGCTTCCGCACAGGGGCAAATAAAACAGGATCTCCGGTACCCGGGAACCAGTTTCAATAGCTCTGGGTGCACGGGAATTCCGGTTTTACGGGGTAGATCCGCATCCCTCCACACACGCGGTGCTGATCCGGATTGGAGGCGGGTTCTGTGCAGACACATGGCACCCGTCTCTGATCCAGGTAGGAGGGCCCACCCCCGGCCCACCACAATTGGCTCGCCGGAGCCAACCCTGGCAAAACGGGGGGGGGGGGGCTCGCCGCCATGGCTCGCCCTCACCCCAGAAGCGGTGGATCGACGCTTTTGGAGCCAGGGCGAGCTTGCCTAAAGCCTGCCCTAGCCCACCCAGGGAGGAGCCCCATGGTTCCCCTCCTTACCTGGTCAAACTGAAAGCAGGCATGCAGGATGCAGCGCGCCTGCACCCTGCAAACCGCCTGAGTGGCCAGGGCTGCACCGGCGCGCTGCCAGGACTTGCACACCGGCCAATCAGGCGGTGTGCAGGACGCAGGTGCCCTGCATCCTGGGTGCCTGCTTTCAGTTTTGGGGCGACGCCGAGCGGGTAAGTAGGGCATCCGCCGCGCTCCCCCCAGGGTGGGCTAGGGCGGGCTTTAGGCAAGTTTGCCCTGGCTCTAGAAGCGGCGATCCACTGCTTCTGGGGCGAGGGTGAGCCGAAAGGTAGGAGCCCCCTGGCGAGCTGGGGGAGGGCCGTGTTTTAGCACACTTGCGCTGTGCGGCCGCATCCGAAACGGATTCACAGCGCAAAACCACTAAATATGTGGTGTGCTAAAAACACCCATTAAGCACGCATTAGGGACGGATAGGTGTGGACGCACCTACCGGAAATGTGCTTAATTGCCTCCGGTAATGTGGACGCTCCGGCAGCAAACCAGTTTTGCCGCCGAAATCCGCTTTAAAAAACGGGCTCGCTGTGCGGACACCCCTTGCCGGAAGTGTCCTACATAGCGACCCGTGTGCGGAGGCGCACATTGGAATGCGTGCTTAATGGATGTTAAAGGGCCTGTGTGGAAGCACCCATGGTGAACAAATGAACCCTGGGTGCAGTGCTCCCTGTGACAAAAGCTATAAAGGGAAGTGGTATGAGGAAATTCTTTGCTCTCAAAAAGATAAAATTGGTCTCTGTCTTGATAACATCAGTAGATTTTTATCAGCTTCTTGCACATCCTGCTAGTGATATCTAGATCGGGAAAGAATAGTGAAGTTCCTCTTCGGTTCTGGTCCTCCATCAGTGAATGACTTTGGATCCTCACAATTAAGGCTTAGCTAAGAGCATGGATGCATCTATGCAGCTTCCTAGAAAGAATATGGAAGTGGTTTACTAGACTTCCTTCCGGAGAGATATGAGAGATCAAGCCGATTTCCAGGAAACTGCTCCACCAATGAGCTACTCTCTCATTACACGTAAAGAGAATATCAGGATCATTATGAAGTAGGGATGTGCACAAATGGTTTTTTTGCATTCAATTTGTATCAAATTAGATGTAAGAAAATTCATATTCATTTGAATAGATCCCCTTCCAATGTGGTAGGATTCTATTTGATACAAATGTATTCATATGAATATCTAATACAAATGCATACATATCCTGTATGAATCTGATATGTATCCAGTATGTATTCCATAACATATCTGCTCTGAAAGTGTCAAAGCTGCCCTGAATCCACTTTGAATCTGCTCTCAGTCCATCTCAAATGTGCTCTGTATCCATTGCAGATATGACTTTCCTGCCTCCCTTGTCCACGAGTGTTCGAAAGCATTTGTACCAATGTTCCTAAACATTTGTATTTGTATGAATATCAATGTATGAATGTCGCAACATTGGATTCGTATACGAATGTCGGAATTCATACGAATTCGAACAAATATAGAATCTTACGAATATTCATACACATCTCTATTATGAAGTGAACAACTAATGAAGTGACGTACTAGCAATGGGATTTGATGTAATATTAAATGGTACTAGGTATATGGACAGAGAGGCCGAATAAGATAAGAATAATCTATCTGATTCTAGCACAGTTGCTTCTTTTTCCATAAAGTTTTGGATCATTTTCTTGGAATAGTTATGTTCATTAGAATAAACAATAAAGCATTCCTTTGAGGGTCTATATTTAAGGTCATCTGTTTTCCTTGGATGTAAGAAAAGAGCTCCCTTGTGGTGGCCTTCAGGTGATCTGGAGGTGGCACTGGTCATGTGACCCATCTGATTTCCCCCCCCCAAAAAACATTCTAGGCTAGTATTTACCAACCTTTTTTCACTTCTCTGTATCCCTCGGCAGCCCATTTCCATATCTTGTACCCTTTTATATCAGCAAAATGTTTGCAATTAATATAGTTGCTATTTCAAATTGGAGTTGCATATTTGCAACAACTTATTTAAGGAGGAAACACTTTTCTTGAGATTAAGGCAACCTGCTCCATTACTCATCATAACATTCAATTAATTTCACAACTTTTGGCTTGTATCTTATCTTAGACTCTTCAGGTGCTGTCTGTAACCCTTCCCACAATTATTCAATTTTTTCTCACATACCCCTAAATGTTCTATTTGTGCACTTAGGTGTATACACACCCCAGATCAAAAATCATTGTTGTAGAATTTCTATTATCTAGCAATCTAAAACATGAATTTTTTTTCTAAAGAAACTCACTACGTATTTCCTTTTGTGATGCTTTTTTGCTATGTATGAACATGGTTCAAATAATTCAGAACTAGGTCTGGAATCAAAAGAAAATTTCAGTTCCTTAGCCCTATTCTCCACTGAAAATAACTAAATACACAAAACTAAGCTACCCATTTTGATGTACTGGAAAATATATACAGTACATCAAAGATGGTAAGTAGCTCATATATTTCCAGAGTAGACATGGAGGCAGCATGAATATCAGAAGATGGCCAGTGCCTTCTCCGGAAAGGACACCTCCAAGAACACTTGATAGCCTTCAAATATTTTGAAGGACTGCTGCATGCCCAGAGGCCCACCTTATTGGGCATGTCCTAATCCAGGTATAGATGTAGGCTTTGTCTCCAATTGTGGAAAGCTAGTCTTTCTTTCTTTCTTTCTTTCTTTCTTTCTTTCTTTCTTTCTTTCTTTCTTTCCTGGATGCTGTGGATACACAGAATGGGTTATGATTAAAAACAATTAGAACAGATTCTTTTCCCATGCATGTTCCCTTCACATCTCTAGAAAAACCTCATTTTTTAAAAAAATCCCATGCCGTTCAGTCTGTAAGGATCATATTCATCCAGGCTATGTAACATAACATCATCTGTTTGTTAGTATTTTAAATACCCTCCATCTGCATTCAGTACAAAGAGAGGATCGTTTCCCCCATGGCTGCAAATGGCAGTTTGTTGCTTGAGTTTTGACACATTGGTTTGTGCATTATGCATAGTGGCCTCTATGTTTGCTCTAGTATTCATCTGCATTTCCCTCCCCAATTTCACAATTTTAATGGCATATTTCAGTTTAAGGATCTGCTCTGCTCTGCTCTGCTGTGAGCCAGGGACTTCCTTTGAATATCTTATGCACACACTCTGCATTCTAATCCATGTTTTCAGGCATCATTTGAAACGCCCCCTCAGCAGTCTGGCAATTTCTTTGTATCCACAACATTGGAAGAAATGGATTCCGCCTCATGCTGATTCCTTTTATAAAATCAGAATATTTCTTCCCAGTAACAAGGAGCTGGCATCCAGCAGAAAAGGACCTTAGCGTATTCCTTTTCTCTCTCCCTGGGTTTGTAAATATTGCATTTAATGACGAGTTCAGTTTCCAGCCCCATAGATTACGAGATAAGGAAAAGGGGAGCAAAGTGAAACAAAGATGATGAAGGTATTCTGCCTCTCATTCTCAGTGCCTAAAATCCGTCAGAGATAAAATGTTTCTTGCTCAATGAAATTACTCTGAATGCTGAATACAGCCATGTATTGTATATTTTACTGCATTTCTACACTTTTTGAACATGCGATAGAATAATCCTTCCTCCTTTAGTCCAAACGAGTTCACCTGGGATAGCAGCGCCATAGCTTGGAAGAAAGGTTGACATCTGATTGATATTTGCGATAGATCCCCTGCACTGACTCACAGGAACAGGCCACAAAGACAACTTTAGCCACGTTGCTTCAAGTTACTTCCAGACAACAAGATTACTACGAGATAGGGGTGTACAGGAATGTTTTTTTGTATTCGAATTTGAGTCGAATCGAATGAAAAACATTTGATTCAATTCAAATGTTTAAAATCCAAATGTCAAAAAATACAATTCAAATCTGTAACATTCTAAACTGATTGTTCGAATGTTAGATTCGTATTTAAAGATATGAATGTCGACAACGTTTGTATCTGTTATACATATCTGTGCGCATTTTGTATACATCCTGTTTTATCCCGTATGCATCCCGTTTTAACATAAGCGCAAATATGTACAAATATGTACATTCGAATCATTCGGACAAATGTTTCAGAACATCCAAAATCCGTCCAAATGTCTAAATTTCGAATGTTATTAAATCTGATTTGAATTTGAATGTCAACATTTGTCAGAGTCAAATATGATTTTCGAATTTTTGAATATTGGTGCTCATCCCTACTAAGAGGTCCTATCAATATTATGTTGAGATTCCCAGGCATTTCCAGGCTTCCCAGTTCAGTGCTGGCTGGAAAGTGATATTACCTTGCTGGAGATCCCCAGGAGCTGCCCTGGCATAAGAAAAGAAAGGAGACAGGTACACAGTTAACTTCCAGGGTTCCCATCAAGATTATACTGCCAGCTACCAGGTAAACAAACTCTTGCTGAGTCTGACACTCATGCCTGGCAGGCTAGGCTCGGGGGCAATGCTGGATTCCCATTTATACCCCTCATTACCCCTTTCTACCTGGAGACAGTGACAGTGGCATAAATCACAAAATTGGCACAAAATTGAGTTTAGGATAGGGTCAACCAAGCCATGTCCCTACAGATAACACTGGACTACAGCTCTCTTCAGCAGCCATCACTATGGTCAGTATCAAGGAACAACTAGAAAGCCACATCTGGGTTACCCTTCAAGCCTTGAGGAAAAGATGGAACACCCATTCATTCTAATAATGCTATGCAGCACATCTTAAAGCATTTTATTTGCTTAAATTTACAGTCAGAGTCACTGTCTCAGTTCAATGTCTCTTATTTTGTTTCCTGCCCCTTTCCCCCCAAAGCCCTCTATGGTTTCAGTTTTGAACATTATTCTGCTCCCTGCCGGCTGGTTGTAAATCCACGTACGAAAGAGTCACTATACTGAAGCTATTTATCATGCCACAAAACTGGTTGAAATCTTGCCAGTTTCGGTGGAGGGCTTGAGATCATCTTGAATGACTTTATTTTAGAAATATGTGAATTTCTTTTACGCTATGTGAAATATGAAGATCTACCCTTTATAGTTTGTGATTTGTGTATCTGGAGCTTTTTAAAATATATATCTGGAGATTACTGCTATTGTCTTCAGATCTGTCCTCTAAGCCAAATCCAGGAGAACTGCAAACCCTAACAGACAGTGTCTGTGCCTGTAGGGAAAAGTCCGTTTGTATCTTGGGTTTCTGTCTCTTTCTAGGGCATGTCTTCTTTCACCTCAAAAACTTCACTCGACTCTTCCAGTTTTCTCCCCCATACATTTCTGTTCAATTTACTTCTTATCCCCACTGCATCCCTATGGCGTTCCATTACCTCCATCTCAGAGGTTCACCAGTCACAGTCTTTAAGGAAATGTTCTCCTTTACCTTGCCCATGTAGCTGACATGTCTTGCTCGGGGACGATTATGGCTCCTACTTACATGTTTCATGGGCACATTTTTGCCATTTTGCCGAGTGCTGTGTCTTTTCAATATATGTCACCCATACAATGAGTCATAGTTTTCAGGGAGGGGAAAAAATAAACACGTTCTAGCTGCTATGGCTGGCCTGGATCTGGTCATATACCTTGGCCTGCTAAATGCTATCCAGAGTAGTGCTTATTACAGGATAAGACGGAACTTTCTCTCTGGATGATCATTGGACACACACACACCAGCCCAGATGTGGAACGGACAGGGACAGTTGATGTCTTCATGTCTACGCAAAAAAAGGTTATAGATTATACAAGACCACAGCTTAACAATATAATATGAAATTAAAACAGTGCCATGATACATGGTAGTCCTAGAATTCAATTCGGTATAAAATTCACTGGAAGCTTCCTAAGCCCTGTTCCCTGATGTTTTAATTCTGTAGATAATTTTGAATAAGAAGTATATTTCCAAGGTTTAGAACTCCAGTCTTCAGACCAAGGAATAGGTCTGGGGCATTCCATGGCTTCAGGTGCTCTCCAGCCCGGTTTGCTTCAGTTTGGAAACCAGAGTGGAAGGGAAAGATCATGTAGTGGACAAAAAATGTTGAACAGAGAAGTCGAACAGAGCAGTTCCCTTCACAAATGCTCTTTTTACATGCAAACAGGACACTTTTATAGGTTGTTTTTCACATTATGAAAACATGAGCAATTCTCCTGGGGTTCACTACTGTATAGAGTGGGCATTAGCTACGTTCTTGGGTCAAGTATTTAAAACTTGTGACAGACTTTTTTGCTTTGGGTTCATGTGGACCCAAGACCAAAGCAGTGTCTGCTTTAATGAATCTGAAATGGGTATTTGGGCAGATCACGCTTGATCCAATTATGAAATATCGTGTCAAATTGAATGCAACATTTTACATGGTCATCCCCATTTTCTTTCTTTCTTTTAACAATTTTAAAAATGTATTTATTGCCACAACGTATGTCACAATGATTCCATAAGGCTCTTTACAGAGAACTCCAAAAACAGCCCATCTAGTCCAGCATCCTGTCTCACACCAATTCCTTCTGGGCATCCTCGAGCAAAAGACAAAGGCAAAACCTTCACCTGCTCTTGAATCTCTGCAAATGGCCTTTGAAAAGCTCAAATGGATGCAAGGAAGAGCTAACACCATGATGAGTGGTCTAAAACATATGTGGAAAGGATAAAAGAATCTGGTGTGTTGAGTTTACAGAAGATAAGGCTGTGGAAATTCTGCAGCAATCTACAAATGTGCACAAGATTGCCACCAATAGAAGAGACAATTTTTGTTTCCTACTATTCCTGAGACTAAGACTGGGACCAATGAATAGGCTTGACTTTAAAAAGAAAAATTATCTGACTATAAGAGCTGTTAAGCAGCAGAGTTCAAACAGTATCTGGATGGCCATTTTTTGGAGATGCTTTAGCAGATTCCTGCACCAAGGAAGGTGTTGAAGTAAGTAACCTTCAAGGCCCTACCTTTCAGATTATTTATTTGATAATCCTACAAACTGAGCATTGAACTCACACAATGAACAAATGAGAATCTGTGGATCTAGGAACCTGAGAGAGGGGAAATATTTGTTAGGGATCTGCACAGATATTCTAAACATTCGAAATCTGATCAAATGTGGACATTTGAATTTAGACATTTGAACGAATTTTGAATGTTCTGAAACATTCATTTGAATGATTCGAATCATTCGAATGTACAGATACACACGTATTACATACGTATCTGTATGAATATCATACGTATCTGTACACATTTGCGCTTATAATACAGAATGAAAATGGGATGCATACAGGATAAAACTGGATGCATATGAAATGCATACAGATACGCATAACGCATATGAATGCTGCTGACATTTGTTATCTTCAAATTCGTATCTAACATTCAAACAAATAGATTCAAATATAACAGATCCGAATCTTTTTTTTTTTTGCTGCATTTGGATTTTAAACATTCGATTAGAATTGAACGTTTTGACTTCAATTTGAATTGAATGTTCTGGCATTCGATTCGACTTGAATTCGAATGCCAAAAAACAAAACAAAAACCAACCATTTGTGCACACCCCTAATACTTGCGTGTAAATAATTCTCTGGTTCCCAGTTTTATTTGTTGTGCATTCAGCTGAACATTTGAGTTCAGATCTAGAAGGGAAAAGAAGCATATCCAACAACTTTAAAAAAGTAAAACAATGGCTTTGAAGATGTTCATCAACTGTCAGGGCCCAGAAGGCATTTAGTAGACACAGCTCATCTGTTCACGGGCTCGTGTGTGCTATACTACAATAGGAAGCTGCTCTAGCTGACTTTCAGTACTTCCCATAAGAAATTAATGTTGTTGATCTTATTGAAGAACTTTTG
Source organism: Aspidoscelis tigris stejnegeri (assembly GCA_023333525.1). NCBI lineage: Eukaryota > Metazoa > Chordata > Lepidosauria > Squamata > Teiidae > Aspidoscelis > Aspidoscelis tigris. The sequence goes on along the minus strand of JALMGA010000019.1, from coordinate 3,756,871 downwards.
GATACCGGTAGTTTTTCAAGTAGAGAGACCAAGCGACCTGAGGCAACGCCTTGAGATTCAGCAGTAATGTAGATCAGGAAATCCAAAAATCACCCATGCAAGTCGTTGAGGGTTATTTTGTAAATTATTTGTTAATATTTCTAATTTTGCATCTCCACATAAGAACTCTTATGCGGTTTGTGACTTACATCCTCTTTTTTGGTCATGCATCAGGCAACCTTGGTGCCCAACAGAGAAGGGGGGAAGAAAGAAAAACACAAGAAAAAAACAGGAACATATGGAGGCAAATGAAACTGTTTCCCATAATAGCTGAAGAATCCAAAACTCTAACTTTCAGAGGTCTCCTGAGTCTAATGCCACTAGTGGAATTTTAAATAAGGGAGAAAAAAAATACAGCATGTGGTTCCTTAATAGGCCTTCACTGCCAAAGGGCCTGACATGTTTTCCATAATGAGAGGCAAAGGAAAGGAAAGAGGTACCCTTCCTTTCTAGCTATGTCTATTTTGTAATTAATTTGATACTCTTATAGAAAATTAATTGGGTTTTGATAATAAAATTGAAGGAACTATCCCAGCTCCAACAAATTAACTTTTAAAAACTCCTTTTCCTAATAAGCCGCCTTATGCCATGCTGATAGTGGACGTTCCTCAGGACCTTCAGAAAAAAGTATCTGAGGAGACCTCATGGGTGTCATTATGTAGGAATATGTAGGATGGCTGATGGTTTACTAGACTCCTCCCGCTTACGACTAAGGAGATTAATTAAAACTTTAAAGAGTGCTGTCTGCTGTAAAAAGAAGGCTAAAGCTGATTAGCTCTCTGCTCATAATGCAGCACTTTTGAATATTTGTTAGATGGCCTCTGTCATAATGGCTTTTGTTGCTGTTCAGCCATTTGGTTATGTCTGGCAGCTTGTGACCACAAGGACTATAGAAAACCAGGTCTGTCTGGCCTCCCCTGTCTGTTGAAGTCCATGTTTGTTAGTTCCTTAACATTATTTTACCATCTTATTTTCTGCTGCCCCCTGGTCCTTTCAACTTTAATCTTTTCCCAGCATCACGGTCTTCATGAGTGAATCCAAGGGTGCTTCTGCACACGCACTCTAGACCCCATTAAGCACGTGAAAGCTACACATATGGCACACATATTGTTACACACCTTCCACACAGTAGGCCCCATTAGGGGTGTGCACAATTGTATCTTTTGCATTTGAATTTGAGGCGAATATTCAAAAGTTCAATTCAATTCAAATTTCAAAAATCTGGATTTTCCAAAAATCAGATTTGATACTGGATTATCCAGATCCATACTTTCAAAAATCCGATTTGTAACTGAATATACGAATGTTGATAAGATTCATATCCGTTGTACGAATTTGCACACATCCACATTTATCCATCCTGTATGCAGCGCGTTTTCATCTTGCATTATATGCACAAATACATATACCCATATTTTCCAGCATATAAGACGACTGGGCGTATAAGACGACCACCAACTTTCCAGTTAAAATATAGAGTTTGGGATATACTCGCCATATAAGAAGACAACACTCGGCGTATAAGACGACCCCTGACTTTTGAGACTATTTTTCTGGGTTAAAAAGTAGTCTTATATGCCAGGAAATACAGTAATTTTCATGCACATTCATATACAATAGATACGGATCTACTAGTTCAAATTATTTGAAAATCTGTATCTTATTTTTGAAAATCCAAAATTTGAATGTGTAAATTCGGATTTTTGAAAATTTGATTTGAATTTGAATGTTGACATTCAATGGACTCAAATCAGATTTTTGAATTTTCAAATATCAGTGCACTCCCTCGGCTGCATTAAGGCCTCTCCTTCCACACAGGTGACAGAGATCTGGAACTAATCTGGTCCTCAGGACCTCTAATCAGGAATAGCCGTAGACCTCAAAAAATCTGTGCTTGTGTGCTGAAATCTGGATTAAGTAGCAAGCTTCTGCATGTAGACTGTGTCTGTGAAGTTCGGGGGTGGGCCCAATAACCCAACGACACAGCGAGCAAGAGCCATGTAACAGCTATGTAACAGCCTCACCGCCATGGCCTCTCTAATCGCATGTGGCCTTTGAGTGAAGGCTGCACTCACCAATCAAATGGTGCTCTGGGTGGCTCTTCTGGAATGGATTCCATGTCTCCCTAAGGATGTGTGCTATGGCATCTCCAAAGCCTACCCATGCAGCATCCATTGACATCCATCCCAATATCTGTTTTGGCCCAGAACTATGCAATCTGAAATTCCTAGACAAGGATTTCTACAATCTGGATCTACTTAAATCTAGATTTGAAGCAGTAAGTGTGGAAATGTCCCTACTTTTCATTATGGTGTCAGGGTTGCTGGGAAATGTAGTCCTGGGCTGCTGGGACTGTCAGGGCCATGGCGCGCGCATGTGCGATTGGCGCCAGCCCTGCCAGCCTCAGAATCGGGCCGGCGACAACGAGGTAAGTTGGAGGACAGGGGCTTGGGACTCTCGGTGGGGTGGGGGTGGGAGTAGGAGTAGGAGTCACCTTCCCCTGGCCAGAGAACGGCCGATCCCCGGTTCTCTTGCCAGGGGGAAGGCAGGGAAGCCAGCCGCCGCACTCGCCCACCTGTCAGAGGCGCAGAGCTGGTGCTTTCGTACAGCATCCACCCCAATCTGTTTCCCCATCCGGCCCTGCTGCCAATGCCCAAGCGTGTGCGTATGCGTGGGGCCTCCAAGAATCTGTCTCTGTTTGAGACAGATTCTTTTTAAAAACTGTTCCGCCGGAAAACGGATCTTTTAGATCCGTTTTCGGCGGCATGTGCAGAAAAGCCCATAGCTTTGACTATGCTGACTTTTGTTGGCAGGTAATGTCTCTCCTTCTAAAAATTCTATTCAGTTTGCCATTGTTTTCCCCCCAACAGGCAAGGATATTTTAAATTTGTGGCTCCAGCCGCCATATGCAATTAGGGGTGCGCACAAAGCCATTTTCCCCACATTTGATTTGTAATGAATAGAATGTGGGAAAATCCAGCTTTGGACAAACCCCACCCCCTCAAATGACCCCCCCTTACCTGTCCTTGCTGCCGGTGTTCCTTCTACTAAGGCACTTCCAGGTCTGCACACCAAGAACCAAAACTGCCTAAGGCCTATTTTGGGCACTGGATCACACCAAAAATGGCCCATGGATGCCAGAGGAGCCACAAAAGAAGATAAGGGGCACGTGGGAGGCAGGCAGGATGCCTCCTCTGGAGTCTGTAGACATTTTCCGGCACCATCCGGGCATGGAAACAGGCTTTCCTGGGGTGAACCAGGCCTCCCTGTTCTGGCTTTGGTCCTCCCAGGAACGAGAAGTGCCTTCTCTGACCCCAAGGAGGCCTAGTTCAGATGCCAGATTGGCTGAAAAAGGCCCACGGACACTGGAGGAGCTGCAGGAGAAGGTAAGAGGAGCCGTGGGAGGTGTGCTGCAGAGTGGGAGGCCCTGGGGGGGGGAGGCCCTGGGGCATCCAGTATCCACAGGAGCTTTGACCAAAGCTTTTACGGATATTGGATAATCCAATTCGTGGACAAATAGGCCCCTATTCGATTCATCCACAAATCTAGGAATTTGTATATATTCATACAAATTCCAAATGTCATGGATATCCATGCATGATCTTTAAGCCTAGTATGAACTGAAATGAACCCAATTGATCAATAGTTTGAACATTCCTCTTCTTCAAGATAGGGATGCAAAGGGCTACTAGAATGGATGCCTAGGTACTTCCTTCAGGCTGGGGAGACAGGCAGGATGCCTCCAAAGGCCATTATCTGGAATTCGAGAACAGGTGAAGGTTCTGTCTTCAAGCCAGTTTGGTCTAGTGGTTAAGGAGCCAGACTCCTATCTGGGAATACCGGGTTTGATTCCGCCCTCCCCCATGAAGCCAGCTGGGTGACCTTGGGCTAGTCACAGCTCTCTTCTGAACTCTCACACCCCCACCCACCTCACAGAATGTCTGTTGTGGGGAGAAGAACAGAAGGTTAGTCACTTTTCTCACCCATTTAAGAGAACTCAAAGTAATAATAATAATAATAATAATAATAATAATAATAATAATAATAATAATAATAATAATAATAATAATAATAATAATAATAATAATAATAATAACAATAATAATAATAATAACAACAACAACAACAACAACAACAACAACAACAACAACAATAATAATAATAATAATAATAATAATAATAATAATAATAATAATAATAATAATAATAATAATAATAATAATAATAATAATAATAATAATAATAATATTTATTTGTATACCGCCCTGTGGCGAACCAATCCGGGCGGTTAACAACAATAAATATAATAAAAACATAAGAGTAAAGTAGCTGACAAACCTTCTGTTCTTCTCCCCACAAGAGGCACCCTGTAACGTGGGTGGGGCTGTGAGAGCTCAGAAAGGAGCTGTGACTAGCCCAAGGTCACCCACCTTGCTTGGTGGAGGAATGTGGAATCAAACCCAGTATTCCCAGATAAGAGTTCAGTTCCTGAACCACAAGACCAAACTGGCTATTCATCATCTCTACCGCATATACATAAAGGATGTTACCTAGGCCATACTTTTATGATCTAATGGTTTTCCCTACTTTCCTCAATTTAAGCCTAAATTTTGTAATAATAAGCTCATAATTTGAACCACAGTCAGCTGCTAGTCTTGTTTTTACAGTCTGTATAGAGCTTCACCATCGATGGCTACAAAATCTATAACCAATTTGTCCATGTGTAGAATTTAGGGATGTTCACAAAGGCACATTTCCCCCCGATTTGATTCAAACTGTGGGGGGGGGGGGAATTTTCTGTTTTGTGCACAGCCCCTCCCCCTGTGAATGTAGGGGGCTTCGCCTTCATGTGCGAACATTAGTCGAATGTTCATGCGTGAAGGGAACCTCCCATTCTTTCCTTCCTGTCCTGCCTGCCCCCCCCCCCCAGCTCACTTTTTGCTGCCACCACCACTGCGGCCTCCTCAGAGACTCAACTAGGCCTTCCGGAGATTCCTGCACAGCTGGAGTGGCTATTTCCATCTGGGTATGGTGAGAAATCTTGTGAGATTTCCCATGATTCTCTGGACACCTCATAAGATTTCCCATGATTCACAGATGGGGGTGGCCTCTCCAGCTGCACACGCACCTCCAGAAGGTCTAGTTGAGCCTTTGTCAAAGCTTCGTATACATTTGATTCATGGGCAAAGAGGAGCCAATGAATGTTAGGCCCTTTACAATTTGCCCATGAATCGTCGAAGCTTCAGATTTGATTACAGATTTGAAGCTGACAAATATCCCCCCCCCCCCCCGTCCCTAGTAGAATTGCCTTTTGGGTAGTTGGAAAAGAGTGTTTGTTATGACTAGTGAGTCATCGTGGCAAAACTCTATTAGTCTGTAGCCTGTTTTATTTCATGCTCCAGGTTCAAAAATGACACTCCAAAAAGAAAAGATGTCACATCATAGGGGACTGGGATGCTACAGTAGGAAATCAAAAGATAAATGGAATATCTTGGATTTCCTACTGCAGCACATCTGTCCCCTGTCATATGACATCTTTTGGGCGGTGTTAGTTCTAGCAGGTGTTGCAGGTCTTCATAGAGTTGGTCAACTTCAGTCTCTTTGTTGTCAGTGGTCGGAGCATAGACTTGGATTACTGTGATGTTGAATGAATTGCCCTGAGTTCAAACAGAAATCATGTTGTGTTTTTGAGATTGTAACTCGGGGCTGCTTTTCTCATCCTTTTATTGTCTATGAGGGCTTCTCCATTCCTTTTGAGGGATTCTTGCCCACGATAGATATAATGGTCATCCAAATTATCCCTGTCCATTTTAATTCTCTGCTTCCCAAGATATCAGTGTTTAGTCTTGGCATCTCATGCTTGAGCACATTCAGCTTACGAGCAATATATCAGGTGCGTATTGGATATGTATGCATTCGTGAGGATACGTATTGGATACGTATTGGATATCAAATAGAATCCTACCACATTCGAAGGGGATCTATTCGAATGAAAATGGATTTTCTAACATTCTATTTGTTAGGAACTGAATGTCAAAAATCCCAATACTTCTGATTTTTGTTTGTTTGAAAATGAACTGTTGGTTGGTTATGTTTCGTGCCATCTTCTCTGTGTGTGTGTCAAAGTCCTTTTCACTTAAAAGCTCCTCTTCATTATCCTCATGTTGAGAGATCACACACACTTATTTCTCAAAATAATTCACGTTAGAGAAATGGGTACTCTATATAGGAAAAAAAGGAGAGGCTAATTATTGCAATCTAAGAGCTATCTTTGTCTTTATGGCTGCTATTGAAATACCATAAAAAAGATGGTCCCCATGGCACAAGTAATGATGGGTCATAGTATTATACATTTTTCAATTCATACTATTGCTACTAACCGGTAAGGAGATTGTTAAGGTCAGGGTTGTATACGTGGATGGGAAATATATTCAAAAGTGTGCAGAAATTGGATTTTAGATCAATTCTCTACCTGCATGAGTGACTTCATTTGGAGGAAGCTTATATCATTTCATATTAAAATTAAGCTCTTTCTCCTATTCCCACTCTTCTGTTCTTAGTGTAAAAACATGTATAAAAACTGCTGAAGAACATCCAGGTAGGGTTCACAAGATGCAATAGATGAACAGAACACCATCTGTCATCAAATCTTAGATTTTATATTCTGTCTGTCTGTCTGTCTGTCTGTCTGTCTATCTATCTATCTATCTATCTACCTATCTATCTATCTATCTATCTATCTATCTATCTATCTACCTATCGAGAGTGGAGTATATTCAATTCAATAAACAAAAAGGTTTTTAAAAATGTAATTTCAGGAATCCCATATCCAAAAAGTACTTCTAAGCTATGGATATGTGTGTGCATGCGTGTGTGCATATATGCTATTTTCTTTGATGTTGCCCAACCTGATAAAGGATAAACAATAGGTTCTGCTAATGACCATGCTTTTAATGTTGGATAAATTTTATTTCATGAAAGGAGGACACAGCTCTTTCAAACACAGCAGCTGATTGGATCCACACACCCTCCGGGCAGAACTTTGCCAGGATAATGACACAGCTAATGTAATTAATTAACCCTTTTGAAGTCTTAATGTTTCAGAGAAATTTCAGGTAATGGTATTTAGGAAGCAATAACAGTTTATTTATTTATTTATACTATTGGCCAACTTCTTAACATGAGGATAATGAAGAGGAGCTTTTAAGTGAAAAGGACTTTGACACAGAGATCCATTATTATATAAAAATATTGCAACTTCTAAAAAACGTTTTCTGTTTCTTTCTCCCAAAAACATTGGTGAGCAGATTTCATCACTCAGTTACAGGAGGGCTTATTGTAAAGATAGGAGTAATGAATCTGCGTTAATGTTCCATCAATGAATAGATTCTTCCTCTATTGCAAGTGACTCCATAGAATATATACGCAAACCACAAATCAGTGTAGAGTTTTGTGCATGTAAGTTGTACTGATGTTAATTGCATTTTAGTGAATTTCACTTAGCACTGAACAGTGGTCACGCTTTATTTTTTCCATTAAAAAATTAAGAATACCATATTCCCTAAATGAACAGACAAAATCTAGCAGAAAATATTCAGAAATAATCCTGTTGCTTTATGTGCATCGCCTTTGACCTAAATAGCAGGTGTCACATCCTCTAATTTGAATTTTGATAAGGGAAGGAATTTATACCACTCTTATAGGGTGTTTTTCTGCCGCGCTCCTTTAATCCGGACCTAAGAAGATCTGGATCTAAGGAATGGGTACATTCCTTAATCCGGATCTAGTAGATCTGGATTAAGGGAAGTACCCAATGTGTTTCCATGGGTGGTCTAGCACCCAACAGCAATGGGTGCTAGCCTCCCTGCTGTGAAAACACCGGAGCACCCATTTGCAAATCCGGATCTACCCATGAGGGGCCTGCTTGTCACCCCAGGTGTTTTGAGGGGACAGCCGGTGCAATCTCCCAAGTGGTTTCAAAGTAATTTCGAAGTAATTTCAACGTCACTTCGAAGTCTGTGCAAAACAGCTCCATTGAAGTCTGTGCTGATCTTTGGAGTGAACTTCGAAGTGACTTCGGAGTCACTTCGAAGTTCACTCTGAAGATCAGCACAGACTTCAAAGACGCTCCGGAGCTATTTTGCACAGACTTTGAAGTGACTTTGAAATGACTTTGAAGCTTAGGTTTTGGGGCTCCCCCCCCCATGGGTACCCCCTCCCCCTAGCCTCCTCTAGACCCCATTGCCACACAAGCGTGGAAACAGGCTCCCTTTAATCCAGATTTTCTGCCTGAAGACCCCATTGTAGACCCCATGGGGTCTACAGAATTTCCAGATTAAAGGCCAGAAAGTACCCATTTGATCCAGATTTCCCCAGTGGCAGTCGAAACAATCGGGTCCCAAATGGGTGCCATGGTGGAAATGGGATCATCCGGCTCACACCCAAGTGGGTCCTTAATGGGTGCAAAAATGGGTACTTTCTGACAGTGGAAAAACACCCATAAAGGATTGAATCAGCAGTTGTACTTAATAAATTATTTGTTATTATTGGAACTAATTTCTCCTGTGCATCTAACCTTGCTCTTTTCTTGCTCAGATATACTTACCCTTTACCATTCAGGGCCTGACCTAAAGGCAGTGTGGATCTGAGACGTCCCTTTAGGCTGTGCCTCCATTAGGCAGTCAGGGCACATTAATTGAGCCCTCGTGGCAAATCTCCATTGAGAGTAATGGAAACTGGCCTCACTTACAGTACCTTTGCTGCTTAATGGAGACACAGCCTTACAAAGCAAGGACAGAATCCAACAGCAGAAGTAATAAATCTCAAAACAAGAATGCTGTTATAGCTTTGGGTGTTTTTCCAGTGTCACTAGAAGTTCCCATTAAGTACCCATTAATGGGTACAAAAATGCCATTAAGTACCCATTAATGGGTATTTCTAGTGACAGTGGAAAAAACACCCTTTGTTGGAGTTTGGGAGGACTTGGACTTTGGCATTACCAATCTGGATTGCAGTTCCCCATGTTGGAGGCAACCCATGTCATATCCTTGGGCCGGAGCGTTACTGAGAAGACGCGCTCCTCCCACGCATTCCTTGGGGACGGCCCTGAGGTGCAGATATGCTATGCAGCTCAGCTATGTTGTGCTCTCAGTACGGATGTGAGTGGCATCCCAGAAATGACTGATAAAAGCATGTCAGCAATTCCATACCCTTGTTCTGCCAGCACAAAGCCATGACACTAATCCCTCTTGGCTTCTGGTTAGAAGCCATCAGAATATTAACAGAGGCTTTTTAATTGTGAACCTTTAAATATCCATATTAAAAAAAAAGATCTGTAATATAATCTTCCCCAAATGTTATTTCAATGCTAATAAAAACCAATGAATAGACTGAGGACCTTAGTAAATAAAAATCCTCTTATTTTACTTCAGGGATTGCAATTCTTGGCTAGCCTGGCATTTTCCCCCTACTGAAAATGAGATTGGTGCTTTCAGTTTAGCCTTTAGTAGATAATTCACACTGAAAAATACTCTAATAATTATTCTCATTAGTTAGCTGAGAGAGAATAAGAAATAATAGCGCTAAGCAGCAGTCGGACTCAAATACTATCTTAAAAGGGAATTGGGGAGCATTAGCAATACAGAAAACAGAATCCAGCTATAAAAGAGCTTGCACAGCACTCGTTCTCCCAACCACGGTTCCTCCGAATGAACATAGGTGGAGGCACAAATGAAGTTCTGCTCATGAGCCAAGAGATGGTCCTTTGTCTGGGGCTTCCTGGCAGCTGCTTTTCATGTCCCTGCATGCTCAACACTTACTCCTAATTAAGTATGTTTTCTACTTTTTGTGGTATGTATTCTATCTTTTCATGGTACTAACCCAGCCAGAGATCTTCAGTAAAGGACAGGATATTAATTCTTAAATAAATAAATTGCTATCAAGCAATCAAACAGGGAACAAGGTTGAGGAAACAGGCAGGAAAGTGGGTGCAGGAAATCTCAAGGAAAGTATCAACTGGGGGACTAAATCCTGGCTCATTTGTTCTGCTTTGTACACTTTGAGGGGAATATTGCTCCCACTGGAGAATATTGTTTTTCTTAGTTGAAAGGGCGAGATTAACATTAACAATAACAATAATAACAATAATAAAAAATAATAATAATAAATCTATTTTCAAAATGCAGGAGCGGGCTACAGTCCTTGCTGAGTGGCTCATTTCTTATCTCATGCTTTCCTCTCATTCCTTGCACTTCCAGTTTAGACGCTTCAAGCAGGTAACAGGGAATAATTTTCTCCCTGCCCAGGGAGGATGACAACTTTGCCATCTCTGCTGGAGGTGGTCTAGTGGTGGCAGCCTAGACCCCTCTGTCCTCTGGGTGACTCTCCAGCCTGGATGGGCCCTGATCATTTGGAGCTGCTCCCTTGCAGGACTGGGTTCCTCTGGTCAGATGCTCTGGACTCCACCTGGTTTCAGCTACACCAGAGACCACAAAGGGCAACTGCTTATGCCATCCCTCCTTGGGGTGGTCTAGTGGTGGCAGCCTAGATCCCTCTGCCCTCTGGGTGACTCTCCAGCCTGGCTGGGCATGGATTCTTTATGGGATTGGGACCTTTGGTCAGCTGCTCCGGACTCTACTTGGCCTCAGCTGCCTCAATTTGTTTATGTATGTGTGTTTTGGCTTATTTTGCAATGTTAGTATGATGTGTAATTTTTATAACGTATCTTTATTATAATGTTTTTATTATTATTTTGCATTGTATATTTTCTGTTTGTTGTAAACTGCCTTGGGCAAATTTTATTTTGGAAAGGCAGTATACAAATAAAATGGAAATGAAAAGGTAAAAGAGATCTATGCATTGCTGGTGGACGATGTGTTTCTTTAACAGTATGTGCCTCGCATTCACAGATACATACAGATTTCTAGGAAGAAGCACTTGTTATAAGGCTGTGTGGAAAGTACTACCCTGTCTCATAAAGGATGAAATAATTTTTAAAAGCAGAGAAAATTTCTTAAAAGGCTCTAGCTGTAGATATTGCAGGATCCCAGGTCTTGGAAATTTAACAACAGGTCATTACACTTCACTGTTTCAAAGCTGAGGCTGGGCACAATAGAGGGTGTATTAAAAGATATAACAAACTTCTGATCCTGCCTCCCTCAGACGGTGCTCTGTTTTCTAACTGAATTGAAGGGAAAAGTTCATGAGAAAAATCTTTCATCTCATCTGAAACTATAGAAAGCCTGAAGTTCTCCACTTAAAAAATAATGATTACAAACAAATTATAAGACGGCTAGGTTTTCCTTGCATGGTGAACCAATATAACATTTGTTAACCTATAATAATAATAATAATAATAATAATAATAATAATAATAATAATAATAATAATAATAATAATAATAATAATAATAATAATAACAATAACTTATAGATGACACTAAAATGTACTTTTGAGTTATATTAAAAATATATTATATATAATATATGGCAACAATCAAAAGTAGAATATGCAATTGAATTTTTAAAACATAATATTTCAGAAATAAAAATTATTCTGTTGACATTCCAGAATATATGCAAGCACTGTTTGCTATTTTAAGTTAGCACTGACTAGTTACCATGCTGAAAAAATGGCACTGGTTCACACATTCAATATGATTTAGGAATTCAGGAGTCAGGAATGAAATCATCTTCCAAGCCTAAAATGTGTCCAGGTTTTGCACCAGGTCCTAGACACAAAAGGGACATGCTTTTTGGAAGTGATCTAAGTTCAAAGGTGGCCATACAATTAAAGGAAAGGTGGTCTTTGCTGTAGGTGGATTAGGTAGGAGCAATAGCAGCAGCAACAAAACAACTTGGGAAACTGGTGCCCTGGAGACGTACTTTAGAATATTTCCATTAACTGGTTGGATTTTTTTTTTAGATTCCAATATTGAAGTTTCTACAAACATCAATTTTATTACAGAAACAAAATTGCTTCATTATGTTCTTGATGAAGGAGAGCAACTCTTTTTATTTATTCAATTTCAAAACAATAATTTCTCAAATTGCAATCCTTAGACTATAACACATAACTTTTGGAACAGTGGTGCCATTGGAAAGTGGATGTGGTAGAACTTTCCCCTCTTGCTCTGTAGTCTTTTTCCCAATCAGCAAACATTCCAAAACTAAAATATCATGTGATATATATATTTATACACAGAAGGGGAGAGAGATATTTGTTGTTTTTTCAGAAGTCTCATCTTTCGTTCTTATGTGGAAACTGCTTCCATCTCTGGAGGGGGGAAAAACCCCATATTAATAGCCTAGTTACCAGAAATGTAATTTGCAACTATTTCTTCTTTATTTATTTTCACACACCCTTATTTAAAAAATCAAACACCCCCTCCCAAATGCACAACCTCCCTACCTTCTTAAAAAACAAAACAACAAAAAACTTACAGAGTTTGACAAATAAATAAAAAAACCAACTCAGCCACAAAATAAGTCAAGGGAAAAATGAAGTACTAATTAAGAAAGCTGGGGTTTTATGCAAATGACTCCTTCACCAAAGACAGTCTAATGAATGTGCCCCGAGTTGATCCATGTGCGTTTTCGCCAAGCTGACAGCTGGCTCGGAGGAAGGTCAGACAGAATCAAGCGTGCGCTGAGCATAATCCTTCAGATTGGCAGCTCTGCCCCGTGGTCACTGTTTGATTATCTCCCAAATTGCTGTATTTCACAGAGATAATGATTTTTTATGGTCACAGATTTGAAGACAACTGCTGTATCCCGAGGGTTGTCGTTCTGCAAGGAGACACTGCTGCTTCCTTCGGAGGAGAAGATGGGGGGAAAGTTCCTCTCATTCCTATTCCTCCCCCTCGCTTCCTGCCTCTCTTCCTCCCCCCTCTTTTCTGGGTAGCTTTTTAATAAAGAATAACTGTCCCTGTTCAAATCAATTAGGCACCTTGTCCCGTTTGGTTAGCTGACATCTTATGCAAAGGTCTGGTGTGGGCATTGTGTAAAATTACAGCACATCCCTGTGCCTCAGCTTGCGTGTGCAACACAATTCTCTGGCAAAGTTTGGAAGAGCAAATATTCCGTAGGGGGGAAGTAGAGACTGGGATGCCTCCGAAGGAATTTTTACTATTTATTATCACCACTTATTGTTACATAGTGACTGGCTGTCACATCTCTGGGCGCAGGGGACCCCAGGGGGTTGGTAGGTTCATCGCAGGCCAGTGAAAGAGAAGCCCACCCACAGACCTTTCTGGTGGGTCTGGATTTTAAAACGCCTTCAGGTTCCAATTTCTGTTTATCACTGCCCACAGTTGGGCATGTATTTTGAAAAGTGTGCGGTAGCCATTAGCTCCCTCAGAGCAATTTTCAGAAAAACACAGCATCTAGTGCTGGAGACAAAGTTCAAAATGGCTCAGTGACTATCAAGTCTACTGAAAATCTCTGAATGTGTGCCCAAGGCAACACAGCAGAATTCACTAAGTGTGCGGCACTCATTTCTTTGCCAAAACAGAACAGGGTCCCTTTGAAAATCTAGCCTTCAGTAGAGGAAAAGTACAATATATTTGTGATGTCTCAGTAAAAATAGAGGCATCAAAATGATGCCAATAAAACCCACTGCAATAAAAAATCCCCTTTGCTATAGACAAATACAATTAAGAATTAAGACCCTTGTTACACACTGCACAAAATGCACCATCATTGTACGTACTGCAAGCAGCATTCACATAACATCATTTGCAGATTGCAAAACGTTTGTACGAACAGCGCCTAACATTTGAACATGAACAAGCACTGACTGCGCACTTGGCATGTTTTCTGTGTTTCACACATCCTTGCACGTGTGGCTACTTCCCATCCATCTCACGATACTTGCACAATCCAAAATAAAAGGCAGCAGTACTTACAGCCTAGTGTGATGACACCTAAGAATTCAGAAACACAAGTAAAACTTTTAAGACACCTTAAAGGTTACAACATCTTAATAAATAATAATAATAATAATAATAATAATAATAATAATAATAATAATAATAATAATAATAATAATAATAATATTTATTTGTATACCGCCCTATAGCAAACCAATCCAGGCGGTTAACAACAGTAAAATGTAAAATATAACAATTAAAAACACCTTATCCCTCCCCCCCTTAAGACAGTATTAAACAGTATAACATATTAAAACACAATATCAATGCATAAACAATAAAAACAATAATTTAAAAACTAAAAACCCTGATGTCCCTCTGTTGATCCTCAACCATCACTAAGATGGGGCCACGGGAGAAATCAGGGAATCTGGGCCGGAATGGTTAATCTGGAAAGGCCTGCCGGAAGAGATCCGTCTTGACCGCCTTTTTAAAGCTATCTAATGATGTTATCTGACGGATCTCATCCGGCAGGTCGTTCCAGAGTTTGGGGGCGACAGCAGAGAACGCCCTCTGGGAGGTCGCCACAAGCCTAGATTTTAGAGGTTGCAGTAAGTTCCTCCCAGAGGACCGGAGAGTGCGGGGAGGATTGTACGGGAGGAGGCGGTCCCTGAGATAGCTTGGACCCAAGCCATTTAAGGCTTTAAAGGTGATAACCAACACCTTGTACTGGGCCCGGAAGCTGATAGACAGCCAGTGGAGGGACCTCAAAATGGGAGTGATGTGGTCCCTCCTAGATGTTCCTGAGACAAGCCTGGCTGCCATGTTTTGAACCAGCTGTAATTTCCGAGTCAAGCACAGGGGTAGCCCCATGTAGAGTGCATTACAGAAGTCAAGGCGTGAGGTTACCAGCACGTGCACAACAGTCTCGAGATCCCTTACTTCCAGAAAAGGGCGCAGCTGGCGTATCAGCCGAAGCTGATAACAGGCACTCCTGACCGTCGCATTTACCTGATTTGTCATCAGGAGCGACGAGTCAAGGAGGACCCCCAGACTGCGAACACAGTCACTGGAGGAGAGTGTGACCCCATCCAGGACTGGAGGTTGCAACCCAATTCTTGGTTTCGGGGCCGCTACCATGAGCACCTCCGTCTTGTCTGGATTCAGTTTCAGTCTGTTTTTCCTCATCCAGCCCATTACCGCCTGAAGACATTCATTGAGAGAAGAGATGCCATCGGAATTCGAGGCTGATGAACAAGACACGGAGAAATAGATTTGGGTGTCATCAGCGTACTGATAACACCCAGCACCATGACTCCATATTATCTCACCCAGCGGCTTCATATAGATGTTAAATAACATCGGGGACAAGATAGCCCTCTGAGGAACCCCACAAGTGAGGTACCTCTTACTGGAGCTACAGTCCCCGAGCAGCACCCTCTGAGACCTGCCCGAGAGGAAGGACCGGAACCACTGCAAAGCAGTGCCCCTGATACCTAACCCCTTCAGGCGGTCCAAGAGGATGCCGTGATCTATAGTGTCAAAAGCCGCTGAGAGGTCTAAAAGCACCAACAGGGTCACACTCCCCCTGTCAATGCTCAGACGCAGATCGTCGGTCAAGGCAACCATGGCGGTCTCAACCCCAAAGCCTGTCCTAAAGCCGGTTTGAAATGGGTCTAGATAATCGGTTTCATCCAAGACAGCTTGGAGCTGAAGGGCAACCGCCCTCTCGATCACCTTGCTCAAGAATGGCAGCAATGACACTGGCCTATAATTCCTCATATCCAGGGGGTCTAGGGAAGGTTTTTTCAGGAGCGGCCTAACCGCCGCTTCCTTTAAACAAGATGGAACATATCCTTCCCTGAAGGATGCACCGATGATATCCGTGAGGAATCTCATCAATGCATCCCCCCCCTGGACGGCTAGCCATGATGGGCAAGGGTCAAGAGGGCAAGTTGTCTTCCTCACCTTACCGAGCAGCTTGTCCACGTCATCAGTACTCACAGACTGGAACTGATCCAGTATGACTACATCGGCGGAGTCACTGGACGCCTCACCTGTTTCAACGGTGGCATCTAAGTCGGCTCTTATCTGAGAGATTTTGTCTGCAAAGAAGTTGTTAAACACGTCACAGCAGGCCGTCGTCGGGTTAAGTAAGGGATTTGGCGCAGGGGGCACCTGCGTCATTTCCCTCACCACCTTAAACAGCTCTGCTGGACGGAACTCTGCAGACGCAATACGTGCAGAGGAGAAGGCTCTCTTCGCTGCACGTATTGCCTCCCGGTAGGAACGAGCATTTGTAGATTGCAGTCTATTCCATAAGCCATGTGTGTGCACAGAAAGATATGATCCTGCGACAACTTCAAAATGGCAGATCAAGGCAAAACAGCTTATATGATTGTATTGCATTCTGGTGCAAAATCAGAACTTGGAACATAATGTGGACTTAGTGTAAATTT
The DNA here is from genome assembly GCA_023333525.1 of Aspidoscelis tigris stejnegeri. Taxonomy (NCBI): domain Eukaryota; kingdom Metazoa; phylum Chordata; class Lepidosauria; order Squamata; family Teiidae; genus Aspidoscelis; species Aspidoscelis tigris. Next base: position 3,740,506 of record JALMGA010000019.1, on the reverse strand, counting down.
GCCTTTGACATTAAGCCCACATTGGCTGTCTCTCCATGCAAGCCGTTTGGGTCTGATTGGGCACACATTGGACTGGGTGCAGGGCTGAGATCGTATCATGCCAGTTTCCATGCCATTCCTGCTAACGTGGGCTGGGTGCAGACTGGGTGTGGATTCAGCTGTCCCCATGCAAACCTCACCAAACGCCGGCATGGAGGAACAGCGCCATCTCCTCTTTGCCCCCTTTCTCCTCATTGGAAGCTGGACTGACATCAGCCCACCCCTGTGCCGCCCGCTGCAAATGCCGCATTCCCCCTGCCCTTGGTGGGACCGAACAGAAAAAATAATAATTTTTAAAAACCAAAGCCACTAGGAGGTTTGGTGGCAGTTGAGCGGTTGAGGCAGTTTTGTACACCTGCACTCCACCCGGGAACAGCGAAAACCCACGGCAAGCTTAAAACGGAGAAAAATCAAGCCATTATCATGCCCGCCTTGGCGATCAGGAAATGGAGGTGGAATATTTTCCATGTGAAAAGGAAAAAAATCAAGCCATTATCCTGCGACCAGGAAACGGTGGTGGTGGAATAGTTGTATAAAACAGTCTCGTGGGGCAGCAAAGGCCATTCGAACCTCTCATCATTATGGCTCTAACACCATTTACTCCCAAAAAGTCTCAGCAGCTGCGATCTCCAACGCACGGGGCAGGAATGGCAAATGCAGGACATGAAACCCCACATCCTACTGATGGGAGTGCCAGTCTTCTCCCTAAATAGCCTGGGACTGTCTCCATGCACAGGCTCGGCTCACAAAACAACGCGTGCCAAACCCCCAAACTGTGCCCAGACCTGTTTTTTCCATGGTTTTGGCACGAGTTTGGTCCTGGTTTGGGCGATTTCGCCCGCAGAAATTGGACCAAATCAAAAGTGCATGAGGACTGCCCTTGCCGAACCTGATTTTGGCTAGGACCAAAACATGCATGGGGACATGCCCATTAAGTTCCAGTCTCTCTCCTCTTCCCTCACCGGTATGTCCAGCAAGGGGACAGCTGCTTCCAAGAATTCTTCTGCCTGCAGAAGGGCTCCCATGGGCACAGAGGGATGTACATGAGCATCATTTCCATTTTCCATTTTTACTTGTATACCGCCTTTCCAAAATAAAATTTTGCCCAAGGCGGTTTACAACAAACAGAAAAAATACAAAGAATACAACAGATCAATACAGCAAGTCAAAAATCAATCTCAATAAATAATCACTGCATCAAAGAATACAACAAACCAAAATAACAACAACTAAAAAAATCAATATTGGTAAATAAGATATCAAAATATATACCATAAGCAATGTCCCCTCTCACTTTTTCCGTTCCTGGGAGGAAGGCATGGCCCAGCTGAATGCAAAGGTGGATTAAGTCCATTTTCCTTCATACCAGCCTCTAGGAAATGAGTGCAGGGGAGATGGAACGCCAAGTTGGAAGTTGAGTGTCTCTCCCCTCTTTTTCTCTCCCTGGAGGAAGGCGTGGCACAGCTGGAGTAGGTGCAGGGCAGGTGAAATGCTGGCATTTGTCTCAAGAGTTTTTCAGTCACATCCTAGCTTGCATGGCACCCACTTCCATTCAGCCCAAGAAAGGGCACCTACAGATTCAGCCCTGAAAATCTGTTGGTAGGAAGGGGCAACAGGATGGCCCAATCACCTGCCTACATATGTTGCGAGTAAGCATTGCATGGCAGGTAACTGCAAGTGGAAGAGAGACAGAAAGGCAGAGCCACAAAGACCCAAAGGAACCCCAAGGAAATACAGAATAAGATAATAATAATAATAAAAAACCAACAAATTTTTACTTCGTTTTTCAGAGGTCTTCTGAAGTAACTGTTTCTTTAATTGTCCTCTTCTATTGTAAGCAGGCTAAGGAACTCTCAAAATGATAAAGGAAAATGCTGATTTTTTTTAAATACCACTGCAGCCTTAAAAGATATCAGATGAGCCCATCATGAAAACAAGGCCTTGTGCCTTCTCATGAGCCCGCAACAATATACCTGATTGGGGGGGGGGGGGAATGATCAATCAGTCTTTTGCTGTAGCAGCAGAGTCCAGACCAAGCATAGCAGCAAAAATACCAGGTTTTTAAAGAGAGTGTAAGAGGAAAGTGCTGGCCTGGGCCCCTCTGTGATTGGATGCTAGCTTTTTAAAACATCTCTGCAGGTAGACATTGTAAGGCTGCGTCCGCATGCATTGAAGAAAATCGTTAAAAGTGGTTTGCAGATGATAGCTGCCACATGCTAATGGTACCATCCACCTTCCAAAATTCCTTCTCTAGTCCAGTGGTTCTCAACCTGGGGGTCGGGACCCCTTTGGGGGTCGAACTACCCTTTCAGAGGGGTTGTGATGAGTCTCCCGCTGCCCTTCCCTCCCACCTCCGAGCTGCTCTGCCCCCATGGTTGGGGGTCTCCACAACATGAGGAACTCCATTAACGGGTCGCGGCATTAGGAAGGTTGAAAATCGCTGCTCTAGTCTTTGATATGCATCAGACATGGGGACAGTTTCTACCTCTAAACCTATTTTGAACCATTTTTTTTTTCATGATGATTCATTCTAAGGCCCAGGTCATACCTTTAGTTTAAGATGACTTTAGGACATCTTCTGGTCACGTTATTCCCATTATATTTATTCTATTCCTTTTCCAAGCTGGACTACCCCCCATCAGATCATTTTAACCAGAGTCCTCTTTTCCCATCATGGTTGAACAGTCTTTCCTATCGGCCAATGTCTAGGGGAGGGTGGCTTGCACGGGGGCTATGGAAGTGGTGGGGCAGGCTTTAAAAAGAACCCTCACCTCCCTTGAGTGACACAATGGCATCCAATCAGAAAGGAAATAGATTTGACGCAGCAAAAGGGTTGGAGCCAAGAGTTCCACGGAGGAGGCTCAGGTTGATTGCAGAGAAACATGTGAATGACACAGCCCAAAGCAAAGACAGTCTGAGGACAACCTATAACAGTCTAGTGTGAACAAGGGGTGCTTCCGCATTGGCTGTTAAAACGCATATAAAAACACATACGAGACACATAGCAGCTTATCTTCCGCGCAGGAGGCCGGATCCAGGACTCTTCATGTGGCTGCTTCTGCACTCGGGCACACAAAATCCAACCCTCATTGGGTCTTGCTGCCGAAGAATCCAACCTCCAGGAAGACCTTGAAAATTAGGTCTTCCATCTGGCCCCTTGCCTCGATCCATTTGGAAGCAGGATGCTTCTGCACCCGGAGAGGCGAGGGGCCAGATTTGCCACCGGCCGCCATCTTGTGAAGGGTGGAAGTAGGCCATTCTGCCTTCTTTTGCCCTTCACCCGCATGCCACGCACCACTGGAAACAGTTGTATGCTTCAGTCCCATGGCTCCAGGGGTGGCGTCGGCAGCGTGGGAGGCCGGATGCCCTTTTGAATGGGTGCTCCGGCTTCTGTGCAGCACCCAGGCAATCTGGCTGCCTGATCTGGCCTCCCTGCACTTGTGTGGATGCACGAGGGCCCTTCAGATCCTTCCAAAATAGAAATGAATCCTCGGGAGACCAGATTGCCGGGAAATGGATTTTGTTAAATCCGTTTCCCGGTGGCAAATGTGGAAGAACCCAAGAAGCCTCTCTTCCACCTATTGTTTCTTTCCCTCTTAAAGTCACAGTGCCCTTCTACTGGTCACTTAGTTACTGCTTCAAGGCTATACATGCACACAGACACTCTTTAAGGAGAACAGAATATTAAAGGATTTATTGTTAAAACTCTCAATAATAGGCAACAGGAACTTCAATGTTGATAAACTGAGGTAATTATCATGTGTTCAAGATTCTCAAAACACTTGCACATTATACATATAGTTGCATGGTATGACGGTTTCTATTTACTAATTACATCTCTCAATGGATCACGATCTCACGACTCTCTCTAACTACACTTCTCTCAAGTAAATGAGCCCGTTTCTCCCTGCGCACCCTCCATGAGTTAACCCAGGAAAGAACCACCAACCCCTGCTGGATGGCCTTTTATAGTCTCCCCTCGGGATGCTGGCACACTCTCATTGGCTCTAACAAGGAGCACCCTTCCACCTCCCTTGGAGCTGTAGCCAGCCACTCCCACTATCCGCCTTCCAGCATATATATATGTATACTGAGGACTAAACTACTTAATACTAACTTATTGTTGCTGCAGCACTCAAGTCTCTGAAGTGTATGATGGGAAGAAACACGATGTGTATGATGAGACAACTCTTATAGGAAACAAAGGGTCTCTATTTTTCTATTTTGCCAATCAGAAGAAATTATTTTCGATTTTACCAAATTATGTACAATTGAAACTTCCTAAGTATAGTTAGGATGCCAGCATAATACTACTGTCAATACAACTCTCAAGTGAGCAATTCATTGCCCTGTATTTAACTTAGCTACAATAGCCATGGTTAAAAAAAAAATCATCAGGCTCTATTAAACATCTTAAGACTAATTGGTTTTTGAAATTGTTTTATTCAAGAAACCCTCCACTGGATTGTCCAAAGATGCTTCAGTGGAATTTATTATTCAAAAATCTTTGTGAAATGGTGAATGTGGGTGTTCAGAAACACCTGACTATATATATTTTACACACAAAGAAGAAAGTTTAAATGACGCTGTTTCTTGGTTTTATTGTTGTTTGGTTGTTTGTTTTAGTTAATGACAAACAGAAGGAGATCAGAAATAGAAAATGCCTTTCCCTCCAGGATACAGCGCCAGAAGCAACTACTTCACTTCACTTCATCTCTTAAGTCCAGCCGAGTGAGCTAGATCTATGATGCTTTGTATGTTATACTCTGGCTGTGTAGACAGATGTACATCTGCAGAACATCTGAGAAAGACAAAGTTAATGCACTCATTCTTAATAGATTTCAATGCTTACACAGTCTTCAACTGTAATCCAAACATACGTGTGTTGTTGTTGTTGTTGTTTGAGTATCAGAAGACTACTTCATAACTTACTATTAATTGCTTATTAAAATGTTGGCCTCCCCATGTTGCCCATTTTGCAAATTAGGAAACAGATTTTGCTGTTACTCCCTATTCTTTGTGAAATTTAATGGAATGGATGGGTTGCAGTTTTGCATGTAGATCCAGATTTTGCTTAAACTGAACAAAGTAGCCAAAATTAGGTCTAAACAGTGCTGAATGGATAATATTTCCTGTTATTTTCAGTCTGTACTTGATTGATGTCTGAAATTCCATTCCTTCCTTCCTTCCTTCATTTATTGCTGAACATTACATGACTGCCAACTCTTCAGCCAGAAACATAGGTAATGATGTTAGGGAGGGGAAAGTCCTCGTCATCCATAGATTAAGTTCAGGGAAAGTGGCTAACTTGCCATCAGCTCTGGCACAATCCTTAACTCAGCTCTGGGCGCCTGGGCTGCAGAATGTCCACCCTAGACCATCTGAATCACCATTATCAGTGGCTGCTGTACTTCCATTGTGCACCCGGCCTTTGTCATGGTTATTAGGACACAATGTGTGGTTTTGCAGTCGCACCACCCTCACACATCATATGCGCCTGGAAACTGGAAACTGCATGAATGTGCATGCAGGAGTTCCCAGTCAAACTGTGAAGCACTTCAGGATGTTCTTGGACACTCAGGGATAGAGGTGGCAGCCTGGTGCAATTTTAGACTTCTCTTCCCATCTGCAAGACAGAAAAGGAGTGCAGTCACCCAATGTGAACCAGCGCTTGCCCTTGTGAGCCTTAGATAACTACAGCCCATGCCCCGTGTGATCACTCACTCACCTGTGACCGATCCCAGGGCCAGTCCTCTTCAGGGCGGCGCCATTTTGTTTGAGGCACCCTCTGCATCTGCGTGTGTATCAGCACTGTTGCCATGACGACACTGACACTCTGTGCACAGTTGTGCCTATGGCTGTCCGAGGCACCAGGACACTTGTGCAACATCTCTGGTGACCGTAGAGCACCAGAAAAGGTATGGATGCTTGCTGCTGGACACACCAGGTAAGTAATTAGTTAAGGTTAGTAAAGGTGTGGAGCACAATTTCATGCACCCACCTAGTGTGTGATTGGAGAACCTCTGGGAAGGCAGGGAACACCTGGAGGCTGTAACAGCCTCCTCAAGGTGCAGATGCTCTTCCCCAGGGGTTCCCTAATCATGCACTATGGGCAAGTGGCCCGCAAAATCTGGTCGAAAGGGGAAAAAAAGAAAGACCTCTGGTATCTCAGATACTAAATAAATCAACTGATGTGGTTGTGTATTTCAGTAGAGACCTGCCCCTTTTTAAGAACCAATCCTCAGTCCAAAAGAGATCCGTATATCCTAAACACAGTATGAAAACAAACTGCTAGATTATATCCTATAGCGATACAGCATAGCCTGCCTTCAGAATCTGGCAGAATTCTATGTATCTCAACCCCTGAGAGAATCCAAGAATTTAGAAGTGAGACATTGCTTCAGGTCTAGCTCCGTTACTTAGGTACACACTTATTAGAAAACAAGTGAGCCTTGATTCAGAAAAAAAAACCCTCATACATCACCAGCACTATGAAATAAATAAATCAAGCAACAAAACGAGGCACCTAGATAGCAACGTTCAGTGTAACCATCCTTTAAGGGCTGGCAGCCTAGAAAGCACAAGGCAGCCAGTTTGGTCCCCCGGCTCCCCTCAGACATAGGCAATGGCAAACAATTTCTGTCACACACACACCCTTGCATAGAGGGTACCCATGCTATCAACCAGGAGTTGCCCACAACTCAATGGTACTCAATAACAAAGAAAAACATTTTGGTAGCCCCATCACTGATATAAATATGTCAGTTATGAAGGCTAATATCTCAAAACCAAAAACATTCTGAGCATTTTAAGAATTGAGCAGTTTCTCTATCAGGTGTTTTGTATTTAAGCCATTAAAGGGGAGGAAGACCTGTGATGAAAGGCATCTGCTGTCCACCAAGGACTAGGCTGGGGTACCCTGGGATGGCCTGGGGCGGTTCCGAACAGAACCACCGGCCCAGCAGAGTGAATGCTCCATCTCAGGGCATCCTACGAGCTTTCCGGAGGCCCTCATGCAAATAGCCCTCAGATAAATGTGATCTACATCCGTGCTATCTAAAGCCCACTCAGTGTAGATGCTTCGGCCTGTGGTTGATCTGGATCAAGGGTGTTTCCGCACTGGCTGCGGAAACTGGATTAACCCCCCATTTAAGACCCATTTAAGACCCTTGTGTACTTACCTTCCGCACTGGGGACCACTTTAGCAACCCTTCCAGCTGGCCGCTTCCGCACTTCAGCATGCGAGATCCATTTCTAAAAGGGGTCTTGCTGCCGAAAATCGGATTAAAATGAAGACCTCAAAAACCAGGTCTTCAGTCCGTCCCTTGGCCTGGATCTGTGTGGAAGCAGGACACTTCCGCACATGGCCAAGCGGAGGGACGGATGTCCCAGTGGCCACCATGTTGGGAGGACAGCCTGCCTCAGAAGCCCCTCCCTCCCATGCCACACGCTGCCGGAAGCACATGGTGACTGGCAGCTGCCTGCTTCAGTCCCGTGGCTCTGGGGGTGGCACTGGCGGTGCAGAAATCCAGCGGACTTTTGGAATGGGTGCTGTGGCTTTCGCACAGCACCTAGACCATCCGTCTTGCCATATTTGCCCTCCCCACACATGTGCAGATGCGCGAGGGCCCTTCAGATCCGTACCTATTGGGGACAGATCCTAGGGAGGTCGGAGCACCACAAAATAGTTCTTCTTAGATACGTTTTCCCCAAAGCTAATGCAGATTTAGCTCATAAAGATTAACCAAGGTAAGTACAGAAAGGGCCCAGATCCGTGTCAAGTGGCCTTTGTAATATTGTTTCAGTTGTTACTTGTATTTCCTCATCTGAATTCTGCTCTTGTGTTGCAGTTTCATTTAATTTTAATTTGCAATTACTTCAGTTCAGTATCTGAATATATATTCTTCTAGATATAATAAATTGCTTTTCACCATGTAATCATGGTTCTGTTACATTTCTGTTACATTAGAAACTGAGGATGTATTTTTACAAATGACAAACATTACTTATCTCTGTTGGAATTCATATGGGCAGTTCTACACCACATCAAATGGAGTTCAGCTCTCTTAGCATCCAGATGGCTGTTTCAAGTGGTAATATCTAGAGTGGAAGGGCGGGGCTGCCAAGGGAGCACTCCAGAAAGTGGTTCAGAAGGACATTGGCTTTGCTGACTTCCTTCCCCCCTATATACCTTCACATGGGAAGATGTTTCACAGGCCACAGATCCTATCCCAAGAGCTGAAGATCTGGGAGAACAATAAGTCACCTCTGTGCTGGATTTTGGTGGCACAGGGCTGGTGGATAGTGGGTTTTACTGTTTGGACATCCAGCTGCCAAGTCTTAGAGGGGGTGCTGTATGGATGCAGCCTTACAGTCCCCTCTCAGTGACAGCCTCTTGCTAATGTAAAATGAATAGCCTATAGCCCATAAAAGCGCATATTTTTTGTTTGTGTCTGATCACTTCATTGCTTGCCTTCTGTTTAGCTCAAGACCCTAAGAGTGCTGCAGAACCACTCCAAAGGTCTATCATCTTTCCTAAAAATAGCCAACCAGATCCCATTGGGAAGCTAAAGAAAGCATGAAGAAAAAGAATTGTTCCCAAAGTATGGTCCAAATTTGTTCTTAACATGGAGATATACATAAAGTTTGAGAGAGCCGTACGCCCTTGCCTTTGTCGCTTTACTGTGATTATTTTCACAATGTAACCAAGGAGGGTGGTGGTGGTGAAGCTCTTTCAAGTCTTCCATCATTAAAATCAACAATGTTTCCTCATGAATATTTGCAATAAAAACAATGCTTTGTATACTGTACATTTCCAGCACTGCAGGGATTTGGGGAGGAGGTTATGTTCTTATTTCTTGGCAGGAATAATAATAATAACAAACTATTCAGATTTTTAGCTCTGTTTGGGATAAACAAAAAGCAAACAAATATCTCAACACAGACTTGCTCACCCAAAGGCTTTGTATAGCTGTGAGCTTTATTGGTTCATACCCCACCCACAGAATTTGCTGAATGTGCTACAAAAATTGGGGGGGGGGTTCTTCATAAAAATTTCTCCCTAAGCTCATTCATTAAAATAAAATATTCCCTAAGCCTCTATTGGCAAGAGGCTGGTTGATGCATGTCCAAAATGAAATTTCATGTTCTTTTCTAAAGGACAGTAGTTTTATTTTACTTCAAGAAGGCAAGCAGACCCATCAAAGGAAGTTCAGAGGAGTGCTTTTCTGGACAGAGGCAATGAACAGCATCAAGAATCCAAGCAAAACAAATCAGAAGGGTAGAAAGAGAGATGAGGCCTACCAATGCTGAAGTGGAAACACCAAAGCCCCTTTTACACTTAGGCCCTTTCTGCACTGGGCTTATTCTGGATTATATGCTGGAATAGATACCTGATCCTGATCCTCCCTCTGCTGGTGCAGATGACAAAGAGGCCCTGGGATGGTCCTGCCATAGTCTGTACTAGCATGTGGTTGACTGGTCCTATTCTGGAACATAATCAAGAATAACAGTGCAGAAAGGTGTTACCTAAATTTATCAGCATTAATGAAATTCATGTTGGCATCTCCATTGTGTAGGCTTTAGAACACCAAATGTGTGCTAAAGAGTGCTAGCACAGTTGTTGACCACATTTAACTGGTCTACCACTAATCTGGACTAGGAAGCCCTTGGCACAGTTCTGAGCAGGGGCACATTTGCCCTTTGCTTCTGGTCAGTGGGAAACAAAGGGCAAACCTGCCCATGTGTTGAATAAGCATTTGCACTGGCAAATGTTTAGTTCATGAAAATCTGCCCCCGGTGTGTCTGGATGCTTACCGTAGGTGCAGATGGGTATCTGGGTGCCATCATCTTGCAGCCATGGTGCCAAGAGCAGTATGCTGTTGCGCAGGGAAAGGTACAGTAAGTGCATGTGCAGTAGATGTGCATCATGTATAGTCACCCCATGTGACACTCCTGCATGGAAGGAACTGTTTCTCATTTGGAAACAGCTCCTTGAAAGGCCCCTGGATCTACACTGCACCTATGCAGACAATGTGTTCTTAACAACAACTTGATCCAGATTAAGTCCTGCTGCCCTCCTGACGCAATTGCAACTGCACAGAGCATTAGCATCATCTTGGCAACGCTGCTGACACATGCACAGTTGTGCAGGGTGCCACAGCCCAAATGGCAGCTCCCTGAAGAGGACCAGCCCCTCAATCAAATCAAGGTTTTTTTTTCCACTTACCTCCCTTAATTCAGATCTAAGATGGTTTCAATCTAAGGGCCTTTCTGCACATGCCACCAAACAGTTTTTAAAAAGAATCTGTCTCAAACAGAGACAGATTCTTGGAGGGCCCGTGCATTTGCAAATGCGTGGGGTGGCGGCGGCAGGGCCAGATGGGGAAATGGATTTGGGTGGGTGCTGTGTGAAAGCACCAGTACCTATCCCAAACCGGCCCTGCCGGTGCATGCCCAACTGTGAGCCTGTTTGGTCTAGTGGTTAGAGAGCCAGACTCTTATCTGGGAATACTGGGTTCGATTCCGCACTCCCCCATGAAGCCAGCTGGGTGACCATGGACTAGTCACAGCTCTATTCTGAGCTCTCACAGCCTCACCTACCTCACAGGGTGTTCTGTTGTGGGGAGAAGAACGGAAGGTTTGCCAGCCGCTTTGTGAGTCCCCTTAAATAGGTGAGATGAGAAAAGTGGGGTAGAAAAGCCAACTCTTCTTCTTCTTCTTCTTCTTCTTCTTCTTCTTCTTCTTCTTCTTCTTCTTCTTCTTCTTCTATCATTCATTGAATTCAGTAGAACAAATCCCAATTGAAACTAGAAGGCATTTTATGAATTTGTTTCTCCTCAAGATTTGGGTCGATTTCATACATTTTGATTGAATAAGCCACTATTTCTGAGCAGTTCTATCTTGGTACTTGATTTAGTGATTATTCAAAGATTTTTGGTGCCGTAGCCTGGTGTCATAATCCACACCGTTTGGAAAACTCAGATCACCCTTGCAGGATCAGGCAAACACATTTAGGACAGGCTGCTGCGTATTTTAAAATACCAAGTTGACAGCCAAGTCTCAGATGTTAGCAAAAATGTGATCAAGCAGAAATTTGGTGTCTCATACCTCTTTGTGTACAAGTTAATTGAGCCACTTGAAAAGAAGAAAAAAACAGCTACATTGTTTAAAAATTGAGCTTTTAAAAAATGGAATTAAAGAAAATTTCAACTTGGGCATAGGACATAATTACCAAAACATTAAAGCAAATAATTGGTAGCACTGCAATTTTTCTTCCCCAGGTAACTACCATATGTATTACACACTGAATCATTGACTCCGTCCCTTTTCTCATTAATTACTGTGATGCATAAATAATTGGAAAATTATATGTCCCCCAAATGATTTAGTAATACATTTAAGTGTCTAATAAGCACAGGCTTTTAATCATCTTGACTCATGTTACAATAAATTCAACTCTATTTTTCAGCTACTCCATTATCTCTCCCAGAAAGCTGCCATCTTTCTGCATTTTTTTTTAAATGCCAGTCAGTCATAAGACTAACACTAAGGGGCCTTGCATGAGATGACCGTAGATGCCTTCATGGCTGATATTTTAGCCCTATGTTATTTACAGACTTTAAAAAAGAGAGTGAGAGAAATACCAACAGCCTGGCATTAATGCACACTAAACGGTTGTGCCTTGTCTTAATACAGCTGACATTTTGCAAATTCCAAATCAGGAGACTTCCAAACATGGCATTGTTATATAAGAATCGGAACATCTGAATCTTCTTTTTATGGTGAACAATAACTAATGCTTTAATTGGTGCCACAGTGCAGGACATCTGTTACCTTTTCTTCACTCTTCAGGTGCTGACTCCACACTACACCTTAAGGGAAAGAGACTAGAAAACACAGTGGTCATGGATACAATGCGCAGCCACTTGAAGTCACTTTAAGCAGATGTCAAAATTGCTCATGTTTTACTTGTCAGGCCCCAGATGGTTGTAGCATTACAGATTTTTTTTTAACAGAAAAAAGATTTATGGCAGAGTTTTCCCTAAAACAATAGCAAAACGCCTTCCATGTGAGATGTTATTTTGCTCTCTTTGCAGCTCCTTTGGATTTCCCACGTTTTATTTTTTTATTTTTCAAAGAAGTCCTTCCATTTTATTATTGCATGAAGCTTTTACACCTCTGCCATTGCAGGGGAGGACACCACTAGGCATCATTTGTGATTATCCCAAACTATCCAAAGGGCTTTTAAATGGCTTTTTTAAGAAGTAGACGTGTCTACAAAAGCTCATGCCACCAACCCTTCTCCTGTTAGTCTCCAGTTGCTACTAACTACCTTGCTGGACTTTTCGAATTAGACTAACACAGCTATTTCTCTGATATTGACCTAAATAGTTTTGGTCCTCATGTCATTTGTTTGTTTTCTTGACTTATACCTCACCTTACCACTGTAACTTACAAAACGTAAACATAAAAAGATAAAGCAAATATTTGTTTTATGATGTCTTCTATTCATCTCATAAGGAAGAGAGATCCAGCAAAACAGCAAATTTAGGGAAATGGGAGCTGAAGACTTTTCAGTATTAAGAAGGAACTAAAAAGACAACAGGCACCAAAGAATTTTGTATAAGCTGAACAGGCTAAGACAACGTGCGAATGGATTCCTAAATAGCTTTAATGGTTTTAGTTAACAGCCTTGTTGATTACTTTCACTAGGAAAGAGACAGACGCAATACTACACCCCAGGTTCTCCTTGATCTTTTAGTGATCTCTGATATTATTGGGCATGATGTTTGGCTGGAATAGTTTTGGGGACTGGGAGATGGAAGCTTTGCAGTGGTTTTCTTTGGGAGTTAATTTGAGGTTCCTCAGATACAGATATTATTCCTTGTGCTTTTTAATGTCTAGATGAACTGCTGTAGGAGACTTAGAGTGCAGTGCCATTAGTAGGCTGATGAAATACAACTCTGGCTGCATCCCCAAAATACTTATTTGCCTCTCTACTGTCCCTCTACTGTCACTCTATTCAAGCGGACTTTAAAAGTGCCCTGCAAATCAGGAATAAGCGTCTGCATGAGGCTCAGCAAAATGCGTGTTTTTAACGCACCTTCCGTCCCCATGGGAGCAGTGTTTTCTTTGCGCACATCTTTTTCTCCCCACCCCTGCTGTTGTTGATAGGGTGCCAGTGGGAATGGGGAGGGACTGCGCTCGGCGCGGCCACAACCAGGAAGACAACCCCTGACAAGTCCAAAGGAAAAATAGCCATCAGTTCTCTGTTTGTCTCCCAGATCTTCCGCCCCCCAAAATGGCTTCTTGTGCCGGCAAAGGCAGTGGCTGCAGCTAGTGGCCGCGCAATCGCTCATTCACTCTCACCACTTTCCCCTGTTCTCACTGTCAAAATCCACTCCGTACAGTAGCAATAATCCACCCACTTCACACCTGATAGCAATTGCAACAATGTTGCAATTCTGCTTTAGTTCTGAGCTTTAGAAAGGGAAGCTGCTTGTGTTATTGCTGTGTGTGTAGGCGGCAATCCCCGCCCCTTTTGCCACGGAGCGTCCCCATGGTAAATGTTGTGAGGAAAACCTGCGACTTCCAAAAAGAGCGCTGAAAGACTTATTTAAAGGGCACTTTTTTGTTGCGGGTTTTCCTCATTTTGTAGCGCTGGAAGCATGCTGAAAAGCCTGGCATGGGGGCGGTCAGAGGTAAAAGAACATTTTTAGGACACTTTAAATTGCTTGGGGACAGGGCCTCTCTCTCTTTTCCATATGAATCAGGAGAAGCAGCCCAGGTGCCCAGTACCTGGAGGTGTCAGAAGTTCAAAACTGGCATTTAGGTCCTGAGGGAGGAGGACAATAAGGCTCCAGAAATGATGACATTCTGCCACTAACTCTACATGCCCTTGTTTTGCACTTATCAGCACATCACGTATCCAGGATCAAGAGGGATAGAACTTCCTTCCACACATGAGTGCAGATGACAGGAGCTCCTGCCCACCACAAGTATTCTCCATCCTGAAGATCAGAGTGCGATCCAGATCAAGAAGACCTTGTATGGATTGCTGGTAGACCAGATTAAACAGATTTACTGGGATACTAATGGGCCCTGGTTCAGAACACAGAAGCATACAGAAGGCACACCTCTGTGTTCCCAGAGGTTGTTTCGAGGCTAGAAATTTTCATTGCTCGTCCTTTGGAGCCCAGCCCTGAAGCTCACCCAGGATTTGGTTGAAGCGGAGCTGCCCTTCTCCTTTCAGGCACTGCAAGTTGTAGTTTTAATAAACTGAATTTTAACAGTATATTATTGTTTTATTGCAGTAGTTTTATTACTACCTGCCCTGAGACCATGGGCTGTAGAACAGGACTGAAATGTAAATAAATAACACATAGTTGCTCTTGGTTAAAATATATATCAGAGACTTGAAAAATCTCTATAGGTTATTGTGATAGTCCATAAAACTGTTCAAATAGCACATGGTAACTTGCAAGGGAAGTTACCCAGAGTTCATGGCAAGGAAACAAACAGAAGTAAATCAATATCGGTAGTTCAAGCTTGTCCTGTTTTTTTAAAAAAAAATCTGTTGAGAATTCCAGATCAAAACTTCTCTATATACTTTGAATTTATATGGCCTAAATTGGAACTCAACCATACAAATATAAGATTCCTGAGAAGCAGCGGGAGTCTGTGCATTTCTGTGCTTGGAGAGAAACTGGAATAGTTTTGCCTTGATGCATCCAAGTGCATAGAATGAGTTAGGTGGACTGTACGGAAGCGCATACTGTAAGAAACAGCACTTACCAGCATGGTAGGTGTACAGATGTACAGGTTAAGGGTGCATTTACAGCAAGAATTTTTTAAGGCACCTAGAAGATGGCTTAAAGATGATTTAGAGATTAGGCCAATTTGCACTTGGCCTTGTAGTTTGCGAGAGGTTAACATGTGGGCAGGTGCATCCAGATGTTTTATTGCAGTGGTGCATGAAATCGTACACCACATGCAAACTAACCCTAACTAGGGCATTCTATTCGAGTTCGAATGTCGAAATTCGGCACATTCGATCGGATTTGGAATACCTACAAATATTCATGTACATATTTGGCAATTTCCAGTTGTACATCAGACACTGTGAAAAGTGGCCAAGGTAGAAACCTTTTGCTCTGAGGGAAGTTCCTTCCCAGCAGTTTTCTCTCCATAGTGGCTTCTGTTGTGAGGTGACCACTCTGGGCCTGCTGTTGTCCCTGCATCTTGACCAGGTCACTCCAGGAGGCACCTAAAAAATTGGCATGTGAATGCAACCATAGAATCTTCCTCTGATAAACAACAACAATAATAAATATTTCAAAATTAAAATACAACAAATGGAATGAGGTTAAAAACAAAGCAAAGCAGTATGCATTACATCTGTCTCCCTGAGCAAAGTATCCGCTATAATACATCCTATGTTGCTATGTAGCAAACACAACTCAGGACACTATGTTAGCTATACTGAATAATGCACGTCTACTAAATATTTATTGAAATATAGGACTTGAAAAATGTGCTCCAGGTAAATAAAATAACAAAATGACTAGTGTAAAACCACTGTGATGTAGCTGGAATAATAACCCAAAATTACTGCAAATTTTTATTTATCTTTTCTTACAGGCTTTGTAAACATCGTGCTAAATATTTTTCAGTCTCCACCAGGCCCTCTTCAGTGGCCTCAGTAATATAGCTATAATGATTTGTTTGTTATTTGATAGTACACATAGCAATAATGAACAAAAGTTTCACAAGCCATGAAGTCACAACCAAGCCACACTGAAGGCTCCACACCCCTTTAGTATAATCCGTCCACATTAGACAAGGATAGCATGGCAACACGGCAACCTGTCATAGGCCAAGTATAGAATTCTATAAGGAGGTTCACGTTTAAGGCCATGAAGGGCATGCCACAGGCGTGCTTCTTGGTCCACAATACAACGAGGGACCTGTTTCATTCATGAACCAGGAAGCACTGCCAAAGGTTCCACCAGAATTCAGGGCACCACAAAACAGCCCTGGCTAGAAACTTTGAAGCTCAGGAACTTTTGTTCCTGTCCTTTGAAGACTGAACACCAACTTCAGGGTCTAGGCAGCATCTTCAAACTTGGCACTCAAGCCTAGAAAACAGTAGCCTGTCTGGAATGCAGAGAGCCTTATCCCACTGCCAGTCCAGAGGCATTTCCGCACTGAATCGCGTTCCAGACGGAACGCGTTCAGGCGGAAAGCTTAAGCCAGCTTCGGGCGCTTTCCCCGTTCACACACAGACGCGCCAGAACGTGTGTAAACGCGTTCCGGAGCGTCTGGGTGCGAATGGTCAAAGCGCCCGAAGCTGCCTTAGCCGGCAAACGCCGGCCAGGGGCGCGCCGGCAGCCGCGGAGGCAGATCGACAATCAGCTGTTTGAAAAACAGCTGATTGTCAAAGCCGCGCGGCGTCGGAGGCGCGCCGGCAGCCGTTCGGGAGACAGAAGAAGCGCGAACGCTTCTTCTCCCGAACGGCTGCTGGCGGCTCGTCCGCGTTGGAACGCGTGTAGAGCACTTCGAAGTGCTCTACATTTCGAACGCGGAAAAGACAGCTGCGGACACGTCGGAACGCAAGCCGCGCGCGGCCAATGCGGATGACGTGTCCTCACCTGTCTTTTCCGCGTTCCGTTCAGCCCCGTGCGAAAACGCCTCAGGATGGGCTAGGAGGCCAGTGAGGAAATAGCCAAAATTGCCATTTAGTATGTTTCTCATAATTTCTTCAGAGCAGCAGAATTGCTCTGGCAATCATACACTGGCATTTTCATGATTTAGAACGCAGAATTCTCATCTCTACTCTCAATAAAAATATCTCTATCCCTGCTCAAATAATCTAGCACGCTGCATTTTGAGAAGGATTACTCTACTAGGATGATGCATGAAAGATACACTTGGAGGGGAATTGCAATTTCAGTAATTTCCCCTCTATCCTCCACCTAAGCCTAGACCAGAGTGGACACCACTGCACAGCTATTCAGAGAATGTACCAGGGTTGTCTTGTATTAGGAACCCACTAATTGCTGAACAAATTTGGCACTGGAGTCCTTTAACCCATAAAATATGGATCTGAGACAATGTGGAGGTGGGGAAGAGTTACTAAAAACAAATCAAGGAAAATGGCTTTGGCTACAGCTGGCAACACAACTTGCTTTTAGGCTATATTCCCGAGTCAATGTGTTTAAAATTCAAGCCCTTAACAGACCAAGACTTTCCTGACTGGGGCCCCCAGTATCTGCACTAATAGACATTGTCAAATGCCTTTACTGAACAATTGCCAATATATAACTTTTTTGCTTTAATATGTTTAGCTATGTGACCTTCAACAACAGATTTCACAGGTCAGACAGTGGAAATTACTGCATGTTTTGCCATTGTCCAAACATGACAGTTTGAGATGAGGGCTCTGGCATGTCAGATATTTTCTGCTAATACAGATTGAAGCATGACAACATGTCAAAAGAAGGTGGTGGGGGCAATAAATGTATATCTTTGTAGCACCATTACATATTTTGAAGGGATTATTAAAAACATTTTGAAAGAAGGGTAGTAATAGCTGTGTTTTTAATATTTAATACAGTTTTCTACATAGAAACCAGATCTAGATTTTTTGGATCTCACATTAGGCAAGATTAACTTGCAGTATTGGTCTGAAAAGCGATTTAAAAATCTTTAAGGTAAGAGCACTTTGGCTCTTAAGGGCATGTGATCCCTCATCCTCCTTCCTTTAGTGCATTAATTTGCTGCTCACATTTGCTTTTGTAGTGGCAGCTATTGCTGTAAGACTCTTAATAGCGAATGCAGTGCACAGTAAGCCATGGCCCAGGGGAAACTCACTTTAAGGGGACTTTCTTGGTTCCTGAAACTTAGGGCCTTTTTCACTATTTTGCTAAGTGTGAAGGCTGGCTAAGTTCTAGGATGCATTTGGTGTCCACACCTTGCAACACCCGATGCCTCCAGAATTTACCCAGCGCTTCCCCCAAGCGCCGGTAGGTGCAATCTTCAGCATCACCTTGCTGTGGCAACGGCCATGTGTGCAAATGGAGACATGCTAGTATAGACCATGGATAGAAGGAGCCTCGGCACAGGGTGTATGCGCCATGTGGGAGCACTGTCAGCTGTCCCACTGGAGCTACTGATAAAAGGGAGAATCTAGAGAAAGGGCCCGTCTCCATGCAAAGCCCTAATATGGGCTATATGCGAGACAATACATGTTAAAAAAAACCCTTTGCAAGTATACTACATCTGATGTAAGGGGCTAACACGTATTGTCCTGGGGTCATGCTGTCACTAGGAGATTGTCATTTGCGCTGTCATTTGCCTTCTCCCCCCCCCACACACACACATGCACGCACGCACGGATGCACGGACGCACAGACACAAGTGCTCATGGGGCTGCAGAACAGGAGAACTCAAGGATTCAAGCTGCCTGTTGCCTCCGAGCCTTAAAGAGGTGCATATTAATTTCTCCTTGCCTGCCAGGCTGGTTGGAGGCTGACTCATAGACAGAGAGGTGCATATTAATTAGCTCCTTGCTGGAGCTCACAGGCGAGTTAGAGAGAGGTGCATATTTAATTAGCTCTACTGGTGCTGGGAAGCAAAAGCTGCCTCAAATTTTTAGGTGGTTTGTCTGGCTCCCCTTTCGTTCTCTGGCTGACTGTCATGCTTCAAGGAGGGAGCTGGAGGGGGTATCCGTCCAGCCTGAGCCCTTCTTCTCCAAGCACACATTTGTGCTTGCTGTCATGGAGACATGCGCACATCAGCTAAAAGCTTCCAATCAGGGCAAAGTGAGTGGAGAAAAAAGGAAGCGGTTTCCCCGATGCCAGGGTTTACCACGTTTGCTTGGGAATCGGTGAATTCGAACTGTTCTCCTCCACCCCATGGGGACATCTTAATCAGAACTACAGTTAGGATTAAGGATGGCTCAATTCTGCAGCACAATAATTGGAGACCACGGGGACGAGCCCACAGATAAGTTAGGCAGCTTCCAGATTAGCGGATTAAATCTGCAGATATTTAAAAATACGCAGCTTACCTGCTGCGAGGGGACAACTCCTTCTCCCCACTCCCAACTGTGGCTTCCTCCTCGGCAGCTGCAAGACTTCCATGGCACATGCGGTGAGGCACACATCACCATGGGAAGGGGCAACTTGCTGTTCTCGCAGTCCTGTCCAGCCTGGTGGGAACATTCAAATTTACCTGATATTGCAGCAGGAGTGTTGCTCATTCCACAGTAGGTAAATTCGAAGTGGCGGCGGCATAATGCCCTGCCGCCACACAGCATCAGGTGTCAGGACCTTGTGTCTGGATACACCTTTACTCCCCACTCCACATCTACTTTGGTGAGGTGACTTGAAGCTTCCTCTGTGCAAAACAAATGTTGATAGCTTTGGAAAATGGGAAAAGCAGAGGGCAGAAATGTTGTCCTTCCCCTCTCACGCTTCCAACCAAAAATGGAACATCAGGACGGCACTGAGCTATAGGTCCAGCATTTTCATCCTCCAACAAGGCTTTGCTTCAATCCAACCCATCACCTGAGTGGACACTATGCAAAGGAGACACCTAAGAATTCCTTATTCCACACTTCCTCTAATTTGACTTTTGCCTCTGGGAGAAAAGCATTTGGGAGCCCCTCTCTAAAGGCATCCCTATATTGGGCCCCAATGGCCCATCCAGAAGTGTCCTCATTCTATCTTTCCCTCCTTTTTTCTTTTCTTTTCTTCCCTATTGTTTCATCTCAGTTTTAAAATAAATTGATTTCTTTTGCGGATGGATGGAAATCTTAGCTATGCATCTCAGAGGGGGGACATTTCCCCCCAGTTATTCAAGAAGAAATCAATAGTCTTTCTTCCAGTTTATTTCTGTGTATAAGAGAGAGTGAGACCATATCCAAATAAACATGCAATGACCATCAGATGGAATTCAGAAGTGGGATAAATTCATTCTACCTCCTTGATCCCTAAGAGAGAGCTGTGGGGGGGGGGGAGCTGTGGGATTCAGACAAAGCCAAATATCCCCCCCCCCTTCAATCTTCATCAAATTGAGTTGAATGGGGGATTTTGCTTCATGCAGATCCCTAGGTGGTACTACAAGTGGGCCTCATTTGCAGAACTTAACTGGCTAGCACGTCTGTATCAGAAGAGGTGCTTCTTGTGAAATGGCAACCGGTGCGGTTCCTTCAAGGCCAGCATGATGAGCATCTACAACAATCTTGCTCTTGCATCCTGCATTCAAGCACAGCCCCAATATATGTTCTGGGGGTTTCAGAGCATGAAACTCTGTAGCCAAGTGAGCCAGTATGGTCTAGTGGTTAGTGTATGTTTATTTATTTGACTAGTCATCTGACCATTTCAAAGTAGAGTACAATACTATACAAATAAAATAAAACAGAAGAAGGCAAAGGAGAGCAATCGACCATCCTAGTGGTTAGGAAGCCGGACTCTTATTTGGGAATACTGGGTTTGATTCCACACTCCCCCATGAAGCCAGCTGGGTGACCTTGGGCTAGTCACAGCTCTCTTCTGAGCTCTCACAGCCCCACCCACCTCACAGGGTGTCTGTTGTGGGGAGAAGAATAGAAAAGCTTTGTCAGCCGCTTTGAGTCCCCTTAAATGGATGAGAAAAGTGGGGTAGAAAAGCCAACTCTTCTTCTTCTTCTTCTTCTTCTTCTTCTTCTTCTTCTTCTTCTTCTTCTTCTTCTTCTTCTTCTTCTTCTTCTTCTTCTTCTTCTTCTTCTTCTCTGACCAGAGTGGCCATAGTTGGTCAACAAACCTAAATTGGAAATAGGTGTGCCTGTCTACTGTTGCCACCTGAGCCTCCAGCAACAGAAGAATCTAGGAGTATCCCAAATTATGCACCCATTCTTTCAAGAATAAAGCAATTTCCTCAAAGAAACAGGCCATGTTGCCAGAGGCCCTAAAATCCAGGCTGGGTGTGAATTCAACACTCACTGTCCCCATGTAATCAGCCTGTAATCTGAATCTGGCAAGCTCCATCCCCATTCCACTTCTTTTTCCCCAGATTTTCCTGTAAAAATCTGGGGAAAATAAAGCCCTGGTGAAACGGGGATTTTCTTGCTGGATTTGAATTACTTCCACCACTCCTCTTCGCCCACCCACCGGATTTTAGTGCCTTTGGGCACCATCTGTATCCAGGAGGCTTTCCACACTTCTGGCAAAACCTCTCAGAACACATGTATCTCTTATGCTCCCTACTATGACCTTCAATCTCCACTAGAGGTGGCCCAAGCTGATTTATGTTCAACCTGGCTCAAATCAACATGGATCACCCTCCTGTTCAAAAAGGGCTGGGGGGGGGGGGGTCATTTGGATGGGTCAAACCACATAGTTTGATTCAAACCAGTTCGATTTAAGTTACAATTACCCTCAAAAGGGGGCTTCTTACAATTGATTTTATTGCTTTACAAAAAAGCAAACAGTTTTTAACTTGTTCGAGGTTCAGATTCAAACTGGGCCCAGCATATTTAGCCCAGTTCGAATTCAGACCAAACTACTTTTTCCCCTTTTTTAAGTTTGTGCACATTTCTCCTCTCCACTAATGCTGTACAGACTCTGGCAGGGTCTGCACACCACCTTTATGGCTCCTTGAATGCACAGCGAGAGTGCAGTATCTATACAATGCTTGCATCCTCACTGCGCACTCAGTTTGGAGGAAGAGTGGACCATTTGCACAGACTCCATCAGGGGACCTTGTGGTGATCCCCTGAATTGCTCTGAGCACTCTGTAGCTTTTGCTGCTACAGTTGCTCAAGAAGCTACTAGCAGCTTCTGTATATTCAAACACAGAGGACGGCCCTGTATTTGAGCTCCCACGCAGCTAGGAATCCTCCGGCTGTTAGGTGGACTCATAACTGGCTTAGGAAGCGGTCATAAATAGCTTCACATCCAATGGAAGGATGTCTTGAGTGGGGAGCAACAATTCCACATTTGTATAAATAACCTGGATGAGATAGTGGAGGGGTTGCTGCTCAAGACTGCATGTGGCACAGGCCTTTAGGGACTTGCTAACATCAGGGAAGAGAGGGAGAGGATAGCAAAAAGTCTAGATAAGCTTGAACAGTGAGTTGAGTTAACAGAATGATATTTAACAGGGGGAAATGTAAAGTTCTACATCTCAGTTAAAAAGCATACAGAACTGGAGGAATCTAGCTTAGCAGCTACACATGTGAAAAGGACCTGTGTGTACGAGTAGATCACAGACTGGAAATGAGTCAACAGTGAGATAAAGCTGCAAAAAATGTGAACACTATCTTAGGCTGCATCCCCAAAAGACTTATCTGCCTCTCTAGTCTCCCTCTATTGTCACTCTATTCAAGCGCACTTTAAAAGTGCCCTGCACTTCCGGAATAAGCATCCGCATGTGGCTCAGAAAAATGTGCATTTAAAACACTCCTTCCATCCCCATGGAAGCGTGTTTTCTTTCCCTGCATCTTTTTCTCTCCGCCCCCTCTCTTGTTCAAAGGAAAAATAGCCATCGGTTCTCTGTTCGTCTCCCAGATCTCCGTCCCCCGAAATGGCTTCCCGTCCCGGCTGCAGCCATCGGCCGGGCGATCGTTTGCTCATTCACTCTTAGCACTTTCACAGAACACTGTCAAAATCCACCCGGTAGAGCAGCGGTGACTTTAAATACACCCACTTCACACCTGATAACAATGTTGCAATCCATCCACTTTACACCTGATAACACTTCACGCCTGATAACAATGTTGCAAACCTCCGCAATTCTGGCTCTTTGAAAGTTCTGTGCTTTAGAAAGGGAAGGAAGGGAAGCTGCTGCAGTTATGGCTTTGTGTGCAGGCAGCAGTCCCTGCCCCTTTTGCCATGGAGCGTCCCCAAGGTAAATGCTGAGAGGAAAACCTGCAACTTCCAAAAAGAGTGATGAAAGTCTTCTTTAAAGGGCACGTATTTTGTCGTGTTTTTCTGCTTTTGTAGCACTGGAAGCTCATTAAAAACCCTGGCATGGGGGCGCTCAGAAGCAAAAGAAGATTTTTAGCACACTTTAAAATGCTTGGGGATGCACCCTTAGGATGTATTAAGAGAAGCAAAAGCTTCATCCAGACATCTGTTACATATCAGTGCTTTCTTCCAAAATATCCAAATATAACAGAATAAGTAACTGACATCTTGATCCAGATTATAAGTTGAAACTGTGGACCTACCTTACGTTTACTTTGCAGAAATGTCACTCTGCAGGGAGAATGAATTGTCCCCATATTCTTCAGTACTTTGAAGCAGCAGGAATGACTCTTCTGACCACATAGTCTCCCCCTCCCTCTCTCGTAGGTCTCCCGCATCTCAGGTGAGAGTGAACTTTTGTGATTTTTCTCACAGTTTGCCCAAACGTCTGTGAAAATGCAGAAGATTCTCACATAAATAGTATTTCCATTTTTTTTTAATTTTGGAGCTTTATTTTTTTTTATTTTGGCTTTTTAAATTTATTTTTATTTTGGCTTTATTTTGCAAGTACTGCAGAGCATCATAGAACCTGTCCAGCAGGTTGATAGCTGCTCCGCAATACCTGCAAAGTATTGATCCCGTCTGAACACAGCCAGAGTCCAGATCATAAGAAGCAATTATCCCTCTTTACCCTACATTGGTCAGATCTTGGGCTTTTCTGCAGTTAGCTGATTAGGCTGCCATGAACGAGGACTGCTAAACTTCTGGTAAAGCTGGACCATTTGCACTTGTCATGAAGAAAGCTTCCCCAAAGCGTCCAATAATGGCCAGAAGTGTGAATGGTCCTCCTGTTTACCAGCCCACACTGCTGCATCTGAGGCCGGAAGTTCCGCCTCACTGCTGCCACGATTGGCTGTTCCGTGACATGCTCAGATGCCATTGCAGAGGGATCTGTTTGAGCAGAGGTGTGTATTACGGCCAATCATGTCAGTGCCCGTGACTGAACATGCACAGCCCAATGTCCGGTTGCTGATCAAACGCCCCTCTTACGACTCAATGACTGGACGCCACTCCTGGTGTTTGGTGGTCAGGTCACATAAGAGTTCAGTAATTGTTCATGGACACCAACACGCCTGCCTGGACACTGCCTACCCCGACCACAGGGAACTGGAAGAGGAGCAAATAGTCATGCCGCTTCAGGTAAGCTTTAGGTCAACGTTGGTAAAGGTGTGGGGCATAACTTTGTGCTCCACTATATGAGGAAGAGGAAATTGGGCTTTCTTACCAGGGCCCCATTCCACCCTTGCTCATGCCTAATCAACAATTAGTGAACTCCTGGGGAGGCAGGGCACGCTTGTAACAGCCCACTCCATGTATGGATGCTCTTTACCAGAACTTCACTAATTGTTGAATCATAGAATCATAGAATGGTAGAGTTGGAGGGGACCTCCTGGGTCATCGAGTCCAACCCCCTGCTCAAGGCAGGATCTCCTAAACCATCTCAGACAGATAGCTGTCCAGTCTCTGCTTGAAGACCTCCATCGAAGGGGAACCAACCACCTCCCGTGGCAGCCTGCTCCACTGGTTGATCACTCTTACTGTTAGAAATTTTTTCCTAACATCTAAACTAAATCTTTTCCCCTGCAGTTTCACCCCATTGTTTCTAGTCCTTCCTTGAGAGAGTGAGAACAGGGCTGATCCCTCTGCCTTGTGACAACCCTTGAGGTATTTGTAGACAGCTATCATGTCTCCTCTCAGTCTTCGTTTTGGTAGACTAAACATTCCTAGTTCCTTAAGCCGTTCCTCATAGGACATGGTTTGCAGACCGTTCACCATCTTGGTAGCTCTCCTTTGAACCTGCTCCAGCTTGTCAGTGTCTTTTTTAAACTGGGGTGACCAGAACTGGACACAGTACTCCAGATGAGGTCTGACCAAGGTAGAGTAGAGGGGGATAATAACTTCACGTGATCTGGACTCTATGCTTCTCCTAATACACCCCAGGATTGCGTTTGCCTTTTTTGCAGCTGCCTCGCACTGTTGACTCATGTTCAGTTGATGATCTACCAGGACACCCAAGTCTTTTTCACATGTGCTGCTGCTCAGCCGAATTCCTCCCATTGTATATGTGCTTTTTTCATTTTTCTTGCCCAGGTGCAGAACCTTGCATTTTTCTTTGTTAAATACCATTTTATTAGTTGCAGCCCATTGTTCGAGTTTCTCTAAATCTTTTTGAATCCTCTCTCTCTCTTCTCTGGTGTTTGCAATCCCCCCTAGCTTTGTGTCATCAGCAAATTTGATCAGTTTCCCTTCAACTCCCTCGTCCAGATCGTTTATAAAAACATTAAACATAACTGGGCCCAGGACAGAACCTTGTGGTACTCCACTTGACACTTCCTTCCATTTGGATGTGCAGCCATTTAAAGCCACTCTTTGAGTACGATTACTAAGCCAGTTTTGAACCCACCTTATAGTTGCCTTGTCAAACCCATATTTGATCAATTTTTCAATGAGGATCGCATGAGATACTTTGTCAAATGCTTTGCTGAAATCAAGAAATACTATGTCTACTGCATTTCCTTGATCAACCCATTCAGTGATTTTGTCATAAAATGAAATCAAGTTAGTCTGACACGACTTGTTTGATACAAACCCATGTTGACTACTGTTAATTATTGAATTCCTATCCAAATGCTGACATATGTGTTGTTTAATAATTTGTTCGAGAATTTTTCCTGGTATTGAAGTCAGGCTAACAGGCCTGTAGTTCCCTGGGTCTACCTTCTTCCCTTTTTTGAAGATAGGAACAACGTTTGCCCTTCTCCAATCGTCTGGGACTTCTCCTGTTCTCCATGACTTCTCAAAGATTACAGCAAGTGGTTCAGCAATTACCTCTGCTAATTCCTTCAGTACCCTAGGATGTAATCCATCTGGACCCGGGGACTTAAATTCGTTTAAGTTAGCTAAGCCAAAGTGCAAATAGGCCTCTGATCTAAAGTACTGTGTGCAGTTCTGGGTTCCTCAGTTTTTAAAAGTCATTGACAAACTGAAGCAAGCTCAAAGATGGTCTGCTAGCCAGGTCCTACAAGGAACACTTAGAAGTGTGGCATTTTTAGCCTGCAGAAAAGAATGCTGAGGAGAGACATGATAGCTGCCACCAAGTATCTGAAGGGCTGTCACAATATAGGTTGCTTGAGCAGGTGTATAAGCTCTCCTTCACTGGAGATCTTAAAGCAGAGGCTGGACCTGTCTGAGATGGTTTCGTGAATCCTCCATTAAGCAGAGTTGGGGCGTTTTCGCACCTCCCTTCCTGTCCAGTGGACGAAAAAGGAGTGTGATTAACCAACATTGACTAGCGCTCTCACTTGGAGTGCTAGTCAACTTTGGTTGTTCCTTCCCCCCATGACTGAATATTTACCTGATTTGACCTGGGGGCCGGTCCTCTCCATTTTGGCTGCAGCGCCCTCCACGACTGCTAAACGTCAGTACCGTTCGTTGCCATGATGATGCTAATGCTCTGTGCATGTGCAGTCACATCTATGATTGTCTGAGGTGCCGGCACACTTTCACAGCACCTCAGACAACCCCAGAGCACCAGAAGAGGTGTGGATGGTCATGCTGCTGGACACTTCAATTGTGCTCCACACCTAATCAACAGTTAGTGAACTTCGGGTGAGACAGGACATGCTTGGAGGCTGTAGAAGCCTCCTTGAAGTGCAGATGCTCTTTACCAGAAGTTCATTAATCATGCACTACTGGCTGTAGTGCAAAAAGGCCCCCGAACTCAATGACCCTGGAGATCTTTTCCAACTCTATGATTCTGTGATTCTGATAGCAGAGGTGGGACTCCTCTCACCTGTCAAAATCACTGTGAGAGAATCTCCAGGCTGATTCTGATACAGGGAAGAAGGAAACCTCCTCTGGTGGTCAGAATCATGCCTGGGGATTCCCCCACTGGGGCATTAGACAGAGTGCAGAAAACCTGATGCTGCTTGATGTTTTTCTCCCTACAATACAGAAGGGAAAGAGTCCTACGTTTGCAGCACTTTTCGCCTTCCTGTCTGGAAGCTGCCATTGTAAAGGAATATATGGTGTTTGGCTGGAGGAAAAAGTTCATTTCTAACCTAGTACCAGGCTAATACGAGGGTCCTCTTGTAGAGAGGGCCTTCTTCCCTTCCCCAACAATTACGCAGAATCTTTCAGATATAGGGATATGTATGAATATTTGTAACATTTGATATTTGTATGAATTCAGACAAATTCAGATATTAGTATATGAATAGAACATTATGACATTTGTACATTTACATTTACATTCGTATTCATATTTGTACAAATGCTTCAGAACATTTGTGAACCAGGGAGGTGGGAAAGCGGCTGAGCCAGTCACATCTGCAACGCATCCAGAGTGCATTCGACATGGTTTGAGAGCAGATTCATAGCAGATTCAAGGCGGGTTTGACACTTTCAGAGCAGATATGTTACAGGATATATATGGGACACGTATGCATTCGTACTGGATATTCCTGTGCATTTGTACAAATACATTTGTATTGAATAGAATCCTACAACATTCGGAGGGGATCTGTTTGAACAAAAACATCCAATTCAATACGAATCAAATGCAAAAAACCCATTCATGCACATTATTAGATTTAAGCAGCTGACCAAGCAAACCAGATTTTTTTTTTCCTACTACCTTTAGAATTCCCCCCCCCCCCCCTGCTCATTCAACTCCTTTGCTTCTCAAAAGTCACTGGCCTCCTCCTCATTCCATACTAGAATGACACCTCTGGAGGATCAACAAAAGGCAACAGTCAGTGTAGTTAACAGTTCGATAGCTGGAGGACAAAGCAGGAGGCTTCTCTTAATCATCCTGGGTGCAGATTCACTGAAAAATTTATCTCTGACCACAAGCTAGGGCTGGCAGCCTCCCATGTGGGAGAAAACCTGCACTAATTTAAATTTGTCAGACCAAAGCATCTTATGGCTTTTATAGCTTGGGAGGAGAAAATAATGATTCTCTCCCTTCTCCACCTTCCTTCCTTCATTTTTATAGGCAGGCCAATAATACATGAAAAATTAGTCCTTTTAAACACCGTTCACTCCTAAACAAAATATATTAGAGCCTGGAACTTTTGACATTAGAAAAGATCTTTTGCTTGTGTGCCTGTCTGAATGGCAATTTAGAAAGTAGAGTCAAACTAAATCAAGACATTTCTGAACAGGTTTTGACCCTACTCCCTGATCAGCTTCCCCATTTGCTTACTAAAATAAAATTTGAATTAGGACATTTGATCGTGGTGTTTTTGTGATGCAGGGGCACTTTTACAGTGCCTATCAACATAGGCCAGCAGATGCATTAGGGCCAGACCTGTTCCGAGTTGCCACTGTCCGCCTCATCAGGTTGGCCCAATTGGCGACCTTCCCTGGAGACGTCATCAGTGAGCATCAGGAGTCTTAACTCCCACTGGGGAAGGGCTGCCTTTCCTCCCATGGGACCAGTAGGTTCCCAACGCTGCCCAGAAATCACAGCTGTTGGCTCAAGGATATCAGGTCTGGCTGGTCACTTAGCCTGGTGTTTGTTTATTATTGGATTCTGTGCTTATGTTTGGTCTACGGCTGCACTATATGAGGAAGAGGAAATTGGGCTTTCTTACCAGGTCCCCATTCCACCCTTGCTCAGCCTTTTTTATGTGCAGAAATCTTTCGCAAAGAAACAAAATAACTTTTCCCCAACTTATTATATAGAGCAGTTTCAAATTGTTACAAAACAAACCAAAATCTGGGAGTCGGTGGCTGTATCCAGATATCACTTACTTTTTCTGTTAAATTTGGACATTCCAGAATACGGCACATCCAGATGTACTTTACTCTGGAATAGGCGAGCTTTATTCCAGAATATCCAGATATTGTGGAATAAGTCAGCATTATCTAGATGCAGCCAGTGTCAATTTAAAATGCAGTCTCCTTTCAAAGAATTAAAATTGTTAAAGGGTTGTGAACCTTTCCAAACTGATACATGTAGAAAATCACATTAAATGTAATAAGAGAAAATAAAAAAATCATTAAGTGAAGCTGTTTTGATTTCAATACGTTTGTGATTAAAATATTTAGATAAATAGTTGATGCGATTTTTCTTTGATGTAGCCACATTTTGCTCTTTCTCCTGTCTCATACCTCATAAGGGTAATTTTAAGTATTTATTAGCAAAAGTTTCTAGAAAGCTTTTCAGATATAAAGCTCAAAATAAATACTGCTATAAGTATTATTATCACATTTACGGGATGGATATGATATGCTTTTTTCCGTACTCTGCTTTTCTTTTTCCTTTTTTCCTCTATCTTTTTAAAATGACATTTCATTTACATTAATTAATTAATTAAACAATAAGGTACAAAAGTTGAAAGAAAAGCAATTAAATGTGGTCGTTTTAAAACAGACTGTAAAAATATTGTCCCCTCGAATTTTACTCAAAAATCCATCCTCTTAATCTTTCCTTTCCTGATTTTTATTTTTGGAAACAATTTTTTTCTTAATTTATTTTTTCTTCCTTGTTGTGTCCAATATTTTTTGAAGAGAATATATGCGAGCACACTTACCATTTGAAAATGGATGCCACAGGAGAGCAGCTCATAAGAAACCATGTGGCCTTCTGGCAATTTCACTTCCACGCTGATTACGGACTTCTAATGCTGTATGGCTTCTAAGCATGAAAATTCCATTTCTGCATTGCAACGGGCTTTATAATATAATAGGAAAAAGAAGAGAAAATGCCTTGATTATTTAAAAGGAGAAAAGCTAAAGTAATCAAGTGTATCTCATGAAAGGGAAGAAAACATAAACACTCTTGGATTGTATTGTGCTTAAAGTGCCAAGGCTGCTGCTTCTACTGTTTTTTTTTTAAATTAAATAACAAATAAAATAGCAAAACATTTTCTCTTGTCATAAAAGCTGACTTTGATCCCCAGTATAGCCATTGAGTGGAAAATTGAACCACACTATAATTGCTTTCCTTCTGACTGATAAAGTGGTGTAACAAATTTTGTGTTTGAATGATAAAATCAGCAATTGGCCCCTGGCGTTTCCTTCTGCCGTTCCTCCAAGGACACCAAAGTCCCATCAGGGCTTCAAGGCAAGAGCAAAGGCTGCAGGACTGTAAATCTACTCTCCAAGTTGTTGTTGAGTTATTTCCTGGATTAAAAAAATACAATAGAAAGTTATGATTTATTTCTTCTTTTAAATGAAACTAATATAAATTCCTTCTAGCTAAGGCAGAAGGAAGCATGTGTACATAATCCTAGAACAGAATATGAAGACGTCTGCATACAGGGTATGAGTAAATTACTCCAGTGGCTGTGTCTCCAGTAACCAAAGATGGCGCATGTGGGTGCATCTTTGGCTGCCACGTTCCTATTTGTAGCAAGAAGAAACACCCCATAGGGAGTGTGCTGGCTCAGCAAAGGGTGTAAATATCACTAAAGATGCCTTTTCACAAAGAGCACAATTTCTGGCCCTTGGCAAAAACACCTTGATCAATGCATCACTGGGTTCCTCCACAACCCAAAATGGAAATGTTTGGCACGGTGATCGAGGCGTCTTCACCAAGGCTTCTCTTGGCCCTCATCATGTGGAGACATGGCCAAAATCATATTGGGAGGGGCTAACTCGTAAGGCAAGAACTACCAGAAGCTTTGCTAGGAAAGAAGATAAGGAAAAATACTGTTATACAGCAAAAAAGGAAACTGCTTTTTAAGTTTAGAAATTCTGAACTCTGAAAAGGTAAAGAGAAGTTCTAATTAAAATAGCCCTCAACACATTATCCCCATCACATCAATGTTGTCTAGCTGTCTTCTACAAAGCATTTGCTAGGATTTTAATCATTCACATATCACCTGCACAATTCCTGCTCTATCATGTACTTTTTAAATTGCTATTTACTATTTAAATCAATTCAGTATTTTTCTTAAATGTTGTACCACTTAAAAACATCTCATTACTCTCAAGGCACTTAAATTTGTTTTATTAATATATTTATTAATATTAATTATTGCATTTTTCTCCTACCTTTCCTCCAAAGAACTCAGGCCACATCTTTAGTCCCAGGGAGTACATGGACTAGGTGCTCCCTGGCCAAGTTGCCCTGAAGAATGATGACACCTGCAAGGAAGCCAATGTTTCGACCTCCTCCTGCTGGGTGGGTCCTGGTGGCCTCCTAATTTTTCTTTAATTATAGTTTTTATTTATCTCTCAACAGAACACATGCATAAATTACAAAATGAAGAACAACTTAAATATAAATGGCATACAAACAAATAGACGCCTATATAGCTATATATATTCTACACATTACCAAATACTAAACCATCTAGAACCATCAAATCCCCATATTAGGGAACAAAGCTAACAGTTTCCCTTTAATATATCTTGTGGAATGGGAGGTAGAAAGGCGTAAGGATGGGTTGTCTTGAGCCAGTTTGATAAAAGGGGACCATTTATCTATAAAGCAAACTTGTTTCTCCATAGCCTGCATCTTAAGCTGTTGCGCAGCTACAAGTTCATTCAACAATAGTGTCCACAAGCAAGAGATCCAGCCCTTCACGGATAATTGTTCCTGTGTCTTCCAATGAAAAGCTCTTTCAGCTTTACCTGTTGTTAATAACGATTTCAATAGGTCTCTCTTGTGTTTAGGAGGAGTCTTCTTTAAAGAGAAAGATCATCGCTGGGGATAAGGTAAAGTCTTGAGAGGTGACTTCACGGGCCCCGTCCCCATTCAAGCTGTCTCCATGGGCTGGGATGCATGGAAAAAACATAAAATAAAGTTTACTTCATAATAATAAATTTATAAATAATTTTAAAAGACTGCTATGAAAGCCGCAACAAGGTTTAGCGGCAGTTAGGCGCTTGAACAGTTTTGCACACCTCTGCTCCACCAGGAACCATAAGAATACCCACCAAGTTTAAAAGGGAGAAAATCAAGCCTTTACTTCATGATCACCCTGGTGATTGGGGGAACGGGGTTTGAAAAATTTTGGAATTGGAACTAGAATCAAGTCATCATCCAGCCTGCCTTGGCAATTGGGAAACGTGTTTGGAAATATTTCAGTGGAAAATGCACAAAAATTAAGCCAGTATCCTGCCTGCCTTGGCGATCAGGATTTTAAAATGTCAGCGGCTGTGATCTCCAATGCACAGGGCAGGAAGGGCAAGCACACCCCACCTCCTAATGACGTGAGTGCCAATCTCTTCCCCGGATAGCCCGCAATCATCCCCATGTGCGGGATCGGCTTGCTAACCAATGCGTGCTGGACCCCCAAACTGTGCCAAGACTTGTATTTTCAGGTATCAAATTTGGCCCTGTCCTGGCACGGTTTGGGGGGATTTGGTCCGCTTTGACCCCTTGTTGATCCCGTGTTCAGAACTGTACCAAATGTGCATGGGGACATGGCCATGAAGGACTTTTTGGACTATATACCAGAAATTTTTAACTATGGGACAAGCCCACCACATACAGTATGGATATACGAGCCGAATTCCTTACACCCATTCCAACACTGTGGAGATATCCTACTGTGGATTTTAAGTAACTCTAATGGGGTATAATACCTTCTAAATAAAATTTTTGAAGATAATTCTCTTTCCTGTTGTGACTTAAAGGAAGAATACATTTTCTCAGAAACTTTAGACCATTCTGTATCATCTATGATGATAAAGCAGTCTTCTTCCCAAAGACTTTTTATACCGTTCAAATTGCTTGAATTATGTTCCATTAATAATTTTTAAAGTATATTCTTTATTAAAAGATTTTTTCTTTGACAACTTAAAAACATTACACAAAACATTGATTCATCTCTTATCATAAAGTCCATTTTCTTGTTGCCTTTAATAACTTCCTGTTTCTCCAGCATCTCTCAGTCTTCTTGTTTGTTCTTTCTACTCACTGAAAGTTTCTTATTTTATTTATCAGCTGACCAGTTCCTTTGTCAGAGCTAGCCTTGCTTGTTTTCGTTCTTCATAATTCATTCAGCCAAGAAATGCCAACCTTTTAATGATAAATTATAATGTAAATCGAAGTTACTAATACTGAAAAGGGGAGACTGGATAGGATAAAAGTAAAGGAAATATTCTAATCTACCTATTCCACTTATAACCCGGTTATATTTCTATCATGGCAATATATGTTTTTAAACATTTTAAACATTTTTATTACATTTCTAATGTGAACTCTTACACATAATACTGTTTTGTGTTATATTGATTTCCACCCAGCTTTCTTCTTCTAACCTTTTTAAGGCCAAACTATATATTTTAACTCAAAACTATCTCAACCTTCTTACCTTCTAATATAAAAATATTTTACTCTACCTTATTTCAATAATGCTAACTATATAACTCATTTTCTTAGCTTCTTAAGAAAAGAAAGAAAGGAAAAATGTTCCATTAATAATTTATATAATAATGATGGGAGTCCCTTCCTTTTTGACATAGGTCTGAAATCAGATATTCGATCACGTGTTCCTATGTCATCTTTTTGGAGCCGCAGAAAGAAATTGCAGATAGAAAGAGGAATTAGCCAATTCTTTGAGGGTCCACCCAATTAGTGTATTGATTTCTTGGGATGAATTGGGCTGTAAATTTATTAATAATGAAATCCCAAATTGTTACCAAGCCCTTCTGTTTCAAAGTCTCCCAAACTCCCTGGGGATATTTTGCGAATGGTCCATAAGCAAAACAGGGACCAGAAAATTTATAGAAGAGGTCCAGTTCTTTCTTTAGCGCTATTAGGGTGCATACTGGGTCATTGGACATGACAAGTGGGTCATCTGCAAATAGACAGAATTTAACTGTGTGGTGATCAAGTTTATAACCAGCAGTTTCACTATTGGTGTGAAGCTTTCAATAGCTAGAGAAAAAAAAGAACAGGAGAGAGAGGGC
This sequence comes from Aspidoscelis tigris stejnegeri, assembly GCA_023333525.1. Taxonomy (NCBI): domain Eukaryota; kingdom Metazoa; phylum Chordata; class Lepidosauria; order Squamata; family Teiidae; genus Aspidoscelis; species Aspidoscelis tigris. The sequence goes on along the minus strand of JALMGA010000019.1, from coordinate 3,706,583 downwards.
AACCTTGACATGTGCCTCTTGCCAATCAAAATGAAGAGGATAGGGATGAAATAATTCTAAGTTTAGCAAAAGAGGATTCATAAACAGAGTTTAGAAAGGATACGAAATTAGTTCCAAAATTCAAATTTTTAAATACAGACAGCAAAAAGGGGTGAGAAAGAGAATCAAAAGCTTTATAGAAGTCAAAAGAGATAAGAGCTAAAGGTTTATTTTTCCTACTGGCATGAGAAAGCGAGTTGAGGGCAAGCCTTATTGGATCCACTATAGCATGAAGCCATGTTGTTCATGTTCTATTATATTAATAATAAAAGTGTTAATTCTTTTGGACAAGATGTGAGAAAGCATTTTAAAATCTACATTTGACAGGGAAATAGGTCTATACGAAGTGACCTCGTGGCCTCCGAATTCAGATCAAAGCATTTCCACAGTGCTGGAACCCACTGCAAGAAACTCAAGGGGTGAGAAAATCCTGCCCTATAGCTACCATACCTTCCCCTCCCTCCAAACGTTTACTCACTTCATCATAAATAAACTTCTGGTATCTTTGTCTATCTTAGGTTGAGAAATTCTAATGATTCCAAAAGAGGCAACAAGTTAGTGGAAAACTGTCCTCCTGCAACAGTGATATATCTTAACTTCAATATCGATAGTTCTGCCTTGCATGGCTCTAAGAATTGATATATCGTAGTTCATATGGCATAAATTGACATCACACATCTAACCACCATGGGGACTTTTATCAGGTGGCAGTGACATATTAAGAACTCTCTCAAGGATTTTGAGAAAAGGACAAGACTTCAACCCTTTCTGATGTTCCTCAACTGCTGGGTTTTGATCTACAGTTGAGCAAAATACAGTTCTGGAACAATAAAAGCACACCTCTCTTCACTGCCTAAGTAGTCCTGATTCACAGGCTTAGGCCAGAAATTCAGCCAATGTAGTAGCAGGTGTTGTAGAACTAACTTAGGGGACGTGTATCTGTGAAGATGGCATAGGCTATTTCTGTACTAGACCAAGTTCTCCCAGATCAGGGTAATCAGTCCCTATGGGGTCAGTTGTCAGTGGCATGGGATAGGGACATCAGTATTCAGACTGGTTCTGACTTCAAAGCCTCCTTCAGCTCTAGAAGTTGGCGCTTAAACCTTTAAGAAACAAAAGTTTGCAGCCTTTAAAGTTTCGACAGCATACCAATTTTTGCACTTCATGTTATACTATCAAATAAGAATAAGAAGAGTTAGATTTTCTACCCTGCTTTTCTCACCCATCTAAGGGGACTCAAAGCGGCTGACAAAGCTTTCTGTTCCCCTCCCCCACAACAAAACACCCTGTGAGATGTGTGGAGCTGTGATTGCTCAGAAGAGAGCTGTGACTAGCCCAAGGTCACCCAGCTGGCTTTGAGAAGGAGTGTGGAATCAAACCTGATATTCCCAGATAAGGGTCCAGCTGCCTAATCACTAGACCAAACTGAGGAGGGTCCTCTCTATAGCAGAGAATGGGTTGTGTCCTTTTTGCTTTTCCAGACCACCAATGGTGGCCTGCTGGTGGATTTTAGGGTCCTCTCCCACTTCATAGCTTCCTATACTGGGGCAGGGCTTATGCTATTCCATGATAGTAAACACACAGAGGTCCCTAGAACTCTATATAGACCAGGATATATGTAAGTGCAGAAAGTGACAGTCACGTGAGATAAAATCAGAAACAGCCCAGCTTAAAGCCTTTATCAAGGGTTGTATAAAGTGTGATTTTGAAAAAGGTCAGACAATATTATAGTTAACAATTTAGTAAAATAGACAAAATAAATTAAAAACTTACATGAGAAATTCCACAGGTATATGCAGTATGAGTAATGAGCTCAAGATATACTGCACTGGGGATGGAGAAAGTAACAGACACATGAAAAAGTAATAGACACAGTCACAAGTAACCAGTTCTTCTGGAGAACTTTGGTGCAAAAAAGAACCAGATGCCCCTCCCATAGGGAGAAGATCTTGGTATGTTTACTGTGTCCTTTGGAACAAACAAATAGCCTACAAGAGTTTTGGAGTGGATGAGGAGTCCTACCGGATTGCGCCATAGTCCATCTAATCCAGCATCCTGTCCCAGATGGTGCCCCATCAAGCAGAAGGCAAAGGCAAAACTTTCACGTGCTCTCTGCTGTCTACAATTGGCCTTTAGTGGCATTGTTACTATCCAACCTGTAGGAACTAGCTAGACATCCATTCTGGTAGCCATTGATACATCTGTCCACCATGAATTTGGTTAACCCTTTCTTAAAGCTACCCAGGGTGATTGCTGTCACCATCTGCTAGTAAATTACATAGACAAATGATCCTCTGTGTGACAAAAATACTTTCTCTTGTTCATCCTAACACTTCTGCTCCTCAGTTTCCAGTTCTTCATTTTCTCTATGCACCTTTTCCACACCTTTGAAATCAATCAGGCCACCTTTCGAGGCTGAAGAAGCCTAGAAATTGCAACTTGATTCCATAAGAAAGGTGTTCCATCTCCTTGTTTTGGCTGTGCTTCTCTGAACTTTTTCCAATTCCACAGTATCCTTCTGTGGCTTCAGAATGCATCTTTTCAGCTTTCTCATGCATTTGTTGACTGTTGGAAGTTACACAAATTACCATTAATGGACATAGGAGATCATCAGGAACGATGCCTGAGAACACCCAGAAGCAATTGGTGGCCCATGTGTGAGGCAGGATGGGCTGTGTGGCCTGCTCCTCTTATGTTCTTATGTTCACAGATATCTCAATACAGAATTGAACACCCCACGATTCCCAAACAAGAAATTGCAGTTCTTAAAGGAAGTTCTATTGGTGTGTGAGTGGCTGAGCGTGTGTGCGTGAGTGTGCATGCATGTGTGAGGGAGAGGGGGTTGGAAAATGAGGCGTTAGTCAATTTCAGTGCATATCAAGTCATCAGGGTATTTTAGTTGTATATTCTTCTCAGTTATCTCAAGCACAATCCAATAGAATCAGCAACTTTACAGTCTTCTACAAAAACACACTGGAGAATTTTAGTATTGATTAAGTAATATTAATATATCTTTTGCCTCTAGTCAGCTCTCCTTTCTTCAGAACATTCCAACTGGGGCCTGTTCTATCTTCTCCTCTTATTCAGGCAGAATGCTAATAACAGACTTGGGTTTTGTCATCTGACCTATGCGCACACCGGTCTTTCTCCCTCTCTCACATTCTGATTTGTTTAAAAGATACTTATTTACTCCTAGGCGGCATTTCTTCCTCCCATTCCCTATTCCTCCAAATACAATCCCTTCACATTTCTTTCACTCCATCTCTCACGTGTTTCCTCATCTCACTGTTGATGCAGTGAGTGATGGTTGGGAGCGTTGCCTTCCTTGACCTCATCAACATCAGAAAGGGTTTTCAAATCTCAGTCATCTCTGACTGCCTTTGAGAAGAGAAATGAGACAGTCTCTCTGACACAAAGGCTTCTGGCCTGGGGTAAAAAATTCCTTTTGAAACGGGGAAAAAATCTGAACACTCCACAGACCTCACTGCTTCACATTCATATCACAGTGTAGCCCATCCATCCCTGCTGTATTTTAGTTTTCAGGAACAGTAGTGTTTCTGTTACACACTGACACCATTTCTACATTAGTTTTCTTGGTGTACTTTATGGAGAGTTCTGCAAATATGAAAGGCAGTCAGTTCATAATCTTAATTCTTCATCCTCTTTATATAATTATTTCATCCTTCTTTTAGGAAGATCTGTTTCTTAAGAATTTGGTCAGGTACAGAGATGTAATAAAATATATCTATGCTCATGTGTCCATGACTGCTCAAGGATTATGGGCCAAACATATCGCTTGAACATGTGTCCAGGCACATCATTTAATTAAAATCATGTAGGACTACAGATGTGCCACACCACAGTTCGTTGAATCATGAACCGCAGTAAGAGACCTGGAACTGTCAGGTGTAGGGATCTCACCTGCTTCCAAAAGCATGGCCATTGTCACCATAGCGGTCTCCATAAGCAGGATGGCAGTGTGCAACAGAATGTCTTGGGCCCTGGTCACACCTATATGAGACAGGATGCCCTATTCATAATTCATACTGAGGTTGCACCAGTTCTGTTCACCCCTAGATCATTATAGGTTGTCCTCAAGCCATCCTCGCTTTGGGCTGCATCGCTCACACCTTTCTCCACGATTGACCTGAGCCTCCTCCAAAGAACTCTTGGCTCTTCACCCATTTTGCTGCATCAGATCTACCTCCTTTCTTATTGGATGCCATTGTGTCACTCAAGGAAGACGAGGGTTTGTGCTTGCTGTTCTTTTTAAAGCCTGCTTCCCCACCTCCATGCCCCCTTCCTTTTTATTGCTTTTCTTCTCTGACCAGGTTCAGTGGTAGATCTAGAACATGAGAGGTATCCAGAAGGAGGCAAGCCATAGTGTGATGCTATGATAGAGGAATCATACATTAGGGATGTGCACAAATATTCATAACATTCAAAATTCGGCTGAATAACAGATTCTGCAAAACTTCTTTCTGGAAACTCTAGCAAAAACAAAGCAGCATGAGAAGACTTGTTTGCTTTTTTGTCTTCAAATGTTTCTATTTCGTTATTTGAGTTGTAATTTTTTTTCTCCTAGTGAGAACAAGTAAAAAAAAAATCACCTTTATATTGTACCTCAAGAAAATGGAATTTCCATATGACTTAGCTACAAAAGAAAAGCCAGAGGAGGGGGACAGAAATTCTGTCCATCAGGCCACCCTGCTGTCTGACCTTTTGCAGGAAGGAGGTATAAGGAGTACAGCACTCTGGACTCCGGTTTATACTTCAGAATATTTTAAGCGTTGACCACAATTCCCTTCTGTCTCTTCTCTATGAGTTGGGAGGATAAGCCTCTATTTTACAGTAGTTCTACTCATACCTGCCGAGACAACCTCAAAGAGTAACTTTGAGTGATAGGATCTCATTGTGCTTGCAGGTATGCTGTAGGAGGCCACAGGACACTAATTGAGACACAATGCTATTCAGCATCTATATAAAGTCTCTGGAAGCAGTTATCAAGAATTTGGGGACAAAGTATCACCAGCATACCAGCAACTTGAAGCTCATTTTTGCCAGAACTGAAGAAACAGAGGAGGCTACAAATGTTTTATTTAATTCAGAATTTATATCCTGTCCTTCACCAAAAGGCCCAGGGCAGGCTAGGATAATAAAAAGATAAATATATATTAAGTATTCTTAAAACATATTTAAAATATAACCCTCCTTCTCTTCAAACTGATGATGTCTGGATGGAATCTATGTAGTCCAATTAAACAACCAGTTCCAGATACTCAGTCAGGAGAACAACACATCTGAAGAGTCGATGACAATGTCCACAAATATTACTCCAATAGGCACTGAGAAACCTCTGGAATGGAGAGGAAGAAATGGTACTGCAAAGAAAAAGAGGAGAGTAGTGGTCATAGGAGATTCACTTTTAAGAGGAACAGAGGCAACTATCTGCAGACCTGACAGAAACTCACGAGAGGTGTGCTGTCTCCCAGGGGCCCGAATCAAAGATGTAACTGATAGCATATCGAGGCTATTCAGTCCTACAGACTACTACCCATTATTACTCATACATGTAGGCACAAATGATATGGCAAAAAAGCACTTTGAAAACATCTACAGAGACTTTGAAGACCTTGGCAGAAAAGTAAAGGAACTGGGAGCACAAGTAGTCTTTTCATCTATCCTTCCGGTGGATGGTCATGATAAAAGTAGAAGGGATAGGATTCTTGAGGTGAACAAGTGGCTACGTCGGTGGTGCCGGCAGCAAGGATTTGGATTTCTGAACCATGGAGAAAACTACCTATATGACGGACTCCTTGCAAGAGATGGGTTGCACCTTACAGGGACAGGAAAGAATGTATTCGGGAAGCGCCTTGCTTCGGTTATTAGGAGAGCTTTAAACTAAAACAAAAGGGGAAGGGTAACAAAAAGTCAAGCAAAAATACTCAGTCAATCAAACCAGGCGATATTCTTACTCCCAGAAACAGTACCAATGAACAAACGCATAAATTTTGTAAGGAAAACAGAGGAGGCAAGCTCGCAATAGATATCAATTACAAACTAAAATGCCTCTACACCAATGCCCAAAGCATGAGAAATAAAAAAGGGGAGCTGGAGATCCTGACCCAGGTAGATAAATATGATGTCATAGGTATTACGGAAACCTGGTGGGATAACACACATGAATGGAACACAAACATTGAAGGCTACAACTTGTTTCTGCGAAACAGACTTAACAAAAGAGGAGGGGGTGTTGCGCTGTATGTTAAAAAAGAAATTGTCTCCTCAGAGGTTCAAGTTTTAGAGAGTGGAAGCTCAGTAGAATCGGTATGGGTAAGAATTCAAGGAGAGAGCAACAGAAAGGATATCATTGTAGGAGTCTATTACAGGCCCCCTGGACAAACAGAAGATATGGATGACCTCTTCCTAGACCAGATGGCTAAACTTTCACGAAAGCATGACATAGTGATTATGGGAGACTTTAACTACCCAGACATTTGTTGGGAATCTCGCTCAGGAAAAAGTCACAAGTCTAATAAGTTCTTATCCTCTCTCGCTGACAATTTCATGTACCAAAAGGTGGTGGAGGAAACAAGAGGATTGGCTATCCTTGTTCTAATTCTTACCAACAGAGAGGAAATGGTGGAGGATATCAGAGTTTCTGGGGCATTGTGAGGCAGCGATCATGTTATCCTTGAATTCTGGATAATAAGGGAAGGAAAGCATGAGAGGACTCAGACTTCAAAGTTGGACTTCAGACGGGCAGATTTTGATGGACTCCGGAGGAGGTTAGGAGGGATCAAATGGTTAAATGTACTAAAGGATAGAAATGTCCAAGAAGGATGGGATATTTTGAGAAATGCAATATTAGAAGCGCAATCATTAACAATTCCTCAAAGAAGGAAGAATGGAAAACATCTAAAGAGACCAGGGTGGATAAACCTAGAACTTAAAAACTTGATAAAAAAGAAAAAAGAAATGTTTAAGAAATGGAAGGAGCGATACATATCTAAGGAGGAATATAATGAAATCAGTACAATCTGCAGGGCAAGTATCAGAAAAGCTAAAGCTAAAAATGAATTGAGGCTTGCAAGAGAGACTAAAAACAATAAAAAAGGGTTTTGGGGATATGTCAACAGCAAAAGAAAAGTCAAAGAGGTTTTGGGAAGTCTGCAGGGAGAGAATGGAGAAGTGATCGAAAGTGATCTTGAGAAGGCAGAGATTCTGAACTCCTATTTTGCATCTGTTTTTTCCAAGAGGGATAATGTGCATGCAACAGTCCTTCACTGTACTGATGAAGGACTAGGAGAATCAAGGCGCAAAATCAACACTGAGAGAGTAAGGGAACGCTTAGCTAACTTAAACGAATTTAAGTCCCCAGGTCCAGATGGATTACATCCTAGGGTATTGAAGGAATCAGCAGAGGTAATTGCTGAACCACTTGCTGTAGTCTTTGAGAAGTCATGGAGAACAGGAGAAGTCCCAGACGATTGGAGAAGGGCAAACGTTGTTCCTATCTTCAAAAAAGGGAAGAAGGTAGACCCAGGGAACTACAGGCCTGTTAGCCTGACTTCAATACCAGGAAAGATTCTCGAACAAATTATTAAACAACACATATGTCAGCATTTGGATAGGAATTCAATAATTAACAGTAGTCAACATGGGTTTGTATCAAACAAGTCGTGTCAGACTAACTTGATTTCATTTTATGACAAAATCACTGAATGGGTTGATCAAGGAAATGCAGTAGACATAGTATTTCTTGATTTCAGCAAAGCATTTGACAAAGTATCTCATGCGATCCTCATTGAAAAATTGATCAAATATGGGTTTGACAAGGCAACTATAAGGTGGATTCAAAACTGGCTTAGTAATCGTACTCAAAGAGTGGCTTTAAATGGCTGCACATCCAAATGGAGGGAAGTGTCAAGTGGAGTACCACAAGGTTCTGTCCTGGGCCCAGTTATGTTTAATGTTTTTATAAACGATCTGGACGAGGGAGTTGAAGGGAAACTGATCAAATTTGCTGATGACACAAAGCTAGGGGGGATTGCAAACACCAGAGAAGAGAGAGAGAGGATTCAAAAAGATTTAGAGAAACTCGAACAATGGGCTGCAACTAATAAAATGGTATTTAACAAAGAAAAATGCAAGGTTCTGCACCTGGGCAAGAAAAATAAAAAAAGCACATATACAATGGGAGGAATTTGGCTGAGCAGCAGCACATGTGAAAAAGACTTGGGTGTCCTGGTAGATCATCAACTGAACATGAGTCAACAGTGCGAGGCAGCTGCAAAAAAGGCAAACGCAATCCTGGGGTGTATTAGGAGAAGCATAGAGTCCAGATCACGTGAAGTTATTATCACCCTCTACTCTACCTTGGTCAGACCTCATCTGGAGTACTGTGTCCAGTTCTGGTCATCCCAGTTTAAAAGTGACACTGACAAGCTGGAGCAGGTTCAAAGGAGAGCTACCAAGATGGTGAATGGTCTGCAAACCATGTCCTATGAGGAACGGCTTAAGGAACTAGGAATGTTTAGTCTATCAAAAAGAAGCCTGAGAGGAGACATGATAGCTGTCTACAAATACCTCAAGGGTTGTCACAGGGCAGAGGGATCAGCCCTGTTCTCACTCTCTCAAGGAAGGACTAGAAACAATGGGGTGAAACTGCAGGGGAAAAGATTTAGTTTAGATGTTAGGAAAAAATTTCTAACAGTAAGAGTGATCAACCAGTGGAGCAGGCTGCCACGGGAGGTGGTTGGTTCCCCTTCAATGGAGGTCTTCAAGCAGAGACTGGACGGCCATCTGTCTGAGATGGTTTAGGAGATCCTGCCTTGAGCAGGGGGTTGGACTCGATGACCCAGGAGGTTCCCTCCAACTCTACCATTCTATGATTCTATGATTAAATTGAAGTTGGATCCTGAAAAAATGGAGACTCTGGATCAGATTTATTCTGGCATCAGAAACTGGGAAGTCTGCTTTTTGTAAATTGAGTTGTGCTCTCCCAGAAGGGGCATAGTGAGGGGTGCTGCTCCTAGAATCATCATTGTTAGTGGTCAAATAACTCCAAAGATGGGCTGCCTTAGATCACCATTTACTAGTCTACTAACTATGCACCCGCCATATATTGGTAACTTTTTATTTAGACTTATCTAAATTCTTGAAGCTGTGTCTTGTGGAAGCTGTAGAGTGTGGTAGCCTGTGGCCTTTTTGGCACTTGGCCTTATTCTGGAACATATCTCAGAATAGGGGCCTGCTATCCATTATGCTAGTGCAGGCTATGGAAGGCCCCAGGTGAAGCCTGTCATAGTCTACATAAGCATGTGGACAACGGACCCCTATCCTGAGATATGTTCTGGAACAAGGCCAAGAGCAGAAAGGGCCCAGGTTTCTAAGTAGGATGCTTGCCTATGCACTTACTTACAAATATATTTAAACAACTGTACTAATTGGTCACATTCAAGATTCTGTCTTTGACATATAAGGTTATAAACAATTTGAAATTGCCTTCCCTAAGATGATCGCATTACAAATATCACACAACATTATGAAATCATAAAGATCATCTGGGGAGGTCCTGTATCTGGTAGGTACCACAAATCTTGTGATTATTGGCCTGATACCCACCCACCCTCTGGAGAGCTCTATTCTATGATAGTTGTGGGCCGTGCCAGGACAGGGCCAAATTTGATACCTGTTGCTTCAACCATTCTCATCCAGCATTAATTGTTCTGTTGCTATTTGAGTTCCCTTATGAGGGTTAATCTTGTTTTCAAATTGCATGTGAACAATTTAGGAATATTTAAAAAATATATTATTAAGACAGGATGAACAATTCCTGTTTCATACATAATTTCTTTATCCTGGGCCATGTTAGGACGTGACTGTTCCTGGGCTCCCACACTAGCTTTGAAGGCCTTTAAAGTTGTCCATTTCAGTGCTATGCTGAATCCCAGTTGCGCTCTGGGAGGGGCCTCCTGGGGCGTCACTGGAACAGGTCCTTCATGTGCCTGTATGCTGCTAGATTTCATTGTTGAGATCTAAAGGTATAGGATGCCATTTCAGGCACCTTATCCCGGTCTATGCTCCATCCAGTGCTGATACAGTTTTAAGCGCCTGGTGAAAATGCGTCTTTTCACCCAGGCTTTTGTCATTTAAATGGCTTCCTCGGGGTACTGTCCTTTTTGCGAGGAGGATGGGGTGGGAGGGAGCAGATTATATTTCTAATTGTGTTTTAATATTTGATATGTTTTGTTCTTGTTATAACCCGCCCTGGGTCCATTCGGTGAAGGGTGAGATATAAATTTATTTATTTATTTATTTATATTTACATTTATATGCCGCCCCATACCCGAGGGTCTCTGGGTGGCTCACAACATTTAAAAACAGACATTTAAAAAATTATATCAACCCTAAAACCAGAAACAAGTTTTAAAATGCAGCTTTAAAAAATTACAAAGATAGTTAAAAACAACAGTGAAATTCAATGGGGGAAGTGTGGGGGACATTTAACCAAAGGCCTGCGTAAAGAGGAACGTTTTAACCACCTTCATAAATAGGAACAAAGAAGGGGCCTGACACACCCCATCATCATCATCATCATCATCAATAATGGAGCATTCCAATAGGGTGGGACCTGCTTTGTCCTGCAACAGTGCATGGAATGGAGTGGGCTTGACCCTCTGTGGGCAGGATACTGACCCATGTGGAAAGGGACGCAATGTTTTAAATGAAAAAAAAAACACCTACTTTCCAGCTTTAAACTAGTATATGTCTTGCACTGATATTTCATAGTTTCTTGAAAACACGCATGGTTTCATAGAGATATGTCTTTTTTGAGAACACTAAAAATGGAGATTAATCATAAGACAAATTTGTGTTTCAGTTCATAAGAGAGTATTCATATTGGAAAGTTCTGCTCTCTGCTGAAGCTGAAGAAACATTCACACTTCACGCTTCTATATTTGTGTATCTGAGACTCTGCTATGTTGATTTATCAGATGAACACCTCCAAGAAATAAAAGGACAGGCACAAGGCTAGTTTTACACAGTGAATGAGATAGTGGCTTTTCTTACTGCTGCAGAGTGATATAATAATGATGACAAAATTTTGTCTGATGCTTCAGAAAAAAAGGTAGAATAAGGGCATAGCTAAGATGAAATGGGCTCCCCCCGAAATATGGTACAAGCTTAGGCTACCTGAACTGAACTGATTAATTCTACTGCCAGCCAAATGCTTTCCAAAGCAGTTCTAAACAGAACCGCTCTTCACTTCCAAGTTGTGTGGATTCACAGGGGAATGTCTATGGCATGACCTCATTACTGTCCACATGCCATAGACATTTGAGCCGTCTTAGACGAACACTGTTTGTCATCGCAGAGGCTGGAAATGCGGTGAGAGGAGTTTGATGAACTTGGTTCATAAACTACCAGCTCCATCCTCAGAACTGTAGAGGTGGTTTGTGGTTCATTAATGGATGTCATTCAGTTCAGTGCAAACAAAACTGCAAAAACAGTTCATGCGCATCCCTGTGGAATCAGCCCACCCCACAGGGAGGAGGCTTACCATGTGCACAACCAGCACAAGCTGTAAAGCTAAGGAATGAAAGTTCCTGGCTTCAAAGTTTCCAGTTAGCTCCATTAAGGGAAGGGCGGAAAATGGCCAAGAAATGACCCTCTTTGTCTTTCAATGGGGTCAGGCTGAACAGTAGGTAAATAGGTTGCCCCGTCACTGCTGTGTTTCTGCATGGTGGCAGACGCAGCAGCAAATGAGGGGGAGAAGTTCTCTCAGGCCATGATCCCACTTGACGTTTTAAAAGCAGAATTAACAAAAAATGGAGGCGAACGCGCATTCTGCCCATTCCCATTGTTTTTTGTTAATTCTGCATTAAAGTTGAGTGCGGCGGTGACGGCGGCAGTAGCTGAAAGGGGGGGGGGACAGGCAAGCAGGCAGGGCTTGCTCACTGCCCGGTGTTCCTTCTCCCCATGCCCCTGGAGTGCTGCAGCAGCGGCAAGAAGGGCAGGTGAGCGAGGCAGCAGCCAAAAGGGTGGGCAGGTGAGGTGGAGGTGGCAACAGCCCAAAGGGCAGAGGAACAAGGTGGCAGCAGCCAAAAGGGCAGGCGAGCGAAGAGTTGGAGCAGCGGTGGCCAAAAGGGAAGGCAGCAGGGCAGGCAGGCAGGCGAGGTGGAGGAGGAGGAGGCACAGCGAGGTAGCAGAGGCAGCTGGAAGAGCAGCTGGGCAAGCTAGCAGGCAGAATACTCTGAGTCCCAAAAGGAAAATAAAGCTTTTTAACAATAAAAACAAGAGTGAGAGTTCTTTGAAGAAGTGTTTTTTTAATGTGTTTTTTTTTTCAATTTACTCCTCTGAAAGCGTGGGAAGGCAATTTCTAATGCGGACAAAGAATTTTCAAACCGTTTTCAGTGTGCAATTAAACCCTAGTGGGAACATGGTGTTTTTTTTTTCCTTGCCTGCAAAAAAGGCACCACCCAGTTACTGCATCCCTTGGGCCCCTTGAAGGTAACCTTTTCAGCCACACAGATGCAACCTTAGACTGAAAATATTCAAAGAGCAAAGTGATAAATGAATCCCAAGCTTAGCAGCCAGCCAGGGTATTCCCCACCCTTGCTAGCTAGCTGTAGAGGGTTCTGGGCACCTTTTAGTTGAAGGTAAAAGGATGGCCTCGCCCAATGATAGTGACATCCTGGGCCAGAAACACAAGCTAAGTTGTTCCAGAAAAGTCAGCCCTTCAGTCATATTCGACCGTTGTCATCCTAGTGGGACAATCAATTCAAGCTACCACAAAGCCACCGGTGAAAAAACAGTATCAAAATGAATTATCCTTTAGCCAAATAAATATATTCATCCTGTATACATTATGCCTAATTAATGCATGGCATGGTGATGCCATTCTTACCTGTATTTTTATATCCAGCGTGAACTGCTTTCTCTCTCTGGCTTCCCGTGATTTCTGGGGAGGCAAATTATTGCAGAGATTAGACTAAAGGCACTTTTATTTCTGTGGCTACTCTCTTTTATTCACTACGAAAATTAGCTTGTTATTCCAAACAAATTCCTTCCCTGCACCTATAGGAAGAAACAGTCTATGCTGACAGTCACAACGATGAACCGACCACATATGATTTATGGGAACAGTTTAGAATGCAGCCAATGCTCAGTTAGCAAAAAGGTGCTGAAAGGTCTGTGTTGCGCGCATGCCAGCTCTTGGTGCTAATTATACGACATACGCTACTTGGGTCAGAAAGTCCAAGAGCCTCAAGGAAAGGTTTCTATGGTCCAATGCTGCCAAATACCTCTGTTTTCCCTGTGGTTGATTTCTTCCTAGCCACTCCCTGAATGTGCAACATAGTGTCTTGACTACGTTGAGCTTCAGGCTTTAAAGTTGTTTAGTAATAGCCCTGACCTTTTCCTCGTGTTGTCATTCCAAGTGACATTTCTGGCATCTACACTCAGTGATACAAAACTGACAGGCAAAGTTGCCATGAAGAAGCAAGGAGGAGGGAAGAAAGGACTTGGCGTTGAAACCTGCTGTCCATATTTTAGCAGAGGCCTAAACTTAGCGTAACTTAGGCTGTGGTCAGGCACAGCAAAAAAGGCACTTCTGAGGCGACTTAGAGAAGAAGACTCCGAGGGACTGTTCACAAAGCAGTCTGACCCTCTCCCTCTCCAGGACGTTCACTGCTAGAAATGGAGGACTAGAGAAGGCTCGGGAACACAAGGGCTACAGACTGCCTCTCCAAGGCACCCCTTTTGTCACATCTGAGCACAGTCTTAGGATGAGTATACCTTAGCCGGTAACTGGTCCAGGAGTCTGTCTCCTACACGCCCTAGAATGCACCAACGTACGGAAGAGGGGTGCTTCCGCACATGCCCTTAAGGACACATGTGGAAGCACGCATCTGCACAGCGGCACCTTTTTAAGCCGCTTTTAGTACGGAGCATCCGCACAGTAACACCCATTAAGCACACATGTGGGAAACCGCATCTGCACAGCGGCACCTATTAAGAACGGAATGGGTGGACCGCGTCCGCACAGCGGTACCCATTAGAGACAGATAGGGGCGGCCACGTCCGCACCTATCTGTCTCTAATGGGTGCTTAATGGGTGTTAAAAAAACACCACATATAATGTGGCTTTAAAGGGTGTTTCACTGTGAAAACTGTGCCTACCCGGGGCCCTCCGCCAGAGCCAAGCATGGCGACCCAGGGAACTCTGCCGTCCAGGCTCGACCTCACCCCAGAACCGCTTCTGGAGCCAGGGGGAGCTTCTCCAAACTCCTCCCTAGCCCCCCCAAGGGAGAGCCCACGCGATCCCCTCCTTACCCCTTCGGCGTCACCCCAATTCTGGCCGGGGAATCCCAGGAGGCTGCACGCCTGCGTGCTGCACGCCTCCTGACTGGTCTACCTCTTTAAATCCGGATCTACCCTGCATCCAGATTTAGTAAATCCTGATGTATTCTAAACCGGGTTTACTAAATCTGGATGAGGTAGATCCAGATAGGTAAGTGCGGAAGCAGCCGAGAAGATCTCAGGGCACTTGTTGATCCGTTCTACCAGGCACACGAAACTGCCCTTTCAGTAAACCACAGCAGTTCATGACTGGAAAGGGACATTGTATAAATAAATCCATTAAGCATTTCATTATCCTCAAAAGCAGAACAAGGTAATGAGCTACGTTATGTAGTGTCACATCTTCCTCAGCAACAATAACCCAGCACTTTGCTGTATAAATCCCAAGCCCTTTTATTCCAGCACTTATGCCAACCTTGGCAATCATAGACAGGAAATGTACCCAAGGCTTTACCACCTTGTGTTCCTGCCCTGTCAGGCTCTATACCAAGCCTCAACGGACCCTTGACCAGACCATTGTTAACTGCTGAGGATTTATTTCATTGACACTGCTTAGGATTTGTTTCTTTGACACTGAAGATAGACAACATGAGGGGAGAGAAAACTAAAGGCTTCCTGGATATAATTTCGTACCACAGCTGCCACCAAATCTGTCACGTCCTCCTCACAGCCCCTTCTATGCTCACCACTCCTCAGAGGGGCGCAGAATAAAAGCAAGCTGTGGGGTCGCCAGACCCTACCAACTTCTTATTTATATAGCACCAAAAAAGTTGGCGTCCCACCTTGCTAGTCTGTCTTTGGACAGGTTTACCACAAAGCAGCAGACACTTGATTAAAATAAACTCTTAACTTTATTAATACAGTAACGAAATAAAATGAAGAAATACGCTTAGGTTGAGCTTTGAGTCCTTTAGTCCATGAGAAAGGAACTAAAATGGTAAGAAAATAGAGTATAGTCATTTTTTTATTCACTCAGCAAAAGTTCTCATTTAATAGTGTTTCTCTGACTGAAAATGGCTGTCCCTCTCTTAGTCTGAGGCAAACTTCATATGCTCACTCACAGCCTCTTAATAACTTCTAGCCCTTTTAAATGCTTTCCCTCTGTTTTGATAAAGCTTTGCTTTTCTCTTCTTTTTTCTCTTAGTGTTCTGTCTCAAGACTTTCTGAATATATCCTCCTTGTCAGTTCTTTCTCTCCCTAAAAACTTGTGTCTTTTCTCTTAAAAATCCTCCAGCGTCTCTGTGGCTGCGTTCCCATGCAATAATAAGTCTGCTGAAAATCTTCTTTTGCCACGGAGTGGTCCCATGCACAGCTTTAATCTGGGTTTCCAGCGCCGCTAATGGGGAAAACCCGCTTTAAAAAAATACCTGTTTAAAGCAGTACTTTCTGGAAGACGTGGGTTTTCAGCGCAACATTTTCCATGGGATCGCTCTTTGGCAAAAGGGGCGGGGATTCTCTCCCAGGTGGGAATTGCCGGCCGGAGAGATCATCTCTCTCTCTATCTATCTCTCTCTTTTTTGCCTGTCATCCAGCCAGTGATCTATGCAAACAGCAATCTAGGCAGGCATTTTCTCTTTGCTGTTTCTCTTTCCAATCCCAAAGAGAAACAGCAAAGATACATTGTGATGAATTGCTACCGCGAAAGTGAAAGTGTAAAAGACCTGGCTGGGTGGAGATCTTGTAAAGAGTGCCGGCTGCAGTCTTCGTAAGCAGGGGAGACGAACAGAGAAGTTTTAAATTTTTATTTTGGTCTTTTTGAAGGAAAGGATCGCAGGATCGCTGGCTGGGGGGGAGGCGTTTCGACAGCTGGAAATTCCTTCCGCCTGATCACCCAATGAAACAGTGAGGGGCGGGGAGAAAAAGATGCGGGTAAACAAAACACACTTCCTTGGGGACGGTCCGTTCATTTTAAATGTGTGTTTTGCTTACCCCCTTGGGAACGCTTAAATCCGGATTGAACCCGCTTTCCTTTAATCCACTTCAGTAGAGGGGCAATAGAGATACAAATTAGTACCATGGGAACGCATCCTGTGTGTCAGCAAGCCTGTCTCCCCCTAGCGAGATCCTGCAGCTCCTATTGGCTGGAGAGGGTCATGTGATCCCTACTACTGCTGAAAGCAGCTTCTCCCTCCCTCCCCCCAGCCTGTGATCGTCACATGTAGTATTAGAACTTGACCAAAAACTAGGGGCCTTTCTGCATTTGCCACCAAAAAGTGGATATAAAAAGATCTGCTTTTCAGTGATCCATCCTCCCCCAGATCTGTCACAAATAGAGACGGATCTGAGGGAGCCCTGCACATCCACACACGTGCGGGGAGGGTGGATTCTGGACGACAGATTGGAGTGGGTGCTGTGTGGATGCACCGCCAGCGATGCTGCCCCCGGAGCCACGGGACTGGAGCATGCAGCTGCCAGCCACCTTGTGTCTCCAGCGGCGCCCAGCGTGCGGGGGAGGGGCTTCAGAAGCAGGCATTCCTGCTCCCGCCATTCCAAACTTAGCGGCAGGAGGGAATCCATCTCTTCCCCTGGCTGTGTGTGGAAGTGTCCTGCTTCTGCACACATCCAGGGGGAAGCAGTGGATGTAAGACCTTTCAGATCTTACATTTAAGATGGATTTTGGCGGCAAAACCGGTTTTAAAAACTGGTGTTGTGTGCAGAAATGCAGACGCATCCTCCAGAAGGGTCTCTAATCAGGTCTGCAATATGGAAGGATCACAAGGTAAGTGTCCTTTATGTGTGTTAAGGGGGTGTTAAACCGGTTTCCGCAGCCAATGCGGAAGCACCCTAGGAATCAAAATCCTGTTTAACCCAGAAGTTGACCAAGTAATTTTTAGCCAATCTTCAGCCAATGCTACAGGGTTGTAGGGAAGTTAAAATGAAACAAAAATTACGGGTCAAAATTTGTTTGTATGGGAGGCCACGTCGCAAGTGAAATCTCTATTTTTCCCCCCCACAAAATTGAATTCAACTTATAAAAAATAATCATTCTTACTTTTGTGAGAACACATTCAATCTCTTGCATAACAACAAACGATTGACTATTTACATAATAGCAGCATAGCGATTGTTTTGCGCAGTTGATTACAGCATAATATACTTATTTCTTTATATACAAGGCAGCAAAAAGTAGCAATACCACACTGGCTTCTATTCTATTCTATTCTGTAAGCCAAGTAGGGATTTCACGATGTCCATTGAAATTAATCACAGCCAAGTTAGTTATGGACATTAAGAAGTTTAATTTTTAGAAGTTAATACCACTTGACAGATGATAAGGGTTCCACTAATGAGGTAAAGAGTTGACCTTAAAACTATGGGTGCATACAGTTGGCCATACAAATGCCAATACATCCGGGCAAGAGTGTTTCTTTTTGGGAGGGAGGCTCAGAGTATACTATGAAGAGGCAGTCTATAATAATCCTTTCAATAGGAAAGCAGTAAAGAACATGATCCATCACTGATTCTTCTCCAATATTTTAATAGGTGATTCTTCCCCTCCAGGAAAACACCCTATGATGGTGCTTTATGACCTCCTGACTAAGGACCTTTCTGCACTTTTCTGCCTTTATTCTGAATTAGTGGGTCCAGAATAGCCTGACCCATTGATCCACATTGCAGGGAGGCATGGGCTAGATGAGCATCATATGCATTATGTGGGTTTTATAGAGGCACCCACATACCTCCAAGACCTAGGAACAAAGGTTCATGGCCTTGGGGCCCAGGGGGATGTTTTTGGGCATCACACTATGGCTTGCCTCCTTCTGCATACCTCTCATGTTCTAGATCTACCACCGAACCTGGTCAAGACCTCTCTTAATCTGGATCTTGTTAATAAAGACTATGTCAGACCCCAGGTGAGCCCTGCCATAGTCTAGATGAGCATGTGGATAACAGACACCTGTCTCGAGATATATTCTGGAATAAGGCCAAGAGCAGAAAGGAGACTAGTGAACTAATGGGATCCAAGTCTTCATCAACATGCAGATCTATAAGGTCTAGAAGTGAACTACATGGACCCTTAATCCATAACAAGACCCTGTGCATAAAGGCCCTAAATACCTCAGAACATATTGAGGCTTCTCTACTCCTGGTGCGGTAGGGTGGCTGCAGAAATGACTCCTGCCACGGGTACTAGGAAACAGAATCTTTTCATCGGTTTATGTAAAAAGTAATCAATAAACTAATAGGTTACTAAAATCAGGATTTAGTTCTACAGTTCTTATGGTTGGGGCTTAACAAGCATATGTAAAAATCTGTGTTTGATTGGTTAGAATTACTGAATAGGCAAAATCCACATCCCAGCAAGGAAAATGCAAAAAGACTCCAGGCCAGGATACATATGCATGAACGCCTACAGAACCATCTGCCTAATCAACAAGAGTTCTCCAGGAACCCATACACTGCATTCTGCTATATAGAACAAAAGAAAATAAAGAAGCCTTTCCACATATAATGTCCCATGGTATACATCACTCAAAGGGGGGGTGGGTATTAATATATACATCTCTTGGACCTTTATTACAGTTCAAAGTACAATCAGAGCTTAGATGTATTATATGGGCAAACATATATGCACTCATGTATTTCTGATAAAGATTATACATCTGGAAGCAAGTACATTTACGTGTGTGCATATATGAATACAGTATAGGTTTATATGCACAATAAGGCATATAGCGTATTCATATATGCACACACATAAATGTGCATGCTTCCAAATGTATAATCTTGATCTTCATACTGTATGAAATGCTCACAGAATTGAACATAACCGATCCACAGATATATTTATTTATATACGCAATGTGTGTGCGCACATGTGCACATATGTCTGCATGAACACACGCACACATATGGAATGAATTTCAAAAATAAAAATTCATGTATATATATAAGCAATGATTTTTAAAAAATAAAAAAATGTAAATGCCAAAACTGCCATCCTGTTTAACGTTTCAAGGAGAAGGGAGGGAAAGAACTTCAGGAAAAAAAAGGGGGAAAAAACATCAGCAGGCAATTAGACTAATCTGCAGCAAGCCAGGCTTGTGGGATCATTGTTTGGTATTTGCTAGGGCCCAAGCTGTGTGCCCCGAAGGGCAGACCTTCTAATCATTATCTGTCTGTTTTATTACCCAGCCAAACTGGGCCCAGTTTTAAATAAAATATGCAAAGGTTTCTTAAATTATCACCTGGGGCAAGGCGGATCGCCTTTCTTGCTGTACATGTTGTTAATCTGTGAAATGCAAATTCCCTTCATCTTATAGTTGAGCTTTATTAACTTTTTTGAATTTAAAATTTCTCGAACAATGAGTTCTGTCAGCTTCTGAAATTATATTTTCTTTCTCTTTCCCCCCTCCCTTACACTCTTCCCTCCCCCCCCCCCCCCAACAAGGAAGCGAGTTTAAAGCAGAAAATCACCAGGGGAAATAAGAAGGGTTTCATCTCGCTTTCAGAATTTAATTGGCTCCTTAGCAATTATTAGTTTTTGCGGTTAAAGTCATTTTTTATTACTATAAGTATTTTCTTAAAGAAACCGTGTTGCCTTTCGTGGGTGAAGACCTCAAATGTCACAGGAAAGAGGAGGATCAGGGCAAGGCATGGGCTCTATAAGGGTCACCTAGTTTAACATGCTTGATGTCTCTGCACTGAAAAAAACTGGAGGCCTTTATCCGTGCTGACATGCTCTGCCCTGCTTTTCTCATTTAACAGTTCTGATCTTGAAACAAAAATATAGTTTATCCTTATCTGAAACTCCAGTCATGGATTTTTAAAGGGCGCTGTGATCTAGCGGACAAAGCTGCATCCCGGCTGTCAAAAGCCCTGAGTTCTTATCCTGCCGCCGCTGACATGCTGTGTGCGCTTGAGAAGATGATTTATCTCTCTTTCAACTCCTGCAGTGCAGCTTTGGGGTCTATTTAGACTAAAGGGTCTTTCAGGGAAGAAGCTTTGGATACTATCCAAAGCACCGCGGGGTTCTGACGCGCACACGGAGGTCCCAGCGAGCAGAAGCCGCCTCATTCGCTCCAGAGTTACAAACTGCTCCGTGCAGGAAGACCCCACACTGTGCATGGAGCGTATTCCTTCACAGCTGAAAGCGGCCGGGGCAACCCGGAGTCTCATAGGGGCGGCTCAAACTGAATGGCGGCCCGCTTATAAGTGCTATGGATTTGTCATGTTTGGGTAGTTTTGTCCAAGAGTGTGTTCCTTTTGTTTTTGTAGTTGTACCAACTATTTCTCACAAGGAAAAGAAAAGATAAGAAAAACTCCCGAGGGAAGCAAGAAATGTCACACGAACACAGTGGAGAAGACATTGGCCACTTGGATGGAATTATGCCATAGGCTCTTCACTGTCAGTGTTTCAGGAGGTGAATGGCCAGTTGCTTTCATGCTTCCCGTGAGCCAGTTTGGTCTAGTGGTTAAGGAGCCGGACTCTTCTGGGAGTACTGGGTTTGTTTCTGCACTCCCCCACAAAACCAGCTGGGTGACCTTGGGCTAGTCACAGCTCTCCTCTGAGCTCTCACAGCCCCACCTATCTCACAGGGTGTTCTGTAGTGGGGAGAAGAATAGAAAGCTTTTTCAGCCGCTTTGAATTCCCTTGAATAGGTGAGAAAAGTGGGGTAGAAAAGCCGACTCTTCTTCTTCGTTGTCTTCTTGCTTTTCCTGGAAGATCATTGTTTCGACCCATTGGATTGAATTCCAATATTTTCCAGGTTTTCCTGTCTTTTTCTTTTCAGCATCTTCATCATCATTAATCCAGGGACCATGGTCATACCTTCACTTTAAACCAGTCCATCTTCAGCTCTGACTGCTCACACCTTTTCATCTCTTTCCATTCTGTTTGTAGACTTTCCACCCTCCACTTGGACTTTCCTGAAAGGGAAGTCCACAAATGAAACGGATATAAGTGAAAAGCTGTGAGGAAGGTTTAAAGTGAAGCTGTGGCCACGGCCGATGCGGTTTAAGATACTGCTATGTAATGCACTGCTGTGGTGGCAGAGTTTAAGCTCCTTCTCCTTGCCCCTCTCTTTTAATGCAGTCGCTTTTCCTTAAATGAGTTTCCCTCTGCTCTCTGCCCTGTAACTAGTATGTTTCTGCTCTCTAGTCTGTGGACTGCTTCTCTCTCTGCAGGTAACAACTGTTCATTTTTATTTGCTCTTATTAAGATCACAACTGTGTCAATCCCTTTACCACTAAACAGTTAATTTACGCTTCTAAAAATGAAATAATCATAATCAAAAGTCAAAAGCAAAGTCAAAAGCAGCTTTTAAAATGACTGCCCCCCATAATGGACAAGAAGGCGGCTTCCACCTGTGCCTGAGAGACTGTCACCCTTGGGGATCGCTCTTTGTGCACCATGCAAAATGACTTGGGCCCCAAATATCTAAAGCAGTGGTTCTCAACCTGTGGGTCGCGACCCCATTTTGGCCGCCGCCTTCCCGCGCCTCCATGAAGCTCTGCGCCCTCTTCTACTTGGCCCCGCCCCTGGCCCCGCCCCTGGCCCTGCCCACACCCACCCCTGGCCCCGCCCTGCCCCGCCCTGCCCCTGCCCCTGCCCCTGCCCCCCACCCCACCCCCACCCCTGGCCCCGCCCCTGGGGTCCCTGAGGCATGGCGAGCTGCATTTTGGGGTCACAGCCTTGGAAAGGTTGAGAACCCCTGATCTAAAGGAATGCCTTATCCCATATTGACCTGCCCATGCTCTGAGATCTGGAGGTGAGGCCCTCCTGGTTGTCCTACCACTCTCAGTAGGGAGGCAGGTGGGCACCCAGGAAAGGGCCTTTTCAGTAATGGCCCCCAGGTTATGGAAGAGTCTCCCCACCCCCAAGTTGTGTCACACTCCTTGTCTGTATACATTCAGGAAGGCGGTGAAGATGCATCTCTTTGCCCTGGCCTTTGGCTAATGTGACTATATTCCCCACCAACACTGTAGATATTAGTATCTTAACAATTAGTATACGCTTTTAAATATGTTCGATTATATATTGGTTGTCATTTGTTGTTTTAAAACTTGTAACCCACCCTGAGAGCTACGGGTATAGGGTGGGATAGAAATATAAATAATAAACAAAAATAAATAATAAATGGTTCCATTGGAGATCTTCTTTAAAGTACCATCCCAAGCACTGTTGGTGATTGGCCATTCCTGCTGCCCACCGGGTGGGACAGCTAGCTGGGGGCCAGCAGTATATGCAGTGCCATTCACTAGGCTCCCAAAACAGCCCCTCCAGTGGCCAGTTTTTGTCCACCACTTCCAACCACTAAACCTGCTTGCAACCTCAGAGGCCAGGGAAATACGGTTCTCACCCATTCTCCCTGCATGGCCTGGCTGGGAACTGGAATAATGCTGTTCCCCCTGTGGTAATACGCAGAATGCAGAAGCAGCTGAAGTATCTAATTAACAAATACCAGGAAATATTGTGGGCAGAAAAGTAGCATCAGTTTTCCCTGGGCATTTTGTTTCAATAAGTTTATTCCCAGTCAGGATAGGTGATGAAAAACTTTTGACAAGGTCATGCATGATCACATTTTTGCACAGCTACTTTTTCCATGCACTTCCTGTACAAGATAATGCAGGGAGAAAAAAACAGGGTAAAGAGCTGTTCAAACTATTTAACATTACAATGCCCTTAAAAAGAAAAATCAGTGGTGTGATTGCATCTGAACACTATATACACAGGTTTGGTTGACCCATTTGGAAAATGATATTCAATAACAGATGAGTTTCAGAAGAGGGTGACTAAAACAAATGCTGAATTAGCTGTCTAGGGTGGCTCCAGAGTTGTTTCTCCCACTTTCGTAGGAAGCTGCCCCTATGACCATGGGAAATAAGAAGAAACACATTGGGGTCTAACTGCTTGCACACCACACTTGATCATAGACATGTTGGACAGAAACTGCCATGCGGATGGTGCCTTATTTACTCCCACATCAGGTTAGGGGTGTTTTTCCAGTGTCACTAAAAGTACCCATTAATGGGTACGTAATGGCATTTTTGTACCCATTAATGGGTACTTAATGGGTACTTCTAGTGACAGTGGAAAAACACCCTCAGATACCCAAGTCCCAGATCTGTATCCAGGTGTAGCAGTGGGCTGAATGACAGTGAACTGAAACTGGGCGTGTGAACTGAAACAGAGCTTGTGTGAGAGCAGATCTGGGAATGACTGAGAATTAAGTTTGTTACCTGTTGCTAATGTCTTTATCTCTCTAAAAAAGCAGGTAAATGATCTTGGGCTACTCACTGTCACTTGAGGCTCAGGTGGATACTGTGGTAAGGAGCACATTTTACCATTTTTGGCTGGCATATTAGCTGCTAGCTTTCTGATCCATGATAGCCTGGTGATGGAGAGCCACACCTTAGCAATATCAGGATTGGACTACTGCAATGAGCTGTATGTGGACCTGTCCTTAGGGTTTGTCAAGAAGCTGCAGTTAGCAGAGAAGGTAGTAGCCAAGATTCTGTCTTAAGGTGCTCAGCACAAACAGGTTACAATGTGGCTCTAGTTGCTACTTCATGCCCCAACCAAGTTTGATGTTCTGCTGCAAATATATAACTTGGAACCAGGTATCTTGGAGCAAAACCTTCTCCATTAAAGACCAGTGCACTCTGTACTACCTAGGGAAGATTTTCCTGGATGTTTTGCCTTTTTGATAACTCCATCTGGCCCAGTTTACGAATGGTCTTGCCTGTGACGCACATCTTTGTTGGGTTTTCAGTGTCTGCTCAAACCATAATTGTGTATCCAGTCATTTGTTATTAATTAGATGATTAGCTATGGATTACTAGTTTCATAATGATTTTCTCAGTCTTTTTTGCTCTGTTGATTTATTACTCTATGAATAGGCTTGATTTTTTTTTAAAAAAAAATGTCTTATCCCACTTTCTAACAAATCTGTATTTGGAAAAATTCATCTCAAGTAAATGTTTTTCCTACATTTATCCATTGATACACTTTATTACTGAGCAAATAACTAAAGACCTTTCCACACTTGTTGGTATTCTTTACCATGGAAAGTGCACAAAGGTATTCCTTTCCACATGTTAGGCCAAGCTCCCACTCGGCAATTTAATCCAGTTTTAAACTTTTTTAAAAAAAATCAGCAGCAAGGTCTGATTGTTGTTGTTGTTGTTTTGGTGTTCCCTCTGTTCTCTTATAATGCGGACTCACTCTCCATTTTTCAGTGACTGGCAGGGGAGAAACCCCCTCCCCTCTCTCCTCCCCTCAACAGAACCCCCACCCCATGCAGTCAGCAATTGGACACCATCATACCCTAACTTCATTGGGGCTGGCAATTCAGACCACACCCTCTACATAAACCTGCTCCCGCATCACATCTTGACATCCTCTGGCAGCAGCTTTTGTTCACCACTTGTTTCCCCCATCTTGTATCCACCATACAGAAGGAAGAAGAGGACGGGGAAGAGCAGGCAAAAGGCGAGGATTGCAGGGGCGATCTGGAAGGCAGACAGGCAGGAGGGGCACATCAGCATGAAATGACAGGAAGGGAGGCAAAAGGCAAGGGTCACAGAGGCGGGTCAGGGGAAACTGAGGAGAATGCCACTAAAACATGGTTCCTCCCCCCAAAACCACTTGCATTCCCATTTTGCTAAATAAAGTGAAATATTTCTAAATCCAGCAGTGAGACCAAATGCAGATAATACAGGTATCCAAATACAGATAATCTGAGTTTCAGAACCTTTAATCCTCAGAAACTGCAGATTCCTTAAAAACTTTGGGAATGGTGAACACTCAAAATGTTCTCAAAGCTCATTATATCTGTTTGGGAACGGGGCCTTAGAACAGGGGGCCCTGCTAGTATGCTCAGGATAGAGTGTGGGTCAAATCAAGAACCACAGTTGATATGAATCATCAGAAAAGCTCACCATTGAGGTCTACTGACTTACCTGTGGGCCCTGATCTAGAAAACAAAGGGGTATAGAAGGCATGCCTCCATGTTGTGGACTGTCAGGGCACTCATTTCAGTGGCACAGCAAAGTAGACTATCAGAATGGCTTCCCTGGGAACTCTGAGGCTAGGAACTTAATATGTGATCTGTTTATTGAATTGAAGTTTTTATTGTTTTTTCCTTTGTTTTTGTTTTATTAGCGTATATTATTCTTATTTCATTTTATCTTTAGATTGTACACCACTGGCAGGTTTTATACTATGTTTTATTAAAGTATTTTTTCCTGTACAGCGCTGAGTACATGTTCAGCGCTTTAGAAACAAACAAACAAACAAACAAACAAACAAACAAACAACAACAACTTCAATTTGTTGAAGGCCCCTCCAGAGCCCTCGGAGCTCAGTCCTGAAGCTCATGCTGGTGCAGGGCTGGTCTGAACCAGGGCCGTCATGCAACAGTATGGCTTTCCGTGGTCGAAGCCAAGAGCACTTGCCTCCCACCAGTTTACCTCACAGTCTTTGAGGGCGGAATGGCTCTAACATCACTGCTAGCCACTTTTCCACTTATTAATTTATTCATTTTTTTTTTAAATGTTTAATACCACTGGATAATACTGATAGGCACCGTGACATGATTTAAAACAATTCTAAAACATACTCAAAACACATATTCAAAAGCTTCAGAAAGGGTTGAAAGAAGGCAGAAAAACCAATAATAAACTTTAATCTGCTAATGTTACAGTATATGTTTCCCTCAATGCAAGGATTGTTGGATGTTTGTTCGTACTATTTTAATCTTTATCTTAGCGATCTGCATGAATATTTGTAATATTCATTATTCATCTCAATTTGCCCAGATTTGGCTATTCGTACACAAACTGAACGTTGCAACATTTGCACATTAACATTAGTATGAATATGAATGTTCCAGACATTCATATGAATGTTTCAGACATTGGTACAAATAGTTCAGACATTCGTTAAACCGGCGAGGTGGGAAAGCAGCTGCACCACACATCTACAACGGATCCAGATTGAGCTCCACATAAATCGAGAGTGCATTAAAAGTGGATTCAGGTCAGATTTGACGCTTTCAGAGCACGGATTTGTTACATGATACGTATCAGATATGTGTTTTTTTTCATATATGATAAATAGTCATTCGCATGGGATACATATTCATTTGTTATTAGCAATGTATCAGATATTTGTATGAATACAAATACAAATACTAGTCTATGTTCATGGTACTCTCAAATGATTAACTTAATGACTGGTCCATGGCAACTTGACATCAGTGTGACAAGAGAGGAAATTACAAGGAAAATTGGAAAAATAGCAAAACTCAAAAATTTAGGAATAAAAGAGCTACTTACAAAAGTGATACAAGACCCCTGTGCAATTATCTTATATGACTCCTAATTTAACTCCACACTGTTGGAGGGGTTGTGGCTTAAAGTGAACTTATTTCCACAAGTTGTGATTGTGTCCTAAAAGGATACCATTTTGGAATACAGTATTCAGGGAAATTAAAATTAATGGAAATAGCCCTTCATATGTATCCGGAAATGGCAATATTACAAATATTTAAAGGACAAATTACTCAAGAAAATAAGAAATACATGTTACAGCAGTTGCTTATTGCAGCATTATTGACCATAGTGGTATCTTGGAAAACAGTTGAAAAATGTAATATTGATGTATGCTATTATTATATTGTGGACCAATTTAAAACATGATATTTACAGACAAAAAAAAAGGAATATGGGTGAACTTATAAGAACCCCAGTGGAAGATAAATGGAGAGATCGAAGTGTGTTTTTCCACTGCAGCCCTTAGATCCGGATCTAAGAAAATCCGGATCTAAAGAATGGGTACATTCCTTAATCCGGATCTAGTAGATCCGGATTAAGGGAAGCACCCAATGTGTTTCCACGGGAGGTGTAGCACCCATTAGCAACACCCCTGCTGTGGAAACAGCTTTGCACCCATGTGCGGAATCTGGATCAACCCCCAAGGGGTCGGTCTGTTACCCCAGGTGTTTCGGGGGGCAGGGGGGTGCAGTCTTCGAAGCCACTTCGTATTGACTTCGAAGTCATTTCGAAGTCTGTGCAAAATAGCTCCGGAGTGCCTTTGAAGTCTGTGCTGATCTTCAGAGTGAACTTCGAAATGACTTTGGAGTCACTTCGGAGCCACTTCAGAGTCACTTCGGAGTCACTCCGGAGTTCACTCCAAAGATCAGCACAGACTTCAAAGGCACTCCGGAGCTATTTTGCACAGACTTCAAAATGACTTCGAAGTGGCTTCGAAGTGGCTTCGAAGTGGCTTCGAAGTGGCTTCGAAGTGGCTTCAAAGTGGCTTCAAAGTGGCTTCAAAGTGACTTCGGGGCCTAGGTTTAGGCGACCCCAATGGGTGCATCCCCTCCCCCTAGCCTCTTTTGGACCCCATTGCCTGTTTCCAGTGGAAATAGGCGCACTTTAATCCAGATTTTCTGGCAGAAGACCCCATTGTACACCCCATTAATTAATGGGGTCTACAGAAAATCTGGATTAAAGGCCAAAATGTACTCATTAGATTTGGATTTCCCGCACGGCATTGGAAACAATAGGGTCCCAAATGGGTGCTGTGGTGGAAATGGGATCATCCGGCTCACACCCAAATGGGTCCTAAATGGGTGCAAAAATGGGTACTTTTTGACAGTGGAAAAACACCCTATATCTCTACATTGCTAAACCGGATATAAATAACAATTTGAAAAACAGTGTTAACAAATTAATCCTAATCTGAGAAAAAGCATGGGAAACGTATTGGAAGGGGGGAAGGATTTGGGGGATTAGATGGTTTATATACACTGTATGTGTAAAATTATATGTATAATATTATTTAGGGTATTGTAAAATTATATATAAATTTTTAAAAATAGTACTCTCAAATAAACCAAGCAGTTTAGATGGGTGCAGGTGGTATGCTTGGTTGTTATGAGAATAAGTAGCAATGCTCCTCAGTGTTTTCCCACTGGACATCCTCTTCCCTGCTGGAAGATTAAAAGCTTTTATTTCTGGTTGGTGGCAAACTATCATTTGTACTTTCACCACGATGAAGCTCTTAATGATTTAGGCAAACCATGTTTATCCTAATATCCACCATCCCAAACTATAAAGTCCTATTCTTTAGCTGATCAAAGAGAGATGTCATGTTGACTAGCTCAAGACAAGTCTTTTCAGCGGTGGCGTTATGCTTATGGAATTAGCTCCCTCGGGAAAGACGCGTGGCAGTTCAGTGAAAGCTTAAGACATTTGTATTTGACTCTACATGCTAATAAGTGTTTGCTAGGGATGAATTAGAAACAATTTTGTTTTTCTGTCCAGTTAAATTCTACGTTATGGTTTTTGTTTTTGTGGTATTTTCTGCAAAACATCATGAGAAAACAATTGTGTTCTGAAAAGTAGTTTATAGAGATGCGCATGAAACAATTTTTGCATCTTCTTCCAAATCTGGAACAAAATGCAAATAGCCAAACCAGTTGGAACAAAGCTAAAAAGAACGTTTGGGATACTTTATTTATAGATAATAATGGGAAAAAGCAAATGCCTCATTGCTCCTAGGAACACCAAACTGCATTCAGAATACCATTCAAAAAGCTGAAACAAAATAACTCAAACTGGAGTTGTTTTGTTTCAAGTTTATTGGGGTGATTCATTGTTAGCCCAAACTACTTCCAACAGTCGGTTTCAAGTTCAAACATTCCAATGTTGGAATGTTAAGCACATCCAGAATAGTTTCATTAAACTGAACCCTAAAATCTTGGACTGTGAACTTTAA
This sequence comes from Aspidoscelis tigris stejnegeri, assembly GCA_023333525.1. NCBI lineage: Eukaryota > Metazoa > Chordata > Lepidosauria > Squamata > Teiidae > Aspidoscelis > Aspidoscelis tigris. The sequence goes on along the minus strand of JALMGA010000019.1, from coordinate 3,677,449 downwards.
GAATGATCTATAATTTTACAATGTAGTTAGTAGCACGTGGAGACTAACAGGAGAAGGGTTGGTGGCATGAGCTTTCTTGGGCACATCTGCTTCTTCAGATGTTAGGGAACCCATTGGGCCCCCCAGAATCTGAAGAAGTAGAGATGCCTACGAAAGCTCAAGCCACCAACCCTTCTCCTGTTAGTCTCCATGTGCTACTGACTACCTCGCTGGACTTTTCGAATTAGACTAACACGGCTATTTCTCTGATATATCTATGATTTTGTGTAGGTCTTTTTATTCTGTGCATTAAGACGAGAGACCAAAGAACAATAAAACCTTGTGCATTCAAGGACACTGCCTGTTCTCATAACAATATAGATATAGTTTTTCGTGTGAGATAAAGTGGGAAGGAGACGAGACCAGAGCAGAATACTACTAGACTGTTTTTAAGTCAAGAATATGGCATCATATTTGAAAGATTAACAGGCCGTTCTTATGGTAACAGATTTGATTATGGATTATGTAGTAGGGATGGCCACAAATAAAAATTACATGTTCAGTTCACATTGAACTGAACACCAGTTTGCTTGGTTTGACAGATAACTGGTTAAGCAAAAAAAGGGTCATTCTCTTAGTTTATTATTTTTCAAACAAAAAACATTTTTTCTATTAAAAAGGCCTTTTCGATGGCAAAAACCCAGCAAACACAAACTGTTTGATTTAATTGTTCCTGTTTGCAAGTGGCAGATTTATTTCCAGATATCTGAACATCCAGATGCTCAATTTGATATGAACATTTGTGGACATGAACTGTTCTTTTGAATGTTCGTGTGCGAATTAATTGATTGATTGATTTTATTTCTATGCTACCCTATACACATCTTCAAGGACAGCCTCAAGTACAGCACAATACAAATAGTCCAGTCTGGATGTTATCAAAGCATGGATCACTATAGCCAGACTGTCTCTGTCCCAGATAAGTCTGTAGCTGGCAAACCAGCCATAGTTGGAAACAAGCACTCCTGGCCACCACCTCCACTTGAGGTTCAAGTATCAGTGCCGAGTCTAAGAGCACCCCTGGATCACACACCTATCCCTTCCATGGCAAAGAAACCTTTTCAAAAACAGGATGCCTACTTCCTGAATGAGACTGAGACCTTAGCACTTCTGTCTTGTTTGGATTCAGCTTCAGTTTTTTGGCTCTCCTCCAGCACATTGCTGGCTCCAAGCAGCTGTTAACCACTCAACGACCTCTCCTGGTTCAGATGGCATGGAGAGATTCATGCCACCTCACTCCAAAACTCCTGATAAGCTCTCCCAGTAGCTTCATATAGGTGTTCAAGAGCATGGGAGATAAGATTGATCCCTGAGGAACCACACGGTCGGGTTCCCAAGGCATGGAGCAAAACTCTCCAACAGCCATTCTCTGGCATTAGCCTTGAGGATAGGAGTGCCTCTGACTTCTGAGCTCCACAGTCTTTGCAGAAGGACACCATGGTCAATAGGATCAAAAGTTGGAAGAACTCTAACACCACAGTGGGAGCAGGAGGGGACAGGAGCCCCGGTTGACCTGGAGGTTACAATATCAGGCTATGTGAATGCATCCTTACTCTGAATAAACATGGACAGGCTAGGACCCAGGGCGAATAGATACTGAGATAGAAATGTGTGAGAAATAATTGAATAATTATTGTGGACACTAATTGGTTTTGCATTGATTGTTTTACCAGCAGCGGACAACTGTAAATGTTTCTTCTATTTCTGTTATTCAGCCATGGTCTGATAATACTATCGGAATGAAAGACTGAACTGTAAGGGGATTGAGCTAAATTTTACAGAACCCTTCATTTGGAAGAATGTGGCCTATTTTGTGCACAGTATCAAATGTCCCCATTCATAGTTTCCCACACCTTTACTTAGCCAACCCTGAGAAATGGAAAGAAAAAGGTGTCCGCAGTGAGGCAGGCAGTAACCATGATGACATTCAAAAATTTGCCATTGGGGTAGGGATGGGTCAGCTCCTATGTGATGCAATGCAGCTGAATGCTCTCTGCCCTTTCAGCTACTGAACATACAATCAATCTGACACTTGGAATGCAAAAATTAGCCCTAAGTCCTTGTCTATTTCAGCAACATCTTGGTCTATGCAAGTGACACTGGACAAACAATTCAATCATTTCAACGTTTGGCATGATGCATTTATCTTCAAAATATCAAGAGCAATTACAGAGCTGGTAGAAGACTGCATCACAGACCAACAGCAACTGAGCCCTGAGCAACTTCCGTTCTGGAGAAATCACCTTTCAAGACATTCTCCTCTTCCTCCTCCTCCCAGCTTAGAGGGTGATTACATTGTCTAGAGAATTCGAAGAGAGCCATTGAGAATGGCATCACCCCCTTCTCTGCCTAGCTTTGCCTTGGGTCCTGTTTCCTGGTCACATTTACATCTCTAATGAATGTCAGGAGAGACACTGAAGACATTGAAGAGAATGTCTCTTTTCCTTTCCCTAAGCACTCTGGAAATGCATGACAGTCTTCCCCATATTAATTTTCTTTAGAAGAAAGAATTCTTGTGAAAGTAGATTGTTAGATCACATTCTTATGGCAGCGATGAAGATCAACAAAATAGATGGTCCTGTGGGTTGGCATTTGGGGTACAGTAGATGACTTTAGACTCAAGGTTTAAGAATACTGTGTGCATTATTTCACTTGCTTCACTGGCCGGGTTTCCACTTCACTCTTTTAATCTGGATTAGACTATTTTGATCCATATTCAGCACTGAGTGCGTATTCTAGCTGTTCCCATTTACTTGATGATAACACAGGCTCAATTCGAATACTAGGCAGGCAGCTAGGTAGTACAGCTGGGCTGAGGAGATACTGGCTGGTTCTTTCCCAATTGGTTCTTAGATTCTTCCCCAGGTAATAGTATTAGCTGGCACCTTTGCCATTAGCCAGTTGAGGAGGAGGAAGAGGAGGACATCTATCTGTGGAGAGTACGAACCTTTCTACATTGGTCCTTATTCAGGATTAAATCCCAGAATAGGAACTTCTGATCCACATGCTGATGCAGACTATGGCAAACCAGCATGTGCAATTGTTCATGTTAATATCTCATACAGCCTTTTTTTGTTCCTTAGTCACACTCTGTGCCAGATAATGGAAAGAAAGCTTAGCATGATCTACTGGTCATTACCTGTACTAGCATTTACTTAATTTCCAAATTTTGATCGATCAAAAAATAATGTAAGGATATTGCCATTGGATCAAAACTGATCTAGCATTTTTTTTTCTTCTCTTTGTCAGGTAGACCCAACTAGGGATGTGCATGAATGTATTTTTTGCATTTGAATTAAATTCGAATTGAATATTTGAATATTCTATTTGAATCGAAATTCAAAAATCCAGATTTTTGAAAATCTGATTTAGATCCAGATCCGTATTTTTGAAAATCCAATTCAAATCGAATGATACAAATGTTGAAAACATTTATATCTGATTTTCAAATCTTTTTGCATCCCGTTTTTTTTGTGTGCGTTACGTTTGCATCCCCTATTATATGCGCAAATAGACCCAATATTTGGATGCGACATACGATGTCAAATCCATTCAAATCATTCAAAAATCCATATCAGATCTTTAAAAATCTGAATTCGATCTGAATTCGGAAATTCAGATTTTTGAAAATCCAATTCAAACTTAAATGTTGATATTTGTTGGATTCGAATTGGATTTTCGAATTTTCAAATATCTGTGCACATCCTTAGGCACCACTAAAGAATCAGAAACGCCTTTCTTGGTTCTTGTCCTCAAGCTGTCAGTAGACAGAAACACGCGGCCTCTGATCCTGGGAAGTTCTACTCAGTCCCCCTATCTGGTAAGATTACCTTTCACCAGGTTGTCTCAATTCTCATATTCAGCGTCAGCTCAGGCAATGGGAAAGGGAAAGAAGGTATTGATTTTATGTGGAACAAACCATTGTTCCTTGTGATCAAGGGCAAGACTCCAAAAAAGTTAATTTTGGCAGTGCTATCAGTAGTTTTTATATTAAATTTAAATTATTAAACGAAAAGAGAAAAAAGTATCACGGCATTATAAGAAGGTGGAATATTAGATGGAAGTAATTAATGATTGTCAACAAAACAAGGGAAGTGAGCTAATGAGAGAAACTGTGAATAAATTTGTCCCACTGTTTGAAAATAGAATATGATATTTAATGAGCAGTAGGGAGGAAGGGCTTTTTTTTGGGGGGGGATTGGAATTGTAAATTTATAAAACAAATCAATGTTGACAAAATCATCATCAGCCAACTGCAAGAAGTCCCACTGTTTGGTATGTACTTGTTATCCGCTGATACGTCACATCTTGGGAAGAACTCAGTGTGTGATGAAGACCAACTCCAACTAAGGATCTGGGAGGTGTGTGTTTGTTGTTGTTGTTAAGGGTGAGACTACAAGGGCTGCCTTGCCCAAACCTTCCCCATAATGCAAGATGCTGCTGCCCCTTTGACAGACATTGAGGCCATTGGCAACAAGTATGGTTTGAGTGAATGAAGACATGTTCTGTCTCTCTGTCTTCCTAAGTCTGCTGCTAATCAATTTTCTTTCTTTTATTCCATACAGAAAACATCACATAATTAAAAAACAAACAAACACGGAAGGAACCTCCCAAACACTTTGGCTTTTTCCTTGGAGACAAACCTAATTATTTTCACTGTTCTTTGCTCAGTTCTGTAATATTTTCCATGTTAAGGTTCCTCCCTTTCAGAAACAGCTGGAAATCTGCTGGTTTCTAAATACATTTTTTCAGGACGAGGAAATGTCTTCATTTACCAAGCATATTCATTTGATGGCTGCTTTGTACTAAAAAGTTCCCTTTACCTTGATTGCTCCTCTCATTTTTTGAAAGCAATTAGACACCATTATTCCAAAGAAAAGAATTCACACTGTTTTAACATCAGGAAGTGCTATAGTTAATGTTTACCCTATTTATCACTTATTAAAGGCAATGGACAAAAACTACAAAGAATTGCATGCCTCTGAAAGTTCTGATAGTCAACAATGAATAGTCCTGGCTTCAGAGCCCCTGGGGGACTCATTTTGTTGTCCTGCCTTGTTGTGCTGCCAAAATGGGTCTCCTGGTAAACTGGACCATGGAGGAGTGTGCCTTTTGCATACCTCCAGCTAGTACATTGGTGAATATGTTTTAATATAGATAGCTTTGTTTGATATAGTGGATTTTATGGTTGTTACCCACCCTGAGACCTTCGGGTATAGGGTGGGATAGAAATATAAATAAATAATAAATAAATAAACAGAAATGTAGGTAGTACCTGTGAATACAGGAGTCTCATAATATGATGCTTCTTCCATTTGGGCCGCAGCCTGGAGTATTTTGCCTTGCAATGCAGATGAAGATGAAATGAGCCTAAACAAAGGTAACAGGACTGATTATGCACAGAAAAATCCATCAGAAGTCCTGGCTGCAAAGCTCTACCTTCTTCCCTAATTTTGATCAAGCACTCGGTTCACCTTCAAGCAGATTTTTCTTTTCTTTACATCTGAAAATATGAGTTTATAATGAAAATGCTGACACAACCTTAACTATGGTGGTGGTAGCTTGCAATGGCATAATAAATAATGTGGGAAATATTTTACACTTCAAGGCAATTACATGTTCAGCCATCTTTAGGATATCTGGCCCATGAAGGGTAAGGATTAGGTTTCCTTGACAAGTGTAAAAGACCCATGACTCATGATTGCTGGAAGGCACAAATGAATTACCAGGGCTGAGTGAGAGGCTAGTAATCACCTGTCATTGGTAAAAAATATTATGTTTATTTGGAAAGAGATAGTAAACAGGGAAGACGAGGGGAGCTGGAGTTTGTTGTGGGCATCGGGGTGAGGAGGAACAGATTATAATATGCTAAAATTGTCTGGGGTAAAAAGAAAAAAATGATGGAACTTTGTCAAATTGTGAAAGTTAGCCCAGGCAAATCTGCCATCGGCATTTGCGCATGAGAAAGAACTCATTTTCATTCTCCATGGCAGATAAATAGGTTTTCAGTGGGCAGTGAAATGACAGCTCCTGCTCGTAAAAGATGTGGCCCAGGTAGACTGTAGTTTCACGCACTCTAATGATGCCTAAAGGCCCTGCTGGCTCTTGCAGAGTGATAACCTGCCTCCCTTAGGGTTTCCAGATGGACATTCTCCTAAAATGAGGGGCATCGTGAAATAGTAAAAGTTGCTTATGTCAGAGCAAAACCCTTATCCTATCTAGACCAAGCATTGTAACGCCAGTGCATCTTAATGTAGTACTAGGAATTAGAAGAAATACATCACCACTACCCACCCCCTCCGATATGAGTTTTCCCTTTTATAATAGTGAGTAAGGTACAACCCCCCCCCCAATTTTCTGTGGTCTGAATTTTCCTGATTAACAGCAGCAGGTAACAAGATGCACTAGAAGTGGAGAAATGCACAACATAGCAGGACTCAGGGTGAATGAGCAGGCCTTCTAGTTTAGTTTCACCCCAAGACGGTGGTCAATTAGAAGATGAGGTTGAGAGAGTGATGCCTGTCACTCAAAAGGGATGCCAGACCGAAAAGACAACCGTTGCTTGGCCAAGTTCAGTTCTCATTCAGCTTGTCTAAATTAAAATGGCAAGTGGCAAGAGGAACCATTAAGATCCATGGGAAAAAGGCCAGTTCTACATTAAAAATCTTATGGAGTGGAAGCAGAAATAAAGGAAACTGTCAATATTATAATGTCATGGCACCAATTAATAGTCTAAATGGTTCTAGAATGTATTATGTTTTCCAGTGCTTCACAATGACAAGAATAGCAGACGTGGAAAAGATACAGAAATCACAAACAAACATAATCAGGGTCCTGAAACTCTCCTTTTTAGTGTTGGTTTAAATGTTAGCACGGTGCTTGTTTTCTCATGGCGATCTCCCATTGTCTATATATTACATGTACCCATATGATCACTATAGCCACAGAATCACAAGGTAGAAGGTTATCTTTAGGACCCTGAGCCCAACATCTTGCTATTGCATCTTTGGCCTGATTCACACTTGCTGGCCTGGTATTGTATAACCACGCCAGGCCAGTAAGGATCCAATGCAGTAGCAGCCATTCACACTACTAGTGCTACACTAGCCCCATACCCAACCAGCAGTACTTGTAGTGTGAATACCCAGCTTGGGGCTGTCTGGATCACCAAGGCAACATCCAGTGAGATACCAAATGTTGTCATGAAGCTCCAAACTGCACAACTGCAGTTGCAGTGACACCCACTCACCGCACCACACCACCTCCCCAGGAGTAATCCAGATGCTTCTGGGTAGGCTGTGAACGGCTTTTTAGCAGTCCATAGCTGGATTGCTTCATGGAAGGTGCGGCAGTCGAGCAATGCAGACATGTCTGGCCAGCAAGCAGATAGAAATGCTCAAGCTGGTAGGCACAAAAAGGTACCTCTCTGCCTCTAATTCACCAGCCCAGGATGTAACCCTTATCAGTCTTGTCCAAGATATTAAGCAGGTTAGGCCCAAATACTGCTTACATAGGTGGTCAATATCAGAGAAATAGCCATATTAGTCTAATATGAAAAGTCCAGCAAGGTAGTTAGTAGCACATGGAGACTAACAAGAGAAGGGTTGTTGGCATGAGCTTTCATAGACGTATCTACTTCTTCAGATGCTACATTTGAAGAAGTAGACGTGCCCCTTGGGCCCCCTAGCATCTGAAGAAAGCTCATGCCACCAACCCTTCTCTTGTTAGTCTCCAAGTGCTACTGACTACCTTTCTTATATATCACTGTAGGCTAGACTGGAAAGTCAAAAATATGTCAGAACAATTCAATGGCAAATAATTCCTGTGTGATTGCCAAGAAAACTGCATGGATCTACCCACAAAGTCATCAGGAATCAAACTCAGTTTGGTTACATGTTTACTAATGCTTGATGGGATAAGCTGGTCAGGAACCGTAGAAAGATCTACAGGCTGCCAGAGAGGACAGAAAATCTGAAGCCTTTTAGACGTAAAATATTTATTCTGTCATCCATTGATTGACCCTAATTTTAAAAAAAACTCTGTATGATCCTATCTTACCCCAAAATATGCCATCATTTATGCAGCATGGATGCCCCTGAGGAAAGGAGATACAACACAATGCAGAACTGCAGGCATCGAAGTACAGTCTGTGTGCGTGTTGTGCACCCACACACACCCTTGATGTGCTCCCGTGTTCAAAGGTTTTCCATTGTTTTACTCTGCTGTGTTTTGAGTGCTTCACATGATCTAGTAGTGAAATAATAAACCATTTTGTAAGACATCAGTTTTGCTAATGTTATTATTAGGCTTTGTCAGCCGGATAATTTACCAGGCAACACACCCTTCATTTGTTGTTGCCATGAATCTAGTTAAACTAGGCCATTCAATCTACATTTTGGAATATATACATTGGAAATTATACCTTGCGCAAGGCATTAATCCATGTTCTTTTTGAATAAAATAGGAACTTTGAGCTCAGTCATTTGCGGTTTATTGTCAAGAACAATCCCATTGAAACAAAATGAGCAAACTAGGACTTTGTGGATTGCCTCTACCTTTGATGTGGTCTTCCAAGAGTCCCGTTGAAAGACAAATGATTCAGATTCCATGTTTTCAGAAGCAAATTGAATCATCCCAATTTTTGTCCCAGGCGATGTTATTATATCGCCCTCTGTGTTTATACAGACATGTTCTGTTTAAATGACAGATAATGGCATGATTGCTTAAGACACTTAAAATAATGTGACACCAATTTATTAACATTAGAAATAAAGCCTTTGAAAAGGACCTTGAGCATTATATTAGCATTGATGTGTCAATCCTGTACTTGAAGGATGGCAAGCCTGAGTCCCAGCACAGCCTTAATTAACAGGAAATAATTAGTATCTTTTTCCCCAGCTGTGAATTTGAGGGGTTTTTTCTTCAACTGAATCCATTGATTGATAATTACAGTGGAGTTAGTTGTAATAAAACTCCCAGTATTGCAATTTCTAATTGGTCTTTAAGGACATTTTACTGTGGCAGTTACTTTGTTCCAGGGTTCAGTTTGGTTGGTGGGGTTTTGGGGAGGAAGGAGCTCCTTTTTGAACAATTTAATGAGATCTTTTTTCCCCTCCAAAGGTAATAGGGATGCATCTTCTATAGAGAGATGGATAGACTACAAAAGTTAGAATGAAATCACCAGAGTTCTTTATCTCTCTGAGGCAGCTTACATTATATGACTGGAGCAAGGGGACCATGGGAGCAGCAGGGGTACAATGGAGCAAATGATTGAAAATATTAAAAGGACTTTCAGACCCCCAGGAAGCCTTCTCACCTCAGCATCGAAGCGCATGCTACGCATATAACAAGGAAGAGTCTCCAGTCCCTGTGTCCCTACTTCAGAGAATGGAGCACAGGCCATAGACAAACGGAATCCTCCAGGCATCGACACCTGCAAAAGGTAGGAGCTGCAGTGTTCACGTCCCCTTGACTTAAATTTGAGTGACAAGCAAGCAGTTGATGAATTTATCCAGCTCCAGAACAAATAGAATCCAAATCTGTTAGGTAATGCTTTTCTGTAGCCAAAATATGAAGGTATGTTGCTGTTACCAGGGAGGTGCAGGAATGCGTTTTTTGCATTCAAAATTGATTCAAATTGAATATTATCCGGATCCGTATTTTCAAAAATCCAATTCAAAATCAGATATACAAATGTCAGAAACATCCGTGTTTGATTTTCGAATCCGTTCACATCCAGTTTTTATCGCGTTTGCATTTTGCTTGCATCCTGCAGTTATAAGCGCAAATAGACCCGATATACGATGACGAATTCAGTCGACTTATTCAAAAATCTGTATCAGATTTTTAAAAATACGAATTCGATCCAGATTCAAGAATTCTGATTTTCAAAAATCTGATTTGAATTTGAAAGTTGATATTCATTGAATTCGAATCAGATTTTTGAACATCCATGCACATCCCTAGCTGTTACTAATTCTGTGGTCATGAACATATGGGAGTTAGGAACAACATTTGAGGAAGCCATTTTTCTGCCTTTGCATGGGTTGCCATCTTATTAAAATGTCTCTGTTCCTTTTCTCTAGCAAAAGCTGACACACTTGTAAACATTTCAGTGCTGTAATGAAATCAGGCCAACTTTTCATTGACCCAAAATTAAAACGCTGAGGAGGAAAGAGACTGAGTTCTTTTTTTTCTTTTTGTAATGTTTGTCTTTGTATTAAGAGAGAGAGACTGAGTTGCTCAAACAGATCTTAATTTCTAATCAATTTTGCGTTGGTGAATTTCCCTGCCCTCTAGTACATATGATTAACATATATAATTGTAATATTACGAAACAGAAAAATCTGAGTGAAATAAAATACAGCACTAAAAACACATCACTTTAGTAAGATTTTAGCAATGTGTAAATTAAAGCCTACTAAACATACACAAGGTAGAACGTAAGAGTGCAAAGTGCATTTCCACTGGCCCTTTGGTCCGGCCTGAATCCGGTTCTAGGGACCAACGTCTCGACACTTTGGACGGGATTCCCTGTTTCTGTGGACTATATGTCCAATAATCCGGGTAATTCCTATTTGGACTTTAATAGGATTCACTGCAGAATCCTGTTAAAATCCAAATATTTATTAATAGGAACACACACCAATCTCCTCCACTGCCACCCCTTTCCTCCATCTTTCCTCGTCTACCCGGGTGTTTGCCTTTCCCCCCACCCCTTTCCTCTGTCTTTTCTCATCTCCCCTGGTGTTTGCCTCCCCCCCCCATCCTGTTCCTCTGTCTTTCATCTCCCCCGGTGTTTGCCTCCCCCCCTTTCCTCCATCTTTCCTCCTAGCCTCCCCCAGTGTTTGCCTCTCCCCCCACACCATTGCTCCATCTTTTATCACCCCCAGTGTTTGCCTTCCCCTCCCCCATCCCTCTGCTACTAGTACAATGGGCCTCATTGATCTGTGAGGTCTCACCTCCTGTTGCTATGATCCATCTCCTAATCATGGAGGCCCTAGTAGACCCGATTAAATATGTCTATAATTAGACCAGTCAGCTCTCATCCCAAGCGAGGTGGTGTGCAGTGTAGATGGCATGCCTCCATGTTTGGGACTACCAGAGGATGTATTTTGGGGCCCACCAAAGTATGTTGTCAAAGTACATCCCCTTGTGGCTTAGAGGCTAGGAAAGGTCATTTCTAACCTTCAGAGGTTTCAGAGCTGATCCTAAACCTTGTATCAGCTTCAGGCCACAATGTGGGTTGGTTTGTACCAGTTTCCTCATGCAGACAGTGCAACACCAGGAACGCTTCAGGACTGGCGTTTTTGTACCACCTTTGGTGTTGTGAGGTCAGAGGTCAGGATCCAGATCCTGTAACGTGAGGTGTCTACCCTAGACTTGGGCCTATGGTCTTAAATATGGACCCTGGGTCTGGACCTGCGTTGCCAGGTCCAGAATACATTAGATACAACATAGATGTGATGCTTGCATCAACCAATCACAGTGAGATGGAGGGTAGAACAGAAAGGCAGATCACAAGGAGCAGACTAGAAGATGGATCATCCACATGGCTTGCACTGCAGGAAAAGAAGTGTTCCAGTGCTCAGAATGCGGATGGCCCAACTGTGCGTGAAGTGATCCTGCCCGGGAGAGCTATGTTACCCCATTCCACTAAGGTAAGTGCAAATCTCACCCTAGATTGGACAGGACAAGGCATGTTCAAAAATAACAGCAGATGCTCTTTATTCTATCCTTACCATTTTCTACTGTACTGATCTGCAGCAGAAAATGCATGGTGAAGCATCTAAGGCAGTTCAGATTTGCCCAGAATAACTGTGCGTTGAGTGCGCATGGTGTTCTTGTTAATTGCTCACTGCCTCGAACCTGGCAGCATGGGAGCAGCGACATACACAAACAAACAGACAAACTCACGGCATAAGTCAACACCGCCTCTTCTAAATAAAAGGAAGATGAGATATTCTACCCAAACATATTCAGTACATTAAATCTTCTCTCACTTTATAAATGCTGATTTGTTCTGCCTCAACTCCCACAGGCCTTCATTTGCATTTCAAAATCCCCCAACTACCTTTCTCTCTTTCTCTTTCCCTCTCAAATCCACACATGCAACAGAAGAAACTGCACTCCCTGCCTTTTCATTTCTTCACCCTGCAACTTATTCATTAGTTAAAATAACATTGTGTTGTTGTTGTTGTTGTTGTTTTGCACTTGCTGCCAGGCAAGTTTTGGTTGCTGCCTGGCCACATTTAGGGATGTGCACAGATATTCATAATACCGTATATTCCGGTGTATAAGATGACTGGGCGTACAAGACGACCCCCCCCCTTTCCAGTTAAAATATAGAGTTTGGGATATACTGTATTTTCTGGTGTATAAGACTACTTTTTAACCCAGGAAAATCTTCTCAAAAGTCGGGGGTCATCTTATACGCCGGGTGTTGTCTTCTTATATGGCGAGTATATCCCAGACTCTATATTTTAACTGGAAAGGTGGGGGTTGTCTTATACGCCTAGTCATCTTATACGCCGGAAAATATGGTACTCACTGTATAAGAAGACGACAGCCGGCGTATCAGATGACCCCCAACTTTTGAGATTTTCCTGAGTTAAAAAGTAGTTTTATATGCTGGAATATACAGTATTTGATATTCATGTGAATTTGGACATTCATATACAAATCCAATGTTGTGACATTCGTACATCGACATTCAGAACATCCGTGAGTGCATTCAAATCCAGAATGCATTTGATGTGGATTGAGAGTGAATTCAGGGTGGATTTGATTCTTTCAGAGTGGATATGTTATTGGATACGTGTGCGATATGTATGCATTCATGTCAGATATTCGTATCGGATATTTGTGTGGATATTCGTACAAATTCATTTGTGTCGAATAGAATCCTACCACATTGGAAGGGGATCTATTTGAACAAATACGGATTTTCTTACATTCAGTTTAAAAAATCCCAGAAGCAGGAAACACCCCCCCCCCCCCGCCGCTTGCATGGACACTAGACTGTATCTCAAGAGTGAGGTTAAAATCTTGAGCATGGTAGCACAGCAGAGATTCAGCAAGCATAAAAGGACCTCAGATGGTTGGTACTTAAGTGGTCGCGTCTCCCCTTGTATCATAATATCCCAGAGGCCTGATTCTGCAACCATGTTTTCTCTTCTCCTCTTTCCATTGCTTGCTGTTTGATTAGGTTGCCTCTGGGTGCCAAGAGGCAACATGGGATCCAAACAATATCCTTGGATTGTCAGGTGCTGCCTTCTACCAGATGTGAGGAACAAACCCACATTTACCTTAACGTCTGTAGAACAGCTTCTGCCCTGTGAGCGATTGGAGCTACCAGAAGTCAGGCAAGCACCTGCCACTTCCTTTTGTTGCCTTTTGCATGCTTCCAGTAGCCCCAGTTGCTCAAATTGTGAATAGATATCAAGGTAAGTCCTGTTAAATAGTCAGACCTCAGTGCTCCCACCAGCTTCAGCAAATTATGAATATACCCTACACTCCCTTTGACATATTATTAAAAGTTTAGAAACATCATTTAAACATATTAATGAATACCCAAGCTGAGTAAGGCGGAATTAGTGACCGTCTGATGGTGGTGGTGATGGTGAGGGATGTACAGAAGGAGAATACAAGTACTGCTTAAGGTGAGAATTGCTGAAATTGGAATGGTAAAGTATTACAGTTGTTTGCAAATAACTCTTTTTTTAAAAAAAGAAACAGCATTTAAAGGCACTACTTCTAAAATGTATCAACTACTTATAGATATTTAAATATCCACTATAGCACTAAGACTCCTAATTCCAAACAGGAAATATCCCAAAACAGTTGGACCAGTCAGATTATTTGTAATAAAAAATGGTTAGCATCAATCAAGACAAAAGAAACTTTGGCTAAATTATGATATCTATGGCACAGAACCCCAAGTCACCTCACCAAGGTAACAAGATCATCTAATACAAGCTCCTGGCAAAAATGTTCAACTCCCCTCGACATATTTTCATATAGTGTGGGAATGCAATAAAATAGCAATATTATGAAAGGAAACACTACTCCTTATAGAATCATTTCTTAATACCACATGACCTTCTCACCCACCGTATCCAGAAATATATTTGCTGCATGATTTTACAACTTAAACCTCATCACTCTTCAAAACACCCACATTATATGCAACATGCAACTCACCTTCTAATTTTTCAGTATTGGAAATCTCTACAAAACCTATCTTAAGATTTCTGTAATATAATTTGGAAGATTCTAATTCATTAATATATTTCAGCTTTAAGAGTTGCAGTGAAGGCAAAATCATGTCGGGACGAGTGGAAGAAAATATGGAACCCCTGTGACAGGAACAGAATCGCAACAATGTCTGAATGTCCCCAAGATACCTCATTTGAACAGCTGAAAATATCATGAGAAATAGCTGTGTTAATCTAATTCGCAAACTTCAGAAAGCTAGTTAGTAGCACTTGGAGACTAACAGGAGAAGGGCTGGTGGCATGAGCTTTTGTAGGCACATCTACTTCTTCAAATGCCAGGGGGGCCAATGGGCACATCTATTTCTTCAGATGCTAGGGGATCTAATGGGCACATCTACTTCTTCAGATGGACCCCCTAGCATCTGAAGAAGTAGACGTGTCTACGAAACCTCATGCCACGAACCCTTCTCCACAGGATGGGAAGGGAAATGCAAAAACACAATGGGTTTTCCAGCCCCCTGTTCATTCCAATTGCCCTTTTCGGCATCTTTTCTAGTTCTCCAATATCCGTTCTGGGTATGGTGATGAAAATTGTACACAATATTCCAAATGTCACCTCAGCTATTTATTCCTAGCATTGAATGTGTTTTTTTCGTGGCTGCTACACAATGGACTGGCACATTCATTGCGGTGTCCACCAGAACACCAAGTTCCCTTTCCTGGTATGTTGCAGAAAGCTGTCAAGATTCCTGTCAAGTTATAGGTGCATTGGAATTCTTTCTCACAGTATGTATCATTTTGCACTTGCTGAGACTGAGGCACATTTTCTTTGTTTGCTCTTCAGAGTCTTTTTGGGTGGATTTTTTCAGTCAATCAGATATAGCACCCATGAAATCATTCTTCTCTGATGCTTTCAACACTGAGCAATTTTACAACTTTTTCTTTTCTCTGTTTCTGATTTATGATAAATTATAGTATTTGCTTGTATGGCCACAGACTAAGGAGTAAAGTTCACTGTGGAATTTATACAGCCTCTCCATTAAGCAATTAGCAGATGTTGTCCATCAGGCATCCAGAAAGAAGTTGGTTCAATCAATCTTTTACACCCCCATTTTATAGCTCCACCATGAGAACTAATTACAGTTTTATTAGTTGTGCCAGTATTAACTGTCAGTAATTGCCATATACTCAATTTAAGATTTGCCACTTAAATTGAGCTTGCACTATTTAACCAGGTACCCTCTTTATTAATGAATGAATTCTTAATATGAAGTTCCAGACAATGCTCAAGTACAAGTGAACATTTTTTGCATTCTATCCAAGACAAATACAATATTTTACATAAAACAGCACCTCCACAGAAATCTTGTTAAATTCCGACAGTCATCAAAGCCTGTGTGGTTCTTCTGAATATTTCCCTAGCTGGTCTTGCCAGTCCTTTGCTTAAATGTGACTCAAGACTACTTTTATGTTCTATTACTTAATTCTTCATAGGATTTCTGGTAGAATAATTTTAGGCAGAACTACCCAAGTGTACAGTACGAGTCATCATTGTACATTGGATCTGCATATGCAAGAGGAGCCCTTAAATTTTCTGATGACATCCACAGCAGGAGAAGGAAATCAGTGTGGTGTTTCAAAGATTTGGTTATTGGGAAAAAAATTAACCTAGAAAATTAACACGTGTAATTTGAAGAAACACATAATAGACAAATGTGTCTGTAGCAGAAGTAACATAAATACAAAGTGTTAATGATGAATACGAAAGGAGCAACTAGAAAAAATGCATGATATGATGTTTTGATCATCCCAGTCAATTGAAACCAAATTACCGTTATGCTAACAAACAGAATTGTGCAAAATGGGAAGTGAGAAATGAGAAATAAAACTCAAGTTAACTCTGCTGGCTGACCACCCAACCCAGGTCCATGACACAGGAAGAGAATAGAAGGCATGCTCCCCGTGATTGTGACTAGCAGGGGGCAGGTGTCGATAGTGGGCCTAAGGAGGCAGATAGTGAACAAAGGCTAGGCCACCCGGGGACGGGTTCCCCTTTCGCATCCAGGCAGGTACGGAATACGTGGGGACACGTTGCTTCCCGTCTAGGTGTGAAAGGGGAATCTGTCCCTGTGTGGTCTAGCCTGAAAAGGCCGGCACGGGGGCAGGAGGCTCCTCCCAGGCCTGCCACCATTGGGTTGAGTTTGACCCAGGGGTGTGCTGGCCGGTTCCGTTCCTTCCCTAAGTGCACACAGGACTTACCTTGTTGCCACCGGGTTCAAATGCTCTCCCTCCCATACAGCTGTGGAACAGCCAGGAATGCCCTGGGCTGGGTGTAAAGCGCAATTTCATGCTCTACACCCGGAACGTGAGTAGTAGTAGTAGTAGTAGTAGTAGTAGTAGTAGTAGTAGTAGTAGTAGTAGTAATAGTAATAGTAATAGTAATAGTAATAGTAATAGTAATAGTAATAGTAATAGTAATAGTAATAGTAAGTAATGCAATCCCAAAGTTCTAAGCTAGGAGATATTCAAGACAATAATATTAATTCCATTTTTCAAACCCCACAAGAAACAACCGCCCAGATACAAACACACTGCTACAGGCGCAGTGGCACTTCCATTCTCAGTTCCTGTGTTTTCCTTTCATTCCTGCCACTATTGCCCAATGCAGGTTGTAGGCCCAGTGATTCGGGACCGTCAGTCATGCACAGCAGCTGCTAAGTGTGCTGTGCATAATGCAATAGTAAGGTCAAAATGCATTTTGTTTTACTGATCAACAAGTAAGTGGATATGCGTGCCAAAAATGAAAAGTGGTGGCAGGGTTGACGGTAATTTAATTCAACTTTTCAGAACTGCCTTTTCACTAAAATAAGCTGATACGATTAAACACATTCATTTTGCAGGCAGCTGGTCTGCTGAGTTAAGGAAGTGCCAGTTTCCGACCGACGCGTTACTGAAGAGAGCTGCACTTTAAGAGCGCTTGTCAGTCTTTTCACTGTCGGTTCAGATCTTTAGTGGTGCTAATTTTTGCTCATGTGTGCTGACTATCAAATCGGAGGTCAGGTATGAATTCTCCCTCGTGGCATCCAGGGGGAGCAGTGTGTGTGCATGTCGCTTGCAAATAATATCCTTGTCTTCAAAGACCCGATCAAGTGGGATATAAATAATAATGAAAGCTCTGAGGCTGTAAATAGAGAAATACTTCTGTACGTATCATTTCATCTTACATTCGTTCAAATCACTTGGTTTCGATCTGCATCTGGTAGTTTGGTTTCCAGTTTTATAGGAGAAAAATGTCCTACTCTTCCAGGTGAGGCACAGAGGTTAAAAGGAGACAGAATTTGCTAAGGGATTTTCTGCTAGGGTGAGTTACCACCGGAGTGGGACAAGGCTGTCTGCATTTGGACAGTCCATCCCCCTTCAGCCTTCACCACTGCCTATGAAGAGCCACCAGAGGCTCTGAAGGTGAGAACTTGCATTCCCAGCCTCAAAAACTTGTAGTCAGGCCAGTTTGGGGATGGATCCAAGTTTGAATCGAATGGGCCTGGCCTTCGTTGAAGCCTCGATTAAGGCCGGATCTCTCTGCCTCCATCCCCCTATCACCCGGACCGTGCCACCTCACTTTTGGCCATGGTGATTCCCAGATGGTGAAACTGTGCGTGCACCTCCGGAAGTCCTACTTGGGCCTCGGAGGAATGTGGGAGTGAGTGGAGACGCCCCGCCCCCAGTCTCCCAAGCCACCCTTACCTTTGACCATGCGGGCATGGCCCCCACAGCCTCCACCACCATTCACGCTCCTCCGAAGCCCAAGTAGGTCTTCTGGAGATGTGCACACACCTATCACATCTGGGTGGTGGCAGTGGCAGTGGCAGTAGGTGAGCAGGGGGGGACCTCTATCACCTTCATCCTACACATTTAGGAAGGCAATGAAGACACACCTCTTTGCCCTGGCCTTTGGCTGAATAGAGACACGTTTTTCACTCCACTGGCAGATGCTGTTATTGTTTTAAATGATGTTTGATTTCATTCATTCATTCATTCAGTTTATTTGTATACCGCCTTTCTGATAAATTACTCAAGGTGGTTTACAACAACTGTGAAAAGTACAATACAAAGTAATACAACATACATTAAATATATTTTTTTTAAATATATTTAAACAAAACAATACACTATAAAATTATACAAAACACTGGGGGAGGGTAACAAAGGGGCAATAATGCCAGGTCTTCTCCTTTCCCCTCTCCAAGTTTTAGATGTCGTTACCCACCTGGAGACCTCCAGGTATAGGGCAGGAGAAAATGTAAACAAACAAGCAGACAAGCCTCGTTAGCTCCTACACTCTGTTGTCTCTTTGGAATACAATAGGGTACGGCCCAGTCAATGTTGGCTTCTAGACTGTACATGCTAATCAACTTCTTAAAACCAGCATTAAAATGTTTATCAAATAAGAGTGCTAAATGCACAAAATCAGTGGAATTGAAACATCAAGTGATAATTTCCTTGTAAGAGAGGAAGAGGAGAGTTGGCTTTTATATCACGCTTTTCTCGCCCATTTAAGGGGAGGAAAAGCGGCTGACAAACCTTCTGTTCTTCTCCCCACAAGAGACGCCCTGTGAGGTCGATGGGGCTGTGAGAGCTCAGAAGAGAGCTGTGGAGGAATGTGGAATCAAACCTGATGATTCCCAGATAAGAGTCTGGCATGCTAACCACAAGGTCAAAGAGCTTCATGCATACAACCCAAGCAAAACTTACCTATCAGCTCAGGAAGTCTTTTTGGGAGACGGGGGTTCTGAGGGGCCCATTTTGATGGCACAGCCTGTTGTGTCTCTAAAATGCCCCCCTGGGGTATTCTAGGAGAGGGAACCATGTACCTTCACATGGTCAGTACAGTACACAACAAAAACAACTGAGGTGGTGTTTTGGGGGCTGGAATGGATTAATGGGAAAATTGCTTTGAGATATGAGCGATTTGACATAAGAGCAAGGTTACGGAACGAATTAAACTCGTATGTCAAGGTACCACTGTACCTTCACATGGTCCAGTGCTCTGGGAGAGGCAGGCAGTGTGTCCGAAGACTTCAGTGATGAGAACTACCCATGAACTCGACTAGGACACCATTTTGGGAACCCTGGCTAATTTCATGCTTTTTCCCGTGCAGACATATCAGTGAGCAGGACATCCTCCAACGTGCACGAGCGTGCAGAGGGAAGGCCAATGGACCATTCTGTGCAAAAAGGGCCTTGAACTCTGTTCCCTTCCTTTCTCAGACATTTTTTACCGGGATCCAAACTTCTCCTTTTTTGCATGAGGCATCTACTGCTTCTTTTTTCCAATTTCCCTTCTTTTTTGGTCCTTTATTGCACTGTACTACTATATTGTACACAGATGTTTCTCCCAAGTCACGGGAGGACTTTTTAAAGTGAGTGCTTCCACCAGATGTTCCCCAGTTCCCAGGTGCATCCATGCCTCTATCAAAGCTTTTGTGATTCATACAGCAGATTGCACAGCCACTATGCACTCAAGCTAGAAAAACTGCAAACAGTTCCACGCCAGTAGCATTGCTTGTGTGCTAGCTGGTTCCTTGGAGATGCTATTCATGAGCAATGAGGCAACTCCTCACCATACTGTTACTGTGTGCAAAATATACAACAGTTTCCTTATATGAAAGCCTTAGCAAGAAACAGCGCATTTTATAAAACACCTGTGAACTGAATTTTCTTGGCCAAAACGTTTTTCCTTAAGAATACAGTCTGCCAAAATAACTGAGCACCCTGGGCATCATATTAACATAGTCAATGAGTGCCTGATGTTGTAGTGCAGTGAAAACCATCCAGATGTGAAACCCCTTTCCTACAAGAAATGAAATGAAAGATCTGCCTTGAATTATTTTGCATCACAGTCCAGACAGTGAAAAGTATACAAACTTAATTGTGCTGTTCACTTTGAATGGAACTGTACACACTTTCATTCATTTCAAATTCAAACTTTTTCCTTCAAAAAGCAGGGAATTTGGTTTGAATGTGAACCTTCTGAATACCTTTAAACACTTTCAGGCCTTGGATCAAATAGGGTGTGTACAGTTAGTTCATTTAGGGATGAGCATAAATGAAAAATTAATATTTATTTTCCACACAAATTGAAAATCCAATGAACAATTTCCACAGATCTTTTTCTATGGATAAAGTCTATTTTCATCAGTAAAATACTGCAAGAGTGTGAAAATGTAATCAAATGATTGTATTTGCATACTGGGAGTGTTCTTTGTGTCGTTCTAATGTCTGGACATTCTAATGTCCATACATTTATTTTAATGTGGAAATTTGCAAATCTGAATATTTGATTGAAAATTCAAATGCAAATTTGTTTGTCCACAGCCCTAATTCATCTGAATCCCCCTTTCTTTGGCTCAAATTCAAATTCTATTTTCAAACATGCATTGTGCTTGGTTTAAACACAAACCTTTCAAGCATTCTTGTTCAAATCAAACAGGTTTGAGCCCAAACCAGTTTGGCACATTTCTAGTAAAAAAAAATGTTAGCATCTGGCCTTATTTGACTGTTGTTATTGGGTATCACTGGGTCATGGCCAAATTCTTTGTTGACCGCATGGCCACCTCTATGCAGTTTTCTTGGCAGAGATAAAGAAATAATTTGCCATTGCCTACTTCTAGAGCGGGGCTGGGAACTGAACCAACAACGCTCTGCTTTCCAGGCTGCTTTCTTTACCACTGAGCTACAGCCTACACAGTCACCATAGATGAAAGTTTCCTCCTTTAGTGGCAGAAGAAGAAGCGGAAGAACAGTTGACTTTTCCACCCGGCTTTTCTCACCCATTTAAAGGGACCCAAAGTGGCTGACAAAGCTTTCCATTCTTCTCCCCACAACAGACACCCTGTTGCTCAGAGGAGAGCTGTGACTAGCCCAAGGACACCCAGCTGGCTTCATGGAGCAGTGCGGAATCAAACCTGGTGACTACAAGAGTCAGGCACTCTAACAAAAAAACAATAATAGTTTTGTAAGAAGACAAACACTAATTGTTTAAGGGACTCTCATAAGTTTCCAAAGAGTTCAAGATGGTATGCTTTATTATGTATACAGTCGGACCCCCGTATCCACTGGGGATATGTTTCAGCTCCTACTGTGGTTACCTGAAATCATGGATAATTGTGAGCAGGCCTTCCGGTACTGGAGTCACAAAACCAAAGAACTGGAAGTGTTTTTCTGGCCTCCAGAAGGCCTATTTCGGACTCCGGAGAGTATTGGAATAGACGTGTGATGCCACCAGACACCTCCCGCCTGCCTTCCATGTGCCCCCTTACATTTTGGGATGGGCTCTAGTGGCTCGATTCACCCATTCCAATGCTCTATGGAAGCTGAAATAGGCCTTCCGGTTCTGAGTGCTTCCCCTTATGGTGCCCATAGGGGCTGGGGTGGACTGATCCGGTAACCATGGTTAACTGAAACCATGGTTACCGAATCAGTGCATATGGGGTCTGACTTTACAACAAAAGAAAAAAAACTATGCAAAATTAGAAACACACTTCATTTCTCTTCATTACTGTGTTGAGAGCCAGGATTAGGAGCTAGATATCCACAGTTCTAATTAAGCTGTATAGCCACTACACCAGAACTAATCAGCGTCATTAAGTAAAGATATATTTCATTCCAAGATCACTCCCATTCTTATCTATGAGTTCTCATGCCTTTAGAAGAAAAATAAACATTTTTCTTGGGCTAAATATTCAGATGCAGATGGAAATCAAACGGTTTTATTTTGCCTAAATAAGCAAATTTCACCAAACGTAGGAAATACTCTCCGTTTTTGCACATACTGTACCTTTATTAGGCTGGAACAGGGCCGTCTTGTCTCTGGAATCACAACCGCCATCTTGTGACGGGGACAGGATCCTGTTCCAGCCTCAGCGACTGTCACTGAAGGCTGAATACAGTCTTTGAGGCCATGGCTCAGCCTCCAAAGTCCAGAAACATTTTGTTCTCCGTCCCCAGAAGTCCTGGCTGCTTACAGTAGTGCTTCCTGTTGTGCCACCAAAATACTTACACTTGAAGAAGGGACCAGGGCTCCCTGCACATGCCCCCCCCCCCCCATTTTGAACCAGTCTAGGACTAGGAATTCCCAGACTGGGACAACATGACCTCTAGAGGGCGATGATAGTTCCAAGACAGGAAGTAAGGCAAAATGAGAAAACCCTGAGAACTACACAGTGGAACCACACACTCTGGGCAGTCTGTCCAATCAGAAGCTGTGCTGCATGCACGTGGTGCCCGCTCCTGGGTGCCCCAGGTCATAGAGACCCAGGACAGTGAGGAGGTAAGACCTGCGTGCACACATGCAAGGCCCCGGGCCCCAGGGTGGGGGGTGAGGTGCCGGGGCACCTCTGTGGGGCTTAGCCACCTCGACTGAGGCAGCTCAACCCCGCAGAGGCTTGCGATCTGCCGCGGTGGGCCAAGGGATGTGGGACCCCTTGGGTGCCTGGGTGGGTTCCTGCCAGCTGTACAGGATCTGTACAGCTGGCAGAAACCGGGGGAAGCCGCCTGAGAGGGCTGCCCTCCCCTGGGTGCTCCCACCCAATGGCGGGCAGGCCTGGGAGAGGCGTCCCTGCCCCTGTCCGACCTTTCCCAGCTAGGACACTTTGGGACGGTTTGCACGTAGGCAGGCAGCAATGCCTGACTATGTTTGTATGGGGAAACCATCCCAAACTGTCTTAGCCGAAAAGGCCTCTGGCTTCCCAACATGCAGACCCAGGAGCTAATCACGACCTTTGCTTCCTTTTCCGGGATAGCGAAGATGCAAAATCGGAAGATCTGTTTCATCTTGACCAAGGTAAACTTAAGTTGCTTATTCTGACAATAAATAAAGTCTTATTAATTTCATAACCAAATAAATGGCAGGATTATTAAGAACAAAATTAGTGGGTTCCCAGTAAACATAAATCTTAGACAAATAAATGTACCTACCAGAGATGAAAAGACTGAAGTATTATATGGTAAATTGTAGAAGGTCATAGATGCAAGATCAAAAAAGGAAGTTCTATTAGTAATTGCAAAATGAATCACAAAGAGAAATTAAGGAACCAGGGGAAAAAAAGAAAGGTTTGGATTGAGTATATACAATAATGCGGGTGAGAGGTTAATTGAGTTTTGTGGAAAGAATTTCTTATTTATTGCCAACAACTGCTTTAAGCAACATAAATGCAGACTCTACACATGGTTATTACTGGATGGGCAACACTGGAATAAAACAGACTTCAAAACAGCAAACAGCCTTATCTGATTCAGGAAAGCTCTAAACATCCTGAATCAATACTGGACCCCTCTGTGGGGTAGTGGGACCTACTGAGATGGTCCGTCCCTGGAGACTTATGGAATCCAAATGATTCCTGAATGCTCTTGGGGATTTTCTGGTTGGCATGACTGGCACTCCTTTCTGGAACTGGGAGATGAGCAGGATTATTGACATGATTGCTCCCAAGTGCCCTCAGCATGCTTGTGGACCCTGAAAAGATCCCTGGTACTCCATGGAGCTACAGGCTATGAAAAAGGAAGGTTGACGGCTAGAGCGCAGGTGGCATAAATCTGGCAGTGAGTCTGGCCAAACTATCGTGCCTACCACGTGGTGGTGATGGCTGCAAAAAGGAGTTTTTTCTCCGCCACCATTGCATCCTCGAGTAGCCATCCAGCAGAGCTCTTTAGAGTAGTAAATGGCCTTATAAAACCAAGCTTGAAGAAGCATGACCCTGGGGTCTATCTTATCTCTTATTCTATTTAACATCTATGTGAAGCTGCTGGGAGAGGTCATCAGGAGATTTGGAGTGAGGTGTCATCAGTGTGCAGATGATACCCAGCTCTATCTCTCTGTGCCATCTGAGTTAGGAGAGTCAGTTGAAGTGCTTGACAGGTGTCTGGAGGTGGTAATGGGCTGGATGAGGGTCAATAAATTGAAGCTGAATCCAGACAAGACAGAGGTGCTGTGTGTCACAGGGTCTTGGGTCTGTGTAGTTGGGAGACACCCTGTCCTTGATGGGGTTGCAATGACCTGGAAGGGACAGGTTTGGGGGTACTCCTGGACTCTGCGCTCATGCTTGAAGCTCAGGTGGAGGCCACGGCCAGGAGTGCCTACTCCCAACTACGGCTGGTGCATCAACTGAAGCCTTTTTTGGATAGAGATTACTTGGCCACAGTTATCCACGCCCTGGTAACCTCTAGACTGGACTACTGTAATGCGCCCTTGAAGATGGTTCAGAAGCTACTGCTCGTGCAAAATGCAGCCTCCAGAGTGCTGACCGGTTTTAAAAGGCTTGCATTGGCTGCCAATTCACTACTAAGCCCAATTCAAGGTGTTAACTTTGACTTATAAGTCCCTAAATGACTTGGGTCCCAAATATCTAAAGGAATGCCTTTTCCCGTATCGAACTGCCCATGCCTTGAGGCCTGGAGGTGAGGCCCTCCTAGTTGTCCCCATGCCTTCAGTAGTGAGGCAGGTGGGCACCTGAGAGAGGGCCCTCTCAGTTTTGGCCCCCAGGTAATGGAATAGTCTCCCCCTCGAGGTGTGTCACACCCCTTCTCTGTTTATATTCAGGGAGGCAGTGAAGATGCACCTCTTTCCCGTGGCCTTTGGCTGAGGTGATTATACTTCCCCCCCACTACAGACACCATTATTTTAACATGGAGTATATCATTAGAAATGCTGGGTTTTGAAAGTGTTTTAATGTATATTATTGCTTTTAATACACAGTCATTTGCCATTTGTTGTTTTAAGGTTGTTACCCTCCCTGGGACCTTGGGATATAGGGTGGGATAGAAATACAAATAATAAAGAAGATATAGTAGGCAAGGATTGGGAAGTTGTCTGTTTTGGAGCTGTTTTCCATTAGAAGATCTTCCTGCCATGATCAGCTTAAAAGAAGGAGCAGCGATGGGCATGAAGCCAATTTCCCACATTCGATGCAACTGTGGCCAAATTCCCCCCTCCAAATGTGAGGGCCTTAGTCTTTGTGCATGAATATTTGAATGAATATTCCTGAATGAAATGCAATGAATCCCCCACTCCTTCATTCCCAAACTCACTCCCCCCACTCACCAGCTGCCACTCAGAACCTGCCTGAAATAGCATCTCCAGTTCTGTGTGCACAGCTCTCCTTAGATCTGCACGTTAATGTATCTTTATAGGGCCATGCCCCCCACTGGTCCGCAGTAGGTAGAGCAGGCTCCTCGGTAGGGGGGCCTCAATCAGAATCATTGGTAGACCTGTTTAATGCCTCCCAAGTTCAGGACATTCGTATATTGACGTTCATATTCATATGATTGCTTTGGAACATTCGTGAACCGGGGGTTCAGAGCAGTATCCACACTTTCAGAGCGGATATGTTATAGGATACGTATCTGATATGTACGCGCTCCTATCGGATAATTGAATTCATACAAATACATTAGTATCGAATAGAATCCTACCACATTAGAAGGGGATCTATTCAAATGAATACAAATTTTCTTACATTCTATTTGATACGGATTGAATGCAGAAAACCCATTTGTGAACATCCCTATTCACGGCCTCTCCCCCATCTCTTCAGAATGACAATAATTTATTTAAGAAAGAATTGTCAAATGTCTGTTGCCTTCCCCCCCCCCCCTGTTAATGTTAACAATCTACTCCCCTTCTCCACCTTGCCTATTAAGGAATATATTCCGTTGAAGCCAATCAATTTGAACAGTTAAGATTTGGGGTTTGTACTTCAGTGAGTGCTCTTGGAGTATTGTGACAATATTGGACAAGGGCTGTTGCCAGTTGTCTGTTATCCTGTGACTAATCCCAGCTTGGCCAGGTGTATGGCCTGCAGGCAAGGTGTGAGGGGGCTGCCGAATGCCAGATTTCTTTGTTCCATATTATCTTGTTAGTTAAGCTGACATGAAAGTTGCTTGTGTGTGCGTGTATGCGTGTGCAAGCACATGTGTGGGCATGTACACCAAAGGCAAAGCTTAATCAAATTACATTTCAGTAAATCTTCCTATAGGGCCTTTCTTGTATGTGTGTGGGGGAATCTTTATAGGGCCTGGCTGGCTTTTCTTCTTAAATTTGCGCCTTAGTTCCCAGTAGTGCCTTGGTTTAAATCTTTACAAGCACTGTTGTCTAGCAAAAGAGCTGCCCTGATTCGGAGTTATTACTAAATTCATTGCGACAGGGCTTCGAGAAGGATGCCTTGCAAAACTGTCCAGGGAAGGCAGACATGCACCTATCATATTTTCTACAGCCATAATAACACATTCTGAAGATATTGGTACTAGGGATATGCACGAATTGAATGTCAGAAAATCTATATTTGTTGGAATAGATCCCCTTCAAATGTGGTAGGAGTCTGTTTGATACGAATGTATTTGTACAAATTCATATAATACGAATGGATACATATCAGGTACGTATCTGTTCATATCGAATAGATGTCTGTTCATATTGGATAAGTAACTGTTCGTATACAAATCCGACGCATATCCCCAGTTTAACAAATGTCAAAACTATTCATACCACTGTTATTGCATGAATTTTGTAACATTCAATTCATGTACAAATGTCCAAATTTGTATGAATAACAAATGTTAGGAATGCTGGGGGAATGCATGAATGCAGTTTTCAGTGTTCAATTTGTTATTCAAATTCATGCAAATGTGCAATTTTGAATGTCCGGACATTCAATTGGATACAAATGCATCCATATGCATTTGTTTGAATATTCAATGCATATGGGTGGGTATCCAATGATATGCATCGATAAGCATCCCATGCATATCTGTACACATCCGTTTGCATCTGTAGACATCCTGTTTTCATCCTGTACGTATCCATATGGATGCGTACAGATGCGTGGGGGCTGCATACGTATCCAAACAGGCATATGAATGTCTGAACTATTTGTTCGAATGTCCAAAACATTCATATTCATACGAATACTAAAGTACGAATGTCTGGACATTCATTTCATATACAAATGTCCGAATTCATAACATTCGAGTTGTGTATAAATGTCTGAATTCATACCAGTTCCTCTGAATATTGAATGTTATGAATATTTGTGCACATCCCAGTAGTTAAACATTAGGTATAGCGATGACAGTTACATGTGAACTTCCTTATCAGAGAAATAGCCGTGTTAGTCTAATACAAAAAGTCCAGCAAGGTAGTTAGTAGCACTTGGAGACTAACAGGAGAAGGGTTGGTGGCATCAGCTTTTGTAGGCACATCTACTTCTTCAGACGCTAGCCGCCGCCACCCCATAGGTGTGCCCCCCTGGAGCCCACCCCCCTAGACCCCATTACCCAATCATGGTGGAAACACGCTCCATATAACCCAGATTGATGCCTGAAGATCCAATTGTAAAGGGGTCTACAGGACATCCTATATAGGTTGTAATGCCCGCAGGGATGCCCTAACCCCAAAAGTAAGTGTTAAATGAAAAAATACAAAATGTGGTCAAAATGGGTTGTCTATATATCCAGAAGTGTCATCAAAGGGGATTATCTAGAAATGGTAAGTTGGTAAAGGGAGGGGCTATTCCAGCTCTCCAGGAGAGAGGGTGGGATAGAATCCTGGCAAAGCATCAACCAATCAGGTTGCAGCTCACCGGCTAGGCAAGTATTTAAGGGAGCCTGAGGGAATGGTTAGTGTTCTCTGCCTGGGGTTAACTGACCAGAGGGTGGTTAACAGGAGGGAAACGGGCTCTAAGCTGTCCTGAGGGAAGCTGGGGAATAGAGTCCTGAGTCATTAGTGAATATATGGTGTTTAGAAAGTAAAAGAATTGAAATGGTTACACGTTACTTATGCTGCTGGCATTAATCTGAATAGGATTGGAGTCCTTGGGCTGAGTGAGGAAGCTGGGGACAGTTCAGTCAGAAGAGTGAATTGACCTGTGATTGACATAGTGAACTTACCTGTTTATTATTAAGAAAGCTGTAGCCAATAAACTTATTTATTGTTTGTTAAACATGGAACAGTCTGGCTTTCTCTCATATAAAGTATTTTAAAGGCAAGCCTGCTTAAGGAAAGGGAAACTGTATCTTTAAGACACAGACTGTGAGCCAGTCTGTGGGGGAAGGGGCTGTCTGCTGCAGCACCAAGAAGGAGGCAACATTATTATCAAACTTAATAGCAGGGAAAGGGAAATGAGAGGTGTGTCTCTTGGAAGGGAATAATCTAAAAAGTAAAACCAACACTACCACAATACCAAAGTCAAGATATATATAAAATCACTACCCAACCGAGAGGCGGCCTTTACGTAGGTCTTGAAGGACCCATTCAATCCAGAATTCCCTAGAACTTGTGGGAACAAATGTGGCTCTAATGGGGTCTGCAGTGGAAATGGGGTCCTCCAGCTCTGAGCCTCATGGGTCCTTAATGGGTCCCTGATGGGTCCTTAATGGGTACTTAGTGCTAGTGAAACCCCCCCTTGTCTCCTTGTGCTGCCTCTGCTTGCCTTTGCAGGTTTTACCACTTCAATTTGTTGAGCCTTCTGCCTCTTCCACTCTCAGAGCCTCTTGAACTGCCTTGAGTCCAGAGGCCTCATTGCACTTGGGCTGGTAGTGCAGGATGAGAAGTCAACAGGGCTGCCACACAAGCACACTGGCAGACTTGCTGCACTCCTGATGTGACTGCAACTGCGCAAAGCAGCATCGTCATCATGGCAGCAGCACTGATGCACACACAGTTGCGCAGAGCACCACAGCCAAGATGGCGGCACCCTAAAGAGGACAGGGCCTGCAATTGAATCAGGTAAGTATTCAGTCGTGGGAGGGGGGCAGCCAAATTGACTAGTGCTCCAAGTGCGAGTGCTAGTCAACACACTAGTTCATCACACTCCTTTCGCGTCCAGTGGATGGGAAGTGCGAATTCAGCCCTGTACTTCTGACAGCACGGCCCCATCTGTCTGCTCAGACTACTGCACGCCTCTTATCAGCTTCCAACTCACTGTGGTTGTTGTGACTCATGATCCCCCTGCACCTCCGCTATATGTCTCAACGTCTCTTCACATAAATATATATTTAGCTTAATCCTATTTAATTCTGTTTAGTTTGGGACTTAGGGTCTTTCCTTCATTTTGCAGTACTAAACATTACAAATCTCCTCAGGACATAGTCACTGTGAACTGTTTGTGTCTCATCATACCTTGCCTGGGTACATCAGTATCTAGCAATGGGCATGAACTGAACCAACACTCCTTTCTTCAGTTTGAAGCTGAGCTTTTTTCTTCAAACAGGCAAGATGCTCAATTCAAACACATATCTTTCAAATACTTTTGAACACCTTTGACCTCAGATTGAACAGTGTGTACTTCTGAATCTCCCTTTGTTCAGATCAAATACAAACTTTGTTTTCAAACAGATAGAGTGTGCCTTCAAACTCAAACTTTTTGAGCACGCTCTTTGACTCTAACCTGGACCATTTTGACACATTTTTACTAGTACATAATTATAGAATTTATTTTCTTTATCTATTAGAGACTGCAAAACAACATTTAGAATATCCACACACCCTGTTAAAAGAGGGGAAAGTGTATGGATGTACTAATACACCTTTATGCAGCCCTCACCTGGATTCACAGCTAGATTTTCACTCCTTGGCCTTCTCTGAGCCATGCACTATGATGGCTTCCCTGTTACAGATCTTCCAAAAAAGCTAAATAACTCTAAAGCAAAGCATTATTTGCCCTTTACAGGCATGAAAACACATGTTATCATGTAAAATAACTCTCCCCCACGCCCGGAGAAGATGGAGGGATGCTGAAAATCTGCAGGTGAACCTAGGTAACAGCTCTGACTGTGCTCTCAGGGGTCTCACTTGTGAGAGTATGCAGCTGTTCTGAATTAGCCTTCTGTACACCTCCAATATCTATAGCTACAGCTATATATGTAGTTACAGATATGGCTATATAATTTAACACCTATGTGTTGTGGAAGCATCTGGATACCACAACATTGGCAGCTGTTTTTCAATTCACCATCTGTATTAAACAACAGTCCCATCCTACTCCAAAATTAGTTTGACCGCATGACCCCTTAAGATTTATTAAGTTACCTTTTCGGCTTTTCATTTGCTGCTATAAGTTGAATAATTATGTTCCTTAAGATGACAGGTAAGATGCCATTTCTCTCAGAATATCTCACAGTCTACGAAAAACGTCTTCATGTTCTTCCATCTGTTCTTCCTTTGTGTTCTTCCATCTGTTCTTCCAGCTAACCATAGTGTACAAGCACTGTGCAGGTTTCATTGTGCTTCAGTTCAAGGCTCTTCAACAACTCACGATGACTTTGACAGGAAGGCAATACCCAAGAGATGCTGCTCCTTGAGGCAGACCAACAAAGATGCCCTTCCTAGCCAAGGTGCAAATGCACTAGACCAATCTAGAGGCACCCTAGGCACGTACAGCTAACAAGCACCTTTTCTTCACCCTGAACAAAAAGATGCAACAATGACAAGTTAAATGGCTGGAAATATCTGACCTTTTATGGCATCCAAAAGTGACCTCTGCATTCTCCTTAGTGGCAAGCAAAGCCCTGGCTGACCCACAATTACTCAACCAAACCAAAGGCAAACAGTCAGGTAATGCAGCAAATGATCTAATGCCTTCCCTAAGCAAAATCCTGCTGGAAAATAAACTCCCACCTTGGATGCCCAGAATACTGGAATTTTTGTTGTGTGAAAGAGCCTCAGTCTCAGGGTGTGTTCACAGGTGGTAAAAAGAGATTCTAAGGCCACATCACCATGCACTCCATTTAGTGAGGATTGGACTATTTTTAGTCCAGATGCAGGGCTAAATTTGAATTGAGCCATCCCCATGTGTTTGCTGATAACATGGGCTCAATTTGAATACGGGTGTCCCCATGCAAACTGTGCTAACCCCCTGCATGGGGGAACAGCATCTATTTCTCTCCGCCCTCTCTCTCCTGATAGGAAGCCAGGCTGATGTCACCTTGTGCCACCTGCTGTAGTGATGGCAGGGATAATAATATAATAATAAAAATAATTTTTAAAAGCCAGATTGTTCTGCAAAGCTGCTATGGGGTTTGGCGGCAGTTTACGGGAGGTGCGCACCTCCACTCCACCGGGTACAGCAGTTTAGCACTCATGCACAATTTAGATTATCATGCCTGGCTTGGTGATCGGGGTGGGGTGGGGTGAATAATGGTCACAGAAAGAGACTCGTAGCAAGAACAGTTTTCTAGAGGACTAAATTTAGCGTGTATTTGGGCAATTCGGTCTGCATGTAGTCCGGTTTGGTGCCTTTGCATGGGGACACCCCTTGCCCAATTTGGATCCAATTTGGACTTTATAGTACATGGGGACGCAACCTAAAGTGCTTTAGAGATGGTTGCATGTGGCACTCATGTTCTCATCCCATCTCTAATATACCTGTTATAGCCTAAAATATTCATGAGAAGAAAGGGAATAGACTGATGTGCAAATGAAACCACACCAGAGCCTTTTTTATTTTATTTTATTTTGTTTTGTTTGTTAATGCAGCCGCAGTGGCACAGAAAGCCATTGTTAGATCCAGGAGATCCAGGTTCAATCCCCACAATGACCAGAAGCGCAGTGCTGTCACCGCTCATTACCTTTTCTCAGAAGCTTATAAGTTCCTTCCTGTCTTGGTCTCCCAGTTTTGCTCCAAGTTTTAGCATGCTGTTTGTTCATTCTCTTTGCAGACATAATCAGCAAACACAGTACAGCCCTTTTATTCAGTTGGTAATAATATGAATCGCTCCCCTTTGTTAAATCTTACATTTTCTTCAGAGGTTTCGATCACTCTATTTATTTCTCATGTGTCGCCGATAAGGACTACTTTAAGCTCTTTAGATATTTGATTCTTCTGACTTCAAAGAACTTCTCCTGTACCTAGAGGATTTCTGTTTGGTGAACTTAGAAAAGTGCCTGTGAATTTTCTGTTTGCATGGACTTCTCAAATTTCAAAAACCAGAAATCTTTATATAGTTTTTCAAGCATGTAATTTGCTGACATTCCAAACATCCAAACTGTCTTGACCTGGTCCTTAGCTGCTTTTTAAGAATCCTCCCACTGTAACTTTATGGAGCTAGTTGATTTACAGCATCTGGAAGCAAACAAGAGATAAATCAGGTTTTTTGCTCTTCAGAGTGAAAAATCAATTACTGTTTTGGAGGAGTTACATGGGCAGCATGATTCTCTAAATCTTGCTCGAGAATGTGTATGCCTGCACACATGGGTGGAAAGCCCTTAAGAAGTTTGTTCCTGACATTTTATGGAATCTGAACACTAGGGAATTCAAAGCCAGTGTGGCTGGTGGTATTGTCAGGGTCGTAGTTAGACAATTGCAAAATAGATATGCAGGATGATTAACTTGTCACCGTTGACCATCCAACTTGACTAGTATTACTGATAGGAAAAGAGCCTGTTCTTAGGGACTTTTTGCATTTGGTGAAAAGGAACACCCCAGGTATGCTCCCAGAAGGAACATATTGTACAGAGATACTTCTATACTAAGGGGGTTTCCGTACAGGCCCTCAAGACCCCATTAAGCACCCGATAAGTACCCATATGGCACACATCCACAAGGTACCTTCCGCACAGCAGGACAGAATAGGGCCCCTTCAAGGACGACGCTTCTATACAGGCTCACATTTCTAATGAGGTCTAGAGGCCACCCAATCCGGTTTTCAGGAAGGCCTGAAAAATTAGGTTTTCAAACCGTTCCTGCTTGCAAATTCTGGATCAAAGGAGGATGCCTCCGCCCAGGGACAGGATAGGGAACGGATGTGGGCAGGACGGGAAGTCGCCATGTTGAGAGAGGCATCAGTAGCACCACATTCCAGCTATGTAGTCCATCCCGCAGTTGCTTCACATCTGATTTTTCTGGATATCGGTGCTGTGGCATCCACACAGCAGCCACACAATGCATTCCTCAGTAACCGCTCTCCCAATGCATGTGCAGATGTGTTAGGCCTTATTTGAATCCATCCCTATTTCAGACAGATTTTCCCAGGGACAGATTTCAAGCAGTAAGTGTGGAAACACCCTAAAAGTGTCTTCACCTGTGGCCAGATTGCTCAGGGGCAATGATAGGTGGGGACCACATTTTTGTACTCCAGAACCTACCTAGGTACTGGCTAGGAAGTTCCTGCACACTTCTATCATGGAAGAGTTGAAATGGGGCACATGACCAGATGGCACGGGAATGGTCGGCACCATTGCCACAGCAATCTGATCACCTCTTTGGTGAAGCACCAGCTAAGTTTGGAATGCTTTGGGCATCACAAAATGCAGATGCCCAACCATTCCAGCAGGTACCTGACCATTGCACCTCATTAAGGTACAAATTGGCACTTAGAAATAAGAGACCATTGGTACAAGTGGCAGAGCACATCTATCTGTTATTGCACAGAACATTACTTAGTTCTCAGTCTCACAGATATAACTTAAAGGAAGTTTCACTGAGTCCCACCTGTATGTGTCTCTAATAAGTTCACTTAGAACTGCAAAACACAGTAACGGTTGAATAGCAGAAACAGAAAATAAACATTTTGCTTGAAGTTCAATATCAGAGAAATAGCTGTGTTAGTCTAATTCGAAAAGTCAAGAAAGGTAGTTAGTAGCACTTGGAGACTAACGGGAGAAGGGTTGGTGGCATGAGCTTTTGTAGACACGTCTACTTCTTCAGATGCCAGGGGGCCCAATGGGTACGTCTGCTTCTTCAGGTGTTGGGGGCCCAATCGGCACGTCTCCTTATTCAGATGCTAGGGGGCCCAATGGGCACATCTACTTGGGCCCCCTAGCATCTGAAGAATTAGATGTGTCTACGAAAGCCCATGCCACCAACCCTTCTCTTGTTAGTCTCCAAGTGCTACTAACTACCTTGCTGGACATTTTTACATAGTTTCACAATCTCCAGGTGATTATAGTTTCTCACCTTAGACTACTGTTATTTATCCACACAGTTGACAGCAAAGCTGAAGGGCAGAATGAGGATGCCTGTTATGTGAGGGCAAGAGCATCCAACTGACAGGAAAAAGACTGAGACCAAACCAGGGGGCACTAAAGAGAATTTTTTTAAAAAATAATAATAAAGGAAAATCAAAGAGCTGTGAACATAAAAGGAACTGTCATATGTTTCTTGTAAGAAACACTGCTATGATGTCAGCTGTCGGAGACTAAATTCCTCTCCCTCAGCCATTGCCTGACATGAAGATATTGTGCTCCAGACAGTCTACAGTCAAAGTTAGGTGGGCACTTTCTCATTGGAGGAACATAAACAGCTGCATTGGCTTTTGACAAGTACTTCATTAACTATAGGAGCTGACCTGGGATTTTTTTTTTTTTTTGAATGTGCATCTTAAGATTGTTGTGGGGTGTGGAGATGATGGGAGACCAGTTTCAAGAAGGGGAAAAAAACTAGCACAATCACATTAGGTCACTGGTTCTCAACCTTCCTAATGCTGCGACCCTTTAGTACAGTCCCTCATGTTGTGGTGACCCCCAACCTAACCCTAACTCCCAACCGTAAAATTATTTTCATTGCTACTCATTAACTGTAATTTTGCTACTGTTATGAATCGTAATGTACATATCTGAAATGCAGGATGTATTTTCATTGTTACAAATGGAACATAATTAAAGCATAGTATTCATATCAACCACAGCTGAATATAAAAGTGTCGTTTCACCTCCAATACTGCTGCTTTCTACACAGTCGCTGCTCTCTACTGTATTTGTATGGGGTGCATGTGATGGGGTTGGTGCAATGATGTCATCACGTATGTGGGCGTACCTGCATGTGGGTGGACCTGCCTGGAGACGGACAGAGGAGCAGTGTCTCGGTTCCTATGTGTTTTCCAATGGTCTTAGACGAACCCTGGGAAAGAGCGGATCAACCCTAAAGGGGTTGCGACCCACAGGTTGAGAGCCACTGGACTAGGTGTTCCTGAACACTGTGCCCAGGCACCTCCCTCCCCTGCAACTTCTTAGGAACAACAGGAAGAGGAGAGGAAAGATGGTGTACATGAGCATATGTGTGCCTTTTTAAAAAATAGCACTGTCTTTACATTCTTTTCACTGTTTAATATTGTTTTAAACCTTGTGTCTGTATGCATGTGCGTATGTGTGGCTGTGCATGCGTGTGCATGTGTGTGGGTGTCCGTGAGGGTGGTTGTTTAACACTAGCTCTCTGGTGGTGAGGGTGTGGTTGTTGTGGGAGGTTGTCCTTGTGTTGTGGGAGGGAAAGGGAGACCCGGCGCAAGGAAGCCTCCAGCAAGCGAGTGCTCTCCTGCAAAATGTCCCAAGATAGCTCAAAATAATTGTTGCTTCAATCCTGATAACACTGTGGAAAAGAACACGCCAGAAAATCAAGATGACACAGTTGCCTCTTTGCAAAATGGGCACAAAGACTCCAAAGAGACTGTTTTTCTCAGCATCTCATACACTTGAGCCAAAAAGGGCGTGGGGCTGAGTCACCTATTTAAGTTCCACTCTCGCTGGCCTCAGTGTTGCAAGCAATGACTGCTTTATATGTTTTGGGGTTTTTTTAATTACTATTGTTGTTATTATATGATGTATTATTTATTATATCGTACAATGTATTTTTGACTTATGTATTTATTTGACTAACTATATTTATTTGCCTTTTTTTTATTATTGTATCCATATCATATCTTTGTTTTTTCCATTTGTTGTAAACCGCCTTGGGCAGAAATTTATTTTTGGAAAGTCGGTATATAAATAAAAATGGAAATGGAAAAATGGAAATGGAAAATGATTGGATGCAGGAAGAAAATGTAAGGAAGGCAGAGACGTACATTGACTATGTAACACCTAAGAAAGCTGCAGAATGTTGCCCTGTTTGGGACAAGTGCATGTTGTTGTTTTAGCTGGATATTTATTAAACAAAAATTCTATTCAACAGCCAATGTATGTAACTATTTTATAGAATAATAAATACCAAATTCAAAATATGATACCACAGACCCTTAGATAATCCAGGAAGGGGAAGAGATTAGAGATACATGGAGCCATTATTGGCATATTCAGAATTCACACACTGTTATGGAGTCCTTGCCTGCTTTTAGGGAAGTGTGAGAAGCTGTTGTCCATTCCAGAAAGTTTGGAAGGACAGCAGGATGAATCAGTTCTGACAGAGCTTACTAATGGCACCAGAGTTTGAAATTTAGGGATTTGGAAATACTTTCCCAGGATCTAGCTGGTCATTAATCTGCTCCACCATAAACACTCCATTCTGTCCACTGCTTCAGTGGTTTTCACTGGGATTTGTGATACTACATAATATTAGAGGTGGATCAAGTTGTTCAGAAATCACTCTGGTGAGGATAAAGGGGGGGATCTGTGGTTGGAAGCTTCACTTTGTTCTCCCTTTTTGGTCAGTTGGTAAAACCAAAGTGAGGTGCATTATTCCAATCCATGGGGTTAATTATGTGCTGCCCCCTATTGGAGCAGACTTTGGTAACGTTTTCTCACCGGGACCTATTCCAATGCCATGTCCCATGGTGTTCAACAGAACTACTACTACCACCAAATATAACACAGAAATATCTATCTATCTATCTATCTATCTATCTATCTATCTATCTATCTATCTATCTATCTATCTATCTATCTATCTATCTATCTATTACATTTCTATCCTGCCCCATACCAGAAGGTCTCTGGGCAGGCAACAACCATTAAAACAACAGAGTAAAAACAGAAAGTACATTAAAAGCTCTTTAAAAATTCAACAAATCTATAACAGTACTACCAGAAGACAACAGTTTTCCCTCTATATTAGCTTGCCATGTCATAAGTCTTCAGACATATGTGGAGTACAGAGGTCTCCATGAAAATATAAGCTTGCATCAAAACCTTAGAATAAAAATAAATAAGGCAAATAAAATAAATAAAATAAAAGCTCATCAGTCTCTGTTATTTTAAAAATTCTGGTTTATAAATGTTATTATTCCACCTTTCTGTCAAATATTTAGGGATCCATACGGAATCATTTCCCATTGTATGGAATGTTGGTATTACATGGGATTTTTATTTTCTGGTTTTATGAATGTATAAAATATGAATGCATGAATTTTCATGTGCTTAGGCACACACGGATTCACCCAGACTATGAAACTATGCAAAATGTACACATTTGGTTTTTATTTATTTGTTTTTATATTTTTGTGAATAGATGAAAATGCATTTGTTCACATTTCACAGACAATACAAGCCTTCCACTCTGGGAATCTGTGAAAATATTGTGAACTTGGGGGAGGGGGGGGGGAAAGAAATTTTTGTTTTTTGTTTTCATTCCAATTTAGATTTTCATTTGTGCCAAACTGTCCCTCCTCCATCCCAAAATCAAAGAAACCCTCCCCCCAATGGAAGCTACTCAGAAATCAGACCTTGTGCAATGAAAAGGATCAGTGACTTCTCCAGTTCTGTTATCTGACAG
Source organism: Aspidoscelis tigris stejnegeri (assembly GCA_023333525.1). NCBI lineage: Eukaryota > Metazoa > Chordata > Lepidosauria > Squamata > Teiidae > Aspidoscelis > Aspidoscelis tigris. The sequence goes on along the minus strand of JALMGA010000019.1, from coordinate 3,639,723 downwards.
GAAGATTTTAAAGTTATGAAGTTCCATGAGAATTAGGGATGTGCACGAATGCATTTTTTGCATTCGAATCGGATTCAAATCAAATATTTGAATATTCGATTCAAATTGAAATTAGAAAATCTGTATTTCGAAAATCCGATTCTAATCTGGATTATCCAGATCCATATTTTCGAATATCCAATTCTATTCGAATGATGCAAATGTCAGGAACATTCATATCCAATTTTGGAATCTGTTTGCATCCTGTTTTTATCACATTTGCATCCTGTTTGCATCCCATATTATAAGCACAAATAGACCCAATATTTGGATGCAATAAACAACGTTGAATTCAGTCAAATTATCTGAAAATCTGTATCGGATTTTTGAAAATCTGGATTCGAACTGGATTTTTAAAATTTGGATTTTCAAAAATCCGATTCGAATTTGAATGTCAATGTTCATCGAATTAGATTTTTGAATTTTCGAATATCTGTGCACATCCCTATTGAGAAGTGAAAGATCATCCTCTTTCTTCCTTTCTGTTGTGAGTATTTTTCTCCTGTCATGTTTTAGGGCAAAGGCGGAAGCAGAGATGCTCTGTGCTGGAGATGCTGCTGCTTCTCCCCTACTAGGCAAGCAATTTCTCCATTCCTGATGTTACCTAAATCCAAAGGTTGCCTGCTGCCTGTCTTCTGTGCTGTCCCTCTCATCAGGATGGGTGCTTATCAAAGTGCCTTCTGAACAGGCAAACTGATTTCTCTATTAAATTATAGACTTTATCCCTAGCATTTTTCTTCTCTCTTGTCATACATGACTCAATTGTTTACAGGATTTCTTTGGTTCATATTTCATTCTCCACCCTCCAAAATAGTGTGCAGGCTTTTGACTTGCCCAGAACTTCAAGGAGAGGGAGGGGCAGGAATAGTTTAACTTAGGACCTTACCACACTGACCCTTATTCCATTTTCAGAAGGGGCGACTGCTGTCCACATGCAGTTCCTGGCAGAGCCTGAGCTATACCAGAATGGCATATGGACAGCAGGCCCCTTAACCCCTTCCAGGAAAGAAATAAGGCCCAATGCAGAAAAGGCCTTATTGTAACCTCATGCCATATGCCTTGATTTGCTTACGGAGTTATGACTTTGTAAAAAAAAAAAAAACAAGTAAAGGGAGAGGGAGAATGCAAAAAATAAATTATCTAAGGATCATGTGACTACAAAGAAAAGTTTGGGACCAAGAGCCAGTGAGATAGAGAGTAAGAGCCATTTGGAGGGCCATTATACGAGTGATTCCAGCATGGCCATTACTCCTAACACTTGGATTCTACTTTTTACAACAGGGTTTCAAGGGCATAGTCTTCAGGAAGCTACCTGGGTTCACCTGTGCAGATCATTTAACCTTCCTATGCCTCAGGTCACTACCTGCAAATTGCAACGACAGCACTTTTCCACCACATGGGGTTGATGAAAAGATAACTACCGTAAGGACTGTGGGGCACACAGGTGCTATGGTAATAGAGGGCATCCAAGGACCACGAATAGGTATTTTATTAGCAGCTGTTTGGTTATTTATGTGATTAACTGCTCATATGACCTATGGCAGAACTGCCTAAAGCATGAGATGGAGTCATGGATACAGTCAGTGAGATGGATATTTTACAGAGACATTATGAGTTTGCTTAGAAATCCTGAACCAAACTGAAGCAGTAGCAATAATTCTGAGTTTACAGACATCCAGGAATTATGAGCACACTGCACTTTTGGAAAATATATTACATACGGGATAGCTGATGTCCCAAGGGCAGGCGTTCTGTTTCTTTCCTGACCCATAATTCAAGAGTATGGCATGCAGCATTCGCCCTTTACAGAACATCTTCATTCTTCGCAGGTGAGATAGATGATCACAGAGAGAATATAGAAAATCCAACTCTCTCAGCAGTGATTGGGGTGAGATTATTTTAACCTTTTTCACTTTATGTGGCCAGTTATCACAGGCGGATGAGTAAGGCAGAAAAGGGAAGAAGACACAGGGAGGTGTGTCTAATTGCAAACTGCATTGCATATGGCCTCCAATCTGATTATCGGAGCGGCGTTGTGAATTACACCTAAGAAACAGAAAGGAGGATGGCTCTAATGCATAATACACAATTCTGTCTGTAACACAGAAAACATAAAAAAGCAAGCACCATTCAGCTTGTGTAGCAGTTCATTTAAAAAATGAGGCTAATGGCCATAGTGACATAACATACTCCTGGCAACAGCATCTCATATTTATGAGCCCAGCCCTTTTTCTAAGTTTTAAGCATGAGCAATTTTTCCAGCCATACCATTCCTGCAGTTTATACCCCTATTAACTTCACCATTAGTTCAGACAATGGCCTAATTACTGGAGAAGATTTCTACCAAAAGAAATTGAGTGGCACGCAATTGTTATGTTGCTTAAATGAAATCCTGCATTCAGCAGGGGGTTGAACCTGATGACCCTAAAGGTCCCTTCCAACTCTATGATTCTATGGTCCTATGAAATCACACTTGAAAACCTGTTATAGTTTTTATAAATATAAAAATTATTGACAAAGACACACACAGTTCCAGCAAACGTTCTTGAGTTGTATATGAGCTCTACTCGGGGTGTGTTTGAAGAATGCTTTACCCACCAAGCAAACAGCAGACCATTAGCCATTAGTGATAAGTTCCAGCCCACCAAAGATGTCAATAAAATTAGCTAAAGATAACTGGTTTCAACTGACCTTTTTTAAATGCAGAACTGTAAATTAAATCCAACTCTGGACACAGTTCTACATTCCTTGGAGAGAAGAATGCATTTAATAATGCATTTAAATATAAAGAAGGAGGGTATGGAATTCCTCACCTGCCATAAGTGTGAAGATGCCAGTACATAGATGAGTCATTCTCTGTCTGTGCAAGCTGCCTTCTTAGGAATGAAAGATCAGAGGCCTTTTCGCACTACAGCTGAATGGCTGTAGTGCAGGAAGGCTAGGACACGAGGGGACGGATTCCCCATTCACACCTGGGCAGGTAAGGACACATCCCCATGCATCCTTTACCTGCCTGGGTGCCAATGAGGCATCTGTCCCCATGTGTCCTAGCCCGAAAAGGTGGACACATGGGCCAGAGTCTGTGCCCCCCACTGCTGCCATTGGGTCGCGATTGACCCAGTGCCAGGTAGCTGGGGTCAGGCTGGGGTTCAGCCTCCGCGGGGTGCAGTTGCCTCGATTGAGGTGGCTGTACCCAGGGGGGCGGGGCGGCAGAGTCGCACGCCTCCCCCCAGATGCACGTGTGTGGCTTACCTGGTCACCACCAGAGACCAAACTGGCACACCCCATAGGCGGGGCTTGCTAGTTCAATGTGCAGCGTTGTGCACCTGCGCAGAATGCCTGGTTCAATTCCCCACTTTCTGCTCACCTCACCTAAATATAGGCTGCATCCACACTTATTTTAAAAAGGAGTTCAAAAGCAACTAAGATGCTAATGTTCTCATCCCATCTTTATTCCACATTAAAACCAGAGAATGAATTTTGCAAATGTATTTCCTGGTTTTTAATGTGGTGTGTGTTGACATAATGTGGATGCTACTCCCTCTAAGCTTTCTCTTTCTTTTCCTTTTTTTTATTGCTCATGTTTGCAACCGAAGTTTCCTTTCTAACACACCTGAAGTCTATTTCACACCCATGTATGGCATCAGCCTGGGGGAAGCAGCACTTACACTTTTTATCCCCACACAGAAAACAGTGCTGTTGTTCCATTCAGAGCTGTTCTGACTACTTTTCTATTGTTTTAAAAGAAATTATAGAAATCTAAATTTAAGAATGTTTAAATTTAAAGGTTTTTTTCTCATTTTAATTTATGTTCTTAATGTTTGTTTGTAAGGCACTTAGAGAAGTTTGCATATGGACCACTATATAAAGGAAATCAAAACCAGTTCTTCTGTATAGCTAAGAAGGAGGGACAGATCAGGCGATGCTACAATCTCCATTTGGCAAATTATCTGAGATTGTTTTAAGGCGATGAGGGATAAAGAAGCTGCTGCACACAGTTGGATAACCCGATCTAGTGGTCAGATTTTCCAGTCACCCTGCCACTTTCTGATTGACCTGCAGAATATTCTCAGCAATCATCATCATCTTCATCCTCGTCCTCCTTATCATCTACTAAGAATGCAACAGGCTGCAGTCTTTACATTGAATGACTGTGAGCAATTCCCTTCACAAGCCTCCTGTGTCCTTCTCAATTGCCAAATGTGCCTAGGTGTGTTTTATCTGGGCCAGTGCAATAAGAAGAATGACTGGCAGAGGCACAGTGGTGGTAGAACTGCAATATAGCGCAGTCCCACCTCCACAGGGGCAATCCACAACTGTCATCGTTACTATTACAGATGTGGTCCAGAAAAAGTATCCCTCCTCACCGTGTTTTCTTTTTACAACAGTTGAAGCATCACCCACATACTACAGATGGAAAGTAAAGAAGCGACAACAGCATTTGGCTAAACTACCAATTTAGGGACGACTCACATTATTCATGTTCTTTATGTAGTTCAGCCTCAGAAGTTAGGAGAGGAAGGGACTTCATCCCTTAAATGCTAGCATTTGCAGAACTTCTGAACTCCCAATGGCTGAAACCTGTACATGTTAGCCTAGATGAAAGTCCCACAGAAGACCGTGGTGCTGCTTTCTGAGTAGGAACTTGCAGACTTGCGCTCTAAATGCTGATAGAACCTACCTCCTCATTTTTAGCACCAGCTTCTGGTGTTAGCTTATTGCACTGATGAACCATTTTGTCTGTCAGGATAGATTAGGTCAAATTAGTTCTCATTTCACTAACTGACAAAAATTGTCCTTGACAATATCAGTGGCCTCACATGCACTGGCAAGGGGCACATGTGCAAAGTCTGCAGGATGTTTTTTGCTGTGACAATAAATCAGGCAGAAGATGAAATCAAATAATCACATATGCATGATCTTGGCTTTCAGTACAGGCAGGACTATGTTAAGGATTGCACCTGGTACAATGGCGAGGTTCATTGCAAACAGTAAATGTATATGTGTGTTCAAAAATCATAATCTATGACTAGACAAAGAAGAAGATGCTGACCACCTAAGGGAACAAAGAAAGGTCTGGTCCACTTGATTAAGAGCCAAAATAGAAGTGACATGGGATTAAAATGTTGATCTTTCCTTACTTCATTGAGGAGGGATTTAATAGCACCATTTCCCCAATCTTCGAATAAGGCGTCTGCACTGAGCACAGAAATTCCATGTTATATTTCATTAGATCCCAAGTGAACCAGTAGGCAGATTACAGCACATGGTGGTTCCAGGATGCTAGAAACATTACGTAGTTTCTGAATGAGGAAAGCAAGCAACCACGGAAGCGTATACAAAAAGAAAGTTGCAATATTGTTTTGAGTATGTTCATCACAAAATGAGTGTTTCAGATTACTATTAATGTATTTTGCTCATAAATTTAAAGAAATCCTTTTTTAAAATTATACATTCAGGAATGTATCTGTCACGTTATTTGAGATTGTCCAGATTCTGTCTCCTCTCCTTAATTTTTAAAGAAATAGAAACGTGTGGTGCATTTTGAGTGTATGTAAAATTCTAGTGTTATTGTTTAATAAGTAATGTTAATAATTTTAACATTAATACTTATTATGTCAGAGAACCATTATATAATTGAGGCCATGGATCCTTCTTCCCTCCAGACTGGAATTGTTTTGAACCCACACCAGGCTGAAGCGAATGTTTAAATAGATAGATAGATAGATAGATAGATAGATAGATAGATAGATAGATAGATAGATAGATAGATAGATAGATAAGATCTGAAATCATTTGCTTTTGTTTTGCTTCCCAGCCAGAATGACTAGAGTATTTGATTAGGAATAAATGTAAATGGTACCAAGATTTGTGGCACTGTCTATCTGACGTTTTTCTTTTTGATCTGGCTGGTCAGACCAATCTAAGGAAAATCGCTTATATTTTAAAAGGGTCCAATAAGGAGCTAACAAAGATAGTAGTTAGGTATATTGAACCTGTTATCCGGAGGAGAGACAAAAATATGTCTATGTATGAGGCCCAGATTATGGCTGCCGATGTATTTACCTATGTGCTATATCAAGTCTTCATCTTTAATTATTAATTAATGGCTTTGTTTGTATAAAGGGATTTTAATATTTGTATGTTCTTTTATGCCAATAATGGTTTTGAATTTGGATTTGGATTATTTAGGCTTAGATTGATCAAGTGCAGTTGCTTTAACAGGAAAGAGGAAGTTAGTCATCTAGAAGAGCTTGGGTGGAGGGTCTGAGGAGATGGCATCAGAAGCTGTGTTACTGGGGCAACAGTAAAAGCAATGCCTCTTTGTGAATTCTGTTGATGAATTACCAACTGTAGACATATTGGGCCCTATCCACACAGGGTATTATTACCTGCTACGATATGGTCCATGAGCTCCTCTCCACATGATGGTACAGGATAGGGGAAGCCTTGACTCCTCCCCGGAGACTCTGTCTGCACAGGTTGGAGCATAAACCAGGCTAGGGTGCCCAATATGGCACCCTATACTGGTTTACCAGTAGTAATTAATATTGGCATGTCACTCACTTTGTCCTCTAGCAGTAGGCAATGTACTGAAGGCACACAGCCAACTCTTCTGGGAGACTGGAAGCAGGGCACTTTGGCCTTTGGAGGATTCAGAGGCTCTAGCATTGGTTCTGAAGCTTCCAGGACTGGTCTGGTTCCTCGTGAGCTGTCCCAATGTGGACTGCTGTTTCCCACAACAGCAGCAACCTATGCCAGCATGGAATGGATTGAAAGTCTTTGGACAGGGTGACTGACCCTGTCATACAGTATTTAATGTAAGCTTGAAAGCTGAGTTGGTCTACTTAGATGTTGGCACATGTGTCTTTGCCTTCACCTTGACAGATGGAGAAGAACTTTGTCCAACCCCCACAGGATATTTCAGTTCTTGATCAGAGGTAGAGATGTGCAAATCTGGTCCATTTTAGAACAGTTCAGATCAAACTGTTGGTTTTGATTCTATTCAGTTCAACCTGAACCATCTTCCTGGTTCAAAAGGAACAGACATGATCCAAGCAAACAGTTTGCCATGAACTGTTCTAAAATGGCCCTATCTGCTCCCTTCCCCCTTTTTTTTACAATTGCCACTACAGCAGTCACTGAAGCAGGTTTTACTTAGGAAACAATTAACTTTATTGGCCATTCACACTGTTTGGTTTACGGGTGATATTCAAAGTGGGGTAATTTTGATTAAGATGTATTTCAGGTGGGGTTGTTGTTTCCTTGCTTTGCCTCTACAGGCTATTATCTTTAGAGCCTTGGCAGCCAGAGGCGATTGCTGGTGATAGCCAACGACATGGCTTATAGACCACTGCTTGTGGTTGATGTTACAGATTCTGGTTATTTTTGTCTGTTCGTTTGCAGGTGGTTTGGGATGTGGAGAGGATCACATACTTAGCTGTGGCTAATTGATTGTGTCCTGGGGCAGAGAAGAGGAAATCAGCCACATACAAGCCCCCCAAATCAAATTGCCAAGTGGGATCAGGCTGCTTTGTCAGGCAAAAGGACATGTTGTGGCCTGAGCTATTGCCTACATTTCACTGGCTTTTACTACGGCTGTTGCCCAACAAGTTTGCTCACTCACTTCCAAGAGAATGATCCAATTCTAACTGGTCTCAGGCTGAATCATAGGATTAAGAAGGACCTTTTAGGCCCTAAGGAACTGGAGGTCTGAGTTGCAGGCACTATGGTCCAAAGTGCTGAAGGGAAAAATTTGGAAGGAAGCATTCTGTCTGCATTAGATAAACAGAGAACACATGAAGAGGCACCAAGAAAAGGCTGTTTATCAATAAGGATGGCTTTATTTCACACCAATGAATTTGCAGCTGCATAAGATGATTGGTATTCTCTTCAATTGAAGTCTAGATTTCTTTATAAAGGCTTTAGGTGTCTGTTTAATAAAATAGCTGTCTTTGAGACTTCCGTGGGTGATAATAGATGATAAAAAGGTGATTTTTATTTTTATTTACACAGGATTCATAGGCCACCCTAGCCCTATACAACTCACAGCAGTTAACAATAAGAATTAAAAACAGCATTAAAAACAAAAAATAAAATGGTCTAACTTCTAAAAGGTAAATTACATAAATAGGTTTTTACCAGCAGGTTTCTTGTATCTTTGTTGTGGGTCTGGGGACAATTTAGTATTCTTTCATTTTACCTTTCCTCAGTCACTTTTCATATGTGGTTCTTCTGCATTATTTTTATTTTATTCTCAACAGTCCTCCATGGGGATGTTCCTTTATGCCTATTCCAATACAACTCTATACTGAGAAAACTTTTTCAAGCCCACATATAATAGATGGCATCTAATCATGGGATTGTAAAACCAGACATAGCCTTAGAAATCTGCCATCATCACTTCAGCAGTATATTAAAATTCAAAATTGTAATGGAAGAGCCTACGTAACTCCATTTTGGCCTTAGAAGGTTAACATCAGAAGTAACAATCTTCTCAAGGGAAAAATGAGCTTGTAGAGCTAAGTCTTGAAGAAAGGCATACTTGGCTATGGAGCAGTACCATTCACAACCAGTTGCACCTGGGAGTTTCCTTCCAAAATTCATAATGCTAACTGGCTATATTGATGGGACATGCAACTATTCACGTTACCTGATGGGAGGTATTCACGTTACTCACCTTCTAAAAAGACCTATGTTTGTGGGTATTTTACTGGCTATTGTGTAACATGTGAGGTATTCATGATTTAGCATATAGTTATGCCTGTATTAGCATGCTATTTATCTGTCTCTTCTTGTGGTTCTGCACCCTGACCTCTCTGAATGTTATTCCAGTCTTTTGGCCTGATAAACTGTGTAAGTGACTTTGCCAATGCAATGGAACTGTTGTGGAACTATAAAGCTGAACCCCATGTTCTGCATGAAAAGATCTTTATTTGCTTGAATGATTTCTTTGCTATTTTATGCATTTGCTCAGTTTTTGCCTTTTTTATTTTTATAAACCAAATTATTATACAATCTTCCTCTGGTTCATTGTGCAGCTTGAAACCAGAAGGGGCATTTTGGTAAGGGGAAGCCTTGCTCGGCCCAGCCTACCATCGCAAGCATTCAGCTGTCTCTTGTGGGTGGGAAAGGAGCAGGTTTTCAGGCTTCCCATTCTAAATACTAACGGGGTATGTACAGAGTGATTCTTTGAGTGACACATGTGAATACCACGCATGAGAGCAGCTCTGCTGGATCAGGACTTTTCCTGCTGCCTTTCAAACTTCCAAAATGTTTGAAACTGTTGCAAATGTCATAATGAGCTGCATTTTACTTGACCCCCCCCCCCTTCCTAATAGAAGTCTTGTATGGCTTTAGGTGGGTGTGAATAAACTAGAAATGAAGGATTCCCATTCACTTCAAGGGCCGGCCACGCGGACCCCTGTGACCTTTGAACAATGGTATGCTCTCAGTCTAGCAGCCTGACCTATGCAACTGCACCTAATTATTACTAATTAAATAATTAATTATTCATTGTGGCAAGTACTATTAGCATAGGAGATGTGTCAGAGTATGAGTTATGCGTGGTTTATGAATCTTCAGAAAATAGATTCTTTAATAAATTAATAAAGGGGCTCTGGGGTTTCATTAAAAGGTGGCTGGAGGGGTTGCATGCCAGTTTCCAAGGAGACCACAGGTGGTTCACTCAGATTCCCCCCCCCCCAGTTAAAACTTGTTTGGGCCAGATGATATTTCCCCCCGCTTCTCACCCCCGTCCTCACTGTTCTTTCCTCAGGCACAACATTCAACATTTTAATGAAACCCCCGTTGTCCTCGTCTCTCTTTGATCCCCATGTGATCCTGAGCATCCATGTTGGCCAGTTGGAAGTTGACAGGATACGCTTGTTTTTCAATGGAGAGCAGCAGCATGAATAAACAACAGCCTTGATGAAAGCTCCCAGATAAAGCGAGTCTGAGATAAATAAAGGGCACTGGGAACAAAAAGGGACGAGGAGGAAAGGGGATGCACATAAATTCAGATGAATATACTAGGATGAGAGCAATGTTAATTACCCTCCTTTCAGACTTGTGGTATATTTGGTAGTGGTTATTACTTTCAAAAGGTTATTTCTCTCTTTCATTTGTCAGGGAAAAATATTTAGCATCCGTATTCATCCCCCCCCCCCCCCGTCATTGCCAATGTTTCACAGCATTTGTTTCACAGTAATAATGATGATGGTAATATTAATACCTTCCAGCACAGCTAACTAAATAGTGATATAAATAATAATATTAATGTTTTCAAGCATCCCTTCTGTTCCTTCTGGGCATATTATAAATTCTGTCTTTGCTTAAGCCATGGAGGCTTAACAAAACGGGTCTACAATGTCATTTAAAACTAAAACAAAATAAAATAAAAAATCGCACTGCTCCCCAAGCTACCTATTAAAACAGAGTTGTAACTGCAGCGGGTTCTATGACCTGGCTTTTCCATTCCTCACACCTCCTGAAAACAGAGGCTTGCTACCTCAAAAGTAGATTTCCAGAATGCCCTGAAGGAGGCAAAGGCATTAGCTGTTCCCCTAAAAGACAGTCTAGAAAAAATTCCCTCTATCAGTCACCAGAGGGGCAACTGTGGAAGGCTGTTCAGCCTTGTGGTACTTCCAAAATCATGAGGTTTTTGTTTTCTGTTAGGCTGTTCTAAATATTTATTAATGACTGTTTCGACGCTCACTATTACTGTGGCCCTGATCACACCTCTAGTTTAAGATGACTTCAGGTCATCTTCTGGTCACACCACTCACATTATTTTTATTCAATTTGTTTTCGAAGTTGGCCTACCCCCATTAGACTGTCTTAACTAGCAAGTTTGGTCTAGTGGTTAGGGAGCTGGACTTTTATCTGGGAGTGCTAGGTTCAATTCTGCCTACCCCCATGACCTTGGGCTAGTCACAGCTCTCTTCTGAGCTCTCACAGCCCCACCGGCTTCACAGGGTGTTCTGTTGTGGAGAGAAGAATAGAAAAGCTTTGTCAGCCGCTTTGAGTCCCCTTAAATGGGCGAGAAAAGCGGGGTAGAAAAGCCAGCTCTTCTTCTTCTTAACTTGCAATCCTTTCTTTAGGGGACTGGCAAGGTCTGAGGCTGTCCTGGCATCCCAGGTCATTTTCGCCTCCTCAAAGTGTGAGGGGGGGGGTGGGCTTCAGGAGGCTCAGCTGTGCTCTTTCCTTCTGCCAATGTGCATGTGCAGAGTTCATGAGGCACCTACCCTCCTATCCTCAGTTTATGTGTATGATTCCTCTTTCTTTCTAGTGTTTTTCTGCAAGTTTATTATTATTGTTTTTTAAACTGAAGCACACGGAGAAGAAAAGCACATAAAAAAGGAAGGGAGACGTGGAGGTCGGGGATCAGGCTTTAAAAAGAACGGCAAACACACACCCTTGCCTCCCTTGAGCGACACAATGGCATCCAATAAGAAAGGATATAGATTTGACACAACAAAAGGAGTGGAGAGCCAAGAGTTGTGTGAAGGAGGCTCAGCTCGATCGCACAGAAAGGTGTGAGCAATGGAGCTCAAAGCGAGGACAGCCTGAGGACAACTTATAATGATCTAGGTGTAAACAGAATTGGTGCAACCTCAGTTTGAATTAATGAATAGGTCGTCCTGTCTCTTATAGGGGTGACCAGGGCCTTAGTGATGTTAAGGGGTCCAGAGACCTGCTGTCTCCACACTAGTGCAGACCAGTAGAAGTCCTGTTCCGGACCTATGGTAGACCTCTACAGTGAGATATACCAGCATTCTGCTGCTCCAGTCCCAACCTAGAAGGGCATACAGAACATGCACCTCCATGGTCCAGGAAACACTGCTAGAAGTGCCACCAGAGGTTGACACATGCTTAAGAGGGTCCTGCCAGAATTGCCAAAGACTGGGAATGGAAGCTTCTAGCTTTTGAAGCTCAGCAGCATAGAGGTGCTCCTGCAGTCAACCAGAAGATGGCCACAACTCAATAGTCCTCAACAACCAGCAGTGATCAATATTGCAACATGTCAAAGAAAAAGACAAATGAAACAGAATGAAAAGAAATGACAAAATAGGATAGAAATGGTTCTTTTACTTTTATTAGTTGTCTAGGAGAGGGAATTTTAGGAAGGGCTGCCTGCATGAGTTACACTCGCATAAATTTCCTGCAACTATTTGTTGCTCCTTGCGTTCTTTCCATCTGATCACCTTGGCTTGAAGGACATCAGAGGCTGTGATTTTAAGCAAAAGATGGAGCTGTGGGGAAACATTTGGAGATAAAGAGCAGCTAGATTATCTTGAAGCCACTGATTTACAAAGGTGTTATATTTTGCCAAAAACCTCAAGCTGTGTATCAAATTACAAGGGATTTTTGACTGATGAAAGGTATGCGGAGTATAGGCCAGTTTGGGAAATACTACAGTTCAGGAGTTGACTCAGAGGTCCAAAATCTGCACAGAGCCTTATTCCAGACTATATCCTGGAACAGGGATCTGGCATTCACATGCTGGTGCATGCTATGGCAGCTTCCACCCAGGGTTGCCATACTTAGCACTATTCTGAGATATAAGAGCTAACAAAGAAAGGGCCAGGGACTCAGGTCCATGTATTGTTTTGCCTGGCAAAAATACTCATGAGCAGCATTATTAACACTGCTGTTTCTCAGTTGCCATGAAGCTTCTAGTTCTACCAGAGGGAATATTAGTCATTAGGTTCTTAGAACAGTATTTTGCCTCCATATAGGCAGCTTCCAGACATATTTACACTGCGCATTAGAATGCACAGTCCCAATCAAGCCATAATAAATAAATAAATAAAACGTTTATTTCTAATGCCCTTTCTTCCAAAGGGCCTGACAATAAAACATATACAATCAATAAAAATATACACAGACAACAACCTACAATGAAACTTCTCGCCTACCCCCCATAGCAGGTTCACTCAAATACAAATACAATCATAACATCAAAGAAACATGACAGATAAATATAATCAGCAACTTAAATCAGAGACAAAGTAGTTTACATAAATCAAAATACATTGCATATTATAAAAATACATTATATAATAATAATAATGACAAAAACCCTTATAAAACAGGTGAGACAGCCGGCTACTAAGGCCGGTTCTCCTCTTCCCCTCCCAAACACACAATGATTGACTGATTGTCATGGCATCGCCTTATACAATTGGAATGCACACTTATATTAATGCTGGTTCACCGACACTCACTGTGCAGTGTGAAGAAAATCCGAAGCTTCAAGCCAATGCAGGCAGGAGGGCGAGAAAAGCAGATGAGATGCCGGCTAAGCAGGAAGGGCAGCTCAGAATTTGATTGGCTGCCTCAACCCACCTGATGGCACACCTTGACTCAACTCTCGCAGCTCTAATAGGGGAAGCTACAGAGCTGACTTTCCAGCCTTTGTGGCGCACTGAATACATGGCACTTTTGGATTTAACTGCGGATTTATTCCTGTAGTCTGGAGGCAGCCATATAGAGTATTTAATGACATTACTAGTACTATAGTTGGTACCTTTAAGTTCTTAAGTTTGTTATCAGTTTGAAGCCTTAGTTCTTAAAAAAGTTTGTTTAGCTAATGCAGCTATAAGACTTGTGCCCTATAGCTTATCTGTATCTCGACTTTTCAATGACTCCCATCATATGGATGCTTACCTTTTGCAACAGGTAGGGGTGAGTGGGCCGTGGCCATGGCAGGAAGTAGCAGGGGGCATCAGGTGGGGGCAGGGCTGGGGCATCCTGTGTGGGTTAGCGTGGGTGATCCTCTATCATGCCGAAGCTTACCTTTTGCAATGGCTGGGGGAGCAACAGCGATAGCAGTGTCAGCAACAGAGGGATTTTCGCACTGCAACGCGTTCCGTTTGGAACGCGTGCAGGCGGGCAGCTTAAGACAGTTCCGGACGCTTTCACCATTCACACACAGGAGCGCCGGAACGCGTGTAAACGCGTTCCGGCGCACCTGTGTGCGAATGGTAAAAGCGCCCGGAACTGTCTTGGCCGGCAAAGGCCGGCCAGGCGCGGGGATTCGGCCGGCAGCGCTGCTGCCCATTGGGTGAGAGCACCCAAGGGGCGGGCAGCACTGTCAAGCCAGTCGCCGCACTTCGTGCCAGCTCTACGGGGCCGGATCGGGCCCTGTGGAGCTGGCACGAACATGCCCGGGCACCCGGGTGCCCATCGGAGGGCCCGGGGCAAGGTCCCTATGGGGCAGGATGCCTTTGGAGATCAGAGCCCCTGGCTCTGATCTCGAAAGGCTTCGCCCCAGCCCTGTTCCTGCCCATCTGCGGGGCGCGGGCGCCTGGATCTAGGTGCGGGCACCTCGCAGATCAGTCCCCAGCCCCCACCAGTCCCCAAAACCCCCACCCGCAACCACCCTCCGAGCCGGATCGGGCCCATCTTCGCTGTGAAGGTGCCTACAGCGAGGCACCTTCACCGCGAAGATGATTCCCCCCCCAGGGCCCCGGGAGGACGCGCGCGCGACAGAGGACTTACCTCGTCGCTGTCCAGGCTCAGAATGAGGGTGGCATTCTGGGAGCGCACAGCACGCAGCCCACCTAAGCCCCCTATTGGACAAGCAGTTCACAAGCAGCTCGGAGGGTGGTTGCGGGTGGGGGTTTTGGGGACTGGGGGGTGGGGGACTGATCTGCGGGGCGCCCGCGCCCCGCAGACGGCCACGATAGGGGCGGGGGGGGACCCTTGGGGGGCCGGAACGATGCGTTCCGGCCGCCCAAGGGGTTCCTCGGCCCCAGCCAGCCCGGGATCGGCCTCCTGCCACCCCGGAAAGGGGCTACAGGACGCCGATGCTGGTGGCTCCCCGACTTCGGACCCAGGAAGGAGCCACGTCCCGGCGGCCGTCGGGGATGACAGACGGGACCCACTGAATCGGGGTTCCCCTGTCCCATCTGCCAGGGTCACTGACCCTGGCAGATGGGAAAGGGGAACCCCGATTCGGTGGGTCCCGTCTACCGGCTTCGCCGCACCGGCGCGATTGCCAGCCCGGCAAGTCGGGCCCTGGGAGCGTGCCGACGGCTGTCAGGGAGAGAAGCGTGCGCGAACGCTTCTCTCCCGGAACGCGCCGGGGCGGCTCGTCCGCGTTGGAATGGATGCAGAGCACTTTAAAGTGCTCTGCATCTGGAACGCGTGCAAGACAGCTCCGGACGCGATGCGGCGCAAGCCCTGCTGGGGCAATGCGAATGCCTCGTCCGGAGCTGTCTTGCACGCGTTCCGAAAAGGCCTGTGCGAAGAGGCCTCAGATATCAGCAGCATGAGGTCATTAGAGAGACGGCAGCAGCAACTGGGCACAGTATGGCTTTGCTTGGCCACATCCATTTCTTGATGAAACAGACTCAGTGCTGGGATTATCCAAATTTAGGACAATCTCTTCCCAAGCAGGGAAGCCCTCAGAAAAACTGGGAGTGCCAATCAGGGATGTGTATGAATGTTCTAAACATTCGAAATCCAATCTAATTTGATAGAATGTCGGCATTTAAGTTCCAATAGAATGTCTTCACATTCGAATTTAAACATTCATTCGAAAATCATATGTATCTGTACGCACTGGTGCTTATAATACAGGATGAAAACGGGACGCATATGGGATAAAATGGATGTGCATACAGATACATATAACAAATATGAATGTTGACATTCATATATTCAGATTTGAATCTAACAATCAAACAAATAGTTTCAAATGTAGTCGATTTGAATCGGATTTTGTTGCATTCAGATTCTAAATATTCAAATAGAATAGAATGTTTTGACATTCAATTCAACTCAAATTCAAATGCAAAAAAAAAAAAAAATTGGTGCCCATCTCTAGTATCTCTATTGGTGTCTGGTTTGCAAAGATGAAGACAGTCCCTGACCTTCTAAAAACGCCTTCTGATGCTCCAAGAATGCCCATCTTCCTTAAAATTTTCCACAGTTTAACACAATCTCAGCACAGCCAAAACCTTTCCTGTAATCAATGAAACATGCCGTTCTTTAATCCTTATTTAATACAGCTAATTGATCATCAGTGGGAAAACTGGTGTTATATAAGCCAGTCTGGTAAAGTGATTTCTTTGGAGCTTGTATTTCAAAACTTAGAAAGCCTCCACAGACCTTTCTTTCTTATCTTCCTTTAGTCCAAAATACCGCAGCAACATTAAATAAAAGATAAGGAATGAAACACTTACAAAGGCCAATTAATCATGGCCTTAAGGAACAGTTCAGATACCATGCTGATAGAGGAGTTTTCCTACGTACTCCTCTAGAAAGAAAACAGAAAATCAGGGATAGAAAATGGAGAAGTGGTTTTGGGATACCGCTCACTTAGATTAAACAACAGAAAAGAGCAATAGGCATGAACAAGGGTTGAGGAAAATATCTTGTTTATTTTGTGTTCCCAGGATTAGCAGATCCACAGGTGGAAGCTCCTGGATATCTCAAAGTTGTCCTTAGTTCTTCGGTACAGGCATATATTTAAAATGTTCATTATGCCAAGGGTCCTGCTCACACCTAGATGAGATAGGACGCCCTATTCATAATTCGAGTGACTAATTAAAAAAAACAAATAATTTTGCAGAAAAATGTAGATATAAAGAGGAATCAAATACATAAATGGCAGCAGAGGTGCAATCGCTAATTTGTTTCCTGAAGTTTATACATTGAGCATTGTATATGGACAAATAAATTTCCAAGTGGAAATTATATATATACTGCAGAGAACTGTTCTTAAAAATATTTACCAGATGGTACTCAACTCCTATATGGGTGAATCACACATCTCCCACCACAATATCTAAAGATGTTGGCATAAATGTGGCAATATAAGAACTTACATGCATGTGTGGTGGAATTGCCCATTTATAAACAGATTTTGAAAAGAAATAGGATTAGAAATACATAAATTGATTAATATCCAGAATATTATTATGCCAGAAACATGCATAGTGCATATTATTCCAGACTGTATAACAAACAAAAACAAAATTATATTGTTACATTTTATGCTTTTGACTAGTAAATTATTGCTAAGAACTGGAAAAAAGGGAAAATTTGACAGTTAAAATGTGGTATCATAAGATAGTGGAGTATGCCATCATAGAAATGATCACTTGTCAACATGACAAATATATTGGGGAAAAAACCAAAATATGAATATTACAAGGCTAGAAAAGTTAGATATGGAACACAAGCTTTGTAGACAAATGATAAAATTCCTTTTAAAATAAGCTTAAATATAAGGAAATGATTGTTGTGTAAAAATCTATTGGGTAAGAATAATCTTTATGATCTCGGTTTTGCTGTTATAGTTGTAGGTTAAGTTAGGATTTTTAAGTTTAAATTCGTTGAAATTTTATATCATACAACACAGTAAAGTTGTTAGGCAAACAATAATAAGTTCGTGTATAAGAATATGTTCAATATAGGTTTGATTGTATATATGTGTGTTGTAAAGTATAAGAAGATGTGTAAATTTGCAATATTGAAAATAACATTTTGAAAAAAAGAGTTGTGCAATATTAAGCTATTCTTTCTTTAAAAAATGCAGCAGTGGGTGGAGGCCTCGATCGCTCGCAGATCTAAAGGGAATGAAGGATCCCTCACAGCAATCAGGCCACTTCATGAGAGCTTGGCAGAAGTGCAGAAGGTGCCTTTTTTGGGGGGGAGGCAGGGCTCAGGTAGAGAAGGAGGGAAGGGGAGGTACCTCACAAACTCTGTGTGCCCTGCCCTCCCCTAGACATTGGCTGAAAGACTGGACCCCGCCCACCACAGCATGGTTGAGCCTCCTTTAGCCTGCCTCCCGCCCCCTCACACTGAGGAAGAGAAGACGGCCTGGAATGCCAGCATGGGCCGAGTCCTCCTAATTGGTCAGGCACCCACACCTGCGCAGATGGCTAGTTTAAGCCAGGTGGGCGTCTGACCAATCAGGAACCATCCCCCATGTACGTGCAGAGCACTGACAGCCTCCTTGTGCCAGTTGCGACCTGGCGGCCAGCAGGTAAACAGCGATCGCATGCGCGCACTCCCGTGGTGGGTGGTGGGTGTAGGGTGTGGGTCCTGCTGCCCCCTAGGAGCCCAATCTGGGGTTCTGGAGCGGGCAGGAACCAAGAGAAAGGAGGCGCCTGGGCTTCCCACCCCAGCTCCATAGGAGCCAATGGGAGCAGTCCAGGGGAGGGGCCCAGCTGTCATGGAGGGAGAGTATGTGAACACTTTCCCTCTGGTACAGCTGGGCACACACCGGGACATGCTGAATGCACCCAGACACTTTCAGAGCACTTTTTGTGCTCTGAAACTCGAACGCATCCACAACACATTGGGATGGCTGGGGAGGCTCGGAACACATCCGGCCGCCCCAGAAGAGCGAATGCTCCATCCCAGCGTGTCATAGACACATTTGAAAACTCCTCGTATGAAAAGGCCTGAGATGTGTATGAACTCAATGTTGGAATCTTTTTCAGTTTTATTTGCTCTAGGATGAGGTCAAACATCCTCACTCTGGTTACAGATCAAACCTGAACAAGTTTATCAATTGTTTGAGGATTATTTTTGTTGTTGTTAACAATTGAGAGTGGTGCAATGGTGCAATTCTGTGTTGTAACAAAAGGGCCAGATAGAATTATTTTCGAACAGCTTGAACTGAACTGTTCAATTCAGGTTTGTCCAATCAAGCACCCCTTGGTTTGGGTCTGAACCAGCCCCTTTCAAAAGGAGATGGTTTGGTTTGAATTGAACAGGATCACACCAAATGGTTTGATGCAAACTATTCTAAAATTAACCAGATTTGTGCATCTTTAGACTAGAGGTTTAAAGATGAGTAAACTAGAGGGGAAATGCTTTACCGATGATAAAGGGAACACAGGAAATAACCTTATTACCTGCCACCCCTCCAGGCACAATTCCAACACAAGCTCACATGAACATTAACACAAGGGGGACGCAAGAGATGATTGAAATCAAGTCAAAGTAGAAAACCACCTCCCACCCATTCACCAGAGAGAGAAGAAAGAAAAGTATGAGCAGAACTTAAGCCAGTTGGTGCCCCTCCCCCTAATACTGGCCAAAGCAGCCACTTTTGGTGTTGACCCTTTGGTATTAGTCCTTCTATGGCAGCTCCTTCACTGGTGACCACATCATCCCAGGCAGCATAGCTATACGGCCTGGAGTCAACTTGAATCATCACGCTAAACCTCCAGTCCTTTAGAAAATCCTGTTTATGGGAATGCTGCTAAACACATGTTCAGAGTTGTTCCCATAACAGTCATCTCCCCCTCAATGTATCTGCGTGAAGCCTGATGTCCATCTAGATTCACTTTTGACTTCTGAGGCCATTCCCTTTCAGAAGTGACCTTGGAAGCTATGGGGTTTACTTGTATCTGAAAGAGATCCCATGTCTGAATGTTCACCCTGACAGTCAGCAAAGGAATAGTCATGGAGATATAGACATTGTTGACCACAGCAATATCTTGCACACAAGCTTATAGGTCGCATAAATAGCAGGAATCTGCTGTCCCATCAATGTGTTGGAGTAATCACAGACAAAATTTATCCTCCTTCCTACAGTGAGAATGCCGCCATGCAAAGCAAGACTGGGAGCGAAATTTCAGCGACACAGTTTACTTTGCAGAATTTACAGAATGGACTCAACACAGGCCCTTGCTATACAATTTTAAAAAGGCAATTTTAAATACAGCTTTTTATCTTATAACTACCAACCACTGAGGGCAATTCAAACAAACATTTAAGACAGTAACTTTAAGCTCTTGTCCCGTTTATCTCAATATTGATGGAATAAGAAGCCAGTATAATTTCTTGGCTCAGCAGAATAAATAGATTGCATTGTTGGTTTAATGATCATCTAGACTTGAGAGCACAATTAGCAGAAATAAAATAATCTCCAAACATTCTAGTTAATTACTCACCCAAACGGATGTTTACTAATACGTATCATAAGAATAGGAATCATTTTAGGAAATTATTATCGGCCCCTATAGGGATGCAGTTCCCCCCAACCTTTTTATTTTTTAATTGAGCTCAGGAAAGATTAAAGTCTTAATTAAACACACATTTTATTTCAGTACTTAGTGTTCACAAACTGCATCCTTTTAATGTAAAACTGACATTCTGGCATTGCTCATATGCCCAGAAGAATACCATAATCAAGAGCAGTTTATTACAGCAGTGTACTAAAATAATTAATAAAGTATGAACATCAGTTTTTGTTTTTAACATATAGATATAAGATCACTTGAAAATCCACACAGGCACACTGACAGGCTTTTTTTTTAGTTACGAAAAAAAAGAAGTATTCAATATAATCCTTAAAGAATACTGCCTTTGTCTGGCTCACTATAACATGTCTGTTGGCTGCCTATACTTTCATCATCTGCACAGCTTGGGGATGGACCAAAATTTGAATTCTGCTAAATTTTAAATGCAATTTTCAGAGCTCTGCGAAATGACTTTCAATGTTGTTGGATTTTCCCATTTGTACAGAATTCCATTCATACTGAGTTTTGTTTTCCAGATGCTTCTGAATTCATGGAATGAAAACAAACATGTTTATACTAGTTTGCACCAAATACTAGGGTAAACAAGCAAACTAACTGACACAAACAGGACCATACTAGGCTGCTAAAGACCCAGACATGGCTGTAAAAATGCACAGCTTGCCAATACTCCACAGTAAAGTGCTTTCAGAGGAGAAAACATTTCTTCCCAAACTACAGATGATACTATGCAGTTTAAGCATCACAGCAGTAATATGATTCATATAATCATGCTCAGCTCTCATAGGTCCACTTGTACTGACTCGGGTGAAGGAGAGTTTGCACAAGTTCTTGCATTGTTCACCCAAACAAGAGGGAAAATGCAGAATAACAGAATACCTCACAGCAAAAGTCCTTTAAACTGCTGTTTTTTAAATGCAGAATATTGGGCTATAATGCACAACTATATTGGAGGATTGTTAAACCTGTCTGGCCAACCAAATGCTGCTGCACATCAAATATGTGTTTTTAGCGCTGCCTGGACACACCCTCAAACTTTAAGTTGCTACAGGACCTGGAGTGTGAATGTCTAAAGCAGGCCAGGGCAGATTACAGCCAAGGTAACTTCCAGTATGCCCTCAGATGCTGCTATGGCAATCTGGATGCTGCGCACAACTGCTCGCTAGCATCTCCCAGTTTAGCAGTCCACAGTTGGGTTGTGGTTAGACCATTCCAGGGCAGCAGCAGCAGAGGCCGTGTCTTCACGGCATAGTTATCTCGAATTCAAAACGTTTTGAGCTCGCGCAGTTCAGACGGCACTTCGGATTAACACGGTATTTCCGTGTTAAAGGACGTTATCCCGATTTGAAATAAATCCTGATCTCAACAGGTCTCACTCCGGATCGGGCGTCGATACGTGTTTCCTTTTTAACTGTGTGGACAGTATCGTTCCGGGATGAGATTCAGTGTTAAGGCTGTCCCGCCCCCCCAATCGCACTGTAACCAATGGCTGAACGTATTAGAAGCACGTCATGTTTAGGGTTTCCTTCATTGAAAAAATCCACCCTCAAACACCCACTATAAACCTCCAGTCCTTAAAGCTGAAACACTGTATCAATCTAAGCACTTCACACCTTTAAAACAATGTTGCAATTTTGCGCAATTTCAGACCTTTGAAGGTTCGGAACAGTCACTTTCAGCCCCCTTAAAGGTGAGAAGGCTTGTCAGCCACTTAGTCCCTTGAAGGGTGAAAACAGAATGTCAACCGCTTTGAGCCCCCTCTAGGCTACTTTGCCTGTGGTCACACCTAAGGTTTAATCCAGTTTCAGTTCACTTTCAGAGTGAGAGAATACACCAGCAAACTGACAAGCTGGTTTTCTTTCAGGGTTAATAACTCAGAAAATCCACCTTTAGACTAGATAATGTGGAAAGAAAACTACTGGTCACTTTGCTGATGTGTTCTCTCACTCTGAAGGTGGAGTGAAGCTAGATTAAACCTTAGGTGTGACCACAAGCCAAGGTTTTAATCCAGCTTCGGTCCCTGTGAGGTGGGGGGGCGGAGTTCCCTCCCGGCCACGGGGGGGAAGAGCAAGCGAGGAGCCCCCTTCGCCCTCTTGTCCACCCCTTGGCTCTCCTCCTCTGCGGGGCAAAGTGGCGGCAAAGCGGGGGGAAAGCGGCAGCGGAGCCCCAGGGAGAAGCCGCTAGCGCCGCAGCCCCGCAGCGCCTGGATGAATGGATGGATGGATGGATGGATGGATGGATGGATGGATGGATGGATGGATGGATGGATGGATGGAAGGATGGATGGATGGATGGATGGATGGATGGATGGATGGATGGATGGATGGATGGATGGATGGATGGGTGGATGGGTGGATGGGTGGATGGATGGATGGATGCTGCTGCTGCTGCTGCTGCTGCTGGGAAGGGGGAGGGTGGACTGGGCAGGGAATTCCCGGCGGAGCATGACGCAAAGAGAAGGGAGGGTGGGATCCTCGCAGGGAAAACCAATCACAGGAGAGAGTGTGGGCAATGGGCAGGAGGACAATGCTGCCGTGTGGACTCCGAGTATTGATCCCGCGTTAAGGCTGCCATCGGAACCGGATCAACTTGCAAGTCGTCTGGACAGCTTTGTTCCGTTTCTTTTATTTCGAATTCTTTAAACTGAAATAACACATGCCATGAAGACGCGCCCAGAGTGTGGATGGGCCTGATGAGGGAGCAGATGGAACTAGACCAGCCAGTAAGTGCGAACAAGCCCAACAACTCTGAGTACATTGTATGTATAAAGACAGAGCTAATCACACTTGTAAGCTTTGTGGAACTCAGTAGCACTTTTCTTTCTTAGTTACGTTTAGGATAGCAATGAAACTCTACAATCTTAAGAATAGTAAAGAAGCTGAGAAAAACACTGATTTGCAACCTAAGAAAAGAAAGACAAAATGAAGGATCCGCTTACGTGAGTGGCCTTTAAAAAAAATTATTCTTATATTAACAATTTCCCCATACAGGTAATATTAAAAATATGTATCATGTTCATTGAACTTCATATTCATTTGCTGATTTAAAAAAACAAAGAGAAATACTACGTAATGGGCAGTAATAATTGTTCATATTCTGTGTGTTTAAATGCAATCTTTGTATATCCCTCAAGTAACTTACAAATGTTAGGGTCATTACTCATTCCTTGTGCATCTGATATTTGCCCTGGAACCTGAATGGTTTTATCACAAGCATGACAATCAGAATTCTAGAAACTGGGCAAGAACTGAAATGAGGAGTAATGCATTCAGAATTGATTAATCGTTCCAAAACAGAATGAAGAAAAGAAAGAAAAAGATCTGAGTGCCTCACACAGGGAAATGTGAAGAGGAATTTCTTAATAATCCTTAGTAAATAAAGAACCATATTTCCTTTAACATTTTAAAAAGGTCAGAACTGGCTACAGAGTCAATTTCTGGTCACTCTGGGCAGAATCTGAATTTCCAGTACTATACTTATCTCATTCCAGAGTTTAATCCATCATAAATGCTGATCTGCTTTAAAATACCTGTGCAAGTCAAAGGAGCTGGTCCTTTGTTGTCCTTGGATTTAAGTAGTTGAAAGGATAAAGCTATTATGATGTAACAAGACAGTTATTCTTAATCCACTTAATCTTTGTGGGTTATATTCCTGTTGCTACAAGAGCTTCAGCCAAGATTCAAACTCTTACTAGTTAATTCATCTATATTCAACAGCTAACTGAATACATTTTCCAAGAGACAACTAACAAATACAATGAAGCATGATATTCCATAGATACAATTATTGTAATAACTGCATTTCTTTGAGTTACCTTCTAGAAACCACGGGCGATTTCGCACTTCCCTTCTCACCCGCTGGACGGGAAAGGAGCGTGATTAACCAACGTTGACTAGCGCTCACACTTGGGAGTGCTAGACAACGTTAGCCATCCCGTCACCCCACAACTGAATACTCACCTGATTCAATTGTGGGGCCGGTCCTCTTTAGGGCACTGCCATTTTGGCTGTGGTTCCCTCCACAACTGCGAGTGCATTAGCGCTATCACCACGAGGATGCTGATGCTGTGCGCACACCCAGTTGTAGTCATGTCTATGGTCATCTGATGCACCAGCCCCCTTGCACGGCATCTCAGATGACCTAGGACAGTGATGGTGAACCTTTTGAGCTCGGTGTGTCAAAATTCGCAAGAAAACCTAGCTTAACTCGGGTGCTGTGTCACATCTAGAAATATCCATAATTCTGTGATATTTGTGGCTCTAGTAAAAAAGGTATCTTTTTGATATATGTATTTTATTAAAAGCAAAAACAAACAAATCTTTACATTAGTGACTTTTGTTGCTAAATCTTCAATTGAAAGTTGGTATTTCGTACACTTCAAGAACAAGCAAGCACTACACGCCCAGGTGCCAGGGTGGCCATGTGTGTCAGCCAAAAGGGCTTGGTGTGTCACTTGTGACACGCGTGTCATAGGTTGGCCATCACCGACCTAGGAGCACTGGAAGAGGTGCGAATGGCCACTGCCTGGACACTCCAGGTAAGCTTAGGGTTAGGTTGGTTAAGTTGATTAAGAAGTTCAACAGTTAGTGAACTTCTGGAAAGGCAGGGCATGGTTGGAGGCTGTAATAGCCTCTGAGTGTGGGTGCTCTTTACCAGACATTTACTAATGGTTGACTACCAGCCATAGTGCAAAAAGGCCCCATGTCCACAGCTGAATGCCTATAAATTACAGAAGATTCAAAGTCGCACCATGTAGGAATATGGTCACTTCATAAAGAATATTGGACAGGCTTTTTATGTGTAACCATGTGACACATTAGGAAGGACTAGCAGTAGTGGATAATATATTCTTTATAGAGCACTTGTCCACTTTTACTAAATAAATAGTACTGTAAATAAATAGGGTGACAATATGTAGCCCTTTTGCACCCTTTTCCCAATCTTGAATCAATAGGTTGTTCCATTTTCGGTTCCAACTGTTGCTTTTGGATGTACATAGAGGTTCCTCAAAAGACTGGTAAAGTGGTCAGGTACTCCAAAGCTCAAAATCTGGTGGAAGAAATTAATTGGGACTCACTAGTCAAATTATTGGCTATAAGCTTTAGCATTTTTATGATACACTGAAATAGTCAAATAGTTTCTCTGAATCGGTTCTCATTTATCTGTTCGGAGTTGTCTCTACAGGCAATTCCAGGTCTGTCAATGTCAGGAACTCCTAAGGTCAATCGCAAGCTGGTACACTTGTGTCTGGATGTTGGATGCTGCACCTACCCCAGCTGTGATTGGATGAGGGGACATCATGTGCAGTGCACAAGGGCAAGGTAAGTCTGGTCAGGAGGCAACATGAGCATGTTTGCACCACTCCCAGACCATTCTCAATGCTTCAGGATAGCTCATGGGCTGCTTCCAAGCTGTCCACCGCAGGTAAGCCTCAGAACAGTTACAGCAGATCGTGCTTCGGACAACATGTTCCCATGATCCACCCAGAACTGTCTTGGAGCTAAGTGCAAAAAGACCCTCTTGTTTTTAAAAAAACCTTTCTTTATTTCCTGCATTAGGAAGCAATTCAGAATAGACTCTTCCTTTCAGCCTATCCAGAAACTGGTTATAAGGCAGTTTCCCTGTTGGCTTCTGCACCTACCGCGTCCTTCCTTATTAGGGATGTGCATAAATGGGTTTTTTGGCATTTGATTCATAGCAAATGGAATGTTAGAAAATCTGAATTCATTCTAATAGATCCCCTTCGAATGTGGTAGGATTCTATTCGATATGAATGTATTTGTACAAATTTGTATGGATATGTGATACGAATGCATACGGATCCTGGATACAGATCCTATATGAACACATACATATGGGATACAGATCCTATACCAACATATACCTATTGGTATGTATCTGCTATGTATCCCCAGTTTAATGAATGTACAAACTATTTATAAGAATGTCCTGAAACATTTGTGTTTGTACGAATGTTAATGTACAAATGTTGTTGTGACATTTGATTTGTGTATGAATGTTACGAATTCATGCCCATCCCTACTCCTTATATTAACGCCACAGAGGTGAGCTGGGCTTTGGCCTTTTCACATCTGTAAATGCAGCAAGCCCTCCTGCCACTCACCTTCCAACAGTCTCAGGTGCTCACATGATTCTACAGAAGGCTGAACTGGCATGAGATGACAAGTATGGGGAAACGCCTCCATGTCAGTGGAAAAGGCATCCAACCCCATCTCGTTTACAAGGTTGCTGTTACCTTTTTAAATCCCACTGAATGGGAACAGCACATGAGACAGTTTTCATTGAAAGGATCTGTTGTGTGTGAGAGAGAAACAATAAGCCCTATTTAATGAGATTAGTTGCAATAAATGGGAAAGTGATTTTTAAAAACCGTTTGGGCCAATTACTATTATTATGCTTTCACAATTTTGGCTCTAGACGTACAATTTTCTGGATATTTGCCATCCTTCCTAAATTTAACTCGACAGAACTCTCTGTGTGTTTATATGTCTCTGTGTGGATACACATCCTATTGATGTTTCAAGTTGCAACCTTTTGTTGAGTAATTCATTCTCCTGTTTTAAAATGCTTTGATAGTCAAATCTCACCCTCCCTTTGTAATCTGATCACACACAATTATAGCATCTGCTAT
The DNA here is from genome assembly GCA_023333525.1 of Aspidoscelis tigris stejnegeri. Taxonomy (NCBI): domain Eukaryota; kingdom Metazoa; phylum Chordata; class Lepidosauria; order Squamata; family Teiidae; genus Aspidoscelis; species Aspidoscelis tigris. The sequence goes on along the minus strand of JALMGA010000019.1, from coordinate 3,613,023 downwards.
AATTTTACTCCTAGGCATAATTCCTCTCTTGCTTCCCTTTAGTACACCGTTATGCTTCCTAACAGCACTGTCTTGGTCAAAAGATGAAAACGGTTGGGCTGATGTCTTATTTGTCTAGGACTCACCTCAATGTGCTGATATTACTATCAACTAGGGAAACATTTCTCTTAAGAGAAAATGGGAGCTTTCTATGACCTATAGTTTTTTTAACTGGAGTTATCAAAGCCTTTTTTATCGTATGGGATCCTCAGATACTAGGAGCGTGGATTAACTTAAAGGATGTCTTTGGATTTCAATTTCAGTATAACTTAGGTTGCATCCACATAAACTAAAAATAGTGGCTCAAAAGTGGCCTTCCCATCCCACCTTGAATCAAAAGTGTATACTTCCAAAGTGTGTCTTCTGGTCTTTAATGTGGATTAGAGGTGGGATGGGAACACACGTGTGCAACAGCTGCCACTTTAGAGTTTCTTCTTCTTCAGCTACATTTGGAGGTAACTTCGCAGGGTCTTCATGGTGCGCCATACCCCAACTGCTAGGGTCTCATGTCTTCTTGGTGCTTCCCCTCAGCAGATCAAGTAGTGTGACGGCAGGGCACATTTCATGGGTTAAAGTATTCTCAACCATGGCAGCTATTTTCACACCATGAAGGGAGCAAGTAACCTAAACAACCACAAGCATAACATGCTATTTTATGGTGACTCCCGGCAGTGCTCTAGTTAGAACATTGTGGGGAGAAGCAGGTGCAAGAATTGGTTCTCCCCCCTCCCACATTTTTTACTTAAAATTCATATGTTGTTCTGAAGTTGTTTCATGTTCAAGAAATTGATGTTTGGGCGATAATTAGAAATGAGGGATATATATACATATCTTCACACAATATAAATGCATACAATTTAAAATCCCAAATTGTCTAAATGAACTCAATGTAAGGATTTTGTTCTGAAAAAACATCACTTACTAAGGCCCTGTCCCCATGCAAGTTTGGCACGGTTCCAAGCGCGGGATCGGCACTGTCCATCCCCATGAGTTTTGGATTTGGTCCATGAAAAGCGTGCCAACCCCTCCCAAACTGTGCCAGAAGGGTGCCAAATTTGATACCTGAAAAAAGAAGTCTCAGCACAGTTTGGGGGACTGCTACGCATTGCTCAGTGATCCAGGAACACACACGGAAACACTAATGGGCAAACGGGGAGGAGATCTGCACTCATGTCATTTGGAGGTGGGGCGTGCTTGCTGCCCCTGCCCTGTCCATTGAAGATCACAGCCGCTGACTTTTAAAAATGCCGATCGCAAAGGCAGGCTGGAGAACGGCTTGCTTTTTAAATTTTCTGCCATTTCCACGGAGGTAATTCCAACCTCATGGAGGCTTTTGACGTTTAAATTTTTTTTAAAAAGCTATTTTTATGAATGAAGCTTTATTTTAACTCGTTTCCATGCCTCCCACCCCTGTCCTGGCTGTCCAAGACACTAAGGGAGGGGGTGTGTGGCATAGGGGTGGGCTGACGACAATCTGGCTGCCAATGAGGAGAGAGGGGGCAGAGAAGAGGTGGTGTACCTGTCCCGTGTTGCTGGGAATCTCATGGGGATGTCCAAAATGCGTTCCCGATCCTGTGCCCGGCCCATGCATGCCCAAACAGAGCCCCAAATGTGCCAGATGGCCAGCATGGGGATGGGGAGTAAGAAATCATGTTATGAGAGCAACAGACGAAAATGTAAATCACAGCAAAAGTCTCCATCAAGACTTGCTCTGCCGCCTTACCATTAATGAGGAAGGTAGTCAATGGAAGAAAGAGGTCTGGAAATATCTGCTGTGGGACAATGCCAGAGCACAAATGTCACACCTGAAACCTGCATTACAAATGATGCCACACGCTGATGTACCCTCAGACCCAGACAAGGGTTTTACACATGCTGCAGCTCACAGATACCAGAGGCCTTTTTGTACAAGGGGTTTTTGAACACGCGGGGACGCAGCATATGCACTGCCGGGACAGCGGAGCCATCCCAGACCGTCCCCGAGTGCTCTCTGCGCGTTCCCTCTCCTGGCCGGCCTTTCCCGGCTAAGGCAGCTTGGGACGGTTTCCCCGTTCAGACAAAGGCAGGCAGGAACCTGTGTAAACAATTTGAACAATTTGAATAAAATGTGACTACATTAGAATTTTAAAGATTTGAATCAAATAAAATTTTTGGATATTCAGTTAAAATCAAATCCCAAAAATTGCATTTGTGCATACCCCTACTACTACTACTAGTAGTAGTAGTACTGCTGCTGCTGCTACTACTACTACATAGCACTGAAAGGATAAACTTCTGATTTGCAAAAAAGTTAAAATAAATAAGCTTGATGTTCCTTTCCATGTAGTCAGAGTGCAAAAAAAAAAAAATTAGCTGTTTGATTGAAAAAAATAATGCAATTGGTATTTCTTTAAAAGTTATTTGTATTCTGTTATTTTACTTTGAAACCAATATTCAAATATTATAAAACAAATTCAGCATTTCCAAACAATAAACCAAAATCTGAAGTGTTGACTCGCAGGGCAGCAGCAGCTCCACCGTACAGCCCCAAATACATTTGTCAAGCACAGAGACAAATATCTAAAAGCCCTTCAGCACATCCTATACAATTAAATTTGTCTTCTCTCTGTTTAGCTGGGACATTTGTTTCTTTGCATATATATTCAGCACCAGAATGCCCTCCCCGTCCTTTTTCTTTCTCAAATGGACCTAAATGGAATAAAATGCTGAACCAGTTTCAAAAAGTCCAGCAAAAAAATATTTGGATGCCAGGTCAGGACAGCTGTGATAAACAGGCAGCGTCCACCAGTCTCTGGCCTGAAAGGTCTTTATGGAAACAAGACCCAATAAATTATTTGCTTTCAGGCTTCTTTTCCTATATAGAGGAACTGTTCATTGTTTTACCAATAAAAAAGGAGATTTAGAAAGACCAAAATAGCCAGTAATTAGTTTTCTATTTCCTGTTATAAAAATTTGGACATGAATAAAGGGCTGAGTCATTTGTATAACGTTCAAAAGAAAGACTGTTCCCCCCCCCCCTTATAGCTCCCTTTTTATACAGAACATAATTTTAACATCCAAGATTCTCTGATCTCCATAATTATAGACAAAGAGATTATAGGAAATAGAAGCACGAAAACTAAAAAGTTTCCAGTTTTATATGAAATGGCAAATGGAGCCCAGGAAGAAGAAAAATCATAACACAGGAAGGAAATTATTTTCTTCCAAGGAAAAAAATTGTCCGCCTTTTGGCAAGGAAGCAAATAATCAATATCAACAACAACAGAGCATTGAGCGTTGCGTGGAATTCACCAGGCAGGAGGAAGCTGGTCTCTTACACTTTTAGCCCTTTGCCTGGCAGGAGCCAACTGAAAATTAATGAGTCTTATTAATGTAAATTGCACCACATTATCAGACACAAATATCCCAATAACAACAGGGCCTATTACCATTAGCTTTGGAAATGATCGACAAATAAAACCGCTAATATTGAGGCCACTAGACAGGCATTACTGGACAAATTGTCTCCACGCTGCACAACCACTGAGTTTGACTGTTCAGCTTCATTTTGCTGAGAGACTTAGTAGCCCATGAGATTAAGGGCAGCCGAGGGAGCACTCGTGTCTTCTCCCCTTCTTCGTTTCTTTTTAAAGAATTATCTTTTTGCTGTTGAAAGAGGTTATGTGAACATGAATTGTATGCGCTCAAGCTATATGTTTCCTTTCAAAGTGTTCTTTTGAGGAAGTCTGCTTCTGCGAGAATGGACACAAAGGTATGCTTTATTTATTATTTACATTTTTATATCCTCCCACATCTGACTGTCTCAGAGGGGTTTAAATTAAAATGTAACAGTTACAAATGTAAAACTAAAAGTGCCCAACACCAAAGCGCGAGATCCTTTGCCTGAAGGAACAGCTGAATCATCGTTAGAATTAAAACATACAGTCTGGTACTTTCTGTACTTACCTCTCTTAATCTGGATTAATGAATCAGATTAGCTACATCCGGGTCTAAAAATGGTGGTACCATCTACATTAAGAAGGCTGGACTGGAGCAAATGTGTGCCAAGGAGCAATGCAGTGCGGACACTGAAGCACAGATCTATATGCTGAAGGTCACCACTCTAGTAGACACATCTTAGACTAAATGGAAATCTATGCTGGAAGAGAAACAAGAAGGGGGCCACAGCCAAAATGGTGGTGCCCTGAAGAGCACCGGCCTCGCATTTGAATCAAGGTAAGTATTCAATCGTGGGGTGGGGAGGGTAATGGCTAACGTTGACTAATGCTCTAAGTGTGAGTGCTAGTCAACACTGGTTCATTGCACTCCTTTTCTGTCCAGCAGACAGGAAGAGAAGTATGAAATCCCCTCTGGACTTACAAGGACAACTGAGTGAGATGGTTAGGTAAAAAAGTGTCAAGCTGCTCACTCCAACGAGATATTTATCTGAGCTGTATATACTCAAATTCATTAAATCCTTCATTTTAGTTGGATTTAGTGTACTGCCATCAGCACTTCTCCAAGGCAGATTTGGAGATGCACGATTCTCCAAGTGAGTAAATCCATGTGGACTGAATGAAGTGGAAACTGCTGGCCATACCCTACTGCAATGCCACTTTTACAGGGAGATTTGCTCAACATTTATTCTGATGGCCGCTCAAGTTTCTTAGGATTTAGGCCTGTGTTCTACTACTTGAGGAGACACCGAGGCTTGTCTCTAAATAATTCCTGAAGAAATGCTCTGGGTTTTTCTTCAAACAGGAATTAAAAGGATGTATTTTAAAGCAAAACATAAACAATTTCAGTTTCTTTCTCAAAGCAAACAAATACTTTATGGGCAAGTTCACATTTAAGGAACAAAATGGAATATACATCGTGATTTACATTGGGATTTGCATCGATATGTAAAGCGCATTAAAAGGAAGCAAAAAGTATCTGGCAATCGGATTCAACCCCGATTTTCTGTCTCCATTCTAAACACTTAAAACGCTTCCAAAAACGGATTGGGGAAAGCGATTCTTTCCCCTCCTCTCCCCATTGCCTAGGCCACATGGCAGCAATGCAACTCAAGCCCCATTCGCCTGCTCACCTCCACAGCCACCATCCCCAGCAGGGGTTCCCTCCAAAAAAAGCACCCTGGCTCTGGTGCCGCTGCCACCTGCACACACAGCCTTAAACATTCACACATCTCCCAGATCCTGCAGCAGCTTTCCTTCCTTTCCCTTTCTAAAGGTCAGAACTTTCAAAGAGCCAGAATTGTGCAGAATTGTGCAGGTGTGAAGTGGGTGGATTGCTACATTGAAACCACTGCTGTACAGGGTGAATTTTTACAGTGAAACCGGTTGCTGTACCTTTTAACTGAAAGGGCTGACCTGCAGGGAGAAACCTCAATCCATTTCATGACGTATTTGCCCAAATACTGCTCTAGTGTTCCCACTACAGTAAGGAAGAAGCGTTTTAAAAGCCAAACCCGGAAAAAACACCTGAAAAATCAGGTGTTTATTTATTCTGTTTTAAAGCCAAATAATCCTCAAAATACCCCTGAAACTGATTGCCAATGGGGACAACGAGGATCTAAACCAGAGGTGTCAAACTCAATCCGGCCAAGGGCCGGATTCAAAAAAAAAAAAAAAAAGTGGGGGCCAGGGGGCGTGGCTGGGGGCGCGGCGGGGGCGTGACCGGGGCACCGAGGAGGTGCCGGTGGCGTGGCCAGTGCCGTGGCCGGGGCGTGGCTAGGGCAAAGAGGAGGGTTGGGGGCGTGGCCGGGGCGTGGCTAGGGAGGGTCTGGCTGTCCATGGCGGCGCCCGCGCGCTCGCTCGCCTCGCCTCCTTCCGGCCCAAGGAGGGCGGCGCGCGGCGGCAGGTGGAAGCGTGCGGCCCGCGTCGGCGCGCGGCCCGCGTCGGAAGGCGGACCCCGTCGGCAGGCGGGCCGCGGCGTCGGCGTCGGCGGGTGGCCGCGGGCCGTATGTTTGACATGCCTGATCTAAACCATTTACTTGATTGGGGGTGGGAACAGCAAGGATCCAAACTGTTTTTAAACAGTTTTTAAACAGTTTTAAGTGATAATGGGAATGCAGCCAAAGTCTCTCTCAGTTGAAACAAGATGGACACTGACTGGAATTTTGAAGCTGACTCTTTTTTCCTTCTCTTGCTTCTAAAGATTCAGATTTCTTTGTGACTCTATGGGTGTGATCCCACTTGAGGAAATTATAGCGGAATTAACAAAAACAGATGTTAATTATGTGCGTTCCCATTTTTTTGTTAATTCCACTTTTAAAAGTCGAGCTCGGCAGCAGTGTGGCGGAATCAGCAGTGGCAGAAAAAAAGGGAGGGAGGGCAGCAACGGCGAGCGAGAGAAGCAGAGGCCAATACAGCGGGAGGGTCGGCGAGTGAAGCGTGGGCACCATATACTTCAGTGGGGCTCTTACAGGTGCAGGAGGTTGGCAGGGGCATGGCGGATTTAGCAGTGGCAGAAAATTGGGAGGGCAGCGCTTGCTCACTTTCTTGCTGCCCTTTGGTGTAGGAGAGCAGATAATGGCAGGCAGGTGGGCGGGCGGGTGGGTAGGCAAGGTGGTGGCAGGCATCGGCATCAGAGAGGCACGACAAGGGAAATGGTTACAATACAGAGGGAGACAGAGAGGGAGGGCGAGGCGTGGGCACAATATACTTCGCTGCATTCCCAAAAGAAAGAAATAAAGCAAGTTATTGAGGAAAACGGGAGCGAGAGTTGTTTGAACCAGTGGTTTTTTAAATTTGTTTTATCAGGTTTACTCCTCTTTTTAATGCGAAAAGGCACTTTTCAATGTAGACAAGAGTGTTTTGAAAATGGTATGGACACTCAAAAAAGTGTGTTTTAAACACTGCATGTGTTTAACTTAATAGTTCTTGTTGCTGCTTTGATACTGCTTGTTACTGCTTTGCAAACGAAAATGCCTATACATTAATAAGGATGGCCTAATGCTGGCATTAACTCAGAGAACACAGGCCTTCCCTTTTTTCTCTCAGTAGACTTTCTCTCTCAGTAGAGATTTGGAATGTACCAAAATGTATCCAGCTATGGGGGTGTTCTCACAGCTCCATCCAGAGGCATTTTCACATGAAGGCGAAGACACCTCAGAACGCTTCCCCCCCCCCCGAACGGGTTGAGAACACTCTCCCGTTCGCACGAGGGAAGGTAAGGAACGCTTTGAGAACAGTTCCCTTACCTGCCAGTGTGAATGGGAAAGTGTTCTCAACCTGTTCGGGGGGGGGGGAGACCCTCCCCCAGGCTGCTCCCTTGGCTCCTATGGACCCGGTGTGGGCAGCCCGGGCGCCTTGTTTCTCTGGGTTCCTGCTTGCTCCCGAACCCCAGATCAGGCTCCGGGGGCAGGCAGAAACCCCAGCCAAAAGCCCCCAACCCATCCCCAAGGTCACACGCACGCATGAACGGGCCTTACCTTCTCTTCCCAGACTGATTCTGATGAATAGGCTGGGTAATTCTGAGCATGCTCGAGGGGGCGGCCCCTCATTGGCCGGGCACCCGCACATGCTCAGATGGCCATGTGTAAGCCTGAGGGCAGGGACCTGTCTAAGATTAATATAATATTGTAACCCACCCTGAGACCTTCAGGTATAGGGTGGGATAGAAATACAAACAAACAAACAAACAAACAAATAAATAAATAAATAAATAAATAAATAAAAAGAATGCTCCAAACCATCCAATGTAAACTGATGAGTGGAGACACAGCCTTAGTTTTGAAGTCTTATGTAAACTGATGCAAAGAACACTAGTAAAAAGATGCTAACTGCCTGCAACGGGATCTCACAGATCATTATGTTACAGTGTTTACAAAGTCAGTTTTGTTTTCAGGAATGGTCCACAGATTGAATGGGTTTTGTGCAAAGTTCTCCAAGATTTTTAACTATGTGAAAGTAATGTGAACTTGCCACAAAGCCTTTCAGATACTGTAAAAATGTGGAAACACATTTGCACAGTCCTCGCACAAAATTTGTTCCATGCTTAAAATATTTCAGCCTCCATTATGCTCTTTAAGTTTTCTTTCAGGACTATAACTAGGGGACTTTGTGCATTTACCAGGACCCTGATTCAATGTGCCATGTGGCCGCTCCTGGGCCTCTCCTTTCCATATTGTGGTGTAGACCTTAGAGGCCACAGTTTCTGCTAACATGCTCTGTCTTCATTGTCTTCTTATACCAGAACAATGGAAGACATTTTTTAAAAAGGTCTGATGCAATCCTACTGGCAAGTACACTGATCCAGGAGACATGCAGAAGGCCTTATGTGGGCTGGTTTAGTAGGGGAAATGAGTTCCCAAGGAGCTGTGAGAATGCAGAGGCAGGCTGTATTGGAGAACACCTAGGTTGGCCTGGTTGCTCCAGGACCATAGAAGAGTACAACTGCTGGAACCACTCCATCTAGGACCAATCCTGCTGATCTGGTTCATGAAGTATAAGTGCAGAAACACTGTCAAAATCTCCTTTTTCCTACTATTGGTTTGGGTCCTTTCTTGCAAAAGCTTGATGGAAAGACATTTTCTCTTTGTAGATGGGAAACTAAAGCAGAATCAGCACCAGCACCAGCAGTAATATCTACTGATGATAGAAGCAAAAGTTAAAGTACCTACAATGCCTCTGGGAAGGTGGAGCCTTTCCTTGTGATATATGACATGCTCCCAGTGACTACTTGGGTCCAGAATTTCTAAATGCGAATACAGTGAGCCTATTCACACCAACATCACTGGGGAACTCCTGGGAAGCTCCAGCACAGCACACCTGCTCTGTGTAGAGCCACGTCTGTCCAGAATTATCCCCACACTTATAGTGGTAGAACAGTTTTTCTCAGGTGTTATGACATTTTGAACTGTAAGCCTGAAGGGAGGAACCTGTGGAGAATTAAATAGTATAAGCTTCTCTAAAGGAGCAATGTAAGAGAATAAGATCCTAGTATCTTGATGAATTGGCACAATATGCAGAGCATCGGGATCCCTTGTGAGTGCCGTGAAGGCCTAAATGTCAGTTCCCAATCCATTACTGGTGCTGAACACCTGAGTACAGGATGACCTCTGTGTTGGATGGCAGTACAAGGGCTGGGATTAGTCCAAGGTGTGTTACAGGTAGGACAACAAAAAAACATGGGCTTGCAGAAATAATATATCTGGAAGGCTGAGAGGTTTATTGCTCAAGCTATTTCTGTCCAATCTGTACAGGTGGGACAAACTTTATGAGGAAAGGTGGAGAACAGTATTATAGTGCATGAAACACATTGAGTACAGCAGTTGTGCCTCTTCAGCTTTAGGCCCGTTGAACTTCCACATGGAGCAGTTCATCTCAGTGCACATCAAGGGGACTGCTTCTTGGTGATCACATAAGGATTGTGTTGAGGCACCACTGAGTGCACTGATGGACCATCTTGGCTTGTCTTCAGCACTGAGGAATGGAAGTTCACTGGTCTCTAAAGTTGCAGGCCAGGAAGAATTGAGCAGCGGGTCCCCAAACAGGAACCCAGGAGCAGAACAGGTGCAAAGTCCAAGTGGACACTATGGACCAAGGTGGCCTGGCCCTCCTTTTGACACATGGTATTGAGCAGATCCCAGTTAGTGTGGTCCTCTCGGACCATGCTAAAGCTGCCTTTAATTCTCAAGCTTCATTCTAAACCAGCACGTATGAGTAACATAGATGCTGACTGGTCTGAATGAGGTCAATCAGGGATGAAGGTAAGCATAGCAAGCCCTCCTTCAAAGGCCTTCTCCATTACCTCCTCTTTGGAGAAAATTGTCAATTTTTCATTTCCCAGTTTCTTTGGCAGATACAGATTGAAGGGGCTAGAAAGAAAAATAATATTAAGAAGAGAGAAGAAACCTTTAAAAGTCACAATAGCAAAGTTGCTATTGAGTGAAGTTTCTGTTCTGCCAAGCGTGGTGACTGGTGTGCTGTGACAGATCATGTCAGATAGGCATTGGCCCAGCTTGCAGGTGTAAGCCTGACCTATCAAACTGAATGGAAGCTGACAGAAGACATTTCTGCAACATGAAATGGAGAACTGACATGAAAACAGTGACGTGAGAGGGACCAACCAAACCACCCCAAGCAGAGCTGTCATCAGCGATGTCCAAAGAAATGACAGTAGAATACTAACTTTAGTTGATGTCAATTTAGTTGTCCTTTGTGTTAGGATGAGGAGCTAGAAAGGAGAAGGCATTATAATAGCACAGAAAGATAGCAAAAACATCCCCCTTGACATATAAAGTAACTTTGCATTTATTTCAGCATTGTTATGGAAGGTTCCAGGTTTAATTATGGCACTGTGTGAAATCCCATGCCAGAGGCAAAGATAGCATGATGCATCTTGAACAGCTTCATGCTCATACAGTTTGTGCAGTATTTTCAGTTTAATAAAATCAGAACTAGGGAACAGACTCTTAAGGCCCCGTCCGCATGCTGCTCTGGTACGGTGCCGAGAGTGGGATCGGTGCTGTGTGGCCCCATGGGGTTTTGATTTGGCACGCGAAAAAGGTGCCAAATCTCCCTATACAGGGCTATCAGAGTGCTAAATTTGGTACCCCAAAAAACAAGTCTCAGTGTTGTTTGGGGAGCCCAGCGCGCTTCCTTAGTGAGCTGGGAGCCCACATGGGGACGCTTGTGGGCTAATGGGGAGGAGTTTTGCGCTCACATGTCTCCTTTTCAGCAGTCAAAACTCAGCTTTCAAGTGCCTACTGCCGCTAAATCATTGTGGCTTTTGGGATTCTACCCTCTGTGTGAGTGTGTGTGTGTGTGAGAGAGAGAGAGAGAGAGAAGGAGGTCTCGGGCTGGAGGAGGGAGAGAGCGAGAGGTGGGCTGAGGAGAGGGGGTGGAGCTGCTCCCCATGCCGAGGCTTGGTGCAGCTTGCTTAAGGATGCCTCCATCCGCGCCGATCCCTGAACCCGGCACGTGTTGTCGGGGATCCCATGCAGATGCCTGAAATGCATGCCCGGCCCCACGCTTGGCCCCTGCGTGCCAATACAGCACCCAAAGGGTGCCAACTGGCCGGCATGGGGACAGGGCCTAAATGGGCTTATTTGTTTGCTTTAAAACTATATTGGCTTCTGCTGTACCAAGCCGTACCAATTTAACACCCAGTCTGGATTGGTAAATCTGACCAGTGTCAGTTATTTTGGGAAGTCTTCTTCAACTTCTTGCTGTCCAGTTATTCTTTGACTCCAGCTCCCATCACTCCACAGCAGTACAATCAATGGCACAGAGTAATGAGGGGTTTGGTGTGAAGTGGAACTGGTTCTCAGGATAGGCGTTTCCAGAGCCATCTTTCTGAAATCCTTTTAGAAAGTCCTTTTAGAATGATGCAGAGATGAAATGTGGAAGCTGGGAAAGGATAGGGGGAGACCATACGCTTACAAGATATGGAAGGTCTCAGCTTTAGCTGATATGGGAGAAGAATCACAAGGAATTGGTTTGGGAAACACTGGGAGGAAGTGGTATAGACCCTATATTCAGTATAAGCTTCATCTTATAAGATAGGTAAGCAGTCACAACCTTACACAGAAATTCAGTGGAAATAGCAAGTTTAAGGAAAGAAACACAGCAGTTCTAAGCAGAAGCGATTAGTCGTTTCTACATGGCAGCTTGGCTGCATCCACATGGCTTGAAAGTTTTAGTGTATGGTTAGGACTTGCAGTGTTTCCATATTTTCTGAGGAAGTAGTCAAAGTCCACCATCTTCTTGTCTGTGTATTTTTAAGCACCTTCTGAAATAAATTTGGGAATGCAAATACTCATATCCTATCAGATAGTGTTTGCTCTTAGAAAAGATGGACGTGGGTAGATTGAGCCACTATTCTTGAGCAAGGGATGGTAAACCCCCCCCCCCCATGTTCATGGAACCAGAGGCTTCCCATCCACTCTTGGCGAGTACATTTGCTCTAAGGGCTTTCCCTGTTCATCATTTTCTCTGAGTTACGCATGGGTCCAGGGCTGTATCTTTTTTCTGTAGGCTTCGCCCATGTTTGTCCTTAGAAACTGGGGTGGAATTGAGCTACTATGGTCGTGACAACCTCAGCAGTCCATCTTCCTGCCCCATTTTCTTTGCTGTGGCATTCTCCATTGTGGATTTTATCTCTCATCATCATCTTGTGAGGAGGTTGTTTTTTGTTTTTACACTTTCTATGGAATATTTTGAGACATGTTGAAGTCAACCAAGATAATGACTCTTCCAACAGCACTGTGTTATGAGGAGTGGCTTACCAAACCAAAAGAATATTTACTCTTCTGCTCCAGAAATAGCAATTCTCTCTCAACAAAACCTAATCACTACGAAGATCCAGCACAAACCGTTTACACTTGGGTCCAGACCCTGTTCTTTTGGAGATCAATCTCATGTCTGAATAAAGAATGATAGAAAGAAAACTCCAGCATTGTTTGATACATTTAATTATTTTGTAGCATAGCTGGAATTAACTATCTTTTCCATTCTTCAAGAAACACAAAAATAAAAAGTGGGTCACACGCTTAGTTTTAAATGCTCATAAATAATTTCCTTTGAAACACTGTCCTTATAAACTCTGCCTTTAAACACTTAAGTCTGCTTCAGCTATTAACAGCAGGTGGGAAAAGGTGCTAGTTTTATAATGTACAGAGGCTGGAACAGCAATAATCTGTAGGGAATGTTTTTCTACCATGACAATGAAATGTAACTAAATAAGACACGGCAGTAGCAGTCCGTTGTTCATCTGCAAATGAAACGTTTGATGTCACGATTTCGTATTTTTGTCCACATCAATAAAGAGTATAAACGTTTCCTTCCTTTTAAAATGAGAGAAAACACTGAGATTATTCAGCAGCAGCTGTTGATTTTAAGTGAAAAAAAGGGAGAACTCTGACCAGCAAGCAGGAATTTAACAGTTTACAAACCATGGCCATTCTCAGAGAAACAACAATGCGTTAACAGAGAGATAAACATGGAATCTGGATAAAAACAATATTTTATAGGCCTAATATATTAGGCCTAGTGCCTTCTTCATCAAATTCGTGTAGAAACCTAAGGACTTTTCGCACTACAGCCAAACATCTGTAGTGCAGTAGAGCTAGGACACATGGGGATGGATTCCCCATTCACACCTAGGCAGGTAATGAACATGTGGGCACGTGTTCCTATCTGCCTACATGCAAAAGGGGAATCTGTCCCCACGTGGCCTAACCTGAAAAGGCTGGCCCCTCCCAGGCCTGGCCGCACTGGGTCGGATTCCTTCCTGTCACACTCCTTCCCCAGTTCCTGCGGGTTCTAGGGGACCAGTTCGGGTCCCCTAGAGCCCGCAGGAACCCCCCTGGGCACCACGTGGGGACAAATGCATGAGAAAGGCATTTACCTCATCAATGCCGGGTTCTGAAGCAGCTGATCTGGCCAGTAGCGTTGTGTGCCTGCATGCCACGCTGGCTCTGATTGGCCAGTTACCCATGGGGGCAGCCAGAGGCAGGGCCCGCAGCTGTTTAGGAGGGAGTGCAGTCTACTCTACCATTTCCTATGATGGAATATTTCAGCATTCAGAATGAGAATTAGGCAAGACAAGCCTCTGCAAAAGAAGATTTCCTTCTCTGAAAAACATGGAATCAGCATAACCCAAACTTAGTCTTCTGGAAGACTCCCAACCCATATTTTATGTATTATTTATATTTATGTAATTATTAAATTTTTATGGTCTTGGAATCAAATCAGACATGTGTTTTACAGACCTAATGAAAATATAGAAAAAAAGAAATGGAATCTGATACTGTTAAAGCAATCCCAATATAAACAACATAGTACACATAAACCAGAGAAAATCATTCACAACAAAGGAAACAAATTAGTTTCAAGAAGATCAAAAACTCATGCAAATTCGTGTGAACATAAAAGGTCATGAAAATAGCACTTTTCCCCCTCTTTTTTAAAGGCAGATTACCTCAACTCAGGTACTACCACCGAGAAGATACGGTAACTCTGAAAGTTATGGTGCCCACTCATTCATTCTTTCTTCTCCCATAGTGGGCTGGGAACGACATCAGTGAATCTACATTAGACCAGACAGTTCTGGGCACTTCTGTGGGTCAAAGTGCCTGCTCTCACCTTGCCTTCATTTTTGGAGGCAGCAGGTGCCTTGTGGCAACCATGCCAGGTCCTTTCCAACGTCAGCCAGGTCAGCCGAGGCTCCTCCCATGCAAGACACTTTCTCCAACCCTTCCCAGAGGAGGTGCAGCCATTTTGTATTTTCTTTCGGTCTTTTTAAAAATAAGTTTCTTCACCTACTTTTAAATCCTAGCAAAGACCACGATCCTCATTCTGAGCTAAGCAGGATTAGGAAAACAAGTGTTCCTGTTGTCCAGGCAACCAGGATTCTTTCCTTGTTGCTGTACTGCCAATACTTAACTACATTAAAATGGCAACTGCACAGTGGAGCAAAAATGTCTGCTCCTAATTTTTTTTGCCTCAGAAACAAATGTACTTATGTTAACCTCCTTCCTGGGACACATATTAATTTATCAAAACATTCATTGTGTTTATGAAATGACAATGACATATACTATAGTCTTGTATATTTCCATAGACAGTACTATAGACATAGATCTAAGGGAATAGTATGGATCTATACTGTCTCTGAAGCTTCAACATCATAGTGCATGATTCAATCTCAGAGAAATAGCCGCGTTAGTCTAATTCAAAAAGTCCAGCAAGGTAGTTAGTAGCACTTGGCGACTAACAGGAGATGGGTTGGTGGCATGATCTTTTGTTGATACGTCTACTTCTTTAGATGCTAGGGGGCCCATTGGGCCCCCTAGCATCTGAAGAAGTAGAAGTATTGGGCCCCTTAGCTTCTGAAGAAGTAGATGTGCCCATTGGGCCCCCTAGCATCTGAAGAAGTAGATGTATTGGGCCCCCTAGTTTCTGAAGAAGTAAATGTGCCCATTGGGCTCCCTACCATCTGAAGAAGTAGACATGCCCATTGGGCCCCCTAGCATCTGAAGAAGTAGCTCATGCCATCAACCCTTCTCCTGTTAGTCTCCAAGTGCTACTAACTACCTTGCTGGACATAGTGCATGATTCTCCATAGTGCCATGAGCAGGACTTGGAGATGGTTAGGAGGAATCTGTCCTAGATTATTATTAATATTAACATTTATTTTATTTACTTATTTGTTTGTTTGTTTGTTTACATTTCTATCCTGCCCCATACCCTAAGGTCTCTGGACGGGTAACAGCCAATTAATCACAAGATACACATTAAAAATGAAAAGTAAATTAAAAGCAATATAGACATAAAATATAGATTAAAAACACTTAAAAGTTCAGTAAATTTAGAACAGTACATTCCCTATTGTTCCCATGAGTTCTCATCTTGTTTGTAGTGCCTGTGATTAGGGAAGGAAGAGAATATAATCATCTCATCTTAGCCAAAGGCCAGGGTAAAGAGGTGGGTCTTTACCGCCTTCCTAAATATCTGTAAGGAGGGGGCATTACGCACCTCAAGAGGGAGGCTATTCCATAATTTGGGAGCTATCGCTGAAAAGGCCCTTACCCGGGTGCCCACCAGTCTCACTAATGAGGGTGGTGGGATGACCAGGAGGGCTTCACCACTTGATCTTAAGGCACGGGCAGGTCGATATGGGAGAAGGCACTCCTTTAGATATTTGGGGCCCAAGTCATTTAGGGCCTTATAAGTCAAAGTTAACACCTTGAATTGGGCTCGGTAGTGAATTGGTAGCCAGTGCAGCGCTTTTAAAACCGGCGTGATGTGCCTCCGGCTAGCTGTTCCGGTCAACACTCTGGCAGCTGCGTTCTGCACTAGCTGCAACTTCCGAACCGTCTTCAAGGGCAGCCCCATGTTGGCCAACATAGTCCATCTGTTACTGGATATCGTCTGGACAAGTATTGTACAAAAAAATTACCCTAGTCCAGCCATGAACTGAAAAGGCAATGATAAATCAGCATGTGCTTCCATTAAAATCAGGTAAGCAGCAAGCAAAATATTCTTCGAAAACAGTTTCTTCCACACACACACAAATCTTTACTAAGAAAAGCAGCAGCAAGGAGAAAAATAGCAATTTCAGGTGGGGCATTGCACAGAGCACTGTAAAAATATATCAAAAATTCAAGCAAACAGGAAGGAATCCTAGCAGTGATGTTGACCAAATAAGGAGTGGGGGTTTGGCACAGGAAGTTGTTAGCAGAAAAACAGTCTGAGGCAATCTTTTGGCAATTAAAGTAAAAAGGATGGAAAAGAAAGAAGATGGGTCTTGTCCTAGCAATGCCCTAAGCTAATAACCAGCCAAAAGCTGCAGGTTCTGACCTTTGCCAATATGAAGAGGACTTGAGACTGATGCTTCCGTAGACAGTGAAGCTGGAGAAAGAAAGAATCTCTTTTCTGAAGCCACACAGAAAGAATTTTGCACACGAGCCAGATTTCACTACTATGCTGGATTGTGGTTAAAGACCAGTAGAGTGAGCTGCCTATAGGCGAAGAAGCAGGCTGGCTAGAGTCTTCCAGATGCAGCATGTGGTTTCAGGTTGGAAGGCAATACACAACAGCAAACAGATTGGGAGTAGAGGTGTGCACGAATGCAATTTTTGGGATTCAATTTGATTCAAATTTCCAAAAATTCATTTCGATTCAAATCTTTCAAATTTGAATTAAACCAAATTTCATTCGAATTAAGCAAATTTGAATCTATTCATTCAATTTTTGATTCAAATTTGTGCTTATGAATGTCAACAACATTCGTAGATGCCCATATGCATCTTTCCCACATCATACACATCTGTACACATCCGTATGCATCCCATATGCAACCCATTTTTGTCCCATATGGATCCATACAAATGCATACAGACATGAGAAAGATGCATACAGGCATCTATGAATGTTGTTGACAATCATAAGCACAAATTCAAATAGAAAATTCAAACAAATAGATTCAAAATTCAAATAAAAATCTTTAAATTTGGATTTATGGACACTCAATTTGAATTTGAATGTCAAAATTTGGCAGATTCGATTGAATTTCTAATACTTTTGAATGTTCATGGACACCCCTAATTGGAAGGCTCCCTTAGCAGAAACAGGATAACAGATCAAAGCAGCAATAAGCACGTGGAAAGCAAGAACTCATGATCAGAAATGTGAAAGTGGTGGAAAGTTGCTGACAGGAAAGAACCAATGTAGCAACAGAGGACTGAAGTGTTGAGGGAGAACCAAAGTAATGATGGAGGACTGTACTTTACTGTTCCTGGTTACTATTTTTCAACACTCCTAATCGAGGTGGTGTCAGAGACTGTTCTAAAGACCATCCCAAGGGAACCAATGAAAAATCTAGGTGGTAAAATTAAACAAAGAGAGGTGCCACCCAGGGGTGGAGGCTGTCAGGGGGATGGAAAAAGGAGGGACTGAGTAAATTGCAAGAAGGAAACAAAGGAGATAAATGGCTAGAGGGGATTCTGATTATATCATATCCAAACTGATGATCTGGCTTCACTGTGAACAGCAATCTAATCAAGTAGGACAAAAGATTAAACTAGAAATTGTTTAATCCTGCTCAGCAGTCCTGAGAGGAGATCTCCAGATATTTTTGTTGTAAATGAAAGCTTGGTCCCTGTCGCAAAGTAACTTTCTACTTTATTTTGGTATAGAATTTTTCTAGACAGAGACCAAACTGGGATTATTTATTTATTTGTTTGAATTTTTATCCTGCCCTATACCGAAAGGTCTCAGGGTGGGTTACAACATTAAAAAACAGCAAACATATAAAATGAACAGATTAAACTATAACGGTACCTGAAGTGGGGAGGAAAAGTTATTCCTTGTTTAGCCAAAGGCCAGGGCAAAGAAGTGCATCTTCACTAGGAACCTGCATGAATAGTTGTAACATTCATTATTCGTGTGAATTCGGACATTCGGACATTGAACATTCGTGTGAAGCTTCAGAACATTTGTGAAACAGGGAGGTGGGAAAGTGGCTGCGCCAGTCACATCTGCAATGGATCCAGAGTGAATCTGACAATGTTTAAGAGCAGATTCAAAGTGGATTCAGGCTGGATTTGACACTTTCAGAGCAGATGTTATGAGATACATATCGGGTACGTATGCATTCATATCCATCTGATACAAATCAAATGCAAAACAACCCCATTCATGCACATCCCTAATCTTCATTGCTCTCCTGAAAGCATAAAGTGAAGGGGTCTGGCACCCCTCTGGAGGGACACTGTCTCACAATCTGGGAGCCACCACTGCCTTGGCCAATCTTTGTAGATGCAGACATAATCAGCTGCTTTCTTCTTGAGATCAGCAATTGTATAACTTTTCCTTTACAGCCAAAACAGAGGCTTGACTTTTAAAAGGGTATTTTATACATTTTATCATGACCTGGTAGAAAAAAACTCATATTCCATGATCATGATTCTGTACATCCAGGCTATTTCCAATAATTGAATGTATTTGTGCCTTGGCTTAGCCCTGCCTTGGCTTTGCACAGAACTCAAGAGTGGTCTGGGAAGCACATGGCTACACTTACGTCATGATACTTCTAGATGTTCGTGTTCTTGAGTCAGAAGATAGACAGATAGGCAGGTGTGTGTGTGTGTGTGTACGTTAATAATCACACCCTGAAACGCATTAGGTCCCATAGAAAACAACCTATCAGTGAGACATTAGTCTCAAATACACTGCTTTTACCTGCCCCTGGGCCATTTATGTTATGTTGTATACCACCTTGTACTAGTGCATGATAAAAATCCTAATAAATATCAAATATTTATTCTTTGTGAAATGCTACTGGATGGTATCTGTGCACTGAACATGTCTTTCTTATTCGAGTTACCAAGAACTAGATAAAACCAGAAATATATAATGGGACAAGAGCAGGAATGACAGGATCTATATCCCACATTCCTACAAAATGAAGAGGAGATGGATAATTCACTTGGCTGCCATCCTCCCATTTTTCCATTTATGCATATAATTTCTAATTGATTTATTGAGCATTAGACTGATTATCCATACTTAGCTTAATGATAAAACAAGCTCTTAGGTCCAATAAATTTGGCAGAGGCAACACTTGCAGATTTTGTTCTTTTCTTTCTTCTCATTTGTAGGGCAATTAAAAAGTGTGGAAGATCTTGAAAGAATTGGCAGAATCCACCACACTCAAATCTCTTAACCAGAGGCTAGAGGAAAGAAGAGTTGCCAAAATGCAGTTCTTCCATTGTCCTTCCAGGGTCCTCAATTAACAAGAGGAACCATGCTCCCTATTTTCCAAAAGAAAGAAAGAAAAGCTCCTTTATGTCTCAAATAGGGAAACAATAATGGGATCATAGTAGATAGCCTCAAATACATCTTGAATTGTTTGCGAATCAAACTGCTTACTGGATATCCAGAAGGAAAATAATGGTGACAAAACAGAAGCCTGATGTAAATTAGTCACCAAGCCAATTTGGGTGAAGGAGAAAGAAATCCCTATTTTATATATGGGGTGCAATTTTCATCTTGCCAGAAATGCTACTTTTTCCTAAAAACTGAAACTTGCATAGATCATGACTGAGAATGAGAACATATTAGAATGTGTTTTTTGAAAAATGTGTATATATAAAAAAAATCCATCTCAATAGGAAGATATACAGGAAGATATGCCATCCAAGAGCTGAAAGGTGACTACAGTGGGACCCCACGTTCCAGCTCCTCCTGTGGTTACCTGAAATACTTGAAACTGTGGATATCACAAACAGGCCTTCTGGTTCTGGCCTCCAGAAAGACCTATTTCAGCCTCAGGAGGAAGAGGAGAAGAAGAAGAGTTGGTGTTTCTACCTGGCTTCTCTCAACCATTTAAGGGGACTCAAAGCAGCTCAAAGCTTTCTATTATTTTCGCCACAACAGACACCCTGTGAAGTAGGTGGGGCTGTGAGAGCTCAGAAGAGAGCTGTGACTAGCCCAAGGTCACCCAGCTGGTTTCACAGACATGAATAGAATCAAACCTGGTATTCCCAGAAATAGGCCTTCTGGTTCTGGGTGCTTCTCATTTATGGCACCTGCCCGGGGGGGGGGGGGGGGGGGTTGATCCATTAACCGTGGTTAACTGAAACCATGGTTACTGAATCAGTGGATACAGAGGGTCCGACTGTACCAGTGGCGGCTGGTGGACTTCAGGGCTGGGTGTTCACAGGCATGGGAGTGGAAGGGTCATGGGGGGGTGAGGCCACATGGGTGGGGCTGCTGAGGTTGTGTGGGAGGGGCCAAGGTCATGTGGGAGGGGCCAAGGTCGCATGGAAGAGGCTGCCGAGGTCACGTGGGAAGGGTCCAGGGCCAGAAAGATACAGAACCAGATAAATAAAATAATTTATGCATAGAATTGAACTCATGGAATCAATAACAATATCAACCTGCTTTTTCTGCATGCATGTCCACACTCTAAGTGCCATAGGATTTGCAGCAGAAAAATTGGTAGTGAAAGAATCCTCCTAAGTAGAACTGATACAATCCCTTCTTTCAAAGAGTATTTGGATTTTGCAGCTTTATGCATGGAACTGCTCTTAGTACACTGGCATTACAGCCAGGGAACTTTCTTTCCCCAGTTTCAATTGCTTCCAGTTGGGGAAGTTTTCATATCGGAAACAGCCCCAGAAGTCAGTTATGCCTGAGCTTGGGAAAACATACAGGACTCCAGATATATGGAACTCAGGTCCGAACCACTTTAGACTGCAAGTCAGTAATCAGAAATTATGTGAGTAGGCCATAAATACAAAGAGTGCCACTTGCTAGGACCTCTTTGAATAAAGCACTGCAGAAGTAAGATACATCGTCCCACCAACTTTAACATAAACTGCTTCAGACTGGAACTTTTATCTTTGGAAAATAAATAACAGTGGTAGCAAGGAAACTCTAATGGGGGGGATGGGCAGCAGCAATATAGAGGTAGGTAATGCTTGCTTCCCCCACCTTAACTATAAATCACTGAAAAACAGTAATGTTCTTGCAGATTATGGCCTATACAAACAGGATGGACACAAGCAATGTAGTGAAATTCAAGGAACCTCAAATTCAAACTTGGCCTACTCTAAAATCCAGACAAATCTCATTGTAATCTTCAAGTCATTGCTTCCCATGCCTGTCTTCCCAACACTGAAATCTCTGCAGAAGCAACAGAAGAGTTGGCTTTTCTACCCTGCTTTTCTCACACATTTAAGGGACTCAAAGCAGCTGACAAACCTTCTGTTCTCCTCCCCACACCTTCCCCTATGAGGAAGGTGGGGCTGTGAGAGCTCCAAAGATAGCTGTGACTAGCCCAAGGTCACCCAGCTGGCTTTATGGAGAAAGAAGAGTTGGCTTTTCTACCCTACTTTTCTCACCCATTTAAGGAGTCTCAAAGTGGCTGACAGAGAATTCCTGTTCTTCTTCCCACAACAGAATATCCTGCAATGTGGATGAAGCTGTGAGAGCTCAGAAGAGAGCTGTGACTAGCCCAAGGTCACCCAGCAGGCTCCATGGAGGAGGGCAGAATCAAACCCTGGTACTCCCAGATAAGAGTCCAGTTCCTTAACCACTTGATCAAATAGACCAAATAGTCCATTACTATTTAAATTTCAGGGCATTAATCCTAGCATCTTCGCTGTATGCATACATACACTGGTTCTAGGAATAAAGAAACATCAAGAGAAGATCTAAACTGAAAATAAGGAGGTTTTTTCCTTATAAGAGCAGACAAAAAACACTAGTTATATGGTCAGACTTTGAGAAACAATCTGCTTTCATAAGGAAGAAGAGAAGTTGGCTTTTTACCTCCTTTAAGGGGACTCAAAGTGACTGACAAAGGTTCTGTTCTTCTCCCCACAACAGAACATCCTGTGAGGTAGGGCTGTGGAAGCTCTAGAAAGAGCTGTGAAGGAAGGAGACGAAGGAGAGAAAGAAAGAGGGAAGGGGAGAGGGAAGGAACAGAGGGATCAAAATCACAGAAAAGGCAGCTCAGAATAGACTTTCAAAAAACACGGCTGTGTCAGAAAAGCACCTTTATAGACAGAATAGATGGAAGGAAGGAAAAGAGAAGAGAGGAAAGAGGAAAGAGGAAAGAAAAAGAGTGAAACAAAGGGAGGGGAGAGAGAAAGGGAGGAAAGGAGGAGAGAGAAAAAGGAAGGGAGGAAAGAAAGAACAAGAGGGAGATGAGAAGAGAGAGAAAGAAGGAAGGAAAGAAAAAGAGAAAAACAAAGGGAAAGAGAGAAGGGCAGAAAGAAGGAGAGAGAGAAGGATGCAGGAAAGACAGAAAGAAGGAGAGAGAGAGAGAAAGCAGGAAGAACTGGCTTTTCTACCCGGGAGGGGGAGGAATGGGGGAATGAAGAAACGGAGGAAAAGGAAAGGAGGGAAAGAGAGAAGGCAATAAGGAAGGGAAGTAGAGGGAGGTGGATTGAAGGAACAGAGAGAGGAAGGAAGAAAGAGAGTAAGCCCCCCAGCTCGGCTGTAACGAGTGCTGGGCGGTGCCACCGCTGCCGCTGGCCACGAGAGAGAGAGAGAGACATGACATCACCACCTCTTCGCCACCACCGCTGCCCCAACCAAGCTGGTGGCGCGAAGAGTAACCGGTCGCCAGCGCCGGCCCTTTCTCTCTCTCTCTCTCTCTCTCTCTCTCTCGAGCCCAGTTTGCCCCAAGGCAGGTGAAGGAAGACAGTGATGAGTAGGGCTCCTTTATCGGCAACAAGACAGGCGGCCGAGAGAGAGAGAGAAAGAGAGAAAGGCCGGCGCTGGCGAACGGTTCCTCTTCGCGCCATGGGCTTGGTTTGGGCAGCGGTGGCAGCAAAGAGGTGGTGATGTCACCTTTCTCTCTCTCTCTCTCGGCAGCCTGCCTTGTTGCCAACAATGGAGCCCTGTTCGCCACCGAGAGAGAGAGAGAGATTAGAACAGGTCCTCCACATGGTAGCCACGTGGAAAAGGAGAACCTACTCCTAGGTAGGGAATGGGGGGGGGAGAAAGGGAGGGATGTGACGCAGAGAGGACGGAGGGAGAGGGGGGCAGGTAAAAAGGGGAGGTTAAAAGCTAAGCTTAGGGGCAAGGGGAGGGATCAACTTACCTTGGCTTCTTCAGTCCACCCGTCTCTCCAGAAATGGCAGTGGCAACAGGGCCAGGTGCGCACACACAGGAGAAGGGGGAGCATATCTTGTTCCACCAATCAGCTTTGTCAGAGCGGCGCTCTCTGGCAGCGCTCATCCAGCGATAAAAAAATGCACCTTGAACCAATAGAAGGAGTGGAAAGCTGCTGATGGGTGGAACAAGCTATAATGCATTCTATATGCCCTCAGGGCATAGGGTGTGCACGCGCCCCACCGCCCACAAGGAGGAGCCGCCCCTGGACTGTACTGTATTTTAAAATCTACACTAGCAAGAGCTTGATGATTCTCAATTACATGAAACTACAGCACTGACTAAAGGAAGGAAGGAAGAAAAAGAAAGAGAGAGAGAGAGAAAGGAAGGAAGGAAGGAAGGAAGGAAGGAAGGAAGGAAGGAAGGAAGGAAGGAAGGAAGAAGGGCAGGCAGACAAGAAAAGAAAAGAAGAAAAGAAATTACTGGCTGCTGTACTTTCTCCACCCTGCTTTGTTGGGTTGTGGAGCATGTGCCCCAACTGGTGTTCTCCTGTGAAAAGAGATGTATCTGCCGCCAGTGCTTCAGCAGAGAGGCTTTGTGCAGCTTCTGCTAATCATCTTTTTTTTAAAGAGCAATGCAACAGCAGCCCATTGTTACCTAGAATTGGTACCTCAGGGCAAGGGTCTGATCCTACATGTGAGCAGGAACCATGCCATTCAGACAGATGGGACAGAGTGCAAAGAGCCAAGGAAAACCTTGTATATTCATTTTAAAAAATAACGGTATTTAGGGCATGGTTGGAAGCCAAGAACATCAACATCTCTCAATGTTTTATTCTGAGTGAATGTATCTTCCATTAGGGGATGGACTGAATTCATTTAAACATGAAAAGTAATACATGCACCTCAATGTTTAGGGGCTATATACAGCAAAACGTGAGACAGAAAGGTTACCCTGAAGTAAGAAAACAATGCATTCTTTGAGTTGCAAAGTAACTTTGCAAAATATGTGTATTCTTTATCAACAGCCCAAACAAAACCTGGCTTGAATTGGTATCCAGGCAAGCTGCAGAGATCCTGCCCCTAATCCACGAGTAAAGCAAGATTATTGCTGATGTTACAGTGTGTTACAGACCCCTGTCAAAATGGAGTGAAGGTCAGAGACAAGACTCTGCTGCCCCCTTTCCAAAAACTGGGAAGCCATTTTGTAGAAAGCCCAGCTTTCAGAACCAATTTTGTTGCTGCTTTCCCAGTTATGCTGCTTTCAATAATGATGGTTGTGCCATTATTGCTGTTCATTACGCATCTTATCCATCTCATTCTAAGAAGTGTTAGGCAGTGTATAATGCAAATAAATCTTCATGATTTGGGCAAACTCACCATACCACATGCACATCACACTAACCATGGATCACCCCAAAACTGCTAAATTTTTGTTATCATACAACATGGAGGCAGCTGTGTACAATAGGGATATGCAAAAATGCTCTAAACATTAGAAATTCGGGCGAATTCAAATAGAATATCTTCACATTGGAATTTAAATGTTCAAATGAATTTCAAATGTTCCAAAACATTTGTTTGGATGGTTAAAAACATTCAAATGTACAGAAACTGCACATATTTGCGCCTATAGAACAGGATGCATACAGGATAAAACAGGAGGCCTACAAAATGCATACAGATACGCATAACACATGAACGTTGTCAACATTTGTATCCTCAGGGTCGAATTTAACATTTGAACGAAAAGACTGGATTTGAATTGGATTCTGTTGCATTCACATTCTAAACATTCAAATTGAATTGAGTGTTTGGACATTCGATTCAACTCGAATTCGAATGCAAAAACAACATTCGTGCATATCCCTAGTGTACATGTATCCCTACATAGAGGACCTCCTGCTTTCTTTGTGCTTTTTCTTTCCTCCAAGCAGCTTCAAGTGTTTTGGAATCGCAATATATCCTGGAGGCCTTCTCCAGCATGGGGGCTGGGAAAGTGCTCTAAGGGCTCGTCCCCATGGGGCTGCCACTGCCTCACGGTGGGTTCGGGGCAGGCTTAATGTGAATTAAGATATGCATCAAGGAGTCCCCATGGCAATGGAGGACAGGGCAGGTTCGAGGCGAATCTGTCCGTCCCCATGCAAACCGTGGTAAATCTCTGCATCGGGATGCCACAGTTTTCTCCACCACCACCACCACCCCTTGCCTGAGTGCTTAATTGCCCAGGTAAGGGCTTGATTTACCCCAAACAATACCCTGACAGCTGCCCTGCAGTCAGCTGAGCAACTGTCAGGCTGGTATAGGGACTGTCAAGACCAGGGCAGAGCCCTGGTAAGATGATTAAAACAGACGCAAAAGCTGCTTCTGTTTTAATCATTTTAGTGGAGCTCTGATCGTGCGCATGACAGCCTGACAGCTGCTCAGCTGACTGCAGGGCAGCTGTCAGGGTATTGTTTGCTGTAAATCAAGCCCTTACCTGGGCGATTAAGTGCTCAGGTAAGAGGGGACAGTTGCGATCACAGCATTAGCAGCGGGGACAGTGCAGCCCCACCCACTAATGCTGTGATCATAACCCACAAGTGTCCCCGTGCCCCCAGGATAACCCATTCTTGCCCTGTAATTCAGGGTGAGAACAGATATAAAGGGTTTTTTTTTACTTCGATTTGCAGGATTTTTGTCCCTCATGTAGCCCGAATTAGGGCTTTGCATAGGGACTCTCATAAGGCGAACTCATGTTTGCCTCACAGTATCCTTACCATGGGGATGCCCACTAACAATTGTTCTGCACTGCCCTTCCAAATTGTTTGGAGTGTTTATCAACTGATTAAAAGTCCCTCCAATGTTGAAAGGTTTTTATTTATTTATTTTTTAAAGTTAACTACTGGTAATTTCTCTTTTTTTAAAAAAAGCTGCAGATACAGGGTTTTTAGGAAGGGGTCGGAGGCATTTTTGCACTACAGACATAACGAATGGCTGTAGTGCAGTTAGGCTGGGCCACGTGGGGACGCTTTCCTCATTCACACCTAGGCAGGTAAGGAATGTGTGGACACGCTTTCCTACCTGCCTACGTGCAAAAGGGAAATCCGTCCCTGCGTGGCCCAGCCTGAAAAGACTGGTGTGGGGGTGGGACGCCCCTCCTAGGCCCTTCCCAGGCCTGCCCCCCCCCCAATTGGGTCAAATTCAACTCAGGGGCGGGCAGGATTGTCATGGGGACATGCATGAGAGAGAGACACGTGCCTCGTGCTCACCAGGTTCCAAAGTGGCGAGCTGTCCAGGTGCCTGGGGGAAGCCTCAGGTAACTTGTCTCCATGTTTGGTGGTATCTGCCTGAGGGTCCCCGGGGAAGCCATGTGAAATTGTGCCCTTTAGGGAAGTGCTTTGTCCCAGCTGCACTGGCTGCCTGTGTCTCGACATGGATATGACGATGTGCCCAGTGATATGGGGGCATGGTGTTTCTGTGGAGATGCCTGCCTTCAGATGCCTCTTATCGTGTCCATGGGGCCATGG
This sequence comes from Aspidoscelis tigris stejnegeri, assembly GCA_023333525.1. NCBI lineage: Eukaryota > Metazoa > Chordata > Lepidosauria > Squamata > Teiidae > Aspidoscelis > Aspidoscelis tigris. Next base: position 3,586,419 of record JALMGA010000019.1, on the reverse strand, counting down.
CTGGAGCTAATTCAGCCTCTACACTACTTAAGTATCTTTATAACCAATGCAGAGACCACCCTTGTCTGGATCACTCAGTCCAGGTCAAGGACAGAATGGTTGCGGCAGCACTAAGGAGATACACAAATATCAAAGCAGCAGTTCAGTTTGAATTGAGGTGCGTTATGTCTGGTTTGGTTCATACTCAAACAGACTTGAATAGATTCAGACCTGTTTGTTTCCTAAATAAGGGCTTAAAAATCCCTTTTGGTTGTGAAAATATTTACAAATGCAAACAGGTTCAGATCAAGTTGGATGCTACAGCCTGTTCAGAAGTATCCCCCAGGTTCAGTTCAGGTCCCCCCCCCAAAAAAAAATGGGGACAAAGTGTCAAGTGTCAGTCAAAGCACCCAGCTTGATTCAAACCTGGGGTGATCCCATCCACCCAGTGTTAGTGCTAAGTAACTACAGCCCATGCCCCGCACAATTGGTCACTCACCCATGTCCAGTCCTCTACAGGGCACCATTGTTTTTTTTTGTGTGTGTGGTGCCCTCCATGACTGTGTATGCATCAGTGCTGTTGCTATGATGATGCTGATGCTCTGTGCATGCACACATCTAGGGTCGTCCGAGGTGCCACCAGACTTGTAAGAGTTAATTAATAAGAGTTTATTTTTAAAATGTACCTATTGTTAAACCGTGAAGAGTAAACTAACATAGAAACAAGGGGAACTAACTTTAGATTGATGATGTGAGAATGAAATTTTTCAGATATGTCTGTCCCTCTAGCCCCACGGCGGACTTCCAATTGCGCCTTCCTTGCAGGTACAGCTCCATATGGCTCAGCTAGAAACTATTTAGATTTCCAAGCACTGGGGACTAACGCAAGCATTTTCTGCTATTTTTCCATCCAGCAACAGGCTTTTCTCCTTTCTAGTTGTGTTTTTCAACTGGCACCAGAATAGATATTGCATTTCTCTGAGCGCTTCAGCCAGTTTTATTATTACTCCCTCAGACCTCTTTCTCAAGAAGGAAGTTGGAGGGAGAAAGGTAAAGTTGGGGAAAATTCAAAATTTGGGCTCTGCTCTTTCTAATTACAAATCACCACCTGTGGTAAAATTATGGAAAAACAGATGAGCATTTCATTCACGCAATAGCCTTAAAACAAGCAGCAGTTCCAAGTGCCAGTGTGATATATAGACACAAGGCAGGGCGGATGAGGGATTAATTAGGTCTGTCCGTGCACATTGCCAGGGGAACACTTCTGTAGAGGTGATTGAAAACCAGAAAAGAGTGGCATTCGTCTTCATTGTTGGTTAAAGGCAACAAAAATAAAGATGCAATTGACTTGACAAAGCTTCAAGGTATGTGGCTGAGTCATTTTAGAAGGTGTCAAAATGATCAAACTATAATTAATTAGCCACACTGCTATATTTAATTCTTCAACTTTAATGCAGACTTCAGCTCCCCCTTCCTTTTCTGCTCTGAACAGAATAGCAGTCACTGGCAGTCAGTGATTATTTGTTTGAAGGCATTCAGGATGCAGAAACAAGAATGGCTGGACTCAAGTTTTTATTTTTTCCTTTATAATCAAATCCTTCCTTTTAATCTTATTGTTGCATTTCCTTGTCTTTTAGGAAACCATAGGACTATGGCAGGAGCATCCACATTGTGCCTTTATAGGTCTGAAAGTTCTTTCTTCCATTATGCTCAAGAAGACTTAGGGTGTTTCCACACTGGCTGTGGAAACCAGTTTAAACAGACAATAAAGACACATATAAGACACATTAAAACTTACTTTTCGCATTGCAGACCTCTTTAGGGACACTTGGGGCGGCCGCTTCCGCATTTTGGTGCGTGAGATCCATCTCTAAATTGGGGCTTGCCACCAAAAAACAGATCTAAATGAAGACCTGTTTTAATCATTTTAATCCATCCCTTCACCTGGATCCGTGTGGAAGCAGGACACTTCCGCACGTGGACAGGCAAAGGGACAGATGTCCCTGCAGCTGCCATCTTGGGAGGTGTATAAGCAGGATGATCTGCCTAGGAAGCCCCTCCCCCATGCATCGCGTGCCACCGGAAACACGCGGTGACTGGCAGCTGACTGCTCCAGTCCCACAGCTCCAGGGGCAGCGTCGGTGGCATGGGAATCTGGCTGACTTTTGGAATGGGTGCTGTGGTTTCCACACATCACCCAGACCATCTGTCCTGCTGGATCCGGCCTCCCCGCACGTGTGTGGATGGGTGAGGGCCTTTTGGATCCATCCCTATTTGGGACGGATCCCCAGGAGGTCGGATCACCGAGAAACGGATCTTCTTTGATCATTTTTTTGGAGGCATGTGTGGAAACACCCTTACATTTCTCCAGCTGGGGCAGCAGACAATGTTACCCTTTAAGGCCCTGTCCCCAAGCAATTTAAAGCCCTCTAAAAATCTTCTTTTCCCTCTGCGCGCTCCCTTGCCCGGCTTTTCAACAAGCTTCCAGCGCTACAAAAGGAGGGAAATCCACAACAAAAAAAGTGCACTCTAAAGAAGAGTTCCAGCGCTCTTTTTGGAAGTCGCAGGTTTTCCTGGCAGCATTTACCATGAGGAAGCTCCGTGGCAAAAGGGGCGGGGATTGCTGCCTGCATACACAGCCATAAAACATTCACACATCTCCCAGAAGTGCAGCAGCTTCCCTTCCTTTCCCCTTCTAAAGGTCAGAACTGTCAAAGAGTCAGAATTGCACAAAATTGCGACATTGTTGCAATTGTTATCAGGTGTGAAGCGGTGAATTGCTACTGTTACCGCTGCTCTACCGGGTGGATTTTGACAGTGATCTGTGAAAGTGCTGAGAGTGAATGAGTGAGCGATCACTGCCGTTGCTGGCACGGGAAGCCATTTCAGGGGATGGAGATCTGGGAGATGAACAGAGAACCGATGGCTATTTTTCCTTTGAACATGTCGGGGGTTTCTTCCTGGTTGTGGCCGCACAGAGCGCAGTCCCTCCCCATTCCTGCCGGCACCCTATCAACAAGAGAGGGGGTGGGGAGAAAAAGATGTGGGCAAGCAAAACACACTTCCGCGGGGATGGAAGGTGCATTTTAGACATGCATTTTGCTGAGCCTCATGTGAACGCTTATTCCGGAATTGCACGGCACTTTTAAAGTCCGCTTGAATAGAGGGACGGTAGAGGGAAACTAGAGAGGCAAATAAGTCTTTTCGGGACTCAGCCTAAGAGAAGTATCACAACCACAGGACACCCTCTTAATGCACACAAGAAGAAGGAGGAGGAGGAGGAGGAGACTCGTTGGCTTTTCTACCCCACATTTAAGGGGACTCAAAGTGGCTGACAAAGCTTTCTGTTCTTCTTCCCACAACAGAACACCCTATGAGGTGAGAGAGCTGTGACTAGCCCAAGGTCACTCAGTTGACTTCATGGAGGAATGTGGAATCAAACACAGTATTCCCAGATAAGAGACCAGCTTCCTAACCACTAGACCAAACTGGCTGAGGCAAGCACGTTCTTATTTCTCAGAGGAGTGTGTTGCAAAGCCAGGATGTCTCTGCCCTATAGCCATCCTGCTAAGCCCAGGGTTACAACCAAACAGAATGAAAGTACTGCCATCATGACACTATTCTGGTAGGGGTCACATATCGTAGCCCTGCTTTTTCATCCCTAAAAAGCACCTTTGACTGTTGCTGGGAAACCCAGCACTGGTAGTCTGGGCTGAATTTTAACCAGCTGGGTGACCTTGGGCTAGTCACAGTCTGAGCTCTCATAGCCCCACCTATCTCACAGGGCATTCTGTTGTGAGGAGAAGAACAGAAAGCTTTATCGGCTCCTCTGCGTCCCCTTCTTCTACTACTACTACAGTGCCCAACAAGCACTTATTAATTACCTGAGCTTCTGAAATCTTCTGCATGCTGATTTTCTGCTGCTTGGTACCTTTTTGTAAACCACCATCAGAATCTGCTGAAATAAATACACAGAACTTTTTATATTGCATGTACAATTCAAAGAATAGAATATTCGCTGCCTGTAGTTATGTATGCCAGACAGACCTAAGAAATATCAAAGAGGACAGGTTAGTCTGGAGGAAATCAGTCTATATGGTCACCAAGAATCAGCAGCAACTACACAACATAAGCAAAAAAACTATTTAAAATGATAATAATGGATCTACTTCAAAAAGAACTGTTTGGCTGCATTCATACCTAAGTTTCAATCCAGCTTCACTACACCATCAGAGTGAGCAAAGTGACTAGACATTTCATTTCCATATTATCTAACCCAAAGGATTTGTCTAAGTTAGACACTGCAGACAGAAAACAGCTTGTCACTTTGTTGATGTGTTCATTCACTCTGAAAATGGAGTGAAGCTGGAATAAATTGTAGGTGTGAAAGTGGCCTTTGAGGGTCATCCACTGCATTCTACTGCCTTGAAATCACCACTTATTTCAGTGATGGAAAGTGCATAGGGTGGGAGGGAAACTAGGCATCTGTTTAGAAAAATGGGGGGGGGAATCTCAAGAATATGTTATTGCACAGTAAAAATAAACTTAATATTGCCACTGAAACACTGAGCCTCGATCTCCATGGGAGATGGCAACAGACCCTAGAGAGGAATCATACAAAATTAACTGACCATCAACAACCTTTGAAGGATGTCCAGTTTATTTATTGTTTTAACTACAACAGAAAGACGTAAGAAAAAATCCGGCAGACATTCTTTCTGTACAGCTGTTGCTTCTATAGTAAAGTGGCTTAAAAGCTCACATTGCTCAGTCCCATTGGTGCGGACCTATTTCCTGTGCAATTGTCATTAATATAATCCAACGTTTCAGACTTTATTAGAATATAATGCAATGCAATTTTTTTATTAGTTAATGGGCTGCCTTTCTACGCTTCTTTGTACTTCTCATTCTCTCAGAGGAAAGGCTATAAAACCGGCAAGTGGGATCCCATCTGGAAGACATTAAAGATCAATGGAGGCGGAATCTCAAAAAGAACCTATCAAAACAAATGCAAGCAAAACAATAAGTCAGCTTCTGTTTTCAAATCCCAGTGCACTAAAGCACATCACACTCAGGACGTGACACAGACGAGCACTGGCATGTTAGCACCAGAAAGGAGTAATCGGGTTTGAATACGGTTAAAACCTGTTGCCCACTCTGTGCTTCGGAAACAACTAATCACCTGCTGCGTGGGATGCGCTGCTAATGGAGGGAGGAAAGGGGTGAAAGGGGGATACCTTTTGCTCGAAAAGAAGATGAGAGATTTATTATTTATATTTCTATTCCGCCCTATACCCGTAGGTCTCAGGGCGGGTAACAAGTTTTAAAAGAACAAATTACAACCAATATATATTAAAAACAATAATATCCATAAAAACACTGAAGAGATCCAACAAATTTAAAAGCATATACTAAATATTAAAATAATTATCTACAGTGTGTGTGGGGGGAATATAGCCACATTTGCCAAAGGCCAGGGCAAAGAGGTGCGTCTTCACCTCCTTCCTAAATGTATACAGAGAAGGGGTGTGATGCACCTCAAGGGGGAGACTATCCATACTTCAAAATGGCAAAAGGAAATTAACGCACCCACTTTCGAAAGGGCTCACTTTCAGCTGCCCTTCCAGCTTTAGTTTCTAAGAAGATGAGCACTGGCCCAGTTGCTTTGCGGTGGGAGGTTTTAGAGTCACACAGGCATCAAAGCCCCAACACCAATAGTCCTCTCGGCGCACGGATCCTCATCATTCTCTGTAGACTTCCAAGCTGGTGGCCAAAACCAGCTGTGCATTGTGCAAAGACTTCATTTTGTCCATCCTGATTCTTCCAAAATTCACCTTCACAGGGTGACCTCCTCGTGCTGACATTTTGGGAAAGAAAGAAAACTTCATCTTTTTACATCATCACCTACATGTGTAGCTTCTTTCATCATATCACTTCTCACTCGCTTCATTTCTAAATTTAAAAAAGTCCCAGAGAAATTTCCCTACTTCTTCATCTTTTCTTATTGCCCATTTGAAACTTTCTGGTTCTGCTATGTCCTTTTTGAGGTGTGGTGACCAAAGAATTCAGATGTGGGCACATGATCAACATGCACAAATATGTTACGATATTGAGAGTTTTATTTTCAGTAGCATTTCTTATTAACCCCCACATTCAACTGGCCGTTTATTATGGCTGGTGCACACTGTGGCTGCATACAGTCATTGGTTACTTGTTTTGGAATGAAGCACAACTATTCCAAAACACTGATGCTTTATCCTGAAATATCCAAATATAGCAGAATTAGTAGCTGACAACTGGATGCAGCCTACGCTGACATTTTTGCTGAACTATCTCACATTACCCAACGTCTTCTTCCAGGTCATATTCCATTAGCTTCTACACTTGGTTTGCTGTAACGTCCATCACTTTATTCCCACTCACATTGAAGAATGTCTCCCATTTTGGTTGTCCCACAAAACGCATCACATCCTTTCAAAGCCAGGTAATCACTGAGCACAAAGACACATGTTGCCCACTGAGGATGGCGCATCACCACAACAAAGAAAAGCTAATACCTCGTGCTCTGTCCCCAGAGCAATGCTATGGACGCTGCATGTAGTAAGGCCTCTGGCTCTAGGGAACACAGCCTGAACAAAAGACTAGTCCACAAACCTCTTAGATCTTCCAAAGCTTTACTGGTTACAAACACAAATAACATGAAACTAATCTCTTCTCTCTCAATAGTCTTTCTTAAATACCTCGCTCTCTCTCCTCTGTTGGCTAACCTTCTGTTTTAGACTGTTTTCTCTCTTTTCTGTTTCTTCTGTGGGCTTTATCCTTGTGGGCTTTATCCTTGTCAAAGGAAAATACTCCCTCCAGGTCTGACTTGGCTGAAAACTTACTACAAACAAAACTGAAACTAACTGGAGAGGCAGTATAGGACCATAGAATTTCCCACGATCCTTTTCTCTCTTAAAGCTATAGATCTCTATTTCCCCTCCTGAACTAATACATAGAAAAGCCTATAATATCTTTAACTTAGCACATGTCTCAGAAGATCAAAGATGCCCTGGAGACATGACACCCATCCAGTTGGCACCTACATCTCCTGGACTTAAGGCTAGGAGCTGCCACTGATCACCTGAGGCTCTCTGTTCTAGTGGGCAATAATTTTACAAATGCAGAGGTTTATTTATTTATTTATTTATTTATATTTAAATTTATATGCCGCCCCATACCCGAGGGTCTCTGGGCGGCTCACAGCATTTAGAGACTTCTGTGTTCTGGCTCAACTGGAATTGAATCTGTTAATTGGAGGCACTGAGAATTTAACATATGCCAAATATATGCTATATAGATCTGATATCTCACTGTGACAAAAATGTAATGTGATAAAGGCCTACAGATTTAATGAAGATCATTCATGAAGATAGCTGAAATATTCAACAAAAAAAATATTATATGAAAGAGAAAAAGGGCACTCCATTTAGATCATCCTTTCAGGTATAAATATTATTCTCTGATTTTACAAACTATGTTGTTCAATAGTGTCACTTTTTTCCTCACAATATTCTGCAAAAAATTGTTTAGGTGGTTAATTGTCCATCTGAAAGGAACTACAGGAAAGCACTAATGATAAGTCCTTTCCAGGAAATGTGGAGTGTAAAACTACTGCTCCTCAATGGGAGAAAATCTATTTCTATTAAGGGACCAGGACTCTGCTATGCTTGTTGGAATTTTTGCTTGTGCACAAGAATGTAGCTCCAGGTCCATGTCTGTCACTGAAACTGACAACTGCCTTTGGCTCTGTACAATTGAAACGTAGATCTTAAATTTCACATCATTATCCAAATAAAATATATCTGCCAAAGGGGACTGGTATTACACAGTTAGAGAACTGCGATACCAGTTCCATGATTAACATATTGAGAGGAATATAAGAATTTCTCACCTATTTTCCAGAGGGAGACTAACTGGGGAGCTGATGGTAAAGAGACTCATTGAACATGCTCCTTCTGTTAAGTATGAAAGTACCCAGCACTGGGGCTGCTAGGTTCATAAAAGTATACCAGGTCACACTTCACACATTTCACTTGTGCTTTTTAGGGGACAATTGGATGCAAAGCCATGGAATTGTTTTCCTTTTCTAAATAAGCAAGTGAGAGGGAGAAAGCATTTCTGAACGTCCATGGTGAGGTGCTAAGCCCTCCCTATTCTTTTCTTTGCAGCCAAGAACATTAGCAAAGATTAACCTTGTGGGAAGAGATTCTTCTCCTTCACAGAATTAGGCCACTGGATGAAGTTGATTTGCTCTTAATTCAGGATGGATTCTTAAAATGACTTCCAGGCAGAACAATGCTATATAATAGCTGTTTGAGATGTCCACTGAAGCATTTGTGCACCTGTAGCCAAAGGCAGTCTGAGTACTGGTAGGGGTTGTTTGTCTAACCATGTGACATCCAAGTTGGTACATTTTTAACAATCCTCTATGGGAATTTGTTGCAGGCATGTTAAGTCTGGGCTCATCCCTATCCTTTGTGACCTACCACAGATAGCAGACATGCACATATTCCGAGCTCTCGGGTGCCATAACCGGTAGCTTCTGAAAGAGTACTGCAGCTTAATAAAATTACTTGGCCCTATGAAACAGCCTACCGAGACATGTGCATCCCCGCGTAGGCCCGTGCCCCGGGGAGTGCCTGAGGGGTTTCCAGTGAGCTGTAGGGGACCCAATCTGGTCCCCTAGAACCCACGGGACCCGGGAAAGGGACCGAACAGGCCTGCCAGCCCCTGTGTCCAGCCGGACCCAATGAGGACAGGCCTGAGAGGGGCATCCCACCCCTGTGCCAGCCTTTTTGGGCTAGGCCACATGGGGAGAGATTCCCCTTTTGCACGTAGGCAGGTAGGAACCTGTGCCCACATGTTCCTTACCTGCCTAGGTGTGAATGGGGAGTTCGTCCCCATGTGTCCTAGCCTCACTGCACTAGAGCCATTCAGCTGTAGTGCGAAAAGGCCTTTAGTGAAGATGAATAAGGCTGTGTAGTTGAATACAACCATGTTTGTGGGGGTATCACAAGCAGCCTTGACCTCTAACCACCTTAAACATTCAGACCCCTAACTGTCACATCACGTGTTCCATTGCTGCATGGGGACTGTGAATTTTTAAGCCTGTTTGGAGGTCCCCTATGTCAGGCATGAATTCTGAGAGTTGCCAGTCTGGTAACAAACCTCAGTTCCAGTCATTGACTCCTTCAGTAAAAACAAAACAAAATCTTCACTCGCAGCCAAAACAGAGATTAAAAAAACACCCATAAACTCTCCCATGTATTTTCTCCATCTGTTTATTAGATTTATTATTCCTCCAATAGGAGCCCAGAGCAGTGTACAACCTAAAGTATCTTAATATCAAGATAAAGAAATAATTAAAACTGTGCAATGACTCTTTACATCTGGTAGCAATACAATATTTTCATGTTCTAAATGTCAAAGAAATGCTTTGAACAACAACAACAGGGTAACAAAACTTAGCTCATTGGGGAAAGAAGTGCACAAAATAGGTAGAAGGCACGACAAAGAAACTTCTGCTGCACATGAGAGCCCAGGGGGTCACAAACATTGACATCTGTGAGCAGCCTGCCCAGCGGATCTTAAATCCCAGGCTGGAAGGTACTGGGAAAGGTGGGGCAGGTCCCATTCCTGAAGCAATTCTGCCATGCATTCCAATCAGGTGATGGGTGGCATGCTAATTTAATCTCCACTACAGGCAATACAGTTTTCCTGGCTGCTTCCAAGTCAAAAAGCTTTCTAGGACCTCTGCAAAATACATAAAGGAATGCAGTTTTGTTTTGCTTAAGCGTCAAACATATCTATCCACTAAATACTGTTTTTATAGCAACCCAAAAGTCATTCCATGGCATAAAGGAAATAAGTCTTTACCATCACGGAAGGGAAATCCATACATTGTGCATCCTTAGTGGGAGTAGAATGCTCTTTTAATGTCTTCACATTCTAAAACTAACAGAATACCTGTTATTTATGCATAGATAATACTAATGAAAGAAAGCGGTGGAAAAGAGAGAGAGAGGAGAAACTCTTCCACACAAGCGGAACGATGGACAGTGGAACAATTCCTGTGCTGAGAATCCCCCTGCCCCCCTCGGAACTGCTTGCTGATCATTAAAGCTTTTTTTTTTGCATCCCTTAGATCAAATGCGTGAGGGGGAAATTGACTGATTTCTTCCCCTACCTTTTTAGCGCTGGCTGAATTCTAGCAGCACTCATCCGTAGCAGCCTCAGGAAAGTGAGCACAGAAGGCCAGGCCTGGAAGGCAGAGCAAAACCTTCCACTGGGAAATTTCTGCTAAGGTGTTGGTGCCGCATCTCTAGGATTATCCCAACAACATGAACATATCATCTGGCTTTAAATTTCACACCCTCTGGCAACGTAGACACTAAAAATTGGATTGCCTTCTTCTTCTTCTTCATCTTCCCTGCGCCTTCTTATCCTTGAGTTGCGCCTCCCAATTGTCTCGGCCAACATCCATTGGCTGAATCCTGCCCCTCACTCCCAAACACCAGGCTGGATTAGCTGCAAGCCAATAGCTGGGGGTCAGGATTAAGAGACCAGCGTGCACTTTAATATAAGCTGCCTATAATTAATGGCATTATTAATAGCTTGACTGAAAAATTCATTAAAAAATCCATTAAAAATAAATACCCTTTTACAAAAGGCATTGCCTTGGGTAAGAAAAACAGGGGAGAAAAGATAAAGCAGAATTGATTGGTGGCTTTCAGTTCAGAGAAAGACAGACCATAGTTCAAGCTGATTAAAATTGAACATTTGAGATTAAGCACTCTTGCCAAAATATTCTCTGTAGTTACTTAATATGAAAATATTATAAGATGTTACATTTAACATCCTTTATATTGTGAGAACTTGAGTGTGTGATACAGAAGTATCTGTCACTACTGTGTGATTATCTTCTCAGCTGTGGAGGAATTGCTCAGAAATCACAAGTTCCCATGATCAGCTGCAATTCGTAGCTGTACTTCTTCTGCTTTCCCAGATGGCTTGGGGAGTTGCCTCTGAAATTAGAACTGCTGTGTGGCCCTTGTGTTTTCATTGTAGGTAGCTCTCATTCTCTATAACCCACCTGGCATTGTATGCAAATTAAAAGGCCATTTTGGTCGCTATGACTGAGATTCCACAATGAGGGATCATTGTGGGCCAGGACACTCGTTCCAGCCCCAGAGCCATGGCACCTGGGGTCTTCATGCCGTGCGCCTCACACCCTCACACACCTCAAAACTGCCTTCAAAATTACTACCTTGGGACCATAGAAAATGGCTCTGTAAGTCAGATATTTCCTGCACATCACAAAATACACAGCTGTGCAGAGTGTGGAACAGATTGGCGACTCACATGGCCATCATCCTTTCTTTTAGATATTTTATTTATAAAGAACATTTCAAAACAGCCTAAAAGCTTCTTACATTTCATATTGGATTATTACATTACTTTAGTGTTTTTATCTAATGTTTTATCTTTTAGTAAATTTATCCATTTGTCCATTTCGGCCAAGTCCATCAGTTTAATTAGCCATTCCTCTCCTGCAGGTATCTCTTCTTCCTTCCATTTCTGTGCGTATAATAGTCTAGCTGCTGTCACCATATATAAAATCAAAGAGTTTATGCTATCCAAACTACAACTCCCAACAAAACAATTCTGGTTTAAACATAATATTTCCCTTTAAAATTTGTCCCATCAAATTATATATTAGTGCCCAGTACTTTTTTGCTTTTTCACAAGTCCACCACATATGGTAAAAGGTTCCTTCAACTTTTTTACATTTCCAACATTTCATGGACGTATTTTGATACACTTTCCCTAATTTATGAGGTGTTAAATACCATCTATACATCATTGTATACATATTTTCTTTCAGTAGCATACAAGATGTAAATTTCATATCTTCTACCCACAATTTCTCCCATTGGTCCATTTGGAGATTGTATCCAAAATTTCTTGCCACGTAACCATACATTCTTTAACCTGTTCATGTTCCATTTCAGTTTGAAGTAATACTTTATACATCATACCAATCGTTCCCCTTTCAGCCTGGTTTAATTTTATTTCCCACTCCTGTTTTTCCCATTCAACATTTATATTATCTTTATCTGGCCATCATCCTTCTTCATGGTGGTTGTGTGAGCCCTGAGGGTATCAAGTGACCCCATAGTTGCTCTTCTTGCACTCCTTGGGCCCTAACCAGGTGTGCTTGCACCTAGAGTGGATGTGGCATGTAACATAGTGGTGCCCTTAATTCCCTTCACCTATTGCACTAACTCCTTTTTTGTACCAAAATCTATCAAAGAAGTCATAAGCTGCATCCCCACTTGACTGTTTTAATCTGGATTGGACTATTTTAATCTGGATTCAGACCCGAGTGCGGATTCTGGATGTTCCGTGCAGTTCCCATTTAAACCACCCCAATCCCCAGCACAGAGAAACAGGATTTTTTCATCTCTGCCCCTTGTCCAAACCCTATAAGCCTGCCCTGTTCAGAATCAGCTGAGCAAAAGAACAGGCTGGGCAAAGCGATCACTTTTCCCTTCAAATCGGGTGCTCCCTCCATTCACTATGTTACCAGAAAGGCAGCAGCTTTGCGCAGATTCAGCTGAGCAAAAGAAGAGACAGCGCAAAGCCGGATCTCAAAGGGGTGGGATGAGAATGATCACGTTTCCTGCACAGGTTCAAAGAGAGAAGATCAGTGTGATGAATGCAGTTCCAAAGATTAGTTATTGAAAGAGCTGTACAAATTATAATGGATGCTTCAATAGTACATATTTTACAAGAGAAGCAAAAACATTTGGGGAAGGTAATTTTTTTTTTCTTGGGAGGCAAGTCAGGCAGAGGGTCTGGTGTGCAGAATATCATCATCTTGATCACTTCTCTCTGCTCTTAAGCAGTCGACACTGCTGGTGCCAAACTATAGCATGGAGAATTCAGTTTTCATCATTGTTCTCCTGGAAAGACATAGGATGACTCATGTGAAACTGGCTGGGTTGTACATATTGGATGGCCAATCAGAGGGTATCAATGAACTCTCTCATACTTCTTCCCAGGAGGGCAGAAATATTGTCCTTGGCTCAAAATTCCTTCTTGGCTCTTTGTACTGCCAGCTGTTAGGTTGAATGGCCATCAAAGTCTTTGTGCCTTGGAATTAAAAGGATCCTGGAGGCTATGTTAGATCCCACCCTGTCTCTTGAGGAAGACTGATTCTGTGTTTAGATCGTCTCTCTGTTGCCTAAGGAACATTGCTAAATTGTTTTCATGGCTATAGGAGAGCGAGGCAGTGCCTTCCTTCTTCAACTATGCATAATGCTCTGCAGCCTCTCACAATGGCCAAATCATTCAGAGCATGCAAGGGGCAACCAGAATCAAAAGAGCAAAACCTTAAAGACAAATTTTCCACAGGCTGCCATCACTAGTATGTTTTGGGTGGGATGGTTTTACAATACAAATATTATGAATTAGGTCTGTCAATCAATTTGGCATGTAATCCAACATTGAAACAATTTATCCGTCCATTTGGTCTAGATGTGCATTTATTTTACCAAATCTCAAAACTGTTGATTTTATGAGATGCTGAAAAAGTGCAAGATAACTTGCAATTTCACAAACTAGGAGGAGGACAGGAAGGAAATTATGCTGTAAAGTTTTGTTTTACTACAGTTATCCATTCTCTTAGTTTCATAGGGCCAAGTAATTTTATTAAGCTAACAAAAATGGCAAAAAAAATAATGTGCAATCTTTTGCACTCCCCAGAATTCTTTACCAGGGGCCTTTCTGCACTGGGCCTTATTCAGGATTATATCTTAGGACAGAGACCAGCCATCTTCATGCTGGTCCAAACTATGGTAGGCGATACCAGGGCCTACCATAGTCTGCACCGGCATGCAGATGGTTGGTCCCCGTGCTGAGATAGACTCTGAAATAAGGCCTAGTGCAGAAAGGGCCCAGGTGAGATATTGCTGTCCACCTTACTTGTGATTCCGCTTGGTAGGAGTCTTAACTTGTAGTTTAGGAGGCAGCAGATATTCAGATCACACTCTAGTACATGTTTATGAATAGTTTGGTCTTCAGACAATCTAATCCTTCCCAAGAACCTGGGATGATCAGAGGTACCACTGTTCCCAGTATTGCTGATAGACATCAACTCTATGGACCTTTCTGCCCTTAACTTTGATCCAAATTCTGATGCTCTTCAGCATCTCTTTTGTCTGCACCTTACAGTGAACCACAGAAATCCCTGTTATTACACTCTGGCTGCATCCCCATTCAACCTTTAAAGAGCTTTGAATTTGTTTTCAAAGCTGGCAATTCCCACAGGATCAGACGAATCTTCAGTTTCTGGGAATTAAATGTCCTGAAACACAGATTATCTGTATTTGAATCGAAAGAACTGTCACTGCAGGATTTACAAATAATCCTCGTTATTTGTCAATGGGAACACATTATTTTTTGTAGGGGCTTCTCAATTTCCTTGAGCCAATGAGAAGCCATGATTATCAGCTAAAGGAATCCTCCACTGGCTGAAAGGGGAGGGATTGGAGGGGAAGAATGAACAGAAGCTGTAACAAAAGATCAGATATATCTCGCTGTGATTTTACAAAGTGTCTGGTTTTACAGCTATTGTGAAAATCTGCTGCTCCCTTCCTTACTTCCTCTCATACCTTTTTGCCTCTTTGCTCTGATCTGCTATAGGGATCCTGTGCTAAACTCTGTAAAAACCTGATCTTCCTTGAGACAGGGGAATCTAGTCAGCAGCTCCACAAACTGTTACTTCCTCTTTAAATTGCTGCTGTACTGCTTCTTCAGAAGATCGCAGCCAGCAAAAGATTAAAGAGAGAGAGAAAGTTCTTCTCCCTCCTCTTCAAATAGCCATATGTGTGTGAGAAAGAGAGGGGAAAATCACTTTCTTTCACACATTTTTCCTTTAGTTCAGTTTTTAAAATGATTGGGGTGGGATGGATTCTGCCTTAAGAAAGCAAATGGGAAGAAGGCTTAGAGATCAGGAGGAGGCAGCTGCTAGCAGAGGGTGTGTGTGTGTGGGGGGGGGAAGTATATACAAGATAGGGTTGGTGGGAATACACAGGGGATGAAAAGTGCTGCCAGAGGTTACTCCCCTGCTGGAAACTGAAGAATGCGGAGCGAGTCCGCATTATACGTTAGCAATGGAAACACAAAAATGTGTATTGTTAAACATAATGTGTATTGTTTTAGAATGTTGAATTTTTAAAGTCTTTTAATGTATATTCTCTTTTAATCTGTTGTTTAAAGGTCGTAACCTGCCCTGAGACCTTCAGGTATGGGGCAGGATATAAATGTAAATAAATAAATAAAAATCCAACTTCACTGCTGATTAAAAGAAATTTGATTTTAATCTGGATTACATTGCCCAGTGCGGATGCAGCCTGGCTTACCATTTTATCATGCCTTTCTTTATACTCATTTTGTACTATGTACTTGCCTGTACTGATCAGGTATTCCACTATTTTCTCAACCTCTTCACTCAAGCAGGATTTGCTGTCATTACATGATTTTGCAATCTTGATCTTAATGGCATTTGTGTAAAGTGTTTGCTTCTTATGTAGCAAATATAAAACCTTCCATTTTCATCAGCATTCCTTTTTCAAGGCAATATTACATTTTAATTACATTTAATTTATATTGTGTAGTATTGAAGTACTGGTCGTGAAGCAGTTTATTTTTCCACTTATCTTTTCAAGTTTTCAGCTGCACCTTTCTGTAGGCCTCCTTTGTTTCATTGGTTCTTAATAGGCTTTCTTTGCTAACTTCTTTTAACAGTTCCTATTGACTACCCTTGATAATTCTGCTAGTATTCATTTTTTTAATAACATAAAGTGGTGCCCCACTGGATCACGCCAATGACCCATGTAGTCCAGCAGCATGTTTTCAGTAGTCCGTTCGCACACAGAGCTGAATTCACGCATAGGCCTCTGGTATACAATTAGGACAGCTCTGGTATGGATATTCTGTACCAGAGCTGTACCAGAGCTGTCCTAATTGCATTCCAGAGGTTTAAGTGTGAATTCAGCCAAGCATTTTGAAACCATTCAAACTGGTAGTCAGTACATGTCTTGCGGTAGTTAATTCCAAAGTTTATGCATTTTCTTATAAAGTTTGGATTGTGTAAAAAAGGAAATCTATTTTGCCTGTCCTGAATTGTCCAGATATCAGCTTTGTTGGGTGATAATTTTGTACTTTTAAATCATGTTCCCTCTCACCCATCTCTGTTCTAGACTAAGAAGTCCCAGACTTTGTAGTGAATCTCCTTCAGCACTTGATCATCTTTGTCCCCCTTACTACCTGTTGGTATTTTTTTCTCCCCGTGAATGCACACTGGGTGTGTCCCCATGGCCGTTTTTATCCGAATTCGATTCAAATTTGGGAAGGAGTGTCCCCATGGCTACTGAAGTTAATCCGAATCGAATCCAAATTCGGCACCCAGCGTCCCCATGCAATTCCCTATTTCCAGATTTTATGAGGACCATCCTGCCTAAATCCAGAGAAAAAGTGTCCTGAGCCGAGTCCACTTTATTTTCCCAACATTGGGACGATACCAGGCTATTTGGGATGGAGGTCCAGCATTCTGGCCAATGGCAGCAAGCTGTGGGTGGTTTTTTGCATCTGTAAAGATCCCCTCTCCCTTTCCAGACTCGCAAAAGCTCCGTACAACCGGAAAAAGGCAGAAAGAGGGGAGAATTCTTGTCTTTTTTATTTAAAGGGGCTTTAACAGTTTCACTTGAAACCTGTATCTTTTGAAGAGAGATGCCTAGAAAGCCATTTTTTAAACATTCCCTTACAGCTGCAGATGAGCACACATTTTGCCGGTAATCTCAAAAGGGGGACGTGAAAAAGAAAGTATTAGGCTAGAATTTATCTTTAAACTTTCTATTTTTCTGTTTCCATTACAGGCAGGTTTTGAACTGGGTGGGGGGTAGGGATTTAATAGTCCTATTTTTTTACATTTTAAAATTGCCCCCAAAGCAGGCCGAGAAATCCTCATGGGGATGGCTACATTCGGATTAATTGATGGGAACTCAACTCAGATTAAAAGTAGTCCACAAAAAGTAGTCCAAAGGGAGTATTTCAGGTCTAAATTCCTTGCATGGGATCACAGCCTGTGTTGACACTTTTTTTTATCTCTTTCCTGATCAGTCAGTGCATATGAGCAGCTACAATTTTTAACTCTAATGTGCATCACTTTATCCTTATTCACACTGAACAGCATCTGTCATTTTAATGCCCAGATTTTAACGATAAGCAGAGAGTCCTTTGGAATTCTTCAGAATCTCTTTTTAGTTTTTACCGCTGTAAACATTTTGGCATCATCAGCAAAACTGGCATCTACCTCATCTACCTCCAGCTCACTTATAAATGTGTTAGAAAGTACTTGCCCAGGACAGAACCTTGAGAGACCCGGCTTATTACATCTCTCCAGTGTGAGAAATGTGTGTGCTTGTTCATAATAGGACTGGTCCATTTATTTCTTGACTGTTGAGCTTATGGAAAAGTCTTTGAGGACTTTATCAATATTTTATCAGTTGTTTGTTAAAATACTAAAAAATGTCTAATTTTGTCAATAATGGTTTCCACTGTCTTCTGCAGAGTGAATTTTCATCTGGGTTTCCCCTGAGCCCTTTTAAAAAATTGGAGTTCTAATAGCCACCTTCTAGTCCTCAATTACACTCAATTAAGTGTAATAATAAGCAGCATAATTTTGTTAGGATGTTCACAATCTCAGCTTTGATCTCTTCCATAACTCTAGGGTGGGTTTTGTCAGAGCTGCTGATTGGTTGATGGGTAGACTGGTAAATCCTGATGGCTAGCCCTCTTCTGAGCCTCCCTCTTTCACAGTCCAGTGTGGTCTAGAAAGGATCCAGACCCTGCTAGCACACTGCATGTGCGCTGAACGCAGTGTAGGCCTGTCTAAGAAAACTAAAATGGCCACCAAGACTGAGACAGTGGTGGAGCTGTTTAAACAGGCCCACTGCTGTTTCCTCATGAATAAACTGGTTCAGGGAAGCATGCAGAAGGGTACAGAGCCTACATGGGCTGGTTTAGCAGGGGGACCAATTTCAGCAGTGTGCAAAATTGCAGATGGCCTTCTTCCAAGACAGTAGGATTGCTCCAGCTGGGAACAGTTCCTGTAGGAACCATCCCATTTGGAATGCTCCAACAGCCACAAGCTTGATTTTGTATACTTGAGTCAGCTGCTCTCTTGTTTTCCAGTGTGGCCCTTTCTAAGGACTCTTCTTTTTTTGTAACAGCTACAAAGATGTTACTCTGTGAGTGGGACTCTGTATCACCTGTCTGTGGGCCCCATCCTCCTGTCCCTCTGCACCTCTCAGCTGTTCTAGTTGAGCTACAGGATCTCAAAGGATTGAACTAGTTCCTTGAGAAGCTCCTTGAATTGATTCTCATCACAGTTTCTGTCCAGAAATGAGATAGCCATACCCACTTTTTCCACACACAGTCAAAGATCTGGATCTCCTGGAGATCTGGATCTTGAAGATGCCTGAAAACCCCACTGTGGATACCTTTAATCAGGTCCACATGAAATCCAGATTTAAGGGCCTGAATGACCTGTTAAATCCAGATTTCCCCTGTCCTCATGGGGACAGGGCCTTGCAGATGGGGCCTTCAGTGGGATCCAGGTGGAGACAGGGCATTCCCAATTGGTACCAATCATGTATTACTTGGGTTCCTAATGGGTTCTCAGAAAGGTTCTAAGCCCTAGTGGGAAAAGGCCCATAGATGCCCTCTGATTTTGTACTTTCAAATATTTTAGACGATCTAAGAGAATAAATAAATAAACAACAAAAATACAAATAACAAAACAGTATGACCTTCCTTCGTTGTTTCTGAACACTCAGCTGCTGAGCGCATTAAAATGATTTCCTGTTCACTTGTTTTGTTTCAACCCAATTTAACCTCACGTTGGGTCACAATGGCTGTCACTGTCTTCCCAGCAGGCAACAGGATACGCAAATAAGCCATTGGAACATCAGTTTCCTGGTTGTTGTCTCGAGTGGCTCAGCTCTTGGGGTTGCAGTGACCCTCACTGTCTAACTCAGCAGGCAGCACTTAGGCAAATGAGTCCTTGGAACTTCAGCTGCTCAGCTCAATTTCATCTCACCTTTTGGTTGTTGGGAGTCCCGCTGGCTTCTCAGTAGGTAGCAGAATATGCAAACAGATACCTAGAGCTTTAGATCTGTTCGGTCTCTAACATTCCCCATCCACCTTCATTTCCTGGGAGATGTGGCCTATCAACATTTCTACAGAGATGTAGGGTGTGCTTTGTGGTTATTATTTTTCTCATTTTCCAACCCAATGGATCTAGCTCTGCATCCAGCCATTCAGCTTGGATTTTCTAACTCTTCAGACGAATTCCTCGCTGACACTAATTTCACTTGCCTGTGCTTGATTGTATCTGCTTGAAGGATACTTTCTTCTGGCACAAGGCTTTTTATGTCTCTTTTTTTAATTTGGCAGCTTAATTCCTACTGTGTTTACCATTTTTCTTTGATTAATGGCCACTGTCACATATCTGTCTAATCCAAATTCCATTACAAGATTTGGACTGTATTAATCAGTGATTTTATTTTACATGCTGACTTGCCATATAATCTTGTTATAAAGAGAAAGTGAGATTTGCTAATATCTTGGCCTGATCTCCTATGCCTATTTCCTTCAAACAGTCTGAAAATGTATTGGAAGTATAATAAATAATAATGGTGATAATGAGTCACCTTGAATTATAGCTTTTTGGGTCCCATCTTAGCCCATCTTCTCACCGTTCACTATCACCTCAGCTTCCACACTCACATATCTTCTTAATAAACGTTTTGATTTTATCACTAGTTTCTGCCATCTCTTTTTAAAATCCAGTTATGAGGTAACAATTCACACTCTTTTTTGTGAATTGTAAGTCCAAGCAATATATAAGTTGGTTTTCCTTCCTTCATTTACAGTTACCTAGAATAATTTGATCTCTTAGCAGCTGGGTTCCTTCCTGTTCTGCTGGGTTCTTTTACTGAGTGATCTTGTATTGCATGAAGCACCAGGTAAAATTTTGGAACATGGCAGGTGTTCAACATGTGAGTGTTCGCCACCATCCCTGACCTTTGTGAAGTGTGAAAAGGCCCTGAGAGTCATATGTCTGTCTGCCTGCCTGCTTGCTGGGCAGAAGTCATGGCTGTGTGCTCAGTGTAATGAGTTACTGGCCCTCAAGGGAATGACTTGGCGCAGATACTACTGAGGGGATGTTCAGGCATTACTGAGGAGAGCCAGGGGCCGCTTGCTGGGAGAGTGAACATGATGGTGAGAGGCCAGGATGCAAATGCAGGAGGCCAGAGCATGGGGGTGGGGTGATCTCAAACTGTCTGAAATACTGGCCAGCTGGTTCTAGGCTCTAGATCAAACACTTCAACCTAGAGTCTATTCATAGCTCCATAATAGAGCTTCTTCCTAAGCTGAATGTGCCTTTCCTCATTTTTAAAAGATACATGTTTTCTGTGATTCTCATTCTTGTTAAAATAAGGCATAGAGTAGGTTGTATATCCTCCTCCACATACTTCAAAAACTACTATATTCAGTGCTAATCAAGCTGAATATCTGTCAAATGTTTTATGGTTAAGTCAACTTCTGAGGCCTTTTCGTACTGCGGCTGGTAGTCAACAATTAGTGAATGTCTGGGGAAGAGCATCCGCACTTGGAGGAGGCTGTTATACCTTCAAGTGTGCCCAGCCTTCCCAAAAGTTCCCTAATTGTTGATTAGGTGTGGAGCATGAAATTGTGCTCCACACCTTAACCAACCTTAACCCTAAGCTTACCTGGAGTGGCCATTCACACCTCTTCTGGTGTGCCTAGGTCATCTGAGGTGCCGCGCAAGGGCTCTGGCACCTCAGACGACTGCATGCAGTCATGGTGATATCAACAATGCCTGCACAGTCGTGGAGGGTGCTGCAGCCAAAATGGTGGCGCCCAGAAGACAACTGGCCCCGCAATTGAATCAAGTAAGTATTCAATCATGGGGGGGGGGGGACACACCAATTAGAGTTGACTAGCACTACAAGACCGAGTGCTAATCAGCATTGGTTAATCACACTCCTTTCCCATCCAGGGGACCGGAAGGGAAGTACAAAATCACCTCTGGAGCACAAAAAGAAAAAGAAATCATTCACCCCCAGGCTGCAGGAGTTAAACATGCCCCAACAATAATGAGGCCGGAAGCCCCACGGCCTTCCTGAAGCATGGGTGTCGTGTCCCAGGCAGGGGTGGGCAGTGAGGCATGACACACGCGTGCACACTTACAGCAGTCCTTTGAGGGTTCAGAAGTACTCAGTGTCAGTTCAATCCTAAAGTCAGAGTTTCAGAGATACGGCAAAGTCACAGCAAGAGTCAGGCAATCTGGGGTCAGGGTTTCCAGAAGTTGAAGAGTCAAGATACACACACACACAACAGGAGCTGTATCAGCATTGGCCGCAATGTCGGCACAGCGTGTGCTGCTCAGTTAAGTAGGGGACGCAGCACCACGCCCTTGCCAACTCAGGTGGGCCAACCATTGTTAAATGGTATCGTCTGTTGTAATGTTTTTAAAGCACTAGAATGAAGTGTGTATTTTTAACCTTGTTAGCCGCTCAGAGTCCACCAAGGTGGAGATGGTGCGGGATAAAAGTTAAATAAATAAATAAATAAATAAATAAATAAATAAATAAATAAATAAATAAATAAATAAATAAATAAATAAATAAATAAATAAATAAATATTGTGATCTGCATTTTTGTTGGCGGAGAAGCAGGGAGGGGCACGCTGTAGGTTCTGATCTCTCATCTCCAGAGTCTGAGAGCTCCCCCAACACTGGCTGCTGACCCACAACGTCCGTGCTGCCAGGCTCTGGTTTCTGCACCGGCTGTGGTGCCATTGCAGGCGCACCCTCCTCTGTGGAAGGTGGACTGGTGGGACGGGGCATGACAATGGATCAGAAAGGGTATTTTCTCAAGACCACTGAGACAGATTTCCTCTCCAGCCAATGACATGGGTTCACTGTTTCCTCTCCCCTGTCCATATTCCTGTCCTAGTGCGTGGATATATATATATTTTTAAAGCTTCTCTGCCTTCGCTTGTAATAGAATTGATTGCATATTTTTTACTGTTTCCAGCCCTCAACTGTGCAGTGTTGTATCTGTACCAGCATACTGTGTGGTTATGGTGTTGCTATAGTTTCCACAGCAATTCCAAGGAAGCATCAGGAGCCTTTGATGCTTAGCTTCCCCTAAGACTTGTCCTACCAGGAAGGGAGGGAAAGTTATAGAATCATAGGCCACATCCCCACGGGATCGTTATCGCGAATTCAAAATGTTTTGAGTTCTCCTCGGCCAGATGGCAGTTCGGCTTAACACGGTATTTCCATGTTAAACGACGTTAAACCATTTTGAAATAAATCCTGATTTCAACAGGTCTCACTCCGGATTGTGCGTCGATACGTGTTTCCTTTTTAACTGTGTGGACAGTACTGTGTTAAGGGAAGAGAATCCGTTTTCAGGGTGCCCCTCCTCCAATCGCAATCTACCCAATGGCTGTCTGTATTCTGCGGACGTCATTGGGGGTGTGTGCTTCCCTGCCTGATCTGAAGCAAAAACTTTTAGCCTGAACTTCTTGGAGCAGCCTTCACACAGCAGCGCTACAGCTCTGGAGTGCCACTGTGAAATGGAGGAGGGGAAAGTAGTATTTGGGGGGAAAAGCCTTTCTTTCATATGTCCCACAGGCAGGCTTTCATGACAGCTATAAAATCAGACACTTTTGCTACTCCCCTCCCCCCCGCCCTCATACAGGAGCTACAGTGTAGCAAGAAAGCCCCTTCACTCCCGATTAACAATGTTGCGAATTTGCGCAGTTTCAGAAGTTCAGACCTTTGAAAGTGAAAGCAGGGGAAGCAGCTGAGATTCTGTATTTAAACATAGGGCTTTACATGCTGCTGCTGCTGTGTGCTCTGAGCAATGAAAAAGCCCCTCACTCCCCTCCAGCCCAGCCTCTCGGCACGAGGGAAACACGGGTGGGAAAGGGGGATCCGCAGACTTCTTCGATGGGGGTGATGAGGGAAGAGCACGAAGCTGGAAGAAAAGGGGGAGGGAAAGGTGGTGCAGAGGAAAGGAGGCGGGGAGCTGCACAGCCATGAGGGAGAGGGAGAGAATACATAGGCTATGGTCACACCTAAGGTTTAATCTACTTTCAGTCCACTTTCAGAGTGAGAGAATATATCAGCAAAGTGGCAAGCTGTTTTCTTTTAGGGTAAAATTCACCTCTGGGAGAGATAATGTGGAAAGAAAATTACTGGCCACTTTGCTCATGTTTTCTCGCTCTGAGGGTGGACTAAAGAAACAGCTTTTTCCTCCCCATGTTCAGGCAAAGTTATGGCTTTAATATGTTTAATATGAACACATTAAAACCAATGTGTTGTGACCCGCACTGAGACCCTTGTGTATAGAGTGGGATAAAAATATGAATGAATGACACCCCACCACAGCCACCCTATGCCTCTTTAAGGTTTAAAGCCCCAGTCCTTTAAACACTAATACAGAATCTCAGCTGTATTACTTCCTTTCACTTTCTAAATGTCTGAAGTTTTGAAATTTCGGAAATTCTCAACATTGCTGGTTCCCTCGCTGCGCTGATGAGAATCCGTGTTCAGGGTGGGCGGACGGGCTGGACGTGCAGCGCCGAGCGCTTCCCCTGCCACTGCCGCTGCATTTGCGTCCCCGATTGGGCCTTCCCTCCCTCTCGCTCTGGCCCCTCCGCGCCGCCCCCCTCCCCGAGCTCTCCAAAGGCACACTCAGCTTCCCATAGCGCGCCGCCATCGCCTCCTCCTCCTCCTCCTTCGCTGCCGCTGCTGGCCCTTGCTCACGCCCGGGCTGGCGTCCTTCCCTGCCGCCGCCGCCGCGTCACCACCATTCATGCCGGCCACCGACTTGGGCTCCCCGCCCGCCCCGAACCCCAAGGCCAACTGGGCGAGTGGCCACCGGGCCCCCTTCTTCTTTGGCTACGGCTCGCAGCTGGGATCCCCTCGCCTCGCCTTGCCTTCCCTCCCACCCCCCAAAATGTCAGATCTCCAAGCTCCCCCTTTCGCCCTCTTTCCTCCTCCTGCGCTTTCCCAAGGAGGACAGCCGGAAAAGTTATCTGGAAACTTTTTATTTGGGGGGGGAGAGTTTAGAAGGAAAAAACCCCGCCGCCGCTGATTCCTTTCGACCCGGATCAGCCTCTCTTGACGTCTGGAAGGTGGAAGGGAAAGGAGAAGGAGAAGGAGGGCAATCCCAAAACTTTTGCTCTACGTCGTTCTGTTCCCCGCCCCTTTCAACCACCAATCAGAGAGTGGGGGTGGGCACCATCATGACTGGTAATGAGCAGGGAGGACTTGCCGTGGGGCCTCGGAGGGTTGAATCTGAGATAAGGATGCAGGCGGGATGCCGTTGGACCCGAATCGAGTGGAAAACCGTGGAGACAGTTTTGTTCCGGGTCAATTATTTCGATTTCGTTAAACCAAATTAAGACATGCCATGGGGATGCCCCCATAGAGTTGGAAGGGACCTCTGGAGTCATCAAGTCCAAACTCCTGCTCAATGAAGGATTTCCTAAACCATCCCAGACAGATGTAGGTCCAGTCTCTGCTTGAAGACCTCCAGTGAAGGAGAAACCACTACTTCCCGTGGCAACCTATTCCACTGACTGATCACCCTCACTGTAAGGAAGTTTCTCCTAATATCTAATCTGTATTGAGTCCCTTGATGTTTCATCCCATTGTTTCTAGTCCTCCCATCTTGTGCAAGTGAGAATAGGGACAATCCCTCTGCAGTGTGACAGCCCAGATACTTGAAGATCACAATCATGTCTCCGCTCAGTCTTCTCTTCTGTAGGCTAAACATTCCTAGATCCTTCAACCGTTCCTTGTAGGACATGGTTTCAAGATCACTAACCATTTTGATAGCCCTCCATTGGACTTGCTCTAGTTTGTCAATATCTTTTTTGAATTGGGGTGCCCAGAACTGGACACAGTACTCTGGATGAGGTCTGACCAAGGTAGAGTAAGATGAATAATTATTTCTCTTGATCTAGACTCTCTACTCCTCTTGATGCATCCTAGGATGCTGTTTGCCTTTTTTGCAGTCGCATCACATTGTTGACTCATGTTCATCCTGTGATCAACCAGTACATCCAGGTCATTTTCACTTGTGCTGTTACTCAGCCTAATTCCTCCCATTCTGTATTCATTTTTACTATTTTTCTTACCGAGATGTAGGAGTTTGCATTTGTCCCTATTAAATATCATCCTGTTAGTTTCAGCCCACTGTTCAACCTTATCTTGATCTTTTTGAATCCTCTCCTTCTCCTCCCTACAGTTAGCAACCCCTCCTAGCTTTGTGTCATCTGCAAATTTGATCAGCGTCTCTTCAACTCCCTCATCTAGATCATTTATAAAGAAGTTGAATAGCACTGGACCCAGGACAGACCCCTGTGGCTCTCCACTTGAAACATTCCTCCAACTGGATGTGAAACCATTTATTTATTTATTATTTACATTTCTATCCTGCCCCATACCTGAACGTCTCTGGGCTGGTAACAACCGTTAAAACAACAGATTAAAAACAGGATATGCATTAAAAGCACTTTAAAAATTCAACAAATCTAAAACAATACACTCCATGTTTAAAATGATAGTATCTGTATTGGGAGGGGAAATATAATCACCTCAGCCAAAGGCCAGGGCAAAGAGCTGCATCTTCACCGCCTTCCTAAATATATATAAGGAAGGGGTATGACACACCTTCCTTTATTATCACTCTCTGAGTGCAATCACTAATCCAGTTATGAATCCACCTAACAGTTGTCCTGTCCATCCCATATTTGATCAATTTTTCAATAAGTATGGAATGAGATACTTTGTCAAACACTTTGCTGAAGTTAAGGTACACTATGTCTACAGCATTTCCCTGATCAACCCATCCATGACCTGCTTGTAGGGATATGCACAAATATTCATATTATTCATTATTTGGATGAATTCGGATATTTGTATACAAATTGAATGTCCAGACATTTGTACTTTAGTGTTTGTACAAATATGAATATTTTGAGTTATTTGTATGAATAATTCAGACATTTGTATGTGTACAGGATGCATACGTATCCATATACATATGAATACATCAAAGATAAAACGGGAGGCATATAGGATGAAAATGGGATGTGTACGGATGCATACAGATGTGTATGAGATTTGTGTCATTGGATACGTTTTTAATACGTTTTTTTTAACCATCTCGCCTGAGAGGAGTGGAGAAGAGGCAGCAGGCTGGGCTCTGCCATCTTGCTCCCAGAAGTGCCCCTCCCTCCTCCAACTGCCATCACAAGGCGATGAACCATCTCGCCTGAGAGGAGTGGAGAAGAGGCAGCAGGCTAGGCTCTGCCATCTTGCTCCCAGCAGCGTCCCTCCCTCCTCCAACTGCTCCCATCAGAAGATGGCAAAGAGACTATGGCAGACGATCCACCAGTTGAGAAAACGTCTGGTCCTGAGGCCGAGCAGGGTGGGGCTGAGTAGATACCGGCTGACCATCTCCACCATCATCTGTTTTGTCATCAATGAAGAGAAAATTCAAAGTAAAGTTAATAGGAAAATTCCAGCAATAAGAAACGGAGAGAAAAACTGGAATTGAAGAGCTCAAGTGCTGGCTTTTTGCTGTTGCCTGTTCCCTCCCACACCATTTTCCTTTTGTTTCTTGTCTCTTTAGATTGTAAGCCTGAGGGCAGGGACCTGTCTAAGATTAATATAATATTGTAACCCGTCCTGAGACTTTCGGGTATAGGGCGGGATAGAAATACAAATAAATAATAATAATATTCATACGAATAGATATGAATGTATTCATATCAGTTCAAATGTCCAGACATTCATTTTTCTTTATTTGTACGAATTTGGTTTTTTGAATATTCGATTCAGTACAAATCGAATGTCAAAAATTGCATTTGTGCACACCCCTACCTGTTTCTTTCAAATCCGTATTGGCTCTGGTTAATTACTGCATTCCCATCTAAGTGATTGCACACAAGTTCTTTAATAATTTGTTTGAGCATCTTGCCTGCTATTGAGGTCAGGCTCACAGGCCTGTAGTTTCCTGGGTTGACTTTCTTCCATTTTTTGAAGATAGGGACAACATTTGCCCTTCTCCAATCTTCTGAAACTTCTCCTGTTCTTCAGGAATTTTCAAAGATCACAGAGAGCTGTTCAGCAGTTATATCTGCTAACTCCTTCAGTACTCTAGGATATAATTCATCTGGGTCTGGAGACAAAAATTCATTCATGTTAGCTAAGTGTTCCCTCACCTTTTCTTTGTTCTCACAGAGCCTTGATTCTGAAAGGCAGTATTTCATTTACTTTCTGAGAGAAAACAGATACAAAATAGTTCAGAAGTTCTACCTTCTCTATGTCGCTTTTGACCAATTTGCATTTTCATTGTGTAAAGGTCCTACAGATGCTTTGACTTTTCTTTTCCTCCTGGCCTCTCTTGCAATCTTCAATTCATTTTGAGCTTTAGCCTTTCTGATATTTAAACTGCAGTTTCAGGAGATTGCATTATATTCTTCTTTAGATATGTCCCCCTCCTTCTATTTCTTAAACATTTCTTTCTTTTTAGCAGGTTATTGAGTTCTGGGTTCATCTACCCTGGTCTCTTCAGTTGTTTCCTGTTCTTCCTTCTTTTAGGAATTGTTAAAGATAGTGCCTCCAAATTCTCCTTTTGCAAAATTTCCTATCAATCTTGGATGTTTTTGCCCTTTAGGATCTCCAGCCTATTTATCCTTTCCACTCTCCTTCTGAGTCCATCAAAATCTGTCCTTCTGAAGTCCAACCTTGAAGTCTGAGACATCCTAGTGTTCCCTCTTTTTGTTATCCCAAATTCAGTGATAGCATAGTCACTGGCCCCTGAGGTCTCAGTTGTCCTTACTTCCTCAACCATTTCTTCCCTGTTGGTAAGAATTAGATCCAAGATTCCTCATTCTTTTGGCAGCTGAAGTTATTTGCAACAAGATTAAGATAAAATTTATTAGACCTGTGACTTTTGCCCCAGAGGGATTCCCAAGAAATGTCTGGATAGTTTAAAAAAAAAAACCATAATCACTATCTCATGATTTCCTCAGAGCTCGGCCATCTGATGTAGAAAGAGTTCATCTATATCTTCCGTTTGTCCAGGGAGCCTATAGGAAACACCCACAATAGTATCCTTTGTATTGCCCTCTCCTTATATTTTTACCCAAGCAGTTTCTACAAGACTTCTATTATCTGAAAGATAAATTTCTGTGGAGGTAAATGCTTTCATTACATACAATGCAACACATCCTCCACTTTTGTTAAGCCTATTTCTTTTAAATAAGTTCTAGCCATCGAGCTTTGTGTTCCAATTGTTTATCATTCCACCATGTTTCAGTGATACCAATGATATTATATATCTTTTCCTGTGTTAGTATTTCAAGTTCTCCTTACTTCTTCCCCGTGCTCCATGCATTGGTATAGAAGCATTTTAGTTTGTGGCAGATTATCTCTTACAGGTTTGAATCTTCTAGTTTCTCTTCTAGCTTTTTGTCTTTCTTCTTTTCCTTTACTTTTTGACAGAAGATCCTCATCTGTATTCAATAGCTGTATATTTTTTCTGGGCTTTTACATCCCTCCTCCTTTACTCTAGTTTAAAGCTCTATTTGGGCTTGGTCACATGTGAGTTTTAGGACGACCTAAGTCATCCTGCAGGACGTGTGATTCAGACGATTTTAAGCTAATATGAATTGCAAGCTGGGCTACAGCCGTTAGTCCATCCTAAAATGCAATCCCAGGCGAACTCTGTAAAAATGTGTCACCAACGTGGGGGCGGCTTCTATCAATCCACGTCTGACCAGCACTGGTACGAATTCAATTCAGATTCAATAACAGGCTGACCTGATTGAGACTCGTGTGACCAGCGCCTTGATGAGTGCAGCAAGGTTCCTCTAAAATATGTGCTTTCCTGTTTTAGTAAGATGCAGCCCATCTCTTGCAAAAAGTCCATCTTGCAAGTACTTCATGATCTAGGAATCCAAGTCCTTCCTGATAGCACCATCAATGCAGCCAATTGTTCACCTCTACAATTCTGTTCCATTTTAATGTTTTAAAGGTTAGATTTTAATGTTAGCTTTATCCTGCTTTTATTGCCCCCTCCCCCCAGGACCTTTGAGTGAAGGGCAGGATATAAATACTCAAAATAAATAAAAAGAAGTGGGGAGGAACAGTTGTCCATGGAGGCTGGTTTCACAATACTGGTGGCAACTGTGAAGGACTTTTTTAAAAATCCAGATCACAGCTGAAGTGAAGGGGAAATAATCAAATTACAGTATTAGGGATTATTTAATTGATAAATATGACAGCTTTACATAGCTAACAATAAGTAGTGTTTCTAACATTTAACAATGTCATCACTGATATGCAATCATTATTCAGTGTTTTACAGCATCTGCGAGTTGAATTACAGCGGTACAGTCTTTTTATATTTGATAGTGGGAAATTACAGATGGTATACAAATTCAGTTTTTTGATGTGAAATTTCACCATGTTAAGTAAAAATGGGAAATGTGGTAAATTTCAAAAATATACTTTTCAGTTTCCCCCTTTAGTCTTTCCACAAATTTTACTAGGAGGAAAAAAAAAACAATGAAATTGTACCTAGTTCACCCTACTGCCTTTTTCTTTTTGGGTCCCACTACTGGCGATCGCTGCTAATTGATCTGGGTCTGATTGAAGTTGCCTACAAGGTTAGGTTCTCCCCCTGGTTTCACAGAAGGTTATTTCTCAAAATAATCTAATTCAGTGCAATTATAACCTGCTTATAAACTCACTTGCTTAGAGTTGAGAGACAAACAGGAACAGCTTAGTGTACCACCCTGCTGTTCCACAGTCTTTCCTTTCAACTTTCCCAAATATGAAAAGGAACCTGCAAGGGTTGAAGCTATTAATTGAATGAATTGGTACATTTGTAAATTGCACATTAAAAGCGTGGATTTTTAATTGGATTCTAATTGAAGCCATCCCCCATGAAAGGGTGTTCAATGCTGAGGGCATCAGAAATTATCATTGCATGCCTCTTGATTGAAGCATTGCATTTGAGATAATTTTTGTTGGTTTTTAAAGACATTAGGTGGCAGTGTAATTGCTTTAGGAACTGGCAGTTATGTGCAGGAGTGAAATCTTGTTCTTTTTAGAGGGTTAGTTATATGGCCCTATGGCAGGAAAATCTTCTTGGGACATCCAAAAGGCTTGCTTCTTCATCGTTTCTTTAGGTCTATGATCACATCATGATATGAACCGAGTAGCCACCCAATTACATACATATAGCTCAAACAGAGAAGGGAGAAGTGTGCTCATTTTTTCCACAAATCAAGCACTAATGATGTACAGACTCAATAATGACAACAGATTGTGATGTCAAATAGTCCTTCCTTAGGGCTACTATTGAATTAGAACCAGTGTAGCACAGTGCCCATGAGTCCTTAGTTTTATTTGCCCCCCTGCACGAAAGCCTTGTACTGAATTGCCTTGTGCCAGTCACAGTGCTTTAGGCCAACATACCTTATAGGGTTGTTGTGGACATGAAATTGAATGTAGTAGAATGATATGCACTGCCTTAGGCTCTTTGAGGAAGAGACAATATATAAATGCCATGAATAAAGTAAAGAACATAAATGTAATATTTTGGAATTCAGTGTCAGCAAATCTTGGCTGTGGTTCTATGCAGAATTCAAGTGTCTCACTTTAGATGGTGATGCAAACTCTTGACCTTGTTCTGCTTGCTCCCTGGTGGACACAGTTAAACTGACTGGATCCTGTTTTATTTTCTTTCTGCTCTGCATAGCGTGTACACTGAGGCTTAGACTTTATCTTTTGTTTTGCTTGACATTTTGACAAAACAAAACCACAGCTATTCTTGAGCCCTAAAACCCACAGTTTTAGTTGCTGTTGAATATATAGCAGAATATATAGTCCTTGTAAAAGCAGATTCCGTGCACTTCTAAAGACATTTCTGGATGGGTTACTGCAATAAAAACAAATATAAAATGGACACATTAAGAGGGAAGGGGAAGCAGTTCCTCAGCCAAAGGCCAGGGCAAATAGTTGCTCATCACACGTTTCCTGAACGTATGAAGTGAGGGTGCCTGACACTTTATTCCATAGTTTGGGGGCTACTTCAGAGAAGACCCCGTCTCGGGTCCCCAACCCTTTAACTAATGAAGGTGATGGTACAACTAGGAGGGCCTCCCTTGAAGATTTGAAAGTGTGGGGAGGTCAATGTGATAGAAGAGAAAATAGTTTATAGAAGAGCAGAAAAAGGTACACAGAAGTAATTGTTGCCTTTGTAGAATAGGCTGTTATGCTCAGATAGGTTTTGCAGGTTGTCAGAACACTGCAAAAACACCCAGTAAAATTTTCTTTATCTGTAAAGGACAGAAAAAGTGAATGTATACCAGGCACAATGATGACTTTTCCAATTTCTTTCATCCCCCCCCCTTTTTATTGAGAACAATTTTATAGTATATTTTAGATGTTTTCATATTCAAAAAGATTGAAATGATAAATTAATAAAAATGACCAATTTGTTATCACATGACATAATGTAAAAAGGACTATCATGTAACTAAAGATATATCCATACAAATAAAATGGAAGCTGTCCATGTGACAATCCAACCACCTCTTCCTTTGTGGAACTTTGCATGTACAGCCGTGCGGCCCATTGGTGGAGAACCTGCTGCCACCTCATCCATTCCACTTAGAGAGCTGCACAAACATGAAAATAGTGGCATGGTTTGGCTTGGCTCTAACTCAGATTAGAGGTGCTTTCGCACTACCCTTCCCATCTGCTGGACAGGAAAGGAGCGCAGTAATCCAACGTTGACTAGCACTTACTAGTCAACTTTACCCGCTCCTTCCACCTGAGATCAGATACCCACATTTGATCCCAGGGCCCAGTCCTCCATTGGGTGCTGCCATTTTGCCAGTGGTGCCTCCGCGACAGAGTTTGTGTCAGCACCGTCACCTTGATGATGCTGACCCTCTGTGCATGCACAGTCACACCTATGGTCATCCGATGTGCCAGTGCGCTTGTGCAGCACCCCAAGTGACCCCAGAGTGCCGACAAGATTGAATGGTGGCACCACAGGATGCTTGAGGTAAGCAACTATGTAATGTTGGTTAAGGTGTGGAGCACAAAATCAATTAGTGCACTTCTGGTGAGGGCGGGCATGCTGTAACAGCCTATTCCATGTATGGATGCTCTTGCCCAGAGGTGCACTGATTATACCCTAAAGGCCGTAGTGTGAAAAGGCCTTAGGTTAAATAGGCTCAGCCTGGTCCACCATTGAACAGGTACATTAAAATTGTCTTTAAAAAGCACTTTTAAAGGGGCATTTCTTTGAACTTGAACCTGTTCAAATCAAACAGGGGTGCTGAACTGGTTTCTGCAAACACCCCCATGGTTTGGTTCAATTTGGACCAAATCCATCAAATGAGAGGTTTGTTCAGTTCAAATTCTAACTGGCTGAACTATCCTGTTCAGTTTGAACAGATTCAAACCCAAGCCAGTTAAGTAGTCTTCTACTGTGCATTCCTGTGCCACCTTCTCCTTTCCCCTCCTCCAGACTTGCTTCTTAGGGCTGTAAGAATGTTTGGTTTAGTTTTTGTTGAGTTGTTTAGCCAAGTCCGACTCTGTGTGACCACATGGACCATAGTACAACAGGCCCCTCTATCCTTCACTGTCTCCTAGAGGCTGCTCAAGCTCATGTTTGCTGCCTTCACAACTGGAGATATGCACAAATGAATTCGCGTTTGAAAATTCAGTTGAATTTGCAAATTTGCAAATTTTCACATCTAATCAATAATACAGACATTCAAACATCCAGACTCCCAGTTCATTAACAGAAAGTCCAATCAAGTTTTCTCACTTTTGCATTTATTTTACTGGTGAAGATAGTTTTTGTCAGTGAAAAGAAAAAGCCTAGAAAATGTTTGCCCATGAATGCAAAAGTCCAAACATTTGAATGAATGATTTGATGAAAGAATTAATATTTGGATGTTCACTTCAATTGTGAATCAAATATAAAACTTTCATTCATCCACAACACTATCTAGCTATTTCATCCCCTCCCCTTCTCCTTTTGCCTTCAGTCTTTGCTAGCATCAGTGTCCTTTTCAATGAATTCTGTCTTCTCATTATGTGGACAAAGTACTTGAGCTTCAGTATTTGTTCACTAGTTAGCAGTCAGGATTGAATTCATTCTGTATTATTTACTCAAGTGATCCTCTAGCAGTCTGAGGAATTCTCACCACAATTCAACAGCTTTGGTCCATCTCTCACAGCCATACATTACGGCTTTGAAGTCCACAGCTTTGACTACACAGACCTTTGTCAGAAAGGTGATGTCCCTGCTTTTTAAAATGCTGTTCAGGTTTGCAATAGCTTTCCTCCCAAGGAGCAAGTATCTTTTTACTTCATAACTGCACTCAGCATCTGCAATTATCATTGAGCCCAGGAAAGTAAAACCTGTCCTTGCTTTCGAATTCCACTCACCAGAGTGTTTCAAAAGTACCACCCTAAATGTGACTTTAAACTTAGTTCTCTGCAAGTATTTGTGTTCCTGCTCCTTCCTCACACTCAGAAAGAATCAGCCAGCCACAGCACACAGTGGACTATCCTAGGAACACTGTAGGCACTCCTAGTAAAACTGTGCAACAGTTTTTACTTCTCCCAGATACTGAAGATCATGGGCCTATTCGAACTTGGCTTTATTCTGGAATATATCCTGGAACAGGGGCCCGCTGTCCATATGTTAATACAGGCTACAGCAGGCCCCAAGTGAAGCCTGCCAGAGTCTGCATTAGCATGTGGGCCACACATCCCTGTTCTGAGATATACTCCAGAAAAGATCCAAGTGCAAACAGGACCCGTGACTTCCACATGTACTCTGAACTGCTCTAGGATGGAGGCAGTTCTGCGGTGTGTGGATGTGCCATGCCAGAGTATTCTTGATCGTCTCAATCAGCCAAGTGCAAATAGGCTCACTGTCTCCATTGCACTCCCTGCCATCATTGCTTCCCTGAGCTGTTCATCTCATTCTTTCAGCTGACCACTTCTTCCAAATCACCAGAATGGATCTATGCTGTGGCTTGCCTGGTACAGGTCTGTGGTGTATCTAAAAACCTGCAGTGCTAGGGAAAGACTCAAGATGGTCTTTGGTCAATTAACAGAGTAGCGATATCAGCTTTTTCATTCTGATACTCTTGGCCTTTGGAGCTTCAGGAAGCCACACATAAACATACACACACACACCACATATATAAGAGAACTGAGAGGTGCCCAGGTGACCCTTTACAACTCCTGAGGAAGAAAGAGCACATGGAAAAGCAGAAGTGCCCATTAGATGCTACAAGTTCCATTATGGATATGTTACAGCTTAATTAAAAACAATGGAATATTCATTGACCATAACATTTTTAAAAAGATGTCATATCATTTTATTTTAAGCTGAATATCCCTTTTGGCTATTCTTCCTTCAGCTCAGTAGATTGTGCACATCAGTCAGCAAGTCACGTCATCCTAACGGCATGTGTGCTGTTCTGTATGCAAAAGATATCCATGAGTATTAACTAAGTTTGCAAGAAGAATTAGAATCAGTAATAAATGTTGTAGCAAAGAGGCTGTGGGGAATAAAAATGAATCCCAAGGCAATATTCTCATAAACTAGACATCATCTTTGATTTACAGTTTATAGTATTCTCTTCACTGTATTTAATATTCTCACCTTTGCGATGATTGACTGGCCAGGTTGGGAGAGGAGTTATGCATGGTTGGAGACAGAAAGGCATTTGTGGGTCAAGAGCAAGACCTGCAGACTGTGTGACACGCATGGAGGGACCCCTCATGGGCTGGAGGACTTCCTCCCATCTGTCAATTGGGTGAAGGAGCACCCATACAGACTACTTATATTATTGGGCTGAGCAGGCATCGAACTCTGGGAATGGTTACTTAATGAATGATAGAAGAATGTTTGTGACTCCCCCCCCCCCCCACCTTGCTATATAAAAAACAGGATGTTCCTCAGACTCACAAGAGATGAGTTCAGGCCCAGAAAACACTGGTTTTCCAGGGATTTTTTGAGTAATGCCTAGTGGTTCCCTCATAAGTTTTGTGTTAGAAGTCATTTTGGCATAACTAAAACCTTACACTTTTGTGCACAACACTCCATGTTGTCTTTACTTCAAGTTGTGAGCCAGTTTGGTCTAGTGGTTAGGGAGCCGGACTCTTATCTGGGAATACCGGGTTCGATTCCACCCTCCCCCTTGAAGCCAGCTGGGTGACCTTGGGCTAGTCACAACTCTCTTCTGAGCTATCACAGCCCCACCTACCTCACAGGGTGTTCTGTTGTGAGGAGAAGAACAGAAGCTTTGTCAGCCGCTTTGAGTCCCCTTAAATGGGTGAAAAAAGTGAGGTAGAAAAGGCAACTCTTCTTCTTCCCCCTTGAAGCCAGCTGGGTGACCTTGGGCTAGTCACAGCTCTCTTCTGAACTCTCACAGCCCCGCCTACCTCACAGGGTGTTCCATTGTGGGGAGAAGAATAGAAAAGTTTTGTCAGCTGCTTTGAGTCCCCTTAAATGGGTGAGAAAAGCCAACTCTTCTTCTTTACTATTGCTATTTCTGCATAGATTTTGAGCCTTGGAACCTAGGATAACCTATTACCATCTTTTATGAAATACGGCTACCTCCCATATCATTACATACATTAAATAAGTAGAGAATAGATAAGATCTATAATCGTACCAGTTTCTTATTTGATCAGCTAGATCTCAAACTCGCTTCTTTTTGGAACCTTATTGTCTTTGTTCACGTTCTTGGCAAAGCAGCATTGTTCTGACTTATTCTTTGGTATCCACTTCCATTAATGAATACCCTATTTTAGATGTGATTTCAATACAGGCATTTGCTGTCAGTATTACACTGCATGTAGCAGCCACACTTAATGTGCATAATAGAGTTAGCATTTAATTTTGGTTATTATTCTTTGGTGCTTTTTTATTTGAATTGGGTTTGCTCAAGAGCTTTCTATTTGAAACAAATGAAAGCTGAATTGTGGCTTTGATAAATGAGCAAATTGGGTAATGGATTCTGCAGCAGGTTTTTTTAACGTATTGTGATAAGTAAATTCTTAGTAAACAACTTTTTCAATCTTGGTAAATATCGTCTAGAAAAAATTATCTGAAATACCATTGAATGGTTAAACTGAAATTTACAGATTCCCCTAATTTCTTTAATCATTCTCTGATGAGCACTTCATATCCTCTCTTCCTCAAAATGTACCTCTAATTAGGTATTTATGCCAACATTGTGGGTGCGTTCCCAAATAGATTATAGTGAGTTTGAGACCGTTTTGAGTGCTCACCATTCCCAAAGTTTTTAAAGAATCCGCTGTTTCTGAGGATTAACGGTCCCCAAACACAGATTATCTACAGTATATTCAGATCAAAAGAGGTCTCTCTGCTGGATTTAGAAATATTCCATTTTATTTAGGAAAAAGAGAACACAAGCATTCTTTGCAGGGAGGGAACCATGTTTTAGGGGCATTCTCCTCAGTTTCCCCTGACCCAATGAGAAGCCATGATTTCCTCTGCCATAGTCCCCTCTTTCCTGGGGTATTCATTACGGGCTAAGGAAATCTACTGGCTGAAAGGGGAGGGGAAGGAGGTGAGAAATGAACAGAGCTAACAGTAGCTAAGGCACACACAACAATACAACAAGATCAGACAACTGTAACAGGGATGGGAGTGAGTGAAAATGCCTGATTTCAATAAGAAGGACTTACTGGCAGCAATTGGACTTTAGCTGTTTCCATTGTGGGATTGCAAAGTGTGTCAGCTTTGTATAAAAAGCTGCCTGCTCCGTCCCTCCTTCCTACACTGCCATCTACCCTTTCTGCCTCACTCCCTGCCATTTCGCACTACTCTGATCTACCAATCTAGGGCAAAGCACCATTGTAAGAAGGGAAAGTGATCTTTAATCTTCTACTGCTTTGTTAACATGAGAAAGAAACTGTGCTACAGTGGGGAGAGAAGCGGTAAACAAAAACTGCTGCCAAAGGACTCCATAATCTGATGCGGGGGCAGGTTTATGTAGAGGGTGGTGGTTGAATTGCTCATCCCAATGAAGTCAGGGTATGATGGTGTCCAATTGCTGGCTGCGTGGGGAGGGGATTCTGCTGAAGGGAGGAGAGAGGGAAGGGAGAGTGAGTCTGCATTATAAGGTAACAGTGGGAACACAAAAAACCAGACCTTGCTGCTGATTTTTTTAAAAAAACTGGTTTAAAACTGGATTAAATTGCAAAGTGGGAACTTGACCTGTGTGATCTTTCCCTCTTGGAAAAATAGTCAGTATTATTACAGATGATGGTAGGCTGAGTGATTAATCTATATTTGTCACACAGTTAGATACATCATCTTTTAATATCAGACAGGTATAGAACTTTGTGACCATGATCCAGAGTTTTGAACCCGAATTTATCACTGATGCTGGTTCTTGTATGTTTTACCTTACACCAACAGCAAACCACTTTCCTGATACATAAACCTGATACACCTTGAACTAGTATTCTAACTTCTTTGAATACTAATGACAGAAATGAAGTTGATTTAAAATCCTGTTGTTATTTGACAGGACTTCATGTAACCATCCAGTTACTACTGTCAAATTACACTTCTTGGATTACTCTAAAGCAGCATGATAGAAATCATCCCTGGATCCAGTAAATACAAATTTACTAACTCTAACTCAGCAAAGCTGATTAAGTGTAAACCCTTTTACAGCAGACATTCACTACCACCTAATGCTGAGAAAAAGAAAGACAACAGTGTGGTAAAAACTATTAGCTGAAGAAAGCTACCAGGAGTTTGTTTTTCTTCTAGCTGTAAGCATAGCCCTCTTTTCCTTCTGATTTTGTCCACCTACAGTTTCAGAGTTTATAGGATTACCTGTATTAATCTTTGTTTCCTCCTCACAATGGACTTACAGTGGGTCTTATATCCAATCCAGTATCCTCCTTTCATTGGTCAGCCATTTTTACTAGTCATATCTAACGAATCAAGAAAATAGATTTTCACATGTTTTAATTTTCATTGTTTCATTGCATTCAAGGAGTTTTATTGCATTTGGGTGGCCTGATGGTCTTCTATCCAGGAACTATTTCTTGGAGATGCGCACACATTTTTTGTGTGTGTGTGTTTCATTCAGTTCAAACTAAATTGGCTGGCTTGGCTTGATTTTGATTTTTTTTAATTTAAGGCGTTCAGCTCAGTTCAAACATCTTTGAACCACGATTAAACAGGGTGTGCACCTTAAGTTCATTAGAACTCCCTTTGGTTTGTCTTGAATTTGGTCTTTGTTTTTGAACAGGCAGGTTGTTCAGTTCAAAGTGAAACCTTTTGAACACCCCTGTTTGAGCTGAACTAGTTTGAACCCAGACCTGTGAGGCACATCGCTGTTAGCCCTAGACTGTACCCTGCTTAGTTGTGAATAAAAGACACCATGTACTTTGGATTACAAGCTTTCTGTCTTCAAACGATCAGGAGTGAGAGAGTTCAGGATGCAGCAAGTAGCTTCAGGATACAAGGCAGCACACAGTAGCAGCGGGATCCAAGCTTCCAGATGGCAGGAACAATGGAATGGAGAGGCACCTCCCAGTGATGAAATCTGGAACTGTAGTAGAAAAGCATTGGGGTGACCAGAGAGGGGGTAAAACTAAAGTAATGACAGAGGACTGTACCTTACTGCTCCTGGTTACTATTTTTATACGCTTCTAATCTGGGGGAGGCTGAGACTCTGTCCCAAAGCCTAGCCCAAGGGGTGGGGACCAGTAGCCAATGACAAATATGGGTGGTAAATTTAAACAAGGAAATAGACCACCCAGAGGTGTGGGGCAAAGGTTCCATTCAGGGTCTAGGTGAACAGCAGGAAGGAAACAAAGGGGATATGTGACTAGAGGAGATTCTGGTTACATCATATCCAAACTGATGATGTGGTTTCACTGTAAACAGCAAGCTAATCAAGCACGACAAAGGATTAAAGATCTAGACCCATTTCAATTCAGCTTCAGGCCTGGTCATGGCACGAAAACTGCCTTGGTCACCCTGGTTGATGACCTAATCCAGGAGAGAGAGAAAGGGACTTCTCAGCAGCTTTTGATACGATTGACCGTGGTATCCTTCTGGAATGGCTGCAGAGTTGAGGAGTTGGAGGCAGTGTGCTGCATTGTTTCCACTCCTATCTCTAGGGCGGATCACAGAGAGCGGTAGTGGGAGATCCTGACTCGACATCCTGGGAACTCACTTGTGGGGTTCCTCATGGGTCAAGCTTATCTCCCATGCTCTTTAATATCTACATGAAGCCACTGGGAGAGGTCATCAGGAGATTTCAAGTGAGGTGCTATCAATAATAAGCAGATGATGCCCAGCTCTATCTCTGATATCTTGTAAGCATACGTCCCCTTTCCTTCCCCAGGACCTGCTTGCCTGTCTGCTTAATTTCTTTTTCAATTAGCCCAGCATGGGACAGAGACCTTCTACATCTTCAAAGCATCTGAAGCTACTGGAATTATGAAACTCCCCCCTTTCCCTTTTTTTTACACTTTTTTTTCTGCTAAGATTTGCATTAGATTATAAGAAATATTGCGCAAGCTGGTGGTGTATACTTATTGTTATTCTCACCTTGTATGAATTAAACTAGAAAAGCCTACAACCTGCTTGTCACTTAAACTGAAGCATAAAGGAGAACTGAAGAGAACAGAGAAGGAGAGGAGAAACCAATTGTTAGTTAGGGAAACTTGGGCTTCCTAGAGCATATTTAATTAACAGAAGCAACCTTCCACGGCCGCATCCCCATTATAAGATTAATTTGGTTTCCCTAAACCGAAATAACAGAACTGGATGCAAACGTGAATTTGCCTGTTCCCATAACTTTAAACTTAATCATGTTCAATCCGGATTCTGAGGACCGTACGTGACTCAAGTGGCTACTTTTTAAAAGCTGCTTTTCGGGGCTGCCCTGCCCTCTTCCTCTTGGCGTGAATGCGCCACCCGTAACGGACCCCTTCACCGAGCCTGGCTGGGTGGCTGCCGCTTGCCTGGATGGATGGAGGAAAACCGGCTGCGGGCATCCAGCAATTCTTTTCCCTCTTCTCCCCATTGCCCAGGGCACACAGCAGCAGTGGCAACTCAAGCAAGGGGG
The DNA here is from genome assembly GCA_023333525.1 of Aspidoscelis tigris stejnegeri. Classification (NCBI taxonomy): domain Eukaryota; kingdom Metazoa; phylum Chordata; class Lepidosauria; order Squamata; family Teiidae; genus Aspidoscelis; species Aspidoscelis tigris. The sequence continues at coordinate 3,546,038 of JALMGA010000019.1, read as the reverse complement.
CTTTAAACATTCACACATCTCCCAGAACTTGCCCCTGCTTTCCTTTCCGCTTTAAAGGTCAGAACTCCAAAGAGCTAGAATTGTGCAAAATTGCAACATTGTTATCAGGTGTAAAGTGGCTGGATTGCTACAGTGTAGCGGCTGCTGTGAAGATTGGATTTTTACACTGAAATCACTGTCTTTGGAAGCAATCTTTTGGGGGAGGGAAACCCTAAACATGGATTCTCATTCCTTAAAATGGTAGGGTCCCCACAGTAAAAAATGTAACATGTATCAAGTGCATGATCCGGAGTGAGACCTGTTGAAATGAGGGTTAACATTTACAACGCTTTGGGGTGATTTAACACGCGGAAAGCGTGTTAAGCCAAACTGACGTGGGGTCTGCGAGGATTGAAAACGGTTTGAAACTGAAATAAGCTTGTAATGGGGATGCGGCTCATGAGTTGCCAAACTATATTTTTCTCCCAGTTTCTGGGTCTTCTCCTTCTGCTCTTCTAGTCAATTATTGTCTTAACACCCTTATGCGCTAGTGGTTGTCACTTTCTCCTCCTGCAGTTAACTCAAAGCTTCTGGATTTTGGTACATTATAGCATTCCTTAGAAAGCTTCCTTCTGCAGTATAAATATTATAATACTTTCCTTTATTTGGGGAGGGGGGGATTCACTTACAGTTTGCTGATGATGACATTGTAATTTTTGCAGGTTCCTTTTCACTCACTTGCTGCACTTTGCCATGTGTATCGCTCTCTGAATGAGCTTTTCATCCACAGTCAGATTGGGAGGAGACATGCAAACCATCTTCTAGGGATGTGCACAAATGGTGGTTTTGTTTGTTTGTTTTGCATACAAAACCAGTGGACACGTTTGAATATCCAAACTTTCAATTTGATTTGATTGTTTAGAATCCAAATGCAACAAAATCCTATTCAAATCGAATACATTCAAAATCTATTTGTCAGGACTTACATCCGTCACTTTCCCCTGGATATGTGCAAAAGCAAGACGCTTCCGCACACAGCCAGGGGAAGGGACGGATTCCCTCCCGCTGCCACGTTTGGAAGGGCGGAAGCATGACTGCCTGGTTTGAAAGCCCTTCCCCCACGCACTGGTCACCACCAGAAACACGCAGTGACTGGCAGCTCCATGCTCCAGTCCTGCGGCTCCGGGTGCGGCGTCGCCGGCGCATGAGCCGGAGGACAGATTGGAATGGGTGCTGGTGCATCCACACAGCACCCACTCTAATCTGTCCTCCGGAATCCATCCTCCCCAAGCGTGTGCGGATGTGCGGAGGTCCCTCCGATCCATCACAAATAGTGATGGATCTGGGGGAGGACAGTTCACCGAAAAGCAGATCTATTTAGAATGCAGAAGCACCCTTGACTTCCTGCAAATGGCCTTTAGAGGCATCTGTTAGCGGACATCCTGACACATATCTTTGGGGAAGTAGCTCGTCAGGGTTTCTTCTCGCGTTTGGATCTTGTTCCGTAGAGGTTTGAAAAACACCAGAGCAGTTTTGGTACTTAACGGGATGAGGCCGCAAGAGAAGGAGAGACCTCAGAGTTTTCCTCAATAGGAAAATGATTTTATCAATCATACAGAAGAAAAGGCAAGCAAAATGGCATAACAAACACAGAGAGATGCTGCTAGGCTGCTAGGTGAGGTTTGGAGTCCAGAGCTCAGGCTGCTTTTTCTAAGACAGAGGGAAGCAGAGAAGGGAAAGCAGTGCCGGATCCCTAACCTACTCTCTGGTCTGAGGCCAGATAGAGGGGTGGGAGGAAAGGAGGGTTGTTTGTCACCGTCCTGCCATGGAAGATGGCTGCAGGAGGGAGTGGCAGTGAACTGGGAAAAACAGGAGGAGCCTCTGCCCCTCTCTACAAGGCAGCAGAGACTTTGTGCAGGGCCAGAGGTATAGATAGCTGGCAGGAGCAAGAAGCGAGCTGTGACTTGCTAGAGAAATGGCAGAACAGCCTCATGCCAGAATGCCAATTCACATTCGCCATGGGACCTATAAGGTAGCATTGCATAGCACTGTCCTGGTTTTGCCATGGCTCAGAGAGGGGGTGGCACACAGCCTACACATCCTGCTTGCCCCTTCAAACTGGGCGCCCATTCTAGTAGCTGTTGGTAGACCCGGCCTCCATGAATTTCTTTAGCCCTTAACGCTTTCCAAGCTGGTTGCTGCTACCACCTCTTCTGGTAATAAATTCCATAGTCTGATGACCCTCTGGATGGAAAAAAAAATACTTCCCCTTGTCTGTCCTAACTGTCCTGCCCATCAGCGTCATATTGTTGCCCCGGGTTCTAGGGCTGAATTTTCTCAATCCCTTTTCCACACCATCTATAATTTTATATATTTCACTCAGGCAACTTCTTAAACACCGTCTTTCTAGGCTGAAGAGCCCAAGACATCGCAGCCTGATTTCATAAGGAAGATGTTTAACTTGGAATAGATTATCTCCTAATATTATGACAAAAAGGACGGCATTGTTTCTTCCTACCCATATCAGCGTGTGCATACACACTCATAAGCCCATCTGCCTGTCTCCAGTAATGTGTTTGGACAATGGAACAAATGGCATGATGTTCTATCACTTTCAGTCAGCTGCCACACACGTGCCACTTGCTGTCTAAATCCTTATTGTTCTCCTGTGAACTTTAGTGGCCCAAGCAGTGGGGTGGATGAGACACATGTAACCGCTCTCACCCACTTCCCAAGAAAACAACTGCATGCTGCTGGGTCCTTATTGTACCACAAACATTTTTCAAGATCACAAGTCAGCTCTTTGATATTGTCCTCCTGTTGTTTTCTCCTTCTGTTGGCATACAGTCTTTTTCTTTTTCACAAATGCAATGCATCCTGAAATCTGTTTGCAAGTTTTCTAATGACAGATCAACAGCCTCAACTCTCTAGCAATGGCTGCACTACATGCAACCCGCATTTTTAAAAAGTAAATGCTCGGTGCCTGTTTCAAACTATACATTTTCTCTTTGAGGATCTGATACATATTCCCTGCTCTGCAGAACTCCCCAGCCGCTCTATTGACCCCTCTAAATAGGAACCAGATAGGTTTTACTGTTTAGTATTTTGTTTCTTCGTCTCTCTCTTTAGGTGATTAGATGAATGCTGCATCTGCATATATACAATTTCATTATTCTTCACTACCCTGAGTGGTAGAAGGAGCGACCTTTTGCAGGACTGGTTTCCTTAGAAATACATAATAGCTTGAATATCTATTTATCCACAAAATTTAAGCCACTCTTTGGTCAAAATCTCTTGTTGGCATTTAAAATGGGTAACAGACAAATTTATAAAACCACACGTAAAGAACTGGGGCACGACAGCAGGTAAAACAGCATCAGACTGTGGCACAACAGTTAGAATAAACAATGAAGTGATTTCCAGCTTTATTCCCCATTATAGGCCTGGATAAATAAAAACATATTCATTCAGCATGAGAAGGAAAGAGAATCTCAGAGGTGACACAAAGGAAGCCAGACTGGGTGGAGGGGAGGAACTTTTGTGGTTCCTTCTGGTTCCTTCCATTCTTCCTTCCTTTGTGGGCTTTTAATAGTCTTTATTCTGCTTCCAGTCCAGCCAGCAAGCCATTTCCCCTGAATCCTATATAGTGCAATATTACTGTACAGCTGCAATGCATGCAACACTGGGGCATACAACAAGGGTTGTGTGACATAGTGTAAGTCCAGTGTCTGTTCATTACTTCCCTTTATCCACAGGGTGGATCAGAAATGCAGGACAAGACATTCTGCTTTGCATAGTGTAATTGTCCAAATGGGTAAGCAGTCCATCTTTTGCCACTGCTGCCTCTTCTTCTCCCATCTCAACCAAGCTCTTTTGCTCTTCTGACCAGTTGCTGGGACGCTTTCTACCAAAAAAAAAACCCTATCTGATTCATTATACCTTCCACTACTATCAATAGTTCCCACTTTTTGCAGAGGACAATTTTCTTTTGTTAATTTCTTCAACATCATTATATATATCTAGTATGCAGACTGGCAAAATACATATAGATGCAAATGCATACATTTGGGCTATGTACAGACAAGCTAAAATCCATTTCAATGAATGTAAATACATATGGAAATCCATGCAGACTGAAGCCGCCTCCAGAGATCACCCAAAACTCTCACTATTTAGCAGCATTCCAGAGCAACAGCACAAGGCATGTGCAGGTACCCGCTTCACCTGGCACCTGCTTTTGCAATGGCTTGACATGCCCATCCAGGTATTTCAACAGTGTGAAATACTCGGAAGTGTGGAATCACTCTCCCCATGTATACGCAGCCAACATTTTCAGGCCCAATTCACGTTGGGATTGTCATGGACACACCTAGGAGTCCCAACATAGCCCCAGGATATTCCTGGGTTTTACACCCCGTCTAGATGCATCCTGAGAGTCTTACAGATATAGAACTCTGATCAGTTCGAGGTAGAGATGGGTTATTACTGGATAAACATTTTTTTTCCAGGCTGAATCAGGATAAGCTCATGTAGAAAAATATGTCTCCATGAAGAAATAGGCACGTCTAGTTCTTCAGATGCTAAGGGGCCCAATGGCACGTCTAGTTCTTCAGATGCCAGGGGCCCCAATGGGCACGTCCACTTCTTCAGATGCTAAGAGGCCCAATGGGCACGTCTACTTCTTCAGATGCCAGGGGGGCCAATGGGCATGTCTACTTCTTCAGATGCTAGGGGGCCCAATGGGCACGTCTACTTCTTCAGATGCCAGGGGGCCAATGGGCACGTCTACTTCTTCAGATGCTAGGGGGCCCAATGGGCACATCTACTTCTTCAGATGCCAGGGGGGCCAATGGGCACGTCTACTTCTTCAGATGCTAGGGGAGCCAATGGGCGCATCTACTTCTTCAGATGCTAGGGGGCCCAATGGGTGCGTCTACTTCTTCAGATGCTAGGGGGCCCAATGGGCACATCTACTTCTTCAGATGCTAGGGGGTCCAATGGGTGCATCTACTTCTTCAGATGCTAGGGGGTCCAATGGGCGCAACTACTTCTTCAGATGCTAGGGGGCCCAATGGGCACATCTACTTCTTCAGATGCCAGGGGGGCCAATGGGCACGTCTACTTCTTCAGATACCAGAGGGCCCAATGGGCACGCCTGCTTCTTCAGATGCTAAGGGGCCCAATGGCACGTCTACTTCTTCAGATGCTAGGGGGCCCAATGGGCACATCTACTTCTTCAGATGCCAGGGGGGGCAATGGGCACGTCTACTTCTTCAGATGCTAGGGGGGCCAATGGGCACGTCTACTTCTTCAGATGCCAGGGGGGGCAATGGTCACGTCTACTTCTTCAGATGCTAGGGGGCCCAATGGGCACATCTACTTCTTCAGATGCCAGGGGGGCCAATGGGCACGTCTACTTCTTCAGATGCTAGGGGGCCCAATGGGCACATTGACTTCTTCAGATGCTAGGGGGCCCAATGGGCACGTCTGCTTCTTCAGATGCTAGGGGGGCCAATGGGCACATCAAGTTCTTCAGATTCTAGGGGGCCCAATGGGCCCATCTGCTTCTTCAAATCCTAGGGTGCGCAATGGACATGTCTACTTCTTCTTATGCTAGGGGAGCCCAATGGGCACATCTACTTCTTCAGATGCTAGATGGACCCCCTAGCATCTGAAAAAGTAGACATGTCTACGAAAGCTCATGCCACCAACCCTTCTCCTGTTAGTCTCCAAGTGGTACTAACTACCTTGCTGGACTTTTTGAATTAGACTAACGTGGCTATTTCTCTGGTATGTTTCCATGAGTTTAAGTGATAAATAAATTAGAGTAAAATGTTGAAGAATGTCAAAATTTTACCTATTCATAAACAGGTAGCCTAAAAAAAACTACAGCCTAAAAAACCCCCGAGAGTTTATAGGCAAAGGGTTTTTGACCAGAGGTGTGGAGGAATTTGGATACAACTGACAGACATAAGACATTCTTAATATCTTTCTGTACCACCACAGAGATTGGCATCTATTGGTATGCAGCCCCTATTGTTGACAATTGAACGAGGTAGTTTTCAGGATTTATAACATGAAAGAAGCATATCCCCATTAACTGCAAGCTATAACAGAGCTATAACAAAAACAGTGCCCATCCCCTTAGTCATTCTGAATGTGAAAAAGAAAACTAAGACCACAGCTTCTGGATGGGCAACTGAAACCCAGGCTAATGATCTTCTTGATAGTTTCTTTGTAGTTAAAATCTTATAACCAAACCATCCTACTGGAAATAGATTATCTTTCTGTGTCACCTCTTCTTAGGACCAATATGTCAGCAGTTGCCTTGTCTGGCAATAATAAGCTGAGCACGTCTCAGGAACACAGAGCAAATAAAGTTATTGGAGCCCCAGATCCTGGAAAAAAGAAGAGACCTCTTCCATACTGATCTTACAGAAACACTCATTTCTAAAGTGCATCAAAAATGTGTCGCTTGGTCATCTAATGACCTCTGGTGGATGAATCCAATTGAATCAGAAGGAATGGCTGAGTTTTCTGAATATACTCCTTTCCCTTCCCAGGCATCTTCTCCTCGTTATGCCAATATTATGGAAAGCAAGCTCAAATGTATTTATTATATATTACATGCGTTGCCTAGTAGTTGTGATTTCTGAGGCAAATTTCATCACTGCCGTCACCATCACCAAAACAATATGTAAGACATTAACATAAAAACATCCCAAATTCAAATAATAGAAAGCAGCAAGGTTCTAAAGCACTTGAACACATCTTAAACCTTTTTTTAGAATAAGGGTTTACTCATACTGAAAGCCAAGGTAAACAGCAGTATCTTTAGTTGACTTCTGAGAGCCAATAAAAAAGGCAGAAAAATGCATTACTAGGAGGATGGAGTTCCTCAAAAAACATTGAAAACAGAAAACTATCTATCCTTAGGGTGGAGTGAAGAGGGGCAATTGTCACAGCCCCATGCTTTTGCTAGCAGTTGTAAAATCATCCATGAATTGCATTTAACATTGGTCCCCAGACAGCCATGCCAGACCTCCTAAGAAAACCCATCCTTTTGTTGTTGTTGTTAGGTACAATAGTGTTATGCCATATACTAATTAAAAGCAACTAAATTATGCTCCGGTGCATGGGGAACAGCAGTTTTGTGCAATGGTGTGTGGACTGGCATATGATTGGCATATCATGTTGACAGGCATTGGAATATGACCAGCAAAGGCCTCAACCCTGTGTCAAGGCAGAATCCATTTTTTGTAACCTGGGGTCCATATTTGAGAAGAAACTCAATTTTAGAAGACACGTACTAATGCAAAATTTTTCTTTTGTTCACCATTCCCTTCTGCCTGTGAGAAAGAACATCTGCATAAAGTAATCAGTAGGGACATTAATGTTTAACAAGTCGTGCCTGCTCCAGACAAAGGAGACCCTGGTATTTGGTTTAAACTGATGCATTTGTGTTCAAGATCTAAAAAAGATTTCAAAAGCAGCTTGATATATATTAAGTCATTCCAGCCTAGTCTTTGTGCGAACAATATAATTCATAAACATCAGGAGGAAACACATTGAGAATTTTGGTTGACAACGACTTATTTGCAATGGAACAGATGTCCCAACCCTGATTGGTTTAAATTTCCTGGCTGTCACTCGACTGTCTCTTTGTGAGTCTCATCTTTGATATATCAAGGGATAGCCATTGAAAACCCACCGTCACTGCCCCAGAGGTATGACAGCTGAACTATCACATCCATATCTGGTATTCACACGTCACACAAGTTAATTTGCACAAAGTACTACTTTATCATGCAACCACGCTCATGATGTTGGGTCTAGTCCCACCCTCCCATAGGCTAACGTTTTGGATCAGTTCCCACAGTCAGAAATCATGGTGCCAGTCATGAAATCCCTGCACTGTACTCCCTGAACTTCTTCACCTTTTCTCTGTGGATTACTCCTTCAGCCTAAAGCAGCCCTGCAATTTGGGTTGTATTTGGACTCTGAGCTGCTTTTTATAGCTATTTTTTGCAGAAGAGTGTTCTTATGAAGCTCTTCAATCCCTGTATTTTGATTTGCTATTTAGATACTTAACTAGAACTGGAAGTGGGGATGTGCACGGATTATCCGTGCATTCAGAATCCAGATGAATACATCCAGCTTCAGAGATTCGTAGACAGATCGAATAGGGCCCTATTTGAAGGGCTCTATCCGTCCACGAATCAGATAATCCAGTACCTGTAGAGGCTTCTAAGGATACTGGATGCCCTAGAACATCCCTACTCCACGCCCTGGCCACCTTCCTCCCAAACCTCCCCCCTGCAGCCTCCCTGGGGACCCCTTACCTGCTCTGGTAGTGGCACAGGCCTATTCCAGGGCCCTCTGGAACCATGAAAGGGTTCCTAGAGCTAAATACAGGCCTTCTGGTAAAACCAGAAGGCCTGTATTTAGCCCTCAGAACCCTTTCGCGGTTCCAGTGGGCCCTGGAAAAGGCCTGCGCCACCACTGGAGTGCACGCACCCACCTCCCTGGGGCCCGCTTACTTGGGTGGTGCGCTCCAGTGGTGGCATGGGCCTCTTCCAGGGCCCTCTGGAACCACAAGCAGGCTCCCAGGAGGTTTTACTGGAAGGCCTGTATTTACCTCATGGTTTCAGAAGACCCTGGAAGAGGCTCACAGCGGTGGCGGCAGCACAGAGAAGGTGCCACAGATGGCGATGGTGAGGAGGTAAGTTAAGTGGAGAGGGGGTGGGGAGGGGTGGGAAAGAAGGGGTGGGGAGGGTTTATTCGTTCTGAGCACAGTTATTCTTTAGAATATCCATGTTCAGATACGTGGGGGGGGGGAATATTGGGCCAGAGCCGACTTTGGCTGGAACCTAATTTTTCAACTTGAATAGAATGTGGGAAAATGGCTCTGTGCACACCCCTAACTGGAAGCTCCTTGCAACAGAGATCTTGTTCACATGGCAGTGGCATATCATAGGGTGAGAATATTTGTGTCATTCTGGTTGAAATCAAGGTCCCCTGTTAACATTTAGGTTAGTTTTTACCCCCCCCCCCCCCCAATCCCATTCTGCTGGCCCTTTTCTTGAAATCTGTCAGTATCCCCATTTGACATGTAATTCGCAAGTATAATCTTGTTATTGGCTTATGAGTCCATTTGAGCTTGTGCAGTTGAATCTCTTGTTTCATTTATCACAGAAAGCCTCTGTACTGCATCTCTATATGATCTGCCAAGTTCTTTTGACCTTGGCAATAAGCTGACTTTGACATTTCTATTTGAAAAAAAATGTTAAAGCCTTTTTGCTGGGTTTTTAAATAAAGTCTATGTATTTGTATTGAAGACTCTTTGGTCCTACATCGTTCTGTGTTGTCTATCATTTCCTTTAAGGTTCACTCAGCTGATTTATCATTTTTAAAGCCAACATCCCAAAGGTCCTACATAGACAGGAAGAGATTGCCCCCCCCCCAAAAAAATCAGTATTTCCTGCTCACTCCCTTATCAATAGAGATTAAATAACTCTGATGATTACATGAACAAATCCATGTAATTTTCTTGGCAGAAGCAGGAATGAATTTGTGGTCTTCTATTTCCCAGGAAGTTGCTTAGCATCAACCTATAGTCACTCCTTCCACTCACTTTCCTGTTCATTCCATTCTACAAATTGAACAGAACTTTATCTGTATCACAACTGAAACCCCAAGAAACAGCCTCTGCTGTCCAGATACTTTGGACTACAACTCTCAGCAGCCCAAGGTTGGTTTAGGAGTGGGTCTTCATTTGTCTAATTATTCAGACTTTAGTCCATAACCCAGGTACAGACCGATAGTTGCTTCTTCACAGGAGATTGGACAGGGATCAATAAGAATAAAGCTGAAAAGTTAGGCAAATAAAGTAAACACACTGCCTTCCCTTCTCTCATATAAAGTACACTGCAATTATGTTCTGACAAACTACATGACAAACTACACTTGTTGAAAATCTCAGTGACAAACAGCAATAAAAGGAGCAGGAACCCAATCTTCTTTCTCATATATTAACTTTAGATCACATCTCCACCTACCTTAGGAGGCATACCCTGTGGCTCCATTTGCAGCAGGTGTTAGCAGACGTCCTGACGCATGCCTTTGGGGAAATAGTTCATCAGAATGTCTTCTCATGTTCGGATCTTCTTCCTTAGAGGTTTGAAAAATGCCAGATCGGTTTTGGTGCTTAGAGGCAAAGGACAGCAAGGAGAGAGACTCTAGGGTTTTTCATCAATAGGAAAACGATTTTATTAAAAGGGATAAAAAATGAAGGGGCATTATGCAGAGTGCCAAAACATAAGCAAAACAGATTCCCATTGTGGCAGCACAACCAGACAAGGAACAGTAGCTTGGCTGGTACAGGAAAAGTATCAATTTTAAAGGCACATCTTTTGGCAATCTGGAGATGTAGAGGAGAAAAAGGAAGAAAGAAATATATTCTAATAATACCCTATGCTATTGTGTAACTGGCTCTGTTCCAGTTCCAAATATTTTCAACCCCCATTTCCCGATCGCCAAGGCAATCATGAAATAAAGGCTTGATTTTCTCCCTTTTAAACTTGGCAGGTGTTCTCACGGTTCCCAGTGGAGCGGAGGTGCGCAAAACTGCTCAACCGCCTGCCACTAAACCTCGTAGTGGCTTTTGGTCTTTTAAAATTATTTATAAATTTATTATTATGAAGTAAGCTTTATTTTAACTTTTTTTTCTGTGCCGCCCAGCCCAGTCCTGGCTTTCAGTGCCGCTAAGGGAGGGGGGGATGGAGCACAGGGGTGGACTGACATCAATCTGGCTTCCAATGAGGAGAGAGGGGGCGGAGAAGGGGGCACTGCTTCCCCATGGCAGGGTTTGGTGTGGTTTGCATGGGGACGCCTCCATCCGTGCCCTACCTGCACCTAGCCCACATTGCAGGGAATGGCATGGGAATGGGGTGGGAGCGATCTTGGACCCACTCCTGGTCCCGTGCATCCCCCTCCTGCTCCAAATGGCTTGCATGGGGACATGACCCATATCTTCAGAGTGATCCCATAGTAATCTTAAGGTCCCATGCGGACCTTAACATAGAACATGAAGGCCACAGGTCACCTCCCACCTACCGCGAACCCAGAGCAAACCTGGATTACTCTGATCCAGGTTTACTCCGAGTCCTGCTGCGGGTTTAGCTGGAGGCTGGGAACAGCACCAAACACGTGTCGGGCTGTTCCCAAACTTCACCTGCAGCCAGGCGGCCACAGCAGGAAAAGGAGCGCCGAAGATGACCAGCCATGAGCAGGAGGCAAAGGGAGGGCAGAAGGGGAACAACAACAATGCCAGTGGAATGGCGGAGAAGGAGAAACAGACCCTCAGGGGCTGTTGCAGGACCTGCCTCCGCTGCTCACTCACCTGCTCACTCACCTGCTCACTCACCTGCTCCCTGGCTGGCTGGACCGATTGCTTGCTTCACTCCTCAGCTCGCACTTGCCTGACAGTTGCTGCTGCCACCAGCTGAGAGCATCGTTTGCTGCCGCCAATCACCCCCAGCCCAGCCCAGCCCAGCTCAGCCTAGCCCCACCTTCCCACCTCCCCTGTTTTCACTCTACAGCCACCACCTCACTTCTCCTCCTTCCTGCCCTGGTGGCTGCCCAGCCAGCCAGCAGCACACCAGCCTGACCCCTCACTTGCCTGCCTGCCTGCTTCTTCACCGGGGCCTGGTAACGAAGCCACTGCTGCCAGCTGCCCTCCTTCCCTCTACTTTAATGCGAGTCAACCAGAAAATAGGGGTTTTCTTTCCCCGCATTTTCCCTGAAAAGTGCGGGGGAAAAGAACTTGCATGGGAACAGGGGGCTAAAACCCAGAATGGATTCGGAATACTGGGGGATTTAATGGAAACCCTCAATGGTGAATCAGAATCCATTGCGGATTTTAGCCCCTATGGGAATGCGTCCTAAGACAATTTTGAGCTGCTGCTGCTTTACAGCACACTAAGGTGTTCCATGAGGAATGGCTGTAGTCTGCTTACCAAATTGTTACACGGACTCCCCATGATACATTAACACTTTATTAATTTATTATTAATTTATTACTATTTACCCAGTCTATTAAGGTAAATCGATAATTCCTTCCCTTATCATTAATTCACAGAAGGAATGGCCTTTTTTTCAAGCAAAAAACAGGCACAAAAATACTGTTTGTTTTCACAGCTTCAAAGTGGGCATCTTCCTAACAACAAACTTCACATCTTTCATCCACAGCTGATACTCTTTGCTTTCCTCTACAGATACTACAAGATTATGTTCACAGCATAATTGTGAACAATGATTAAATGCCATCCAATTGAATGGTCCTAAATCTGAATAGTGCGGGACTCAAAAGGAGTCTAAAGGAGCGCCTTCTCCCATATCGACCTGCCTGCATCTTAAGATCTGGAGGGGAGGCCGTCCTGGTTATCCCACCGCCTTCAGCAGCTAGGTGGGCAGGCACCTGGGAGAGGGCCTTCTCAGGAGTGGCCCCCAGGCTGTGGAATGGTCTCGCCCTGGAGGTGCGTCAGGCCCCTTCTCTGTTGGTGTTCAGGAAAGCAGTGAAGACCCACCTCTTCACTCCACCTCTTCACTCAGGCCTTTGGTTAAATGCTCCCTCCACTTCCCCCATTGCAGAATCTACTGTTTTTAAACTGTTTTTGCATCATTTTTCTTAAAAAAATTATTATTATTATTATTATGCTGATTTTTCTAACCTTGTACTGGTTTTAGTATTGTTTTATACGGTTTTGATATGTTTGTTTTTAAATGTTGTGAGCCGCCCAGAGACCCTTGGGTATGGGGTGGGATATAAATATAAATAAATAAATATAAAAATAAAAGGCAGTCAGCACCTAAAATAAAATCTAAAAGGGAGAATAATTGGAGGATGGCAGTTGTGTTGGTCACTTTTCCCTGATGCCTCTTGTGCCGCTGAATAGGCATTGCTTCCTTCTGTAACATCCAAAGCAATCATAATTGCAATGATGTGCTAGTTGATGGGAAGAAAAACCCACATTTCCCTAGAACAAAAATATTACGGTTTGAGTGGAAAATGTGAAATCTCTATAAGATAAGTGTTGCCTGGAGGAAATACATCTGGGCTGCCACACAATTAATGAGTAACAGCTGCACATTCATCTCCCCTCCCCAATCATTTAGCAAAGTCCTATGTTTCCTCATGCTAATTTCAGTTTAGGAACATCTAGTTCCTTTGATGGCTTCCTTAACAGAACGGCAGCCACAGGAACCTTCCATTCGCTATTTTCTCTGCCTGCTTCTGTCACCCAAGAATAGGGTTGTGATTGTGCAACAATTATTCACCGATTGTTTGCCAGGGGGAAAAACAGGTCAATGTGAGAAAATGGCAAATTAATTTTTTTAAAAAACAGAAGAGAACTTAGGCCTTTTTGCACATGTGGTTTTCGAACACGTGGAAAACATCCCGGAACACGGCATTCGCATCGCCAGGGCTGGGTTTGCGTCCCAGCCCGTTCAGGAGTGTTTTACGCATGTTCGAGATGTAGAGCACTTTAAAGTGCTCTACTGTACATCTGTTCCTGCGCGTACGAAGCATCCCCAGCCGTTCGGGGAGGGAAGCATTCGCACACGCTTCCGTCCCTGACAGCCACGGACATGACCCCCCCCCCACCAGCATTGGTCGACAATCGGCTGAACAGCTGACTGGGGTCATGCTAATTGCCTACCTTGCCGGGCTAAATGCCTACCTTGCCAATTGGTGGGTCCCTTCTGCCATCTACCAGTGTCAGCCCACCTGCACGATCGCCAGCCCGGCAAGGTAGGTGACAGCCTCACGCGGGGGGAGGTGGGTCCCTCCCAGCCCCGTGATCGGCTTCCCCTCTCCCCTTTCCGGGGTGGGAGGAGTCTGATCTCTGGCTGGCCATCGGGCAGGGGCTGTGGGCTGTGGGACCACTTTGGAACCAGAGTAAAAGCTTCTCCCACCTGGATTGCGGTTGGAGGGGCAGGGGGGGGGGCTGCGGGGTTCGGCACCTCAATTAGGTGGCTAAGCCCCACAGAGCCCCCTCCCCGACACCTGCACCCCCTACCCTGGGGCCCGGGATGGCGGGGGGGGGGCAAGGTGGGTGGGTGCCCGGGTAGGTTCGTGGCAGCTGCACAGGGCTCGATCGCACCCAATGGCAGGCAGCCTTGCAGGATGTGTCCCTGCCCCTGCCTGGCCTTTCCCAGGTAAGTAACTTTTGGGACGCTTTAGCCATTCACATACAGGCGTGCAGGAACACGTTTACACACGTTCCTGCGTTCCTGTGTGTGAATGGGTAAATCGTCCCAAAGTTACTTAGGCCACATGCACTACATCCGTTCTGGATATAGTGCGAAAAGGCCTCTTGTTGCTAGTCATATGGTGCATGTATTTTGAGAAAAGAAGCTACTTCCAATTTCACTCATAGACAACAAATGCTAGTTGCTTTTATGTATAACAGCTCCTTCTGATTTGGCTGCTCATGCTGATACCTGTTCACAACACCTGAAACATCAAACATCTTTAACACAATGATGTCGTAGCTGTGTGCACTTCTTGATATAACTGAGATGCTGCTATTGCCTACATAGGGATGGTTATACCAGGAAGACACGATCTTCTTTTAGTTTTAGAAAGTTATAAGGACAGCATTGACTGAATGCAGGTCATTTTGTGCTACAATAGCTGAGACTTGCTACCTGACTGATGCCATTGCATGCCATTGGTACTGAATGTCTTCTTTCATGTGTTCCCTTCAAGCCTAAAGGCTGCCCCAACCATTGGTTGAAAGCTCTTCAAAATGTCCTTAAAAGGAGAGAAAAAGAAAGAGACCCCTCTTTGTGTCTTCAGTTAACGTGCCTTTCTCAAAGAAATTGAGAAAGGCAACTCAGGTTGCTAGAGCCTGAACTTTGCTCCACAGTGGTTGTGGAATGGTCTATTACACAAAGGCCCTGTCTTCACGGCACCCTTATTTTGGATTCAAAATGTTTTGAATCCTCGGAGTCCAGATGGCAGTTTGGCTTAACACGATTTTCCCATGTTAAACCACCCCAAAGCATGATGAATCTGAATCCTGATTTCAACAGGTCTCACTCTGGATCGTCCACTCGATACGTGTTTAATTTTTTACTGTGTGGACAGTACCGTTTTCAGGGATGAGATTCCGTGTTCAGGGTTTCCCTCCCCCAATCGCACTGTATCAAATGGCTGTCCATATTCTGGGCACATCATGTTTAGGGTTTCCCTCCCCCAATAGCTTGCTTCTAAAGATAGTGATTTCATTGAAAAAAATCCACCCTCAAACAGCCACTATAAAACTCCAGTCCTTAAAGTTACACTGTAGCGCTCTAGGCACTTCACACCTTAATAACAATGTTGCAGTTTTGTGCAATTCTAGCTCTTTGAAAGTGCTGACCTTTAAAAAAGGGAAAGGAAAGGAAAGCCCTGGAGGTTGTGGTTTAAAGGCTGTGGCTGTGAAGGGGGTTCGAGTTGCTGCTGCTGCTGCTGTGTGCCCTGGGAAATGCGGAGCGGAGGGATGAGGCGAAGGAAAAGCCCCTCGGTCCCCTCCAGCCCAGCCTCTCGGCACGAGGGAAGCGCGGGTGGGAAAGGGGGATCCAGACGTCTTCGGAATCGCCTCACCCTTCCACGTGAATGTGGAGAACATAGAGTCAGGGTCTATATATATACTAGGAAAGGAAGTGGAGAGCTGCACAGCGATGAGAGCGGGAGTAAGCAGGCAGAATTTTACAGAGTTTAGTGCACAATCACTAGAGCTGATCAGAACAAAGAGGCAAAAAAGGCATGGATGAGGCACAGGGAAGGGAGGGTGGGAGCAGGCAGGCTTTCATGACAGCTATAAAATCAGACACTTTTGCTACATTCCCCCCCCCCATCTCTTGTTAAATCTCCCTTCTGATACATCTGGTTCATTTTCACCTCCTTCCCCGCCCCTTTCAACCAGCCTCATCAGCTGGGGGAAAGGTCTGATCTCTGTTACTTTGAACTATGTGAGAGGGGCTGATCCTGGGAGGGAGGGAGGGAACGCCAATCAGAGAGAGGGGGTGGGCACCATGACTAGCAATGGGCGGGGAGGACAGGAATGCCGTGCAGACTCCGAGGATTGAATCTGAGATAAGGTTGCAATCGGAATGCCGTCGGGATGACGCCGAACCGGATCAAGTTGAAAGCCGTGGAGACAATTTCAACCCGGTTCAATTATTTCGGTTTTGGGAAATCGATATAAGGCATCCCGTGGAGATGCAGCCAAAGAAAGCAAGCTGGTGGAAAGATGAGGATTTCATGATCACTGGATTTTATGGCAGATACATTTCTAGAAAGCTACTCAGTGATTATGAAAATTCAATAAAGTGATGTGTAGCAAGTCTAGATGTATTTTATCTGTACTATGATTTTAAGAAGCAGCCAAGCTTTCTGAAGAAAGATTGCCCTCTTAGTCTTTCTTCTTTAGGCTTCTTTTCACCAGTCTTCTCAATCTGGGGATACTGTACTGTACCTTGTCTCTCAAAGTCAGATGTGACCATTTGGTCTTGCTTTACAAATTTCATGTTAACATATGTCGAATTTAATAGCACCGTGTTCACTAAACCCAGTGGATTCACTACAAGTTTCTCTCTCCAAGGGATGAGTTCATCTTAACATTAAGATGACTGGATCACATCTAACACAGCCATTGCATGGCAAACTCCTCTAGCTGACAAAAGTTTAAATCTAAGAATGTTATCTCTCTGCCAAGATCTGAGCAACCTTCCAGTCAATGTGAGGGTAACAGGATGACAACTTTGCAAATACCGTGGAGCAGCTATCTACCTGCCCAGCAGATTTTATGATGTTCCACAATTCCTGCAAAGTAAAGCCCGATGCTCCCAAGCCAAAAGATGCGACTTACATGAGCATCGGTTACAGAGTTTTCTTTCCGTCCACATCTTCCTGAGTGTTTGGATGGCCTGCTTGGAAGGCCACTTTATAGACATCTCTGGGGCTCAGCAGGGAAAGAGGTCCATCCTCTTTGCCTCTTTGTCCATCCTGAGAAGGAAGGGGGGAAATGCAAATTAACGGGCTGATTTCCACCCAGGCCACTTCTGTAAGAGATGAAAAATGGCCAGCTCCCATTCTAGAGATGCAAGGATTTCAGGGGTCACCAACTGCTGAGCGGTATGTGCTGCCTGCCTGCCTTGGCTTCCAACTTCACAGTGGATCCCATCCCTCCTGCTCCAAATGTTACCTAGACCACAGCAGCTTGGATGCACCCCAAGGAGAAATGGGCTTCCGTACATTTACTTTTGAATGCTTGGATTTGTCAAGCCCAGTTGAACATCCAGTCCTGGGAATGGAGATCATCCATCCTTGCTTTCTGTGCACATGTGTGGCAGCCTTTCACGTGGACACAGCCCATTTCACTGAAGAAGGGCCTACATCGGTGTATGAGGAAGTGATAAAAGAGTAACCTTTGTGCACAAGGCTATCCTCAAGCCTCTTCAGTGGTGAGGAGAAGACATGGAGACCAGCCAGTGTGGGTGACATCAGAGGTATATTGCCAGCTTAATGGTAACACGCCAGGAGGAGGAGGAGGAGGAGGAGGAGAATTCTTTCCTGGATCAGGCAACCCCATTAACTACTTGACACACACACCTGCAAATGTAGCTGTGGATCACTGGATCAGACGGGCTAGCCAGCATCCTTCTTACAGAAAAGGTACATGGCCTGATTCCATCAATCTGCAGCAAGGGGACAAGGAAAAGCAACAGATTATTTATTTATTTATTTAACAACATTTAAAAATAGACATATTTAAAATAAACCATATATATAACACAATATAAAACAATGTCTGCGGTGGGGGGAAACTGTGCCAAACTGTGCCCCTTCCTAAATGTATACAGTGAAGGGGCCTGGTGCACCTCAAGGGAGAGACTGTTCCACAGCCTGGGGGCCATTACTGGGAAGGCCCTCTCTTGGGTGCCCAACCATCTTACTTACTATTGAGGGTGGTGGGACAATGAGGTGGGCCTCCCCTTCAGATCTTAAGGCATGGTCAGGTTGGTATGGGAGAAGGCATTCCTTCAGATATTTGCGGCCCAAGTCATTTAAGGGCCTTATAAGTCAAAGTTAACACTTTGAATTGGGCTTGGTAGCGAATTGGCAGCCAGTGCAGCTCCTTTAAGACTGGTGTGATGTGCCTCTGGCCAGTTGTCCCAGTCAGCAACCTCGCAGCTGAATTCTGCACTAGCTGCAGTTTCCGAACCGTCTTCAAAGCAGCCCCATGTAGAGTGCATTGCAGTAGTACAATCTAGAGGTTACCAGGGCTTGGGTGACTGTGGCCAAGTCATATCTGTCCAAAAAAGGCTTAAGCTGATGCACCAATCGTAGTTGGAAATAGGCACTCCTGGCCATGGCATCACCTGAGCTTCAAGCATCAGTGCTGAGTCCAGGAGTACCCCCAAGTTACACACCTGTCCCTTCCAGGGCAATGTGACCCCATCGAGGATAGGGTGTCTCCTAATTACACAGACCTGAGACCCTGTGACACACAGTACCTCTGTCTGGATTCAGCTTCACTTTATTGCCCCCCATCCAGCCCATTACTACCTCCAGACACCTGTGAAGCACTTCAACCGCCTCTCCTGATTCAGATGGCACAGAGAGATAGAGCTGGGTATCATCTGCATACTGATGACACCTCACTCTAAATCTTCATGTAGATATTAAATAACATGGGAGATAAGATTGACCCCTGGGGAGCCCCACAAGTGAGTTCTCAGGGCTCATCTCCTGATTCCAGAGAGAAACTAGGGCTTCGACAGGAGCACCAGTCGAAATTTTCTGGGTGTGTTGCTGTTGGAAAGTTTTCTTCACCATCCAGGGTCTCAACCTGATATGTTGCTGGTAGATAGTGATATCTGGATCTTTATCCTTCTCTCTTTTAAGGCTTAATTTTCCTTTGTTTAATATGTTTGCCATATGAAATATGTCAGTGCAGATCAAGCTGTGTAGGAGGAGCTCTTCTTGTCTCACCTTCAGCATAATTCAGTGTATATGGCCACACTGATGGCAACGCGCATGCTGTCTCGCCACATGTGTCACAGGCAAGCATGGTGTTAGCCTGCCCAGGCAGCCATTGCATAGCACTTCCTGGAAAACAGGGAAATTGCAGTTGCACGCCAACTGTCTTCTGGCTGTCTAAACAGCAACTGAGAGTAGCCAGTGATGTGTGGATAGGGGATCTGGAGATGGGTCCGTGATACAGTTTCCACATCCTATGGGAAACTGGTGGCACACCTGCACAGATTTGGATGTGCTACACCAGGAGTCCCCAACCTTTTTTGCACCAGGGACTGGCTTCCTTTTCCATGGCGGGGCAGGTGGGGCATGATGGGGTGGGGCAGCTTGTTGTGGCAGCGCTCTGGACCAGCAAAAAAAACCCTATGGCCCTGCACCAGTCTACGGACTGGTGGTTGGGGCCCCGTGTGCTGAACTATATTAAGGTATAATATAATAATACACACACACAAGTAGATATCATCTCTAAATGCTCCAGGATAACTATCCTTTTTATTAACAAAGTAACAGGAGGGTTCCAGTAGCAACTTAAAGCTAACAAAGAGGTTGTGGAATGAGATGGTGGGCAGAAGTGCTGGAGAAACTTCAGTTTTATACATTTGCCTTTGACTCAGCCCCTGAATGGCTTAACTTTGCTCATAGCGCTTCCTGGAAAACAGGAAGGAAGGAGAGTTGAGTTGCAGAAAGGAAGGAGAGTTGAGTTGCGATGGAGAGAGGGAAATGATCTTGGGAGTTCCTCAGGAGTGTGTTTAAATTAATGCCATGCTGAA
The DNA here is from genome assembly GCA_023333525.1 of Aspidoscelis tigris stejnegeri. Taxonomy (NCBI): domain Eukaryota; kingdom Metazoa; phylum Chordata; class Lepidosauria; order Squamata; family Teiidae; genus Aspidoscelis; species Aspidoscelis tigris. The sequence continues at coordinate 3,526,199 of JALMGA010000019.1, read as the reverse complement.
ACTTGAATCCAAATTGCACAGAATGCAGTTTTAAACAAACTTTTCTGAAAGAAAGTTTTAGTTGGGATTTGCTTTATCATTCTTGAGTAGGTGCAGATGCATGGCTGTTCTTTGCCTATTTCCAGAATTTGAAAAGGTTCCCCTTTTGGGCTGCAGTTCCCATGATCTTTGGCCAGTTGTGCACCATGAATGGCAATGGTAGGATTCATGATTTCGTTATCTGTGATCCAAGGAACTTAAGCGCTCAGGCAAGGGTGGTGGTGGAGAAAACCGCAGTATCCTGATGCAGGGATTTACCGTGGTTTTCATGGGGATGGGTGGGTTTGGCTTGAACCTGCCCTGTCCTCCATTGCCATGGGGACTCCTTAATGCGAATTAAGATTCACATTAAGGCTGCCCCGAATCCACCACGAGGCATTGGCAGCCCCATGGGAACGCAACCATAGAGTGTTTAAACAATCCATCATATGTTATGCCAACCTTCACTGCCAAGATCCTAAACACCCTCTAATGAATGGTGCTTTTGAGGTGGTAAAGGAGATGGATCTATATAAAGCTTTCATATACAACCCCCCCTCCAAAAAATCAGCAATTGCTTCACTTCACTGATATCTTTTAAAGCATACAGAACTACCTAGAATTTGGAAAATGGTTTAAAATGATATTAAACTTTCTTTTTTAAAAAAATACAAAATATGCAAATAGTTGTAAGAAGAAAAGACAAGGCTACAGCTGCAGGATTTTGTTACACGTTTAGTACCAAATTACAAAGCCCATTAAATTATTTCTCCTACAGGCAGGCTATGCACATTATGTACAAGTGAGTATCTCAGGAAATCTACGCATGCATTTCAATTGCTGCTGATATAAACAGCCTCTTAATTTCATTAGCCTCATTTTTTTTCCTGGGAAAAAAGAGAGAGAGAGTTAATTTTTGCATGCAACTCACTTTAAAAATTATTTTCATTACTATACAGCTTCTACCCAATGGGGATATCTAAAATATACATTCATAGAACAGTTACAAACATATTTTCAATTGCCTGTATTTCTTGCCAAGCCAGAATGATAATAATATATACAATTTCTCAAAAAGCAAGAGGTGGCTATTGAAGCTGGATGTTCTGTTTTGTATCATCTTTGCTGTAATTAAAACAATAACAACAACTTCTAGATGAGTAATTTTGCTCACTTTTTCAAATATGTGGGTTTTGGCATAAGCTATAATTCAAATTACTGATTCGTAAAATTAATGTTTTTCTCAGAATCAATATTTTAATGCTTCTATATTCTGGCTGTTGGAAAACTCTTAATAAAGCTTAAGGCAGGTGCAATTTCTCTTGTAAGTTTAATCTGTTAACATTCTAGAAAGATTATTTTCTGCTATCCTACCATTGGGTGGAAAGCAATAATTTCAGGCACCCCAAAAGCTTCTGGGTGAAGTTGCTGCATTGCAGGGATCACAGTTGAAATGTTAACATTTTAATTTGAGAAAGTATTGATATTTGGATGTTCTTGTTCCCAGTCCCACCCATTAGTAGATTCATGTATATGTCTATTGAATATATTTCTATAAAATAAAAAACCCTCAGGGGTTTAACAGAAACAGATAAACTAATGAAATGAACATAAGAACATAGAACATAAGAGAAGCCTTGCTGGATCAGGCCACAGCCCATCTAGTCCAGCATCCTGTCGCACACAGTGGCCCACCAAATGCTCATGGGCATCTCAAGCAGAGACAAGGACAAACCTTCTCCTGCTCTCGAGTCCCAGCAGATGGCCCTAGAAGCGCCCCATTTCCTCCCCCCCCCCAGCCTGAAAGATGCACCTAGGCATTCGTTCTAGTAGCCATTGATACATCTGTCATCCATAAATTTGTCTAACCCTTCCTTAAAGCCATCCAGACTGGTAGCTGTCACCACCTCTTCTGGAAGCACATTCCATAGGCCGATGACCCTGTGGGCGCGTCTTCATGGCATGTGTTATTTCAGTTTAAAGAATTCGAAATAAAAGAAACGGAACAAAGCTGTCCAGACGACTTGCAAGTTGATCCGGTTCCGATGGCAGCCTTAACGCGGGATCAATACTCGGAGTCCACATGGCAGCACTGTCCTCCTGCCCATTGCCCACACTCTCTCCTGTGATTGGTTTTCCCTGCCAGGATCCCACCCTCCCTTCTCTTTGCGTCATGCTCCGCCGGGAATTCCCTGCCCAGTCCACCCTCCCCCTTCCCAGCAGCAGCAGCAGCAGCAGCAGCAGCATCCATCCATCCATCCATCCATCCATCCATCCATCCATCCATCCATCCATCCATCCATCCATCCATCCATCCATCCATCCATCCATCCAGGCGCTGCGGCGCTGCGGCGCTAGCGGCTTCTCCCTGGGGCTCCGCTGCCGCTTTTCCCCCGCTTTGCCGCCACTTTGCCCCGCAGAGGAGGAGAGCCAAGGGGTGGACAAGAGGGCGAAGGGGGCTCCTCGCTTGCTCTTCCCCCCCGTGGCCGGGAGGGAACTCCGCCCCCCCACCTCACAGGGACCGAAGCTGGATTAAAACCTTGGCTTGTGGTCACACCTAAGGTTTAATCTAGCTTCACTCCACCTTCAGAGTGAGAGAACACATCAGCAAAGTGACCAGTAGTTTTCTTTCCACATTATCTAGTCTAAAGGTGGATTTTCTGAGTTATTAACCCTGAAAGAAAACCAGCTTGTCAGTTTGCTGGTGTATTCTCTCACTCTGAAAGTGAACTGAAACTGGATTAAACCTTAGGTGTGACCACAGGCAAAGTAGCCTAGAGGGGGCTCAAAGCGGTTGACATTCTGTTTTCACCCTTCAAGGGACTAAGTGGCTGACAAGCCTTCTCACCCTTAAGGGGGCTGAAAGTGACCGTTCCAAACCTTCAAAGGTCTGAAATTGCGCAAAATTGCAACATTGTTTTAAAGGTGTGAAGTGCTTAGATTGATACAGTGTTTCAGCTTTAAGGACTGGAGGTTTATAGTGGGTGTTTGAGGGTGGATTTTTTCAATGAAGGAAACCCTAAACATGACGTGCTTCTAATACGTTCAGCCATTGGTTACAGTGCGATTGGGGGGGCGGGACAGCCTTAACACTGAATCTCATCCGGGAACGATACTGTCCACACAGTTAAAAAGGAAACACGTATCGACGCCCGATCCGGAGTGAGACCTGTTGAGATCAGGATTTATTTCTAATCGGGATAACGTCCTTTAACACGGAAATACCGTGTTAATCCGAAGTGCCATCTGAACTGCGCAAACTCAAAACGTTTTGAATTCGAGATAACTATGCCATGAAGACGCACCCTCTGTGTGAAGAAATACTTCCCCCTGTCAGACCTTACGCTCCTACCCATCAGCTTCATAGAGTGCCCCCTGGTTCTAGTGTTGTGCGATAGAGAAAAGAAATTTTCTCTATCCACCTTTTCTATGCCGTGCATAATTTTATATACTTCAATCAGTTCCCCTCTCAAACGCCATCTCTCCAGACTGAAGAGGCCTAGACGTTGCAGCCTGGTTTCGTAAGGGAGGTGTTCCAGACCCTTAATCATTCTGGTTGCCCTTCTCTGCACCTTCTCTAGTTCCACAAGATCATTTTTGAGGTGTGGTGACCAGAATTGTACACAGTATTCCAAATGTGGCCTCACTATAGATTTATAAAGGGGCAAAATGACACTTGCTGACTTATTTTCTATTCCCTTCCTAAGTATTCCCAGCATTGAATTTGCTTTTTTTGCTGCTGCCGCACACTGGGTTGACACCTTCATTGAACTGTCCACCAAAACCCCGAGATCCCTTTCCTGGCGTGTTGCAGAAAGCTCAGACCCCATCAGTTTATAGACGTAATTTGGATTCTTGGCCCCAATGTGCATTACTTTGCACTTGTTAAGATTAAAGCACATTTGCCACTTGGTTGCCCACTCACCCAATGCTAAGAGATCCCTCTGGAGCTCTTGGCAATCTCTTTCAGATTTTACTACCCTAAATAATTTAGTATCATCAGCAAACTTTGCTATTTTACTATGTACCCCTTTTTCTAGATCATTGATGAATAAATTAAAAAGCATTGGTCCCAGTACTGAGCCTTGAGGGACCCCACTTTTTACTTCTTTCCACCCTGAGAAATTGCCATTTACTACTACTCTCTGCTTTCTGCCCTTAAGCCAGTCACAAATCCAGGACAGAACCTGTCCTTTTATTCCATGGCTGGTGAGTTTACTCAGTAGCCTTTGATGTGGGACTTTGTCAAAAGCCTTCTGAAAGTCCAGATAGACAATGTCCACTGGTTCACCTTTATCCACGTGTTTATTGACACTCTCAAAGAATTCCAACAAATTTGTGAGGCATGATTTACCTTTGCAGAAGCCATGCTGGCTTTTGTTCAGCAATGCCTGCTGCTCCATATGCACACTAATTTTAATTTTAATAATGGTTTCCATCACCTTACACGGAACTGACGTTAAGCTAACTGGTCTGTAGTTGCCTGGATCACCCCTGGATCCTTTTTTGAATATTGGTGTTACATTTGCTACCCTCCAGTCCTCAGGTACGGAGCCTGATGTTAGGGAAAGATTATATATTTTTGCTAGAAGGTCGGCAATTTCGCATTTGAGTTCCTTAAGGACTCTTGGATGAATACCATCTGGTCCCGGTGACTTGTTAACATTTAGTTTATTAAGACATGCCAGGACCTCTTCCTTGGTTATTTCTGTACAGTTTAACTCTTCAGAAAACACAGGCTCAGCTACTGGCATGTGTCTTCTGTCTTCCTCCGTGAATACGGAAGCAAAAAATTCGTTTAGTCTCTCTGCAATCTCCGTGTCTTCTTTAATTACCCCTTTCTCTCCTTTACTATCTAGTGGTCCAACTGCTCTCCTGGTTGGATTCCTACTTCTGATATACTTAAAGAAGTTCTTGTTATTTCTTTTGATGTTTTTAGCAATGTGCTCCTCAAAATCTTTCTTAGCTTTCCTAATGGCCATCTTGCATTCGTGTTGCCAGTGTCTATGTTCCCTCCTGTTCTCCTCATTTGGACAAGCCTTCCATTTCCTAAATGAACTCTTCTTGTTTTTAATGACTTCATCTACTGCATTTGTGAGCCCCATTGGTTTCTTCTTGGACCTAGAAGTCCCCTTTCTTCTTTTAGGAATGCATTCTAGTTGCACTTCCGTTATTGTGTTTTTAAGTAGTCTCCATGCATTTTGAAGTGATTTAACTCTTTTGACATTCCCTTTCAATTTCCTTTTCACTAATTTCCTCATTTTGGGGAAGTTTCCCTTGTGAAAGTTTAAGGTCTCTGTGTTAGACTTTATTAAGAACTTACTCCCTGTATTTAAGTTGAAGGTTATTGCATTGTGGTCACTGTTCCCAATTGGATCAGCTACAGTGACGTCCTTTACCAGGTCCTGAGCATTACTTAGGATCAAGTCCAGGACTGCATTTCCCCTGGTTGGTTCCATGACCATTTGTTCCATGGAACAGTCATTAAGTAGGTCTAGGAATTTTCTCTCTCTATCCTGAGTTGAACAGGAGTTCACCCAGTCTATGTGAGGATAATTGAAGTCCCCCATTATAACTACCCTATCTTTATGGGCTACCTCCTTTACCTCCTTCTCCAATTGTTCATCTCCTTTGGACGTATGGTTGGGAGGACGGTAGCATGTCCCTATTGTTAGACTTCCTTTTTGGCTTGGTATTTTTATCCACACTGCTTCTGTGGAACAGTCAGACCCACCTGGACATTCCAGTTCATAAGATTCTATCTCTTCTTTAATATACAAGGCTACACCACCTCCATGTCGCCCCTCCCTGTCTTTCCTGTACAGTTTGTATCCTGGGATGACTGTATCCCATTGGTTTTCGCTGGTCCACCAGGTTTCAGTTATGCCAATAATATCAATCCTATTTTCCATAACTAAGCTTTCTAGCTCCCCTATTTTGGCTCGAAGGCTCCTGGCGTTTGCATATATACATTTATATTCACTCCTTTTGACCAAATTCTGCCGTCGAGGAACATGTGAAACTAATCCCGCACTTAGCTCAGCATTTTCTGCATGTTTCCAGCCCTCCTCACTTGAGGGTGCGCTCTCCCGAACCGGATGCTGCCCAGCTCCTGTCGGCTTTCCCCCAGGGATCAGTTTAAAAGCTGCTCTGCAACCTTTTTAATGTTAAGCGCCAGCAATCTGGTTCCCTCCTGGTTCAAGTGTAACCTGTCCCTCTTGTACAGGTTTGGCTTGTCCCAAAAAGTTCCCCAGTTCCTTACAAATCTAAACCCCTCCTCGCGACACCACTGCCTCATCCACGCATTGAGGCTCCTGAGCTCTGCCTGTCTAGCTGGCCCTGCACGTGGAACAGGTAGCATTTCTGAGAATGCGACCCTAGAGGTCCTGGACTTTAGTCTTCTACCTAACAACCTAAATTTGGCTTCCAGGACGCTCCGTCTTGCCTTCCCAACATCATTGGTACCGACATGTACCATGACGACTGGCTCCTCCCCAGCACTGTCTACTTACCTATCTAGATGTCGCGTGATGTCCGCAACCTTTGCACCAGGCAGGCAAGTCACCATGCGGTCAACACGCCCATCACAAACCCGGCTCTCTATATTCCTGATAATCGAATCGCCCACTACAAGAAGCCCCCCTCCCACTACCCGTGGAGGACTATCCTCGGTGCAAGAGAATACAGGCACATCCACTGAGGAAGGGGTCCCAACTAAGGGAGCCTGCCCCTCTTCCTCGGCTTGATGTCCTCCCTGCCTGAGGCTTCGACTCTCCGAGGCAGCTGGAGAGCTGCTTGTCATGGAGTGGGATGTTCCTACTGCATCCCTGAAGACCTCACCCTCAGCCCTCCTACTCTCTATCTGCTTCTCCAGGTCCGCTACCTTGGCTTCGAGGGAAGAAACATGTTCCCTGAACACATACCCACGACTGCTGCCCCATGGGCAGGTAGTCATACATATGACACTCAGTGCAAAACACTGGGAAGCCCCCCTCCCCCTGCTGGCATTCTACCTTCATTGTATTTAATGGATTTGTGTTATTTGTGTTATTTATGAAAAATTACCTAAAAAAAACCCTCTAAAACACTTTCTTTAAGATAAACTTTGGTTATGCTATAGTATGTTTCGCGCGCCGTTAGGCGCGCGGTCCCCCAAAACTGTCCAAAAACCAGAGGACTTACCTCCCACACTTACCACAGCACAGCAGCAGTTTTCCCAGGTTATTTTATCAAAATCCCAGTTATTTTCTGGTTAGTTATAGCAGAGAGATCTTCCTCCCACGGAGTTTACTCTCAACTGAAGTTCAAACTGAAACTAAGACACTCCCACAAGCTCAGGAGTGGCTAGCCCTCTTTGCTAATGCTAATACTTTGTCCCTTTTGTTATTTTGATGTGATCTCCTAGGAATCTGCCTAGAGTAACCTGAGCTGACCACACCTAAACTGACAAAATGCACAAAAACACCGTTAGCAATAGGGGGAAACCTTTGGAAGGCGCCGTCTCGGACTACTGTCCAATTGGAGCGTCCTCCATATAATCAGTCTAGCTTCACCTTACACATAGCCTGATATTAGGTAAGAGGTCTGTGTCAAGATCACCTGTGCTTCTCCCTGCTGCATCCCATGGTTTACTGAAATGAATCCAACTGTAGAGGAACCGGGTCATCTGCTTTGCATACAGAAAGCCTCCAGTTTAGTTTTCAGCATCTCCTCTGCAATTCCATCCATGTTCACCCCAGGCAAGTTGCATGGGCATATCAGTGTTGGCACCAGCAAACAAACTGGAAGGTGTCTTTATTTACTGATGACGTCTGCATGTTGCATTAATCAACATGCTTTCTTTCTTTTTTCTTTTTCAAGAAACCATCCTCTAAACTACTTTTAACATCACATGGAACAGTTCAAGCCGTGGCATGATTTTGATCAGGAAAACAGCTTGAAGGAAATAGCTTTGGCACTGTAGCTTTTTAAAAAGTCAGGCAAACTCATTATTAATCTACTTGGTAAAACATAAGTCTAGTCCTTTAAAAAAATGACAATATTTTAGATTTAAGCCTGACGTGTCCTGGTAGTCTTATGCTTTTGGAACAGGTGACTATTAAACAAGAAGAAGAAACAATGAGCCACGCTGGGATCACTTTGTTGACTCCCGCGTCTGCATCTGAAACAAAAATGGAAACTGAAAACAATTGTTCAGCCTTTATGTGCCAAATAGAAATGATATCCAAAAAATGAAGGAAGGATAGATAACAATCATTGCTGGGAAAATACAAATATTTATATAACATTACTGAAGCATATATGTTCTAGATCAACTTGGTTTAAATAACTTACCAGTGACCCATTAATTTGTTTGCTTATGAGATGTATTTACTTAATATTTCTCTCTAACCTATCCCCCCACCCCATAAATTTGTTTCTATCTCCTATGGATATGAGCCTTTGATGATATCCTTGTCTATATATTATGTGCTAAGAAACTTGCCTGAAACCAATTTCATATTCACTTAAAGGGTTAAATGTAGGAAACGTTGAAAGGCACAGGGAAGGAGAAGGGGGGGGGATAAAAGGTTAGTGTTTTCAGTCCATTAAAGGGAGAGCTCTTTGCTGGAACTCAATTGGTCATGCATTCCTGCAGCGTTTCCTGGCAGAGAGGAGCTGGCTAAAGCACCTGCCCTACACTATTGTGAGCAGAGACTGGGCCACCCATTTGACCTAACTATTGCATTCACTTTCCTTTCGGCCCCCAAAATCTGTCATTTATTACGCAGCCTGCCTGTCTAGACCCAAAGAAGCAGGAGACAAGAAAGGGGCTTCCGTAGTTCCATATGCATCCCACCTCGCTCCCCCCCGCCCCCCCGCCAGCACAAATGAACATGGTTGCTTTAGCTTCCTTTCATGAAGAATTTTGCCAGTCTGTCCCAAGCTTTAAAGCTCATTCATATATCAGGTTCCTTCCCCGAAACGACTGCGCTTAAACTGAGTCACCAAACTGGCACTTCAAGATATACTGAAGTATATTTAGGAGGGGAAGTCAGTGGGACGAACTTTAGAAAAGATCAAAATTAAGAGAGGGGGAAACTCAACAGTTGTGGCCATTAATAGTCACTTGTGAGCTAGAATGTTTGTTTTACATAAATATGTATAAAATAGGTCCACTGCATGATTTAGTTCGGGTCTTAATACATTTTTTTTTTCAAAAAAAAATCAGAAGTGAGCTCTGTTTTCCCACAAGTAGCTCATTAGGGGACTTGCAAGAGGAGAAACTCCCTCCCCCGCTCCCCTGTGTTTTCATCATACCCTGACTTCATTGGGGTGTGCAATTGGAACCCCACCTCCTATATAATGGCAGGAGTTTTCCTTCAACTGTGACATTACATGCTATAAATATGAATAGTTTTATTCTGAAGGCATCTTGCGATCTGATCTTCACAACTAGGAACAGGTTGGCTAGTAATCCAGAATACAATGCTGGCCAAAAAAAAAAAAAAAAAGAATGACTAAGGCCCCTTCCAGATTAGTGGATTAAGTCCACAGTATTAAAAAAAAATGCAGCTGACCTGCTGCAAAGTGGCAGCCTGGCATCCTGACTGCAGCAGACCCTGTAGCTTCCTGCTCGGGGAGCTGCGAGGCTTCTGTGTGGCAGATGTGATCTCACGGGGTGAAGTGGGTGTTACGTGGGATGGGGCAGCCAATAGGAGCTGAGCTGACACAGAGTGATGCTATATCAGCATTAAGTAAATCCACGGTAGCATCGCCACAAAGCAAAAGATCGGCCGTCGCATGTGACGTCACGATCTTGGCTGCGCATCCCGGCACGCGGCATCGAGAAGTCTGTACGCAGCCTTAGTTGCCACGTGGTAGACATCGTTAAGGCATTGTGACCTAATTTTCAGCCAGGCTCTTGCTGGGATTTATGCCCCTGTTGCTGTAGTTGTTACTTTTCTTGCTTTAATATGCATAAGTGTCCGGAGTCGCAACTGATTCAGACAAGTACACTGGAAGCTTCATATGTGTCCCCCGCTCCTGCAGCAAGGTACTCTTCTAGTAAGTCCACATCCCACCTACTACTGGATACCCACTGATCTGCTGTGTGACAAAAATCTAGTCAGGGGTATGTCCTACAACATGTGTTGGGTGTGATTTATTGAGACAGACTCTGGCTGACTGAGCTGCCATCATAGCCCAAACTAGAACTCTAGAACCACATCCCGTATGATACTGAGGCCTCCCATCACTGCCTTAATGTCACTGTTGCTATCATCGTCACTGTCAAAACTGGCCATAATGACATGTTATATATACATGTTATATAGAAATAAATGTTATTTTTTAAAATAAATATAAATGAGCATTGATATATATAACATATAAATGTTTTACACAAACACACACACACATATACTCAGAAGAGAGAGAAGATAGACTATGGTTTGAAAAATATAGATGCCCATGTTCTAATCTAGGGATTTGCACAAATGTTTTTTTTGCATTTGAATTTGAGTCGAATCGAACATTCAGTTTGATTCAAATGTTTAAAATCCGAATGCAACAAAAACAGATTTGAATCGGATACATTTTAATCTATTCATCCGAATGTTAGATACGAATTTAAAGATACGAATGTCGACAGAATTTGTATGTGTTATACATATCTGTAATCATTTCGTATGCATCCCGTTTTATCCTGTGTGCATCCCGTTTTCTTTCTGTATTCTTCAGATGCTAGGGGGTCCAATGGGCGCATCTACTTCTTCAGATGCTAGGGGGCCCAATGGGCGCATCTACTTCTTCAGATGCTAGGGGGCCCAATGGGCGCATCTACTTCTTCAGATGCTAGGGGGCCCAATGGGCGCATCTACTTCTTCAGATGCTAGGGGGCCCAATGGGTGCATCTACTTCTTCAGATGCTAGGGGGTCCAATGGGCGCATCTACTTCTTCAGATGCTAGGGGGTCCAATGGGCGCATCTACTTCTTCAGATGCTAGGGGGTCCAATGGGTGCATCTACTTCTTCAGATGCTAGGGGGCCCAATGGGCGCATCTACTTCTTCAGATGCTAGGGGGCCCAATGGGCACGTCTACTTCTTCAGATGCTAGGGGGCCCAATGGGTGCGTCTACTTCTTCAGATGCTAGGGGGCCCAATGGGTGCGTCTACTTCTTCAGATGCTAGGGGGCCCAATGGGTGCGTCTACTTCTTCAGATGCTAGGGGGCCCAATGGGTGCATCTACTTCTTCAGATGCTAGGGGGCCCAATGGGCGCATCTACTTCTTCAGATGCTAGGGGGCCCAATGGGCACGTCTACTTCTTCAGATGCTAGGGGGCCCAATGGGTGCGTCTACTTCTTCAGATGCTAGGGGGCCCAATGGGTGCGTCTACTTCTTCAGATGCTAGGGGGCCCAATGGGTGCGTCTACTTCTTCAGATGCTAGGGGGCCCAATGGGTGCGTCTACTTCTTCAGATGCTAGGGGGCCCAATGGGCGCATCTACTTCTTCAGATGCTAGGGGGCCCAATGGGCACGTCTACTTCTTCAGATGCTAGGGGGCCCAATGGGTGCGTCTACTTCTTCAGATGCTAGGGGGCCCAATGGGTGCGTCTACTTCTTCAGATGCTAGGGGGCCCAATGGGTGCGTCTACTTCTTCAGATGCTAGGGGGCCCCCTAGCATCTGAAGAAGTATATATGTCTAAGAAAGCTTATGCCACCGACCCTTCTCCTGTTAGTCTCCAAGTGCTACTAACTACCTTGCTGGACTAAGTATGTGCATTGTTATTAACTTGATTAGGTTACTCCTAAGCTGGAAGAGCCACACTCAAGGGGCCAAAGAGCCACATGTAGCTCCCGAGCCATGGTTTGCCTACCACTGGTTCAGAACATTCGTGCACATCCCTAACATGTTCATTACAGCAAGCAAGCTAAAGAAAGACAATTTAAACAGCCTCACAGTGATGACAAAAACTATCCAAAGGTCCTTCTAACTTTATAGAATCATAGAATCATAGAATGGTAGAGTTGGAGGGGACCTCCTGGGTCATCAAGTCCAACCCCCTGCTCAAGGCAGGATCTCCTAAACCATCTCAGACAGATGGCTGTCCAGTCTCTGCTTGAAGACCTCCATCGAAGGGGAACCAACCACCTCCCGTGGCAGCCTGTTCCACTGGTTGATCACTCTTACTGTTAGAAATTTTTTCCTAACATCTAAACTAAATCTTTTCCCCTGCAGTTTCACCCCATTGTTTCTAGTCCTTCCTTGAGAGAGTGAGAACAGGGCTGATCCCTCTGCCTTGTGACAACCCTTGAGGTATTTGTAGACAGCTATCATGTCTCCTCTCAGTCTTCTTTTTGTTAGACTAAACATTCCTAGTTCCTTAAGCCGTTCCTCATAGGACATGGTTTGCAGACCGTTCACCATCTTGGTAGCTCTCCTTTGAACCTGCTCCAGCTTGTCAGCGTCTTTTTTAAACTGGGGTGACCAGAACTGGACACAGTACTCCAGATGAGGTCTGACCAAGGTAGAGTAGAGGGGGATAATAACTTCACGTGATCTGGACTCTATGCTTCTCCTAATACACCCCAGGATTGCGTTTGCCTTTTTTGCAGCTGCCTCGCACTGTTGACTCATGTTCAGTTGATGATCTACCAGGACACCCAAGTCTTTTTCACATGTGCTGCTGCTCAGCCGAATTCCTCCCATTGTATATGTGCTTTTTTCATTTTTCTTGCCCAGGTGCAGAACCTTGCATTTTTCTTTGTTAAATACCATTTTATTAGTTGCAGCCCATTGTTCGAGTTTCTCTAAATCTTTTTGAATCCTCTCTCTCTCTTCTCTGGAACATGTAATGAGTTTAACACAGGGATTGTATGTTGGGATTTCCCCAAAGTGTAGGGTGGTTATTTGATGTGTGTATGTTTGCGTAGTGTAAGTGCTGACATATTCAGAACCATGGAATCTAAAGGACCCATTTGGTACTTCTATCTACTTTCTTCCTGGTACTTTTTTTTTTTTTACCTAGAAAGAAGGGGATCCCTGGGGCTCTGCATTACCATTCTCTTTAAGGCTTAAGTACATAAGAGTTTCACTGATGAAATCCAGTTGTTTATGTGTGTGGCTCACCACTACACACCCCTGGCTCTCTGTTCTGATGAATGAAAGGTGCTCTTTGTAACCGAATCCTCGCTTCTTCTAGTGGGAGCAGGAGGAGGACACACACATCATGCAGCAAAAGACAGCCAATTCTTAAATATCTCAACCCTTGCATTTCAGATTGATGGCTATAAACAGATGTTAATTATAAGAGAAGCAATAGGAGGAATACAGATGGCATGGAAAAGCTGTGAGGTTCTTTTTTACTATTATTTTGAGCAACCAAATATCAGCGAGCTGTAACAAACGTATATCGGGGGGAGTTTGTACAGAAAGCTCTACCCCCTTGTGGCATCACAACATTTCTGGAACGGAAAAGGCATTTATAAAAATTGTGCCTGAAAGAGTCTGAACCAGACTTGAATAGGGTTTTTTTAAAAATTGTTACATGCAAATGTTTTATTTATTATTATTCTACAAAGATTGCTTTTATTCATTTTTATATTGCGTATTATAAAAATGTGCCTGGAGTACAGCACTTCTGGAAAGGTGCCCTATAAATCTCTTCAATACATAAATAAGCATTTCTCATGTGAATCCTGACTAAGGGTGCCTCCAGACAGAAAGAGGAATTGTGGAATCTAAAGAAGATCCCATGATTGCTTCTTGCGCCTCCTGCCAGACACAGAAGGTGGAATTTTGCCTCCATCTGCTAGCTCCTTTCATGACTGTTCTTCTTGTCATGAAGGGTGCGATTTACCCAGTTCAGCTAAAAGCTAAAGAAGCAGTTGCTAAGCAGTTGCTAGGCTGAAAACATTAGGACAAAGGATAAAACCTTGGGTCACTGTAACTTTGATATACAGTATCTTGTCCCAAGAAGTCATAACATCTATATCACTTCCACAGTACATGTAAACAATGTGCAGCATCCAAGGATGCTGACATGAGATGTCCACATGCACAGAGACGGGCTTCTATTGGTCCTCATCATAACACCATATATGGCATTTCCTATGTAGCACTATCCTTACATTTAGGCTGTTATAACTGGGTATATACTGGTTCAGTCCAGTTCTCTTCTTGTAACCAAATATGGGTTTTCTGAATGTACTTTTCCATTGTTCAGAGAAAACTGTATAAAAGCCTTGGCATGTGTTAATAAAAAGGGCTTACTACTTTCACTTGGCAACCATCCTGCGTGTGAGTCCTACTTCGTTACTACATTTTTGTTCTTCATCTGGATGCCATTCAAGTGCTCACCCACTTCCTTTTTTAATGCACTTGGCTGATAACCAAGTGAAAGGAACCAGCCGACCAGAAGTAAGTGATCACTATGATAGGAAACTTAGGATCATTGCCTGATTTTCCATAATAGCAATATCATAGGATATTGCCTCCACATCCCTGGACTATACTTATGTGGGCATTCTCAATATATTCCCAAGAGAATCATGGATTTTACTCTGTGCCTAGGGTACCTAGGTGTCATGCTCCCTGTCATCAGTGCCCCTTCCTCCAAGGATGAAGGGGTAATCATAATGCCCAGCCAAGTTCAGGCAGGCTACCTGGCCAGGCAAGATGAAGAATGCTTTCCACAACCAGGTAGTGAGGATGTTGACCCCATAATTCCAAGTGACAGCAGCTCAGACTCAGAGCACACTGGGTGATGCCCCTCACCGACCGGTCTGAGACATGAGTGTGATCAGCTGCGTAAATCAACTACAATCTGCACCCGTCAGCTGCAGCAAAGGAGACATGACTCTGACCCGCCTATTTAAGGCAGAATATTCTGATAAGCTTTGTTGCAGAGAAACGCTCTTAAAGCTGCAACTCCTGCATTCCGTGACCTTGCCTCGTGATTTACTACTGAATACTCTGATCCTTGACCCTGGAACTTTCTTGACGATGTGTTTAACTCTAAAGCCCCCAAGTACTTTGATTTGGACTTTTGCTGTTGCTGTCTGTGGCTGCTGCTACTCTTCTCTGCGAGCGCGTGTGTTTGCTCTCTGCATCTCGTCAGCTGGAGACACAACACTAGGGCTCCAAAGGGCCTACAAGGGTGTGCTATCTGCACTCCCTTCATGGCTCAAAATATAAACTCAGACGCACAGCAGGGCCAGAAAACAGCATCATTTTGCTAAAGAGAAGGACTTCTGGTACGTGAAGAAAGGTAGATCTTGGATTGCAACTTATTCCAGTCTGAGCCCCAGTGCAAAAAGGTCCTTCTCCAGGACGTTTCTTTACCAGATCATACTATAAACCCATTTTTTTACCCTTTAGTTGTGTCATCATTCTCCATAGATCAATATATCTAATTTTTCGTTCTAAGGCTCCTCTACTCAACCATTGACAGTTCATTAGGCATGAAGTCTTGGCATACAGCGGCACCTTATTCGAATTTCCTTCTCACTAATGTTTAATCCATGCCACTTCTCTCTGTACAACAATACTGGATTGTGGCCCTTTTTTTCACACTGTCCTCTTGGCTGGCTGCATTCTTATGTTTCCAGATGACTTTGGGGGCTGTCCGGAGCAACGTGTCTGCATTTCCAACTGTATCAGACACCTACCAGAGAATTCATCTCCTTCTGGTGGCTGGCAATGTCTTTAGTGGTTGAGCACCCCAGATCAGCCACCTTTGGCATAGTTCATGTAGGGCCAAGGAAGTGCCCATGGGCATCACGCAGAAGGCCCTTCACTGGAGGTGTCTTGCCCCAAGTCCTTGGCCCCACACCTTTTAAGACATCCTTTTAAATATCCAACCACCATTCTGCACAGCACTTAGATTTAGTTTGCTTTCTTGCAGTGTCTTTCCTTCTATTCCTGAAGTGGTTACCTTGCAATCCCACATCCTGAATAAGCCATGTTTCTTGAAGACAGAGAGCTCCAATTACAGGTCTAAACCACATATTCATCTAGAGGTTCCGCCTTCTCCACCACCGTTCAGTCCCTGTTGTGTGTTGCTCTTGCCCTCAATTCTCTCCCAAGGTTTTGCCACCTCTCTGGTTTTTATGTTCCTTTAGGAGAACCTTGTTTGTCCCCTCAGCTATCCAAAGACTTCTTGGGTGTTTTCGCACTTGCCGCTTGAAATTGGGATTAAGGAAATCCGGATTTCTGAAATCCGTCCATGGAAAGATCTGTCTGAAATAGGGATGGGTCCCAATGATGCGTAACGCATCCACACTCACTTGGGAAGCACAGATAGCGAGGGATGCATCATGTGTTTGCTGTGCGGATACCGGAGCTCCAATATCCAGAAGGATCAGGCCAAGGTGCTGCGTGATTGGAGCACTCAGCCGTCAGTCACCGCTCGTTTCCACTGCGTGTGGGCATGTCAGGGACAGACTGCCCACCAATCAGCGGCATGCCTGAGATCCCGTGGCTGCCCGGCTGTGCTCAACATGGCGACTTCCAGTTCCGCCCACACGTGTTCCCTCTCCTGTCCCTGTGTGGAAGCGTCATCCTTTGATCTGGAATTTGCAGGCAGGAACGGTTTGAAGACCTAGTTTTTCAGGTCTTCCCAAAAACTGGATTCGGCAGCCTCTAGACCCCATTAGACACAGATCTCTCGCGAGGCCATGCAGAAGCAGAATCTTTGAAGGGGCCCTAATCTGTCCTGCTGTGCGGAAGGTAACTTGCAGATGTGTGCAATATGTGTCCTTATTGGGTGCTTAATGGGGTCTTAACAGCCTGTGCGGAAACACCCCTTGATCCTTACAATCACTGTCCTATCCACCTGGCTTTCCCTGGTGACTAGTATAGTTTCCCACTCAAGTGACTCCTCAAAACACCTTTTCTCGCCTTTTTAGGGGAGCCTTTGGAACGTCCCTCTAGTCCTAATACACTCATCTTTCTCATGTGAGAGGTGTACAGTCTTACAAAATACTAATCAGGTGGAATACTGGGGAGCAGGAAGTTAAATAATGGCTGCACAAAAACTAAGAAAATGCAAATATCCTTCCTAACCACTTCATAAAAAAACGCTCATTTTTGTAAAGCTGTGGATTGAAAATAATGGGATGTGCCCTAGGCATCACTCAAATTTCAGAAGGAATCCTCACACAGACCATACCAAATGCAGGTGTTACAGTTGAAAGTGGGGGGAAATGCGGTTGACTATCATCACAGAGGAATTATTGTGCTGATAAAATTAAAATGTTAGACATTTCCCCAGTTATATTACAGAGGAGCAAGCCATACTTGAGATGGTGTGAAACAAATCTAATATCTCTGACTTTACTTAAGAGTGTGCCTTCAATTGATTTTAAAGTCTCTCTCGGGGTGGTTATTTCAATTAGAGTTAAATGATGCCAGGCATTACTCAAGATCCCACAACAGATTTGGGGAAGGAGGTAACAAACGACATATTTTCTTTCAGCTTGCAAGTAAGTTTATATAGCAATATTTTGACCCCTTTTCTCCGTAATAAGACAAAAGTATTTAATAAGAACAATAAAAATAATAAGTAGTCCTAATAGAATCAACAACAACAATAATAATAATAATAATAATGGACTAGCTGTTAAATAGCATTTCAGTTATACTGGATATAACTATGTGTCCTGGTGGAGCAGGAAAAAATAAAAATAAAAACCTCCTCTAAAGTGAGGGTGACTATCAATAATTATCTCAAAATTATAACCCCAATTTCCCCCAAAGGTTCAGGGTAATCAAGCTGATAATGATTGAGTAAAGAGGGGTAAAACTTTAGAGTATGGGGCAGGCTAGAAATGCAAATAATAGACAGATAGATAGATAGATAGATAATGCAATAATTATGTTAAAAGCCAAAAGTAAAAGGTTAGCAGAAGATTGGCAAACTTCCCCTATTTCTATCAGAGAAATTGCCGTGTTAGTCTAATTCGAAAAGTCCAGCAAGGTAGTAAGTAACACTTGGAGACTAGCAAGAGAAGGGTTGGTGGCATGAGCTTTTGTAGACATGTCTACTTTTTCAGACACTAGGGCGCCCAATGGGCACGTCTAATTCTTCAGATGCTAGGGGGCTCAGTGGACATGTCTACTTTTTCAGACACTAGGGCGCCCAATGGGCACGTCTAATTTTTCAGATGCTAGGGGGCTCAGTGGACATGTCTACTTCTTCAGATGCTAGGGGGCCCAGTGGTCATGTCTACTTCTTCAGATGCTAGGGGGCCCAGTGGGCACGTCTACTTCTTCAGATGCTAGCCCTCCCCCCTAAGTATCTGAAGTAGACGTGTCTACAAAAGCTCATGCCTCCAACCCTTCTCTTGTTAGTCTCCAAGTACTATTAACTACCTTGCTGGACTTCCCTCATTTCTCTGTTCCTTATCCCATCCTACCTTCTAAAAGGATGGGCTTCGAAATGAATAGCCTAGGCACAAGTTAGATGTTGAGAATTTATTGTGGAGTGACTTTAAAGCTGCTGTATCTTAGAACACACTGATAAAAAAATACATAAATTTAATTTAAAACCTTTTTTTTTTTTTTTACAAAATACTACTTATTGCTTGTTCATAAATGAGACTTCACATCATGCTTAAAGTGCAGCTAGGCAGAGTCAGTATGTATTGACTTAAAGCAAGCAGATAGAACAGCAGTC
The DNA here is from genome assembly GCA_023333525.1 of Aspidoscelis tigris stejnegeri. NCBI lineage: Eukaryota > Metazoa > Chordata > Lepidosauria > Squamata > Teiidae > Aspidoscelis > Aspidoscelis tigris. The sequence continues at coordinate 3,507,518 of JALMGA010000019.1, read as the reverse complement.
CTTCAGATGTTCCTGAAATAAAACTCTCATCATACCCTCCAGTTTGGTCTAGTGGTTAAGGAGCCGGACTCTTATCTGGGAATATCGGGTTCGATTCTGCCCGCCCCCATGAAGCCAGCTGGGTGACCTTGGGCTATTCACGGCTCTCTTCTGAGCTCTCACAGCCCCACCTACCTCACAGGGTGTTCTGTTGTGGGCAGAATAATAGAAAAGCTTTGTCAGCCGCTTTGAGTCCCCTTAAATGGGTGAGAAAAGCGGGGTAAAAAAGCCAACTCTTCTGCTTCTTTCCAGTCTGGCCAAAGGCAAATAATGATGGTAGCTGTAACCCTAGAAGGTCACAGTTTGAATAACCTTAGGCTTGTAAGACCTGGGAAACAAGAATTCAAATCCCCATTCAACTATAGAAACTTTAGGCCAGTCACTGAGGCTGTGTCTCTAATTACCCTTTCAATGTGCCGTCATTGATCCAAGAAAGCCCCTCTGTCTCCATCTTGGGCAGCACCCAAACACCAATTGTGCCAGCCCCTTTGCTAGAGTGATAGCCAGTGAAGCCACCTCCTATGCAGGGGGCTTTCCTTCCTTCCTTCCTTCCTTCCTTCCTTCCTTCCTTCCTTCCTTCCTTCCTTCCTTCCTTCCTTCCTTCCTTCCTTCCTTTTTTTGCACCTTGCATGGACATACCATGGAAAATGGTACCTCTCATTTCAAATTAGAGACAAGGAGAGTATCTTTTTCTGTGGCACCTTCTCCACCCAGCCTCCATCAAGCCAACTCCTCCTCTACCTGGAAGTGGAGATGTAGCCTAACTCTCAACTCAACTTACCTCCCAAGATTACTGTCAGAATACAATGAGGTGGGGAAAATAATGTTTCCTGACACAACTCCTTTAGAAGATACATGGGGTATAAACGTACAATAAAATCAAGAAAAGGCTGTCCATGGGTATTTTTCCAATGGGTACTTAATGGGTACTTCTAGTGACAGTGGAAAAACACCCCATTAATGCTTCCCAGAAATTTAAACTATATATGCAAAAGTACCCATTGTTTGATCAGGGTGCTTTGAAATTTTAGAAACATTTCCCGTACTCCAAGAAAAATGGACAAGAAAAATTAAAAGTCACCCACCCATTTTCCAAAATCTTGTCTCTTTCCCTCTAAAATTCTACTTTGCCTGAAGGGGGGCAGGGGAAGGAATCGGAAGAGCTGGAGCATGAAACACGTCTTACATTAGGAGCGCTCTTTCTGAAAAGCCCAGAGTGCAGCAGTTATCCACCAAGAAACCAAATTAGCCCTAATTGTATTGTGGCTTGCTGTTGTGCAATCAATGTGACTTCACCAAAGGAAACTGGCATTGGTGTCACTAGGTGGCATCCTTTTGACACATTTACAGATCATTACCTAATGCTAATAACGTTTCACAGTGAGTCTGGCTAGCGGAGGAAGGGGGTCCCTTTCGACTTCATTCAGCGGCCTGTGAGCCGTGCGTGTTAGCTGCCTGTCAGCTCCCAATGAGCACAAGCTGGAAGCCGAGTTTTGTCACCAGGCCTTGAAATTAAACAACAGTGAGCCTTCCTCTACCTTCTGCAAATCTAGGAAGGTAATTGCTGGGGAAAGGCAAAGGTTTTGATTCTGGAAGCAATGATCTGCACATCTACAGTTTATATTTTGGTTGAGTATTTTGATTAGCCACTACATGGTGTGAACCCATGGAAGCGCTCACATTGGGTGTGATGTACGCTCCAGCTACACACAATATCCCTGAGGTTCTTAGGCCTGGGGGCGTGGGGAGAGGAAGAGAGAGAGAAACCTACTCTGTGCAGTGCTAGATAACTGATTCAGGCTATCTTTCAATTCCCTCCAATTACTCTGACCTTGTGTCTTTCTATGTGTTAAAAGGTGGTAAGCAAGGGGATTTTTAGCACGGTGCCCATGTGTTTTTGCACGAAATTCACAGCTCTCCCAGGTTTTAGACAGGATATTATGTGCTGTCAAACTCAAAAGAGAGATTGGGGGCACTCTGATAAAAGTATTTTCCCAGTACTATGCCCAAGAGTGGCAAGTACACTGCTGTCAAGAGCATCTGTTCCCAGCGCCCCAAGTCCAGACTTTCTAAGCAGCATAGCCAGCATTTATCTGACCAAAGATCACAGCTGAACTAACAGCAGCAGGCAAGCAAGTACATATCCCACAGTCAAGATCACTTTGCCAGGCCATTTACCACAGTTAATCCAGATTAAGAATATCTGGATCTTTGAGATCTGGTCCTTGCTCAATCTGGTCCATTGAGTTCTGGATCTATATGGAGTCCCCATGTGTCCACATGGGGTCTTTAACACCCAATGGTAATGGTAAAGGTCCTGATTAGGCCTGCCTGAGCAGGACGTCCGCCAGAGGCATGGCATGAGTAGCCCATGAAACTGTTAATCAAGAGTCACTTCCAGCGATAGTTCCATTTATAGTTGTCTGCAGCGCTGCTACATAGGATGGGCAGCTTCACAGACTGCTATGTAGGACGTGTGAGCCTAAGCAGAGGTGTAGAGTAGACTGCAAATGGTGGTATCCAGGCCCACCCCTGGACCCTTTGGCCCTGCAGGTGTGGAAGCATGCTCTGAAATCCTGTCTTCAAGGTGCAAGACTGGATTGAAGACCTGTTTAAAGGGATCTACAGCTAATCTGGATTAAAGCACCCGAAGACTCAACTGAATCTGGAAGTCTGCAATGCTTGTGTGGATGACATGATCCCAAAGGGGCCTTAATGGGTCCCTCAGTGTAGAAGGTAGGAAATCCGTACCAAATGGGTACCTATTGGGTGCTTAATGGGGTCTATAAAGCCTGTGTGGAAACAGCCCTTGAGACACTTCCATGTCTCATTAGGGTTTAGGCCTCTGCTAGACTGTCCCAGTGCAGAAAGAGTGCCCTAGTGGGACCATAAACCAGAAAAAGTGGCCAAAAAGAAACAAGCCAAACTACTGTGGGACTTCTGACTTCAGAGTGATCAAACACTGGAACATAACAAGCCAGACATCACAATCGTGGAGAAAGACAAAGTGTTTATTGTTGACATTGCTATTCCAGGCAACAGCAGAATTGATGAAAAACAGTTAGAAAAATTTACCAGATTTGAAGGCCTGAAAACACAACTGCAGCGACTCTGGCATAAACCAGCAAAGGTGGTCCTAGTGGTTCTCGGCACCCTGGGGACAGTACCGAAAGATCTTAGTGGGCACTTGAAAAGCATTGGCATCAACACAATATCCATCTGCCAGCTACCGAAAGCCACTTTGCTGGGATCTGCTCGTATCATTCGCCGATACATCACTCAGTCCCAGGCACTTGGGAAGGGCCTGACTAGTGATATAATACGAAATCCAGCATAGTGATCTTGTTTGCTGTTTGTAACTGCTGTTTTTACATCATCATCATCATCATCATCATCATCATAAAAATAAATAATATCTAACATCACAGGAGGGGAAATTAATCACCAAATGTCTGTGTGGAAAAAAAAGGTACTGGCTTCAAGATGCATTCAATGTCAGTGCATAGTTTTTCTCTGACATGTCTGTTCCAAAGCCATGGGCCACTAGAGAGAGATTTCCTTCTCTACCCCTCACCGCAGTAACTACATAAAGGGATGGAGCTTCCAAGAGGTCTTTTCAGAAGACCTTAGATGATGGGCAGGTGTTACAAAGTGGCTTAATTGTTTATTAATATATGCATGCACATAAAGCTACCATGCTGCATGGAAGCATGTGGGATGCCATTTTAGTAAAGCAATGGACACATCTCTGTCCAGGAGATCAAAGAGAGTGCTTCTCAGAACAGTGCTATGAGAATTCTTATAAAACAAAACATATTCTAGGACTTCCAATGTTCAAGGGGAATCTTTAAGCCTTGAGTTATGTTTCAGAGTGAACGATACCCAAGGGAGACTGGGAAAGGAGACAAGAACACCCCAAAATAAAGAATAATAATCTTACTAAAAAAAATCTAAAACACAGCAACAACAATGACAATAATAACATTTCACATGGGAATAGGAAGGTTTGTCAGCTGCTTTGAGTCCCCTTAAATGGGTGAGAAAAGTGGCTATAAAAGCTAACTCTCCTTCTCTTCTTGGGGACCTTAAGATAGAATGAAGGGAGAGGAAGTCTCCTCCTTCCTAGTCTCATCTTTAATGCTCTTCTGTTTCCCATGTGGGCCCCCCTTTTTTTTTCTTTTCAGGCTCCCTACAGCTTCCTTGTAACAAAAATTAAACAGTGAAACAAGAAGAGAAGAGAAAAGAAGTTAGCTAAAAATACTCATCCCAGCCAGGACATATTACAGCAAATTCCTTTTGCCTCTAGTGTTTAGTGGAGTTTTCCTTTGTCATCTTCTTTGGTTGTTTCATTTATGTGGCAGGTTAGACAGCAGCAACCTTTTGTTATTTCCTTTTCTGGGTGGGCGGTGGAGACCCCCCTCCCCCAAAGACTGGAGCCCCAACCCCCATTGGTAGTGGGCAGAAAATCCGACACTCTTTAGATCTTTTTAGCCTGTTCATTACTCAGGGCTGAGTGGCAAGAAGATTAACAGCCATGTTATTAAATGGGAAACACTGCCTCGGTTTTTAAGTTGATTGGGCCTTTAGTAATAGAAAGAGAGAAGGAAGGATATAGTGGGGAAAGAACCTGAATCCGTAGCGTCTTCTGGAGGTTCACATTCTATCTCATCGGATGCTAAATTGCCTTCTCCCCCTTTGCCCCCTCTGTTCTTTCTAAGTACCTTCTGCAGCTTCATGCAGCATCTCAGTACCCAAAAAGAGTCCTTTAATCAAATTGCAATGGTGGTTCGTTAAAAGGGGAAGATTGGTGGGCTGAGGGCCCGTTAGCGCAGCACGGCTGCATGAATGAGAATTTCTAGTCCTGGGGCTCTTTTAAGAAAGTTATTCCAGGAAACTTTTCATGTCATTAGATACTTCTTGCACTTCCCATTAGTCTTTTGTGTTCTCACTAATGCTGTTGAGAGAGAAGGCAAAGAGAAGCAGAACCAAGAGCTTTTGACCATGAAGATGGTGGGAAGAGACAGAAGCTCTTCAGTGTCACTGACTAGGTGAGTTCCCGTTAGCACTTTAAAACGGTTTCAAAATGGTTTGGATCCTCGTCGTTCCTGCCCCCCAATCAATTAAAATGGTTTCAAAATTGTTTGGATCCTCTTCATCCCCATTTCCAATCAGTTTCAGGGGTATTTTGAGGATTATGTGGCTTAAAAACGGAATAAATAAACACCAGAATTTTCCTGTGTTTTTGCTTTTAAAACATTTCTTCCTTAGTGCTGTGGGAACGCTAGAGTATTCCCCTATACAACAGACGGTTTCATTGTAACAATTCAGCCACTTCACACCTGATAACAATGTGTCCTTTCCCACCCATGCAGGCCTAAAGATAAGGAAAGAGACAGTCCTGCGCAATTCTGGCTGTTTCCTTCCTTCCTTGATCTTTAAAAAGGGAAAGGGGTGAAGCTGCTGTAGGAACTGGGAGATGTGTGTGTGCGTAGGCGGCAGCAAAGCGAACCAGCCAGCCAGGGAGCTTTTTTTTTTTTTTTTTTTTTGGAGGGAACCCCTGCTGGGGATGGTGGCTGTGGAGGTGGAGTGGGCGAACAGGGCTTGAGTTGCTGCTGCTGCTGTGCGTCCTGGGCAATGGGGAGAGAGGGGTGGGGAAAGGCTGAGGAGGGGAAAGAATCGCTTTCCTCAATCCGTTTTTGGAAGCGTTTTAAGTGTTTAAGAGTGGGGATACAATATCGGGGTTGAATCTGATTGCCAGATGCTCCTTTGCTTCCTTTTAATGCACTTTACATATCGATGTAAATCCCAGGCCGCGTTCCCATTACTAGCTTAAAACGGTTTTGAAACAGTTTTGATCCTCACAGTCCCCACGTCAGGTTGGCTTAACGCGCTTTTCACGTGTTAAATTGACCCCAAAGCATTGTAAATGTTAACACTCATTTCAACAGGTCTCACTGTGATTCGTGTATTTGAAACGTTTTACATTTCTTACTGTGGGAACGGTACCGTTTTAGTGGGATGAGAATGCATGTTTAGGGCTTTCCTCCTGCAATAGCTTGCTTCCAAAGATAGTGATTTCATTGTAAAAATCCACCCCTTACAGCAGCCGTTACACTGTAGCAATCCAGCCACTTCACAACTGATAACAATGTTGTAATTTTGTGCAATTCTGGCTCTTCGGAGTTCTGACCTTTAGAAAGAGAAAGGAAAGGAAAGCAGCTGCAGATTCTGGGAGATGTGTGAATGTTTAAGCCTGTGGCTGTGGAGGTGAGTGGGTGAAGGGGGCTTGAGTTGCCACTGCTGCTGTGTGCCCTGGGCAATGGGGAGAGGACGGGAAAGAATCATTGGCTGCCCGGTGCCATTTTTCATCCATCCACACAAGCGGCAGCCACCCAGCTAGGCTCCGTGAAGGGGTCCCTTATGGATGGCGCATTAACACCAGGAGGAAGAGGGCAGGGCAGCCCCAAAAAGCGGTTTTTAGAAAGTAGCCACTTGAGTCCCCCCTTGAGTCACATACGCCACGTACAATCCTCAGAATCTGAATCGAACGTGATTAAGCTGAAAGTAATGGGATCAGGCAAATTCGTGTTTGCATCCGGTTCTTTTATTTCAGTTTAGGAAAACCGTTTTATGCTTGTGATGGGAACCGGGGCCCAGTGTAAATAGCCTTGGATATAGCACTTTATTCCTTGAATGGGAACTCGCCCTAAGAGTGTTTTCACACTGGCTGCCGAGAAACGGATTAAAGAAAATCCATTTCCTGGTGATCCGTCCTCTGGAGGGTCCATCCAAAATAGGGATGGATCTGGAGAGGCAGTGCACGTCCACACATGCATGAGGAGGATGAATTCTGAGGGCCAGATCTTCTGGGTGCTGTGCAGAGGCCACAGCACCTATTCCCCAAGGCAGGCAGCCTCCCGCACCACCAACACCACCCCCAGAGCTGCGGGACTGGTGCACTCAGCTGCCAGTCACCGCGCATTTCTGCCGGCACGTGGCGTGCAGGGGAGGGGCTCCAGAGGCAGACCAGCCTGCTTTTGCCCCTCCCAAGATGGTGGCTGCTGGCACATCCATCCCCTCGCCTCTCCACATGCGGAGGTATGCTGCTTCCAAATGGATTGAGGTGAAGGGACGGATTGAAGACCTAATTTTCCAGGTCTTTCTGGAGGATGTTTTTTTCAGCAGCGAGACCCCATTAAGGCCGGATCTCATGCCATGGCTGCCTGGAAGGATCCCTGATGTGTCCTCCAGTACGGAAGGTAAGTCTTGTACGTGTCCTACATGTGTCCTTAATGTGGTTTCCGCGGCCAGTGCAGAAACACCCAGAATTAATTGAACCATCCAAGATAGCATAAGCAGTCCTATAGGGCAGAAGGTAGCTAATGCAGCTCGTTTGCCAGAAGCTGAGAGCAGGTGAAGGTCTTCTGCTTGAGATGCCCATAAGTACTTGGTGGGGGACTGTGTGAGACAGAATGCTGGGCCAGATGGACTGTGGTCTGATCCAACAGGGCTCCTCTGAGGTTCTTATGTTTATTGAGCATGACTGTGCAGTGGAGATCAATTCAAAGTTCACTTTTGCTTGGTTACCTTTACTCAAAAGTCAATAATCAGATAACGTTCACTGGATTTTTTTCGGCTATTGACAATTTACAGAATTCCCAAATCCTTTTCCTCTCACTTAGAAACAGCCAATTCTGAACTAAGAGCGATTTTGCACTGGTTACTACATCAGGCCAGCAAAGATTTTAGGAACCTCCCTTCTGCATGCTGGTGCAAGCTAAAGGAGGCCCTGCTCAGGACTTTCCTTAGACCAAAGTGTGAAGAGTGGCTCCTAGTAGGCCTAATGGTTTGTTATATTGTCCAGTTCAGAATCACCCTAAGTCAGGCAGGAGAAACTGGGGCAGTCTGTACCAACTCAGTCCAATCTCCTGGCTTCGTTGAACAAGCATCACATCCTGCTAAGAAAATCTGGAAAGCAATAATTCCATTAAACCAATGATTTCTTAAAGTCAGCTCTGAGATTTTGGGAAATGGAGACTTAGTTAGTGCTAAAAACAGAAAAATGGGCCTTTGGAACCTCACTGCTGCATCCAGGGGTCTCTGGAGGCATTGGCAAGGTTGGAGCAGGGTGTCCATCTGAATGTCGCCTCCTGCCCCTCTCCAGAACCAACCCATCCCAGCTTGGGATGGGTTGCATGTTCTGGAATTGGGCAGTCTGCACTGTCCTGGAATAACTGATGCAAGTGTGGAAAGGATCTTTGAGAAGAGTCTGCTGGATTAGATGAACCATGGGTCCAATCTAAAGGCACCTCTGTTATGTCCTTATGTTCTTGAGTTGAAAATACCCAGACCTGTAGAATCTGTTCTTTCGGCTTTCACTAAAGTTGAAGTCCATTTCCATTTGCAGTGCTTTGAAGCAAGCAGCTTCTTCTCATTCCATTATGCAACGAAATTAGGGGAGGGAGGGGGTGGGGAGGGGGGGGGAAAAAAAAGGGAAGAATGTATAAGTGCATAACTATGTAATTTTCTTTAAAAAATAATAATAAAAAAAAAAAGAAATCAAGGATTCCTAAAATCACAGACACAAGAACATGCACTGAATTTATTCATCAGATCATGCATTAAAAAAAAATACACTCACAAACAAATCATTTAAACACATTTATTATTATTTTTAATATTTTGGAACTGGTAATTGCCCTTAGCTTGATATGCTTTGAATGGCCCAAAGTCACAAGGGGCAGATAGCAAGACAAAATGCTCCTGATGCTCCTTTTCTCCAGGCTGCTGCCAGCAGAGCTTTTGTCCTTTTTGCCAGAAGACTGCCTGCAGGCGATATCCAGCTTTCTAATAAAGCAACCCCTTTGTCAGTGACAGCAACGATTATCTCTTGCAGCTGCCCATAGAGTTGTATTTTGTAACCCAATTTGGTCTCCTTTGGCCCCTGGTTAGTCCTATTTAAAATCCTGTAGGGGTTCCCTGTTTGATCTCTAATTGATATAATTGACTGGGAATAATCAGAATGGCTTTATAGATTTTTATTGATAGTTAATTTTCCTTCCACTATTGTTTCATCCGAGAAGGATATAACCTAATTTACTGTTTCCCCAATGGGATTCCATCATTACCATTTTTGGCAAATGCTGTTAGCAGCTACATGTCACCAAAGGATCAGAAAGAGCAGTTAAATCTTCAGTGCCTACCATTACTTAGCGGCCGTTTAGAAAGCTAATGAGCATTATAAATTACAATCAGTAAGTATGTGCAAAATAAGTCATTCAGCAAGCCATCGTTTTGTTATTAAACAATCATAAGCTGGTTCACTTTTTGCTCACTGTATACACATTGGAGAGTCTGATAAGAGAGTTGAATAAGAAAAGCAAATGCTTAATGCCTAAAATTGATTGTAAATTGAATTCCTAATGGAGCTTTGGAAGAGAAGAATCTTGCCAGCAGTACTTTTTATTTTACGACATCAGAAACCCAAGACCGACAAACACAGAAACTGAAAACAACACTACTCACATCACTATTGTATTTGATCTCCTTTAACTATATTTCCAAACACATTACATAACAACTCAGGAAGAGAAAAGCTCCTGGATTTATACTAGGACTAAAGAAGCATAAACAAATATTGTGTAATAAATCTCTCAAGACTTACCCATAATTCACTGAGAGGCTCAGGAGGACTCAGAAAGCTTTTCTCCCTTCAAAACATTACAGCAACAGGTCTTGGGCAACTCAGCTGGAGCAGTCCTGTGTGTGGTGTGAGTGAACAGCTAAAACAAACAAGGGAAAGGCAAACACTATGAAAAAGGGCCCTCAACAAAGGATGGCGCATTACCATCCCCGGTGAAGAGGCTTACTGCCATGATGTGTCTCTTCTATGCAACCAAGACACCTTAAGTCAGGCCTGTTTCCATAATTCCCAATGAAGACTCATTGCCCTGAGGGCCTAGTTAAGGCCCCTTAGGCCCCATCCCCATGCAACTCTGGCACGGTTCCAAACGTGGGATCGGCACGGTCTGTAGCCGTGGGTTTTGGATTTGGTCCACAAAAAGTGTACCAAACACTCCCAAACCATGCCAGGAGGGTGCCAAATTTGGTTCCTGTTTAAACAAGTCTCAGCATGGTTTGGAGGACCGGCACGCATTGCTCAGCGAGCCGGGAACGCACATGGGGACGCTCACGGGCTAACAGGAGGAGACTTGTGCTCATGTCATTGGGAGGTGAGGTGTGCTTGCTGTCAGCCCTGTTAATTGAAAATCACAGCCCCAGACTTTTTAAAATGCCAATGGCAAAGGCAGGCTGGAGACCAGCTTGGTTTTTAAATTTTCTGCCATTTCCACAGAGGTAATTCCAACCCCGTTTCAAGAATGCCAAGGCTACAAGCATGACACACACCCCTTGCCTTATCTCCCGATTTGCAAGGCACGGGTGGGTAAGGAAGGGCTTGATTTAGCTGAGTGCACCCAGCTGAGTAAGATCTGTCAAGCTTCAGCCGGTTTCAGGGGCTTCAGAGGCTTCAGTGTTCTCCCTTTTCCAGGCCCCCTGGAAGAGGGAGAACACAGCACCCTCTGCCCTCCCCCTTCACAATCTGGGCAGTAAAAGGGATTAAAACCAAGCCTCTGCCCTGCCAGCTGCGATCGTGAACAGGGGGTGGATTGCTTGCTTGCCATAGAAAAGGGAATAGAACCAAGCCAATCCCCTCTACAAATAGCCTGGGATCATCTCCATCCGTAGGCTCACCTCAGACCAAACTGCCCAAACCGTGGCGAGAACACTTTTTTCCATGACCAAATTTGGTCCTGGTTTGGGCAATTTGGTCTGAGGAAATCGACCCAAATAACAAATGCATGGGGACAGCCTCTCCTGAATCTGATTTCAATTTGGGGTAAAACGTGCATGGGGATGTGTCCTCAGTCTCCTAAATACAGCACCCACAATGAAGCCTGTGGGGAGCATGGCTCAAAATGTACAGTTTCCTCCCAAAATAGAGTACTTGCTCATTCTCACTTTCCAAAATAAAATGGCTTACTATTCTTAACGGTCTCAGAACTTATTTAATCCAAATACACTTTAACTCAGGTTTTGGCACTTCGATCCACAAAAGGTTCAGAAAGGCAACTGTAGAACAGAGCATACTAAAAACAGACTCTAAGCTGATTATTTGCCATGCTGGCGCTTTCCCTAAATGTGAAAAATGATATCATTTCCTTGGAATTTCATTAACTGCACTAAGTGTGAAAAATTCATATTCTTACATTTTTATCTATGAATCAACAAAAAAGGCAAATGAAGTTCTTGGATGCAACAGAAACATAAATTCCAAATCATCGGGGGCGGGGGTGGGGGGAATAGTTCCAATACATTTGACATTGATCAAATTTCCCTGAGAGCACTTCGTCCAGGTTAACATTTTATATTTCAAGAAGGAGTCATAGATACGATTACAGGATTTGAAACTAAGTCCTAGGCAGTGTAATTGGGATAACGGAGGCTGTATCCATACAGAATAAAACAAAGACAAAAACACCCTCCTCCCCTCCAAAGTAAGCCACAGGGGATAGTTGACACACATCTTACACACATCCTAATCCATATTAAATGCCAGGAAATGTACTTAAAATTGTATTTTGAGTCGGTTTGGTCTAGTGGTTAGGGAGCCGAACTCTTATCTGGGAATATCGGGTTCGATTTCTCCCTCCCCAATGAAGCCAGCTGGGTTACCTTGGGCAAGTCACAGCTCTCTTCTGAGCTCTCTCAGCCCCACTTACCTCAGAGGGTGTCTGTTGTGGGGAGAAGAACAGAAGGTTTGGCAGCCGCTTTGAGTCCCCTTAAATGGGTGAGAAAAGTGGGGTAGAAAAGCCAAATTTTCTTCTTCTTCTTCTTTAATGTGAATTAGATTTGCAGTGGAAACGCTGGGCCTATTCGCACTTAGACCTCTGGTATGCAGTTAGGACAGCTCTGGTACAGCTTTGGTACAGAGTATCTAATTGCAAACCAGAAGCCAAAGTGCGAATAGGTCCACTGTCTGTCAGGCACTACACCTCTAAACTGTATTTCCTGTGAGTGGATACAGCCTAGAAACGTTTGGCCTGGGAAAGCCTAAGAATGGGTGAGTAGGATATAAGAACAACTCTTTCCATTCCTACAACAATACGATGGTTAAGACCAAAACCTGTCTTCTGTCATCCCAGTATGCAGAACGCAGAATAAAGGGATTTAAGGCTGAGAGGGCAAATTCCACATGAAAATTTGTTTGGGGTGGGGGAGTCCTTATCATACAAACAACTTGTGATTGACACCTTATCTAAAAAGGAAGCTAGACAGGGATGTCCAGCATTCTACACTGATGGATACCAGTTTTACACCTCTTAGTGTGCATCCCCATGCTGAAAATAGTCCGAGGCGATCGTGAAGTCACGTTGGTAGTGTCTCCATGCAGAGCCCTAATACAGGCTACATGTGAGACAATACGTGTAAAAAAAAAACCTTAGCAAGTGTTCTCATTCTGAAATAGGGGGCTAGCATGTATTGTCCTGTGGTCATGGGGACACTCCCTCCTGGGTTATTTGGGGCGGAGCTTGGTGGCCACAGTATATTGGGCAGGGTTCGCCTCTGCTCCGTTTCTGCCGTGTGCACTGTGATCAGCAGCCGCTTGGGGATTGCTTTAAATAAAGTGTCTTTCTGGCTACATTTATTATACCCCCCTTCCCTGATAGCAAGCTATGCGTGAGTAATTTTGAGCTGGTTGGGAGTGGGGGTGCCCGCTGTCATGCCTGCTGTCATGCGGATGTGCGTGCCTCTGCTAACCTGTGGCGGCCAAGGAAAGGAACGATCTGCTTTTAGTTATGCTTTTAACTATATGTTATAACTTTTGGTTATGCTTTTAACTGTGGAGGCCAAGGAAAGGAATGATATTATGTGTTGTGTTTGTGCAAGTGAGGTGTTTGCCTGTCATCATTGCAGCTGTTTGTCTGTCATCGCTGCAGCGGGTGGGATGGGTTATGGTGACGTCAACCCGGCTTCCTATCAGGGGAGAGGGTGTGTGGGGAGAAAAAGATGCGGGTTCACACTGCGGCTTGCATGGGGACAGGCATGTACTGTTTGAATGTGCGTTGCCCCAAAGCACATGGGGATGCTTTATTGCAAGTTACAACACGGATTTTATGACATGCATCACAAGCGAAGCAACCGGCTTGCAGGGGAACGCGGCCTTACACTCAGGCTGGAATCTTCATGAGATTCAAATGACTTGCTGCTAATAGATCACCTCTTTGATTGGCAGAATTGACTGGCAATATTTTGTCCAACCAATATTGAAGGCTGTGCCCAAGTGTATCAAGGAACACTGATGCACACGCGTTTGCACCTTTGTGTAATTCCAGCATTCCTGTCTGAGTAAGGCAACAGTAGTGTAGGAAACCAGTAGGAGTTATAAAAGAGAACCAGGGTAACTTTCCTAGGAATAAGTTGCGGGAGATAACATGACACATGTGCAATTCTCCACAGTCCTTAAAGTCTCTTGCGGAAAGGTGGAAATGAACTAATTTATTAGTGAAATCACATCAGGGGCAGTAATTTCATGTTAGTGAATTTACATGTAATAACATTAGGCTTTCATCCCTGCATATCATCGCAGCACGGCCCTCCCAGATGATGAATGAGCCGCCTAAAGAAAGATGATGGTTTGATTGTTTTCACAGCAAACAGAGCAGCATTTTAATTTCTTGCTTCTGTGTTTATTGCTTATTTGGCCCCTTGCTCAGCTTGTAAAAACTCAGCTAAGTGGAAATGAATAAATGTAATTACTGTGGGTGACAGTGGTAATCTGTGTGGGTTTTTCATATTGGCTTTGCCAGTGTTAATCTAATCACTGGAGAATATGTGTCATTGCACAAATGCACTGACATAAAGCAGAAGCCCATCAATTGGCGGCTGGAAAGAGGAATCTCTACAAGGCAGGAACTGCAGACAACCAACACCCTACAGACTGTAGGCTGAGCCGGCTCCGAATGATCATCTCCAAGCATCTGAAACGGTGGCTGACAAGCATGAAGTCACCTCCACCCGCAAGGTAGGAGAAGTGGATTTTCCGTTTAGTACGATGAGAACACAATCTCGTCAAGGATTAAAAGTGAGAAGGGACCCTTCACAGACAAAGAATACCTAGTAATGCAGGATCTTTTCACATGGTTGTTTGAATACAGCATGGGATAAAGCAGTTTTGCCTGGGCAGTGTGGAAAAAGAGGGCACATGCCATCAAACAGACTTGATGTGATGGGGGAATGCCATATGCTCTTTGTCCACCTTAAGGTTAACTTAGGGTGTTTCCACACTGGCCACTTAAAACACATTAAGGACCCCATTAAGGACAGATATTAAACACTTGGCAAGTTGCCTTCCGCATTGCAGCACACATTAGAGACACTTCGCGGAGTCTGCTTCCGCATTGGCTCACATGAGATCCATCTCTAATGTGGTCTACAAGGCGCTAAAACCAGTTTGCCTGAAGATCTGAAAGAAGGTAGTCTTAATCAGGTCTTAATCCATCCTTGTGTGGTAAATTGCCATCCACGGAGGATGCTTCCACACAAGGATGGGGGAAATAGCTGGGCCCTCCCCCCAGCTTCCCCAATTGGCCCCTCTGGAACCATGGAAGGGGAACTGGGGGGCTCCGTTCTCTGGGCTCCCCCTCATCCCAGAAGCCGCAATCGCCGCTCCTCGGGCCTCGGGGGGGGGCTTCACCCTACACCCACCCCTACCCACCCTGGGTAGCACACATGTGTTCCCCTCCTTAGCTGCAGGCAGCCAGGCCAATTCTGGCTGCCGGGGCCCAGTGTGCTTTGCGCATGCGCACAGCATCCCTCCCCTTTGGCCAGCCACGCACACCCCTGGTTTCCCATCCCTGGCTCCAAAGGGGCCAGTTGGGGAGGCTGGGGGGAGGGCCTTGAGAGGATGGATTGGGATGGGTGCTGTGCATCCGCACTGCACCCACGCCAAATCCGTTTCCCAATCCGTCACGTTTTGTGTCACATTCTGAGTTTACTGGTTTTGCATTTTAATTAAATTTATGACATTTTTATTAAACATTGTGTTTTTATTGTTGGCTATCGCCTTGGAGAGAATTGTGAACTAACTGAAATGATAAAAGAGGGCACTAGTTTGTATATAGTTCACAAATACTGCGTACGTGATGTGAACCAAAATGCACACTGCTCAGCTATCTAAGTGCTTTTCATTGAAGCTTCTTTCTCTCCTTTCTTTCAGGTTTTTTTTCCCTGATCATCTTCATTAGCTAACTGTAATTGACAACCTATCCTTTCTCCCTGCCAACTGCAGTGAGAAAGACAATCAGTCTCAAAAGATAATTTTTCTTTGGTTCTTAACAGCTTACAATTATTTGTGGGTTACAATATTCCACAGAGCATGGATTGAGAAATATTGAACTAGAGCAAGCAAGAAAAACAAAATAAAAAGCCCTTTCTTCACAGTGATGCCAAGTACAATCAGAATACTAGGAATTTTAGAAGACAAACTACATTGCAGATGTCAAAGAGAAAAATAAATCAAAATCTATCGTTAAAAAAGTTTAATTGTCTATGAGTTTGTTATTCAGATTTATCTATATTTGTATAGCACCTTTCCAAAGAAGACTGCTTAAGGCAGTTTACAGCACAATACAATTAGGGATGCCAGAACTGAGTTCTAGAAGAACCAGTTCATTGTGAACATCCCGGGTGCTTCTGTACCTGCCGCAGAAAAATGGATATAAAAGATCCATTTTTCTGCCATCCGTTCTTCCGAGGATCTATCCCAAATAGGGACAGATCCTTGGAGGCCCGCACGTCCACACACACGCAGGGCGGCCACGGACAGGCCGAATCGAGTGGCCAAATCACCCAGATGCTGCGCGGAAGCCGCAGCACCCAGGGCCAAAGGCAGCCGGATTCCCGCGCTGCTGACACTGCCCCTGGAGCCGTGGGACTGGAGCATGCAGCTGCCAGTCACTGCATGTTTCCAGCAGCACGCCAGGGAGGGCAGAAGGAGGCAAACCAGCCTGCTTCTGCCCTCCCCAAGATGGCGGCTGATGGGACATCCGGCCTTCACCATTCCACGGGCAGAAGCATCCTTCTTCCGGAACAGACTGAGGTGAAGGGATGGATTAAGACCTAAGTTTTCAGGTCTTCCCAGAGGCCAGATCTTTTGGTGGCAAGACCCGATTAAGAACAGGTCTTGCCTGCTGATGTGTAGAAGCGCTGCCAAAAAGGGACCCGGATTTCGCCTCCAGTGCAGAAGGTAAGTTTATATGTTGTCTGTATGTGTGTCTAATGTGTGTTTAGATGTGGTTTAAGGGCCTGTGCGGAAACACCCTACCCCCTTTCAGGAGGTTCACTATCAAAGTAGATCCCATTTAGAGTTCAGGGTTCAACTGATCAGGTCTGACTGCTGCATGATCACTTTCTCTTCATGTATTGTGGTCTCTTCCCTTTTTCCTTATGCCTGTGGCTGCTGCTGGTGCCCTTAGCCAGACACTGCTTCCTTGTCTCAGCTTCCTGGGACTTGAGAACCACAAGTATCTCGTAAGGCCAAGTGTGTATATGTGAATAGTCCTGCTTCCAGAAAGACCTGAAACATGACCAATCAGAATCAAGGGCTTCCTGAAATCAAAACTACACATATCTGTGTGCTCGGAATGAAGGAGGACTTACAGTCCTCTAGTTCCAGGAGACACAGGTAAGTTCAGAATGCCTGCATGTAGGACAACTGGGACTTTGAAGAACCATGGGACTTGTGGCAGGTCCCAGCCCAGCCCAAGCTTGTGGGTAGATATGGTGTGGACCGTAGTGGGAAGGCCAAGATATAAGGGGAGCAGGAGCAGTCCACAGGTGCAAGGGGAAAAACAGTGAAGTCTCATCATGCTTCCAGGACTGGGTGCTGAGGGGTGATGGACCTAAACCTAAACCGGTTGTGACGATCACAGGTTGGGGGTGGGAGGGAGAGGCTGCTTTCAGCAGTAGTAGGGATCACATGACCCTCTCCAGCCAATGGGAGCTGCAGAACCTGGCTAGGGGGAGACAGGTTGGCTGACAAAGAGAGAGAGAGAGACGCTGAGGATTTTAAGAGAAAGACAGAAGTTTTTAGGGAGAGAAAGAACTGACAAGGAGGATACATAGAGAAAGTCTAGAGACAGAACACTGAGAGTGAAAGGCAGAGAAAAACAAAGCTGTAACAAAACAGAGGGAAAGGGCTTAAAAGGGGCAGAAGCTATTAAGAGCCTGTGACGGAGTGTATGAAGTTTGCCTCAGACTAAGAGAGGGAAGGCCCTTTTGAGTCAGTAAAACACAGTATTAAATGACAGTTAAATGAACTGGAATGTCCAGGTGAGTCTGACTCTTCCACAGAAGCAGTGTGGGTAAAAATACCAAGCCAAAAAGGAAGTCTAACAATAGGGACATGCTACCGTCCTCCCAACCATTGGAGAAGGAGGTAAAGGAGGTATCCCATAAAGATAGGGTAGTTATAATGGGGGACCTCAATTATCCTCACATAGACTGGGTGAACTCCTGTTCAACTCAGGAAAGAGAGAGAAAATTCCTAGACCTGCTAAATGACTGTTCCATGGAACAAATGGTCATGGAACCAACCAGGGGAAATGCAGTCCTGGACTTGATCCTAAGTAATGCTCAGGACCTGGTAAAGGATGTCACTGTAGCTGATCCAATTGGGAACAGTGACCACAATGCAATAACCTTCAACTTAAATACAGAGAGTAAGTTCTTAATAAAGTCTAACACAGAGACCTTAAACTTTCATAAGGGAAACTTCCCCAAAATGAGGAAATTAGTGAAAAGGAAATTGAAAGGGAATGTCAAAAGAGTTAAATCACTTCAAAATGCATGGAGACTACCTAAAAACACAATAATGGAAGTCCAACTAGAATGCATTCCTAAAAGAAGAAAGGGGACTTCTAGGTCCAAGAAGAAACCAATGTGGCTCACAAATGCAGTAGATGAAGTCATTAAAAACAAGAAGAGTTCATTTAGGAAATGGAAGGCTTGTCCAAATGAGGAGAACAGGAGGGAACATAGACACTGGCAACAAAAATGCAAGACGGCCATTAGGAAAGCGAAGAAAGATTTTGAGAAGCACATTGCTAAAAACATCAAAAGAAATAACAAGAACTTCTATAAGTATATCAGAAGTAGGAATCCAACCAGGAGAGCAGTTGGACCACTAGATGGTAAAGGACAGAAAGGGGTAATTAAAGAAGAAACGGAGATTGCAGAGAGACTAAATGAATTTTTTGCTTCCGTATTCACGGAGGAAGACAGAAGACACATGCCAGTAGCTGAGCCTGTATTTTCTGAAGAGTTAAACTGTACAGAAATAACCAAGGAAGAGGTCCTGGCATGTCTTAATAAACTAAATGTGAACAAGTCACCGGGACCAGATGGTATTCATCCAAGAGTCCTTAAGGAACTCAAATGCGAAATTGCCGAACTTCTAGCAAAAATATACAATCTTTCCCTAACATCAGGCTCCGTACCTGAGGACTGGAGGATAGCAAATGTAACACCAGTCTTCAAAAAAGGATCCGGGTGATCCAGGCAACTACAGACCAGTTAGCTTAACGTCAGTTCCATGTAAGGTGATGGAAACCATTATTAAAGACAAAATTAGTGTGCAAGCATTGCTGAACAAAAGCCAGCATGGCTTCTGCAAAGGTAAATCATACCTCACAAATTTATTGGAATTCTTTGAGAGTGTCAATAAACACGTGGATAAAGGTGAACCAGTAGACATTGTCTATCTGGACTTTCAGAAGGCTTTTGACAAAGTCCCACATCAAAGGCTGCTGAGTAAACTCATCAGCCATGGAATAAAAGGACAAGTTCTGTCCTGGATTTGTGACTGGCTTAAGGGCAGAAAGCAGAGAGTAGTAATAAATGGCAATTTCTCAGGGTGGAAAGAAGTAAAAAGTGGGGTCCCTCAAGGCTCAGTACTGGGACCAATGCTTTTTAATTTATTCATCAATGATCTAGAAGAAGGGGTACATAGTAAAATAGCAAAGTTTGCTGATGATACTAAATTATTTAGGGTAGTAAAATCTGAAAGAGATTGCCAAGAGCTCCAGAGGGATCTCTTAGCATTGGGTGAGTGGGCAACCAAGTGGCAAATGTGCTTTAATCTTAACAAGTGCAAAGTAATGCACATCGGAGCCAAGAATCCAAATTACGTCTATAAACTGATGGGGTCTGAGCTTTCTGCAACACACCAGGAAAGGGATCTCGGAGTTCTGGTGGACAGTTCCATGAAGGTGTCAACCTAGTGCGCGGCAGCAGCGAAAAAAGCAAATTCAATGCTGGGAATAATTAGGAAGGGAATAGAAAATAAGACAACAAGTGTCATTTTGCCCCTTTATAAATCTATGGTGAGGCCACATTTGGAGTATTGTGTACAATTCTGGTCACCACACCTCAAAAAGGATCTTGTGGAACTAGAGAAGGTGCAGAGAAGGGCAACCAGAATGATTAAGGGTCTGGAACACCTCCCTTATGAAACCAGGCTGCAACGTCTAGGCCTCTTCAGTCTGGAGAGACGGCGTTTGAGAGGGGACCTGATTGAAGTGTATAAAATTATGCACGGTATAGAAAGGGTGGATAGAGAAAATTTCTTTTCTCTAACGCACAACACTAGAACCAGGGGGCACTCTATGAAGCTGATGGGTAGGAGAATAAGGTCTGACAAGGGGAAGTATTTCTTCACCCAGAGGGTCATCGGCTTATGGAATGTGCTGCCGGAAGAGGTGGTGACAGCTACCAGTCTGGATGGCTTTAAGGTAGGGTTAGACAAATTTATGGATGACAGATGTATCAATGGCTACTAGAACGAATGCCTAGGTGCATCCTTCAGGCTGAGGGGGGGTGAGGAACTGGGGCGCTTCTAAGGCCATCTGCTGGGACTCGAGAGCAGAAGAAGGTTTGTCCTTGTCTCTGCTTGAGATGCCTGTGAGCATTTGGTGGGCCACTGTGTGCAACAGGATGCTGGACTAGATGGGCTGTGGCCTGATCCAGCAAGGCTTCTCTTATGTTCTTATGTTCTTATGTTGACAACTTTTGCTGGGTGAATAAGAAAAGGACTTGACTCTGTTTTCTTACCATTTTTGTTTCTTTCTCATGGACTAAAGGACTTAAAGATCAACCTAAGCTTATTTCTTTATTTTATTTCGTTACTGTATTAATAAAGTTTAAGAGTTTATTTTACTCAAGTGTCTGCTGCTTTGTGGTAAACCTGTCCAAGGACAGACTAGCAAGGTGGGACACCAACTTTTTGGTGCTGTATAAATAAGAAGTTGGCAGGGTCTGGCGACCCCACAGCTTGCTTTTATTCTGCGCCCCTCTGAGGAGTGGTGAGCATAGAAGGGGCTGTGAGGAGTACGTGACACCAGTCTATTCGGGTTATCCCACAAGTTGGTTTGCGCTCTGGCAACATTCAATTCACTATGAACTGAACCAAACCTACCAGAAACTGGTTCTATACGCTGCTAAGTATGTTATATGCAGTACAAAACAAGGACCTTTCTACATTTATTAGTAGTGTGCACCAGGAAGGGGTCTATTGCCATCCCTTCCATCCATCAGTGTGGTTTAAGGGAGGGGGGGTCTCTTCCCCTCCTAATATACTCCACACACATGGAGCATAGACCAGATTAAAGCACTCCAAATGATGACCTGTGCTGAATTTGCTCTCCAGCCCATGTATGCAATTAGGCAACCTCTGGGCTTTTACAGACCAGAAACACCCCCTGCCTGCCCAGAGGTTGACTAACTGCATGCTAACTGTGGAGCATGAAATCGTGCTCCACAAGCATACTATCCTTCCCCAGACACTTACCTGAAGCATTCAGTTGGCGCGTATTCACACCTCTGCCTGCTGGGAAGGTCAATGGAGCTGCTATGCAAGCACCCTGGCAGCTCCAACGGCCCCCTGATGCAACTGTGACTGTGTAGAACATCAGTGTTGTCACAGTGATGACGCTGACTAGGGTTTGCATGAATGTTCATAGCATTCGTTATTCGTACAAAAAAGTCCATTGCGTGAAAATCACTACAAGATTTCTTCTCTTACTCATGCACTTTGTCTGCCTGTTCTTCATACAGGTAACACTGGATTACCCACAGAACAGGGATGTGCACAGATGAAAAAGTCACGTTCAAAGTTCATAATCAAAATGAAGGTCCAAAAAAATCATTTATTTGTCAAGTAATTCATTTGAACTTTTGAGATTCCGCATTCATAGCTGATCTTTTTTTTCATTGAAAGAGACTATTTTCACTCATAAAATACTTTGAAAGTATGAAAATTTAAGTTAATTTTTGTATGCACAAGCTGGGAGCATTGTTTGGTTTGTTCAAAAGTCTGAAAGTTCAAATGTCTGTTTTGATGCAAAAATTCGCTTATCCAAAGATCTGATCAATTTTTTAAAAAAAAATGCAAACACATTTGTGTACATTTCTACTGCAGAAAGGATGAAGCAACACAAGGAATGGATTCAAACATAGGCAAACCTAGTTGTATCTAGCGAGCCACTCCCATCCGATCTAATTGTGGACTGGTGACTTAAAAGTTCCACATGCATTTGTGTGTAGAAAGCAGGCAGATGTGACAGGAAAAGCTTTCAGCTTTATGCCTCCCCACCTCTCATAGCATTGGCTGGGTACTTAAACAGGAAAGAGATTTTTATTGAATTAGAATATTTTGAACTTACAAATAATTCTTACTAAACGTCTCTTATTCACATGCGTTACATTCACATAAAAGCTTGATTGACCCTTGCAGAAATTTCCATGGATGGTGATAAAATGATTGATCCTCCATTAATTTCTCTGACACTCCAGCTAGATGTATGACGGACTGACTTAATAAATTAAAGCTGCCTGTGACCCCAGCCCTCCTTCCTTCTCTGGTCTGTTTGTTCCTGAGCTGATTGCAAGGGAACAAAAACTATAAAGTGTCTTTAAGGGAGAATTCACTGGTAATTGCATTTTTTCTCTTAATGGCGAGACTGTGCGAGGTCAGCCTCCCTGGGCATTCCCATCAGTTTTAAGTGCAACCATGGAGAGAGATGTCTGGAAAGAGAAAGTTAACCACAGAATCAAGCCTTCCCCAAACTCATCCAGTAATATCCCTGGACCACCAGCTGTTGGAGAAGTTTTTATTCAGGATCATGTAGTCAGCAGGGGGAGTGGCTGTAGCTCGATGGAAGAGCTCTTTCCTGGAAGACAAAGGGTCGTCGTTCCAACTCCTGGCATCTTAGCAGGGGAACGGTAAAGGCAAACCACTTCCGTAGCTCTCAAGACAGCTGTGTGCAGGTGTCCACGGAATCCCTAGATGCTGAAGGGGACTAAACGCAACCAATGGAGCAAGGGTTCCAATGGGCCTTTCTACCTGTTGCTGCCAATCTGAATCACTGCCTTTTATCAGTTTGGGCCCAAAATAAGCCAAAGGAAGCTTTGTCCCTCTCCAAAACTAGCCTTGTGTCATCCACCCCCAGGCTTCATGGCTGCAGTTTCCCTTTTTTTCATGGGCAAACGATAAAAGTAATCCTGCTTTTTCTAATCTATTATGATAGTTAAGTTTACTGCATGGATTTAATGGTAAACATCAGTATTGATGCCAAATGCTTTTAAAACATTAAGTGAATTCCACTGTGTGTGTGTGTGCATTTCCCTCTTTATTCAGTAAAAAAGAAAAAGAAAAGAAAGTCAGGCCCTGTTTCCACTCATGCCTCTTAAAACGGTTTAAAAACAAAACAAAACAAAAAAGCAATTCAGACACGGATTCTGGCAGTCCCCACTTCAGTGGCTTTAAATCACTTTAAATTGCTATCAACCCCTCTGCTGTCCCCACCCAAAATGGTTCAGAATTGCATTAGGGAAAGGGAATCTTTTCTTCGCCCCTCTTGCCAGCCGGGGCCCCACCTCCTGCCTGCCGATTGGATCCCGCAAAGACGTGATGGATGGTGGGGAATTGCAGCTCCCCCCTCTGCTCTCCTCTCCCCTCCCCTCCCCTCATGGTTTTGCAAAAGGCATCCTGCCAGTCCTGTGCATACACACACACACACACACACACACACACACCTTCCTTCCCTTTGCTCTCCTCCCCTCCCCATCACCAGCTGGTATATGCACACACACACACGTAAACTCAGGACTGGTGCTTTTTCGCTTCTCCGCAAATGCACAGAAGAGAAAAAGCAGCAGCAGAAAGAGAGCTGTGTGCCTGCTCACCCGGCTGGCTGCACACGCACGCGCTCAGTCATCGGTGGGGCATGGGGGGGGAGGTGCTTCTCTCCTTCCCAGGGCTCAGCAAGGCAAAAGAGGCGCCTCCAGTGTGTGCTTCCCGGCAAGGAGAAAGCGAGGGGAAGTGTAAAATGAAACTTTGTTATCTTATCAGTGTGAAGTGTGGAGTGGGTGAATTGCTACATCTTAATTCTTACTTCTTTGCTGAATATGGATCTGGCAGAGAGAAGGGGGAATGCTTTGAACGAGCTTGTCAGGATGCAGCGTGGATAAAGAAAGTTTCCCTCTTTTTAGCTGCTACAATGTAAGGGCAGTTAACAATCAGAGAAGGAAACTTTCTTTCCCTCATCCACGCCTCTTCCCTCTCTCTCTTGAGCTGCACACACGGAAAAAGGCCAGAGCTGTTGCACTTGCTATCAGGGACAGGATTATAGGGCAAGGGGCTATTTTCATTACTTTTTGAAAAGGAAATCACATGGCGGGGGGGGGGATTGAAAGGAGAAGGTGGGGTGAGGTGCAAGGGGGGGAAGCTTTAGCATTGCAGGGATGGATGTGAAAGGGAGGGAGCAGGCCTTCCCAGCTGTGAAGTCCCACCTTTATCTGGTTGTCATAGGGCAGATGGATAGATGTCCGCCCCTAATAGTCCCGTAGCATTCC
This sequence comes from Aspidoscelis tigris stejnegeri, assembly GCA_023333525.1. Taxonomy (NCBI): domain Eukaryota; kingdom Metazoa; phylum Chordata; class Lepidosauria; order Squamata; family Teiidae; genus Aspidoscelis; species Aspidoscelis tigris. The sequence goes on along the minus strand of JALMGA010000019.1, from coordinate 3,483,509 downwards.
CACTGGGGAGAAAAAAAGTGGGCTAGTGGCAAAAACTGGATCAAGAGCTGTTTGAAAGGCTGTCTTTTTAATCCATTTTTTACCAATTACTCCTCTTTTAATGCCACTTTTGAGTCCTGACAGAGTGTTTTGAAACCGTTTTGAACACTCAAAAAAGTCCTAGTGGGAATTGGGCCTCAACTTCATCATTCAAAAGTTCTAGTAACTATTTCTGTGCACAATTTTGTCTTCTATAATCATTTCTGCAAGAAGTTCCCTAATTATAAAATATTTTAGGTTCCTTTCATTGATAGGGAAAATTGGAGAAAAAAATACCTAAAATATATTTTTCTCCCATTAGAAATCCTGACTCACAAAATCTCATTTAATCTGCTTGTTACTGATGCTCACATTGCTATTCATATAGCATTGTTATGCAGAATTTTCAAACATCTGTGTTAAACAGTTCATATGATCTAGTTTGCATATTTAATCAAGAAAGCATGCTACTTAAACACACACCCCAATTTTTCACTAATTTCCCATGCCCTCATTTCAAATTTCCTGGGTAGTTTCCATAAGGTCCTCTGCTAAAACTACTCACTATAGGGGAAGCAGCCAATAAAGAGAAAAGATGGAGTATCCTAATTTCATTTCATCTGTATTTTGCTATTAAACATCTCAGTTTTCCAAAAAACATTACAGGCTTCCATGAAGTATTATTTTGTTTATATAAAAAGCTCAACAAAATACCAGCAGAATATGTATTTTAGCTAAATAGATTATTTTGCTTTGTACAGTATGAAAGAAAGAAAAAGAAATTTTATGGTCACAGAACAAAATCAAAATATAAAAACACAAAGGAAAAGTTCCTTGTCATATTGCAAGTCAGAGATAAAAATAGCTTTAATGAAAGTTTGACAGCGCAATAATAAAATGGTAGGATTTAAAATATTATAAAGGTGAGATTTAAAGTAATATAATAGTGACATTAAAAATACAATGCTTCTGGTTTTTCCTCAATCCTGTCCATTAGGTATAGTTGCTCTTATTCTTAATTTAATGCTTTGTACAGTATTCATATTTTTACCTGTTATTCATGTGCCTTTCTCAAGTCACTGAGTGTCCGATTTGATGACATATGTTTGTTGCTGGAAAGTCAAAACATTTGATTTGATTTGAATGTTTAGAATCTGACTGCAACAAAATCCGATTTGAATAGAATACATTCAAAAATGTATTTATTCAAATGTTAGATTGAAAGCTAAAGATACAAATGTCGACAACATTCATATTTGAAGATACAGATGTTGACAACATTCATATGTATTAAACATATCTGTACACATTTCATACGCATCCCGTTTTATCCCGTATGCATCCCATTTTTGTCTCGTATTATAAGTGCAAATGCATACTGATCCATATGAGATTCATACAGATATGTATGTAATACATACGTATCTGTACTTTTGAATCATTCAAATCACAAATGTTTTTGAACATTTGAAATTCATTCGAAAGTTTAAATTCAAATGTGAAGACATTCTATTCGTATTTGAATGTCCACATTTGATTGAATTTGATCGAATTTTGAATGTTTAGAACATTCATGCACATCCCTAATTGGTACTCTTGGGAGAAACCAGGTCGTGGGTTCTCCTTTGCTGGAGGCCTTCAAGCAGAGGCTGGACCTACATCTGTCTGAGATGGTTTAGGAAATCCTGCATTGAGCAGGGGGCTGGACTTGATGATCCTAGAGGTCCCTCCCAACTCTACGATTCTATGAGACAACAGATGGAGCATTAGACAAGGAAGCCACACTAAAGTTTGGCTAGTTGAGGAAAGGGGGAGGGAACTGAGGACAGTTGGCTACAAAACCAAGAACTTAAGGGAAGCAATGGTGAAAGGCGAAACACTTGAGGCAAGAACAATATTCAGAAAGAGATTGCTAGGGGAACAACTTTGTGCACTTGTTTAGCAAGATTCCATCGAGAAGGGTCTATAAAAGACTAAGGGCCTTTCCACACTGGCTCTAAAAACAGATTTAGAGCCAGATGTGGAATGGATTTAGATCTGCCTTCCGCATAGGGGACGGAATTAGGACCCCTTTCAGGAAGCTGCGTCCGCGTATCGGCAGGCAAAAATGATTGTTTAAAGCATTTTTGCCACCAAAATTCTACCCAGATGTAAGACCTGAAAAAATCAGGTCTTACATCTGGCTTTCCCCCTGAAAACGGTTTGGAAACAAACGTTTCCACACCGGAGGGGGAAAAGCCGGATTGCCGCCGCATGCCCAGTTGTTAAACAGGGAGAGCGCATGCTCCCTGTTTGACAGCTGGCCATGGCGCGGCCGGCTGCCACCCTCCCTGGCTTTGTCCTGGCAAGAAAATCTTTGCCAGGGAAGCCAAAGTAGAAACCCCCTGCCCCCCCTCCAAGGTTTCACTGCCGATCGAGTCTTTCCCCTCGGAAGAGAAAGGGCCATGGCCCCTTCTCTTTCCAGGGGAAGCTGCAGCTGCCACCCCGCACCCCACCCATGGCCACTTTTGGGGTGCTTACCTAGTTGCTGGTGGGGCAACTGTGAGAGCAGCACGGCCGGCGTCCATTGAGTCTAGGCGCACCACTGCCTACATTTCCCAGGAAGCCTTGTGAGGGTAGCTGACCAATGGGAAGGCGCCATTCCCAACTGAAGAGTTGTCATGACTCCAGTAAATCTAGAGGATGAGTTACAAATAATCAGCTTCAAATGCCTTCTCAGACATCACTGAGTAAGATTTTACACTCATGGTGCTTCCGCACAGGCCCTTTAACACCCATTAAGCACACATTTGGTGACACGCCTCCACACACGCCTTGCTGTTTCGGACACATCCGGTGAGGTGTGTCCGCACAGCAACACGGATTAGTAACACTTTCGCGGTGGCGCGTCTGCATTTGCGGGTCCATTTAGCACACTTCCGGTTAGGTGCGTTCGCACCTATCCATGACTAAAGTGTGCTAAATGGGTGTTACTTGCACACCACATATTATGTGTGCTTAATGGGTCTTGCGCTGTAAAAACGCATCCATGTAGGATGCGTCCACACAGTGCAAATGTGCCTACCGGGGGCCCTCCCCCTGCCTGCCATGATTGGTTCCTCAGAGCCAAGAATGGCGAGCCGGAGGGCAAGCCTCAGCAGTGATGTCCCCCAACTCGCCATGCTTGGCTCCGAGGAGCCAATCATGGTGGGGCGGGGGAGGGCCCTGGAGCACGGATGGGAGGCGGGTGCTGTGCATCCGCACAGCACCCGCCTCCAATCTGGGTCTATTCTGCCCTGCCGCCGCATGTGGGGAGGGACGGGGGGGGGGCAGATCTGCATCTCTTAGATGCAGATCTACCCCGTAAATCGAGATCTACCGGGGATCCAGATCCTCTGGAATCCAGTTTTACTAAATCCGGGCGCAGTAGATCAGGATTTATTTGCCCCTGTGCAGAAGCACCCTCAGAATCCAGCTAATCATACCCCACTAGTACAAGGCAGTTCAAGACTGGACTACCTCTTAAAAACAAGAACACACTCACACAGCAACATACACACACTGAGACACACTCCTAATCCTTTGGCACAGTAGCAAATAGTACGTAGAGTGATAAATACAGTGGTGGCCCTTGGAGGAGGGAAGGACACTGAATAAAAGAGGGCATCTGTTTTGTCCCCAGAGCAATGCTATGGACGATGCATGTAGTAAGGCCTCTGGCTCTAGGGAACACAGCCTGAACAAAAGACTTGTCCACAAACCTCTTAGATTTTCAAAAGCTTTACTGGTTACAAACACAAATGACATGAAACTAATCTCTTCTCTCTCAATAGTCTTTCTTAAATACCTCGCTCTCTCTCCTCTGTTGGCTAACCTTCTGTTTTAGACTGTTTTCTCTCTTTTCTGTTGCCTCTGTGGGCTTTATCCTTGTGGGCTTTATCCTTGTCAAAGGAAAATACTCCCTCCAGGTCTGACTTGGCTGAAAACTTACTACACACAAAACTGAAACTAACTGGAGAGGCAGTATAGGACCCTAGAATTTCCCACAATCCTTTTCTCTCTTAAAGCTATAGATCTCTATTTCCCCTCCTGAACTAATACATAGAAAAGCCTATGTAGGGAAATGTAGTCCTGGGCTGCCTGGAGGACCGTCAGAGCAATGGCGCGTGCATGCGCGATTGCCGCCGTCCCTCCGAGACTCACGATCAAAATGGAGGCGAAATGGAGGCGATCCGGTACGTAGAAGGGGGCTGTTTGTGGGGTTGGGGTGACAGAAGGAGTGGGGGTGCCTTGCCCTCGCAAGAGAACGGAGGATTCTCCGTTCTCTGGCCACAGGGAAGGCAGGGAAGCTGGCTGCCAGGCTTGCCCAGCTGTCAGAATGGCAGAGCATGCGCTCTGCCTCTCTCTGACAGCTGGGCATGCGCCGGCAATCCGGCTTTTCCCCCTCCGGTGCGGAAACGTTTGTTTCCAAACCATTTTCAGGGGGAAAGCCAGATGTAAGACCTGATTTTTTCAGGTCTTACATCTGGGTAGAATTTCGGTGGCAAAAACGGTTTAAAAACCTGCCGATATGCGGACGTGGCTTGCTCAAATGGGTCTAATTCCAGCCCCTATGCGAAAGCCACGTCTAAATCCTTTCCACATCTGGCTCTAAATCCGTTTTTAGAGCCAGTGCGGAAAGGCCCTAGAAGATTAAATAAAAATTCTCATTTTTATGAACTGGCCTGTTGGTGGCAGCAATGAAATAGAAGTGGGATTTTTTTTTTTTTTTTTTTTTTTACTAAACACAGCACAAGCTACTATCTTGTGATTATCTGAGTTTGTGGTGGAAATCTGTAACTTCGTTTACTTCTCATCAGTTACATCAGTTTAAAAAAGAGCCAGCAATGTTCCAGGAAAGCATTGAGAGCCCCCAAGTAATGAAAATCAAGATTTCTATCAATTGGTTTCTGCATCTGCAAGGAAAAGTACTTTCCTTTGCTAGATTTTTGTGAAAAACGGTGTTGAATTAATATTAGGCTAATCGTACATTTTATGAAACCACAGAACCAAAGAATTGGAAAGGAACTTTTAAGTCACTGAATCAAACATCCTACTTCATGCTGAAATCCAGATCAATCTGTCTCCTAAAGATGATTGTGAAACATTTGTTTAAACATGTAAGCTAAGGGAGAGAACAATTCTAGGTAGCCAATTCTTCCAACTGACGTTACTATAAGACAACCCACATTTTTAATGGAGTCTGTCTTAGTGACTGGGGTCACAATTTCACTTCAAACTTTCTTCTGTCCATCTTTAAGTCTGACTGCTCACGCCTTTCATTTCTATCAGTTTCATTTGTGGACTTTTCATTCAGGGAAATCTGAATGGAGGGTGGAAAGTCCACAAATAAAATGGATAGAAATGAAAAGGTGTGAGCAGTCAGGCCTGAGGTTAAAGTGAAGGTGTGACCATGACCACTGAGACATAAGTGTTTTGTCCCAAGAGCGATGCTATGAAACTCTTAAGTGTAGCAAGATCTTCTGGCTCTTGAGAACACAGCCAGAATAAAGGAATTGTCCACAAATTTCTCAGGGTTTCAAAGGCTTTACTTGTTAGAAACACAGCATAACAGGAACTTGTACTCTTCAATAAAGTCTATCTACAATACTTGCTTTTATCTTGTTTTGCAGCTTGTTTGCTTTTCTTTGTTGGTTGACTTTCTGTTGTAGACTGAATCCTATTTTCTGTGGACTGATTCCCGTTTTGTCAAAGGAAACTGCTCTCTCCAGGTCTAACTTGGTTGATGCTTACTACACACACACAAGAACTAACTAGAAAGACAGTATAAGGCCCGGGATTTTTCCCACAGTCCTTTTCTTTTTTAAATGTTGTAGACCCCAATTTCTCATCCTGCACTAGTACAAGTCTATTTCAGCCTTAACCAAATATATGTCTCAGAATATTAAAGACATGGCAATAAGTCCTTTCTGCACTGGGCCTTATTCCAGACTCTATCCCAGAATAAGGACTTGCCATCCAAGTGCTGCTGCAGTCTATGACAGGCCATGCCTACTATAGTCTGCACTAACATGCAGATAGCACAGTTAGGGGAGGGAGCAGATCATATTTTCTTTTTGTTAGTTGACCCACCAGTGGCAATAAATGAAACAATTCAATGAAATATCACATCTCCTGGTGAATTCGGTAAAATCTGTAGAATTATTGAGCAATGTGCATCCAGGGATACAAGACGTTTTCGCACGGGGGTGAACGGGACGCGTGGGAGACAGCTGCGGACACGGCATCCGCATTGCCCGAGCGCGGCTTGCGCTCCGACGTGTCCGCAGCTGTCTTTCTCGCGTTCGAAATGTAGAGCACTTTAAAGTGCTCTACATGCGTTCGAACGCGGACGAGCCGCCCGCAGGCGTTCGGGAGGAGAAGCATTCGCGCCTGCTTCTGTCTCCCGAACAGCTGCGGCCGCCTCCGACGCCGGCGCGGCTTCGACAATCAGCTGTTTGACAATCAGCTGATTGTCGATCTGCCTCCGCGGCTGTCTCCGCGCCCCTGGCCGGCCTTTGCCGGCTAAGACAGCTCCCGGCGCTTTGAGCATTCGCACACAGACGCTCCGGAACGCGTTTACACGCGTTCTGGCGCGTCTGTGTGTGAAAGGGGAAAGCGCCGGGGGCTGTCTTAAGCTTCCCGTCCTACTCCCGTTCCAAATGGAACGGGAGTAATGCGAAAACGTCTACAGTTAGGGCCTTTCTGCACTAGGCCTTATTCTGGAATATATCCTGGAATAGGACCTTGCTGTCTGCCAGCTAGTGTAGACTATGGCAGGCCCCAGGCAAGATGTGCCATATCCTGCATTAGCAAGCAGACAACAGATCCCTATCCTGAAATATAATCCAGAATAAGGCCAAGTGCGGAAAGGGCCTTAGAGATTAAAATGTTAAATAATATCAATTTTAAAAAAACACTTTATAATATTCTAAATGCCACCAATTTGCTGGCATTGTAAAAAAGAGAAAGGAACTTATTTCCACATCTGGTGTTATGTTTGTCCACCGAAGGATTCTTGAAAGCAATTCACGAAGAAATTAAAGACATTATGAAAGCTGACGTAGAATGGACACCTAAAATGTACTTATTATATGATAGTACCAACCTGTATAGCAATGGATCTTAATACTGTCAGCACATGTTTTGTATGTGTTGTGTTTGTAGTTTGTTTGTAGTTATGGTAATTGTTTGAAGTTTGCTCCATAAATGTTTGATTTGTAAAATAATTCTTATAAAAAAAATTCAAAAAAAAAAACCCTGAAGTACTTGGAAGAGTGGGTACCTGGTAATATGAGCAAAATTTTAGAGGTGAACTCTAAGGCAATCTTGTTGGATTTGAGTAAAAAAAATTAATAAATGGAGGAATAGAAAGACATCATTGATCAAAAGGACTGAGATGGTGAGAATGATCGTCTTGCCATATATTTTATATTCCTAGTTTGATAATAAAAAAGGTGGGAAAGAACCACTGACAAATGTGTTTTCAGTTAAAAAAACCACCACCCTCTGTTTTGGGGCAACCTGTGGTGTCAGTGGCTGGGCATTCCAAGATTGTCAATATAATTTGATGCCCTCCGAAAGCAAAACTGACAAGGATACAAAATAATGACACTAGAACTTAAAGAAATAGCACAAATAAAAAGCAATCTGATATTCTTGACAGTAAAAATAAAAACAGGAGATTGGACTAGGTGGCAGAAATGGAGGGAAAAGCTCCTGTCTCATCCTCAGAATCACCAAACAGTGCAATACTGGCTGTGTCAAGTATTCTTACACAGAGGCAGATACAGGACATAGATATATAAATAAGCAAATTGGAGCAATAATAGAGACAAAAAAAGTGCCCAAACCAGTTCAGCAACTGCAAGAAATTTTAATAGCGATAAACTCAAAATGGTTGGGGCTTCTCTCTACTCACTCTGTTGTGAGCAGTCAGATTTACAGAGAAGCAATGAAAATACCAGTTTCACAATTTGAAGAAAACCTAGCACCTTGGGGTGTGCACAAATGCAATTTTCAAATTCAGTTTGTAGCAACGTGGATATTCAAAAATCCAAATGCATCTGAATAACAAAAAAACTAATGTTGGGTATTCAATACGAATTCATTCGTACGAATAATTTGGACCTTTGTATCTGTACAAGTACATACGCATCTCGTACATACCTGTAGGCATCCCAGATGCATACAAGATGCGTATGGATACATACAAGACGTGCATGTGCCCGTACAGACATGAATGTCTGAATTATTCATACAAATAACTCAAAATATTTGTATTCATTCAAATTCAGAAATTTGAATGTCTGGACATTCGATTCGTATACAAATGTATGAATTTGTACCAATAATGAATATTTTGAATATTCATGGACATCCCTACTAACATTTTTGCATGGAAAAAGAAAAGCCTAATTTCTGTTTTCTGTCCACAAATTACAAGTTTGCGCAGGGAGCAAGGTTGGCATGGGAAATGGATCTACAACTTCCACAGGAGAACTGGAACAACATGCTTCTTTGATTAAACGGTGAACAGTCATCCATTAAAATCAAGGAAACTGCATTAAAAATAATGTACAGATTGTACAGGACTCCCACTGCATTAACTGATATCACAGAAAATGTTTTCTTCCTGTGCCATGGATATTCACTTTCTGGCACATTCTACTATCTGTGGTGAATGTGTCCAAAGATAAGATTATTCTGACTGAACATAGAAAAGGAAATAAACATACTGGGTAAACCAATCACATTTTCCCCTAAACTCTGTTTTTCCTTAAAATCTGAAGGCCTCTACTTGAAACTTCCCCACAAAAACTTGCCAGCATAGAATCGTTGTTGTTGTTTTTAATTGTTTTCTGATATGATAAGACCTGGGACTTTGCTGTAGGCAAACTTCTTACTTGTCAGGAATTGAAGATGATATACCCACACATAACAGACACATATCAAGGGATGGGGCCTATTATCAGCTCTACCGAAATTTGAAGAGAAATGGCCCATTCTGAACCTGTTTACTTGGGGTTCAAAAAGTACACCTGCTGTAATTGTACTAAACTAGTAAAAAAAAGAGTTAAACATCAGTTAAAAAAATCTAAAAGTTCAAAGATTCAAAATGTAGTTCTAGGCTCTATTCCTAAGAGATGATAAAGAAGGGAACTATCAGACTCTGGGGTTTGATTTTCTGGTTTTAGAATATATCCCTCAGAAAAAAAAATCCCTGAAATAAGTTGTTGAAAATTGTATAAGCCTATTGGAAATGTATAAGGATGTCCCACCTCCCACAGAACTGGGATATGGTTAAGAAGGTTACTTCTGGGAATTGTAGCCTTGTTTTTCCTTATAAGAGTGAGGCCACGAATATGCAGGCATACCCACAACCATGAAACTGTCCCAATCTTACAAGACAGATGTCGATTGTCACATGTGGATAGCCTTCTAGATCTTTATGATCTTGTTGAATTGGGTTCCCAGGAAAATCTGGACTTTCTTTCGGAAGATAGCTGATTTTTTATCCTGAAGGATAAAGAGTAGGGAACTGATAGATAATTTTTAAAATAGCCTCTTTAAGTGGCCAAAATATAATTGATTATGTTCTAATCACATTTAGTTTTGTAACCTTTTACATACAGCTGACAGCAATTCAGCTGTCACAGCAAATTTATAATTAGTTTATACAATGTGGGCACATAGACTGAACAACAGGAAAGAGTTGCTTGATGGCCAGCTGGGAAAAAGCGGAACTATTGGTATCTTGTGGTTGAACCTTCTCTAAAAGTAGATGCTGTAGACACTTTTGCAAGTTTGTGGTTTAGCTGGTGACAAACTATTGTGAAATGATTTGTGCTATTTAAGTGTACTGCATTTTGTATCTAATTAAGAGAAACTTACTGAAAGCGCTATTGAAAGAAGGAACTTCCCCTGCTTCCCTGCATGCATGGTCTTATTGTATACAATAAACAGAAATTCTAAACTGAAGCTGAACTGTGGTCAGAATTTCTTTGACACCTACCACTAATTAAATAGTCTGGAGTCCAGCTTGAACTTCTCCATTCTGACAAGGTTTTTTTCAGATTCCGCACTGGACTAAAGTTCCCCAAAATAAGCATGTGAAACTTCAATACACTGGGAGAGGCTCCAAGACACGTCTGGCCACTGTGCACGCATGCGCATTCCCCCCATATGTATTGTTGAAAGAAGTGAAATAATTGTAATATTGAGGGAAGAGGTATAGGAGTGGATATATATTTAGTCATTAAAGGGGTGATTGGAAGTCGTCTTTTTTTTCTTTTTTCTTTTTAATGATTGGTTTTTGTATGTTTTAAATGTAGTTTGTAATACATTCTAAAAATCTCTAATAAAAAATACCACTATTGTGTAGATGTACCCTTAAAGAAATATACTGTATATACAAAGATGTGTTCCACAATGAAAATAACATAATGCATTACATGACCAAAATGTGCTTCTAAAAACATGCATATAAGTCACAGCTGTACATAAAAATCACATAATTTCTAATGGTGTATTTAAAGATATTGCAAACTTATGTAGAAATTAAGAAGTTTATCAAATGTTAAACTGGTAAAATTAATAAGGGAAATTGGTAGATAACTTACAGCCTAATTTAATACAAGCAGAATTCCCATGTTCATCCTTTGCATACGTAGACATGCACACAGTTTTTCAGCTACTTCCATCAGTTCTAAGGCCTATTTGCACTACAGCTGATAGTGCTTGATTATTTATTTATTTATTATTTGTATTTCTATACCTAAAGGTCTCAGGGCAGGTAACAACATTTAAAATCAGACATATTAAAACAACAGTGCCTGCAAGTGGGAAGGGAAAGTGTATCTGCATTTAACCAAAGCCCAGGGCAGAGAGGTGCCTTCAGAGAAGTTCCCTAGTTGTTGTTTGGTATGGAGCATGAACATTAACTAGAAGTTTACCTGGCACGTCCAGCAGTGGCCATTCCCACCTCTTCCAGTGCTCCCAGGTTGTCTGAGGTGCTGTGCAAGCATGCTGGCACCTGAGATGACCATAGACGCAACTATGCGTGTGCAGAGCATCAGTGTTGTCATGCACATGCTGATGCACGCGCAGTCATGGAGGGCGCCACAACCAAAATGGCAGCACCCAGAAGAGGACTGGCCCAAGTGCGCGAGCTAGTCAACGTTGGTTCATCACACTCCTTTTCCGTCCAGTGGACAGGAAGAGAAGTGTGAAACTGCCCCATATTTGGGACAGCTGTTACTAATTAATTTCACTTGACTAATTTCTCCATCAATTGATATGACTAAAAGCATGAAGTTCCCTGGGAGGACAATTCCTTCTCAGCTTTTATGAGCTGGACTATGATCCATGAACATTGTCTTGTCTTAAGTTTCCTCTCACCTCCACTGGCGCAGGAAGGGACTATAAAAGAAAGAGGAAATAACTGCAAGATCTTTTTCCGTATTCATTTGCTTATTTCTTTAAGAAAAGTAGTGCTAGGAAGAGATGCTGGGTTGACAGCAATGATGTATTTATCCAATGAGAGAGAGCACAGTAGGCAGTGGTGCTAGAGGCATTCCAACGCTGTGTAACCTGCATGACTCACCTTCTGACCCTCAGGACCACCTCCTTGGCACAAAAGCCTATTCTTATTCCAGGCTTTGCCGAATATGCTTGGCTTCTCTTCTGGGACTGCCAACATGCAGAAGAGGGCAAGTGTTGCTTATTTTCATTAGTCAAAACGCAGTCTTTCCCTCCACTCACTCTTAAAAACCCAATTTTAAAATATCGCTGGCCTTGAAAATCTTACAACAGACAGTCTCCTGAGAATACTATTCTTTCTTTCTTTAACAAGGACAGAAATCCTGTATTTCTCAGTAATAGCTCCCCAGCTCCTCATCTTCTGCATTTCTTTGCGTAGACAAGAAATGCATCAAGAGAAAAGCAAAGGATCTCAGCTGTAGAACCAATCTGACAGTTTTTGCCTTAGTTTTTCTTCAAAGGATAAGTAAAACGTTCAACTTGTTCTCTTTGGAAATCCTTTCGTTTTAAAGTACAACTATTTTTATGTGTGAACAGCAAATTGAATAACACTATATTATTGTATGTATATTGAATGGAAGAGGCTTGTCAGATGTATTCTCAAATGGCCCGTTTGATTTTATAATGTATTTAGATATCGTTCTAATGTTTTGTTGTTTCCTTGCATGTTTTATGGCTGTTCTTATTATGTCCACTGATTGATTTAGAAAATGGTCTAGGGGGCCTTTTAAATAAACAATACAGTTTGGGGACATTTAATGTTTTGAAATACAATGTGTAGAAAATCATAGGAGAATGATACAAATAATCAGAATGATAAATGGGGTAAAAAATTAAAAGACACAGAAGCATATCTTGTCAAAGGATTCTGAAGGAAGAAAGCTGTACTTAACCAGTGAGGAGGGAAACTAGGACCAGCCTCCCTTTTCCACAAGGACTCCAAGATCCAGGACTTCAAGATCTGGATCTTGGAGATGGGTCCTCCTAGAGACCCGGATCTTGAAGGTCTGGATCTCCAGGAAGACCTCATGTGTCCCCACAGACCCACTAGCACCCTCTTGTCAAAGAAAAACACACATGTGGACTTGGTACCAACCTCAGATGCGGTAGGCAAAATATTGACATAGCTAGTAAAGCTTAAGTAGGATATAAAAATATCTCTCCCGAAAGTCCCCAAAGACCATTCACGTTTTTACTTCTAAAAATAAGATTAAAAGGAAGGTAATGGATGGTGGATGCCTCTGCCACAGATCCCTGCCCACAAAAGACTGTTTTCCACCTGAATTAGTGAGGCGCATTGTTCACTGAGTTGTTTAACCATTGCAGCTATGCTTGGTGTATCCCAGCAGTCTGGAATATAACCGTCTTAACTGTTTCATTAAAAAGGTAACAGAAGTATCCTAAGAATTACAAGCCTGTTAGCCTAATTGATATCGTGGCTAAAGGAGGAGGAGTGGCACTTTTTTCCTTCTGAAGTTCACCCAAATTAGGAATCTACACCACACACACACTGGGACAGAATACTGGGGGTGGGGGTGAAACCAGGTACAAACTTGCTTAAGGATGACATAAGAGAAGCCCAGCTGGATCAGGCCACAGCCCATCTAGTCCAGCATCCTGTCGCACACAGTGGCCCACCAAATGCTCATGGGCATCTCAAGACAAGGACAAACCTCTTCCTGCTCTCGAATCCCAGCAAATGGCCTTAGAAGCATCCTGTATATAATGCAGTATATAGACATAGCGTATAGATGTAGAGTAGTTAGAACTGTGCCACATCTACATGCTCCAGGAGCACTGCAGCCTGCATGCAGCCACCTCAAACAGTAAGTGTTCCAGAAAATGCGGGTGCTACATGTAGCAGCATTCCTGCTTTTCCCTTACAAGGTACGTGTGAAAAGAGGTCTTATTTTAAACTGAATAAATTTCTACTATTTGTTTTGTGACTCTCTGTGTTATGATATGGTCCTTGAACTAATCAATAAATTATTTGATGCACCTTTGGGTGTAACCTGCCCTGACTTTTAGATACAGGTGGGATAAAAAGGCAAATGAATGAATAAATACATCTTTGAAATGGTTAGCTCACCAGACACCCATAATTCATAGAAAACTATCTCACCCATCACTTGCCACACTGATTAAAGAGAACCTTAACTTGAGCCCATTTTGAACTATTTTACTCCAGGAACAGGTGATTCTGTTGACTACCTTTTGCAAAACTTATTTGTGTGTGATGGGAGTGCTTTAGAATCTATACCATATTCTGTTCTATTTATCATCTACATCTCACTAAGGTGCTCTTATTTGGACCTTAGTGGCAGTAAGTATTGGGGCACCAAGCCAAATTGTTCTACTTTAGAAATCCAATATTTTTTAAAGGTTTTCATACACAACCTTTAAAGGCTATCATACACAAAACGGATAGTGTTCTATGCAAGAAGGATGAGGACCCATGAAGAAGCTTGGGAATCTATTTTAGATCTGTTGCTTTTATAATCTATTTTTTAAGTATATTTTATGGTATTTTATGTTTTTTAATTCATTCTTGACTGGTGTTTAAGTATGGTTTTGTTATGAAATTGTTATGTTGATATGGCTAATCAATTAAACCATCCATCCATCCATCCATCCATCCATCCATCCATATTCCTACCAAACTATTTAATACCTGAGTTCATCCTGCAATAACTAATGAAAAGTCCACCAGCCTCTGTATTATCATAAATAACAAAGGACCTAGCTGAATTAAAGACTTAGATTGGATCATATTATTCTTTTTCATTTGAGAAACTATAAAGGGAAACACCAAACTACATTTCCCAAAAATATGACAGTGAAACCATTTTTCTTTTTTAAACACAAAAAAGAGAGAGAAAGATAACAGAGAAAGCGAAAAGAACAGAGGAAAATGGTTACTTCGACCAGTTACCAAAAGGAACTATACAGTACTGAAAGAAAAATGAAATGGGGCAACCTGAGCTTTATGTTGGTATCATGAGAAAATTTGGCAGAATCATCCAACTCTTACTAGCCAAATATTGGTCCATGTATGTAGAAACATGCTCTGTGATTTATCTTAGGTTACAAACATTCATTAATAATTCTATTCTGCATTGAACTGGTAATATCTTACTTTTAAAATGGTAAAATTAAATTTTCTTCTTAGACATGTGATGTAACACCTTTACACAGTTAAATGTTTCTTCTTTATTGGATCTGTTGGTAGCATTTTCCATTTTAATATTTGATAAATAAAAAGAAATGGAATTTCCTAAAATGTGGTTTCCAGCGCTCATGAACAGTGATAGTACATTCTTTTCAAATTGAGTTTTAGAATAAAGGAGAAAAATCAATTTCAGCACAAAGTGGGATCTTTGTTTATTGTGGTTTTATTTTAATCTCAAGAGGAAGACACTATGGTAAAGTTAATAAAATAAAAAATAATCTGAAGACACGGCGTCAATTTCTTTGAGAGGCTGGAGAATCTGCCTCTTTAATTTCCATCTCGTTGAGCCTCTTTGTCATTAAAACTGCATGGCTATTTTGTGAAAACACAGGGAAGGCAATGCAGGATTTCTCTTTTCGCCAACCTTGCCTGCGTTTCAGATTTTTTGCATTGTCTGACCCCATTTCAGTCCATTTTCCATATCCTGCCTGTCTTAAAGCCGCCGAGAGAACATTGATGCTGTGTTTATGCTAATTTTATGCTCTCTGAGTTGTGTCTGTTATTCAAAGCAGTTGAAGCAGTTATTGCCAGTAATCTTATTTCTGCCGGAGCCCCAGGGCAGACGAGGCCTCAAAATCGAGCCTGCAGACAAAGACAGAGCCATCAGAGCCTGCTGGTAAATGGCAGCTCTTTCCCACAGAATCTGATATCGGTTACTTTGCAAACACAGTAATAAAATGAAACAAATCAGATTTTCAAGTAAATAAACCAGACTTCAATGGCACTGACAATGGTCAGAACAACAGGATTTTAATAAGTGATACTATACACTGGGAAGATATGAAAGCATCACATCTCCTCACCCATCTGCCCAGTCAAATTCAATGTGTAGATGGGCAGAACAAGAGACCAGAAACAACGGGGGACTGATCCTGAAAACACAAAGCAAAAATCTACCAATGGTTTTGAAGAGATACTTGGGCACTCAGTCACAGATCCAACAGATGAATCGGACATGCAAACAAGGTGGTGAGGCCAGCAAATGCCAGTGCACCAGAAGAAGAAGTGTTGGCTTTTCTACCCCACTTTTCTCATCCATTTAAGGGGACTCAAAGGACCTGACAAACCTTCTGTTCTCCCCACAACAGATACCCTGTGAGGTGGGTGGGGCTGTGAGAGCTCAGAGGAGAGCTGTGACTAACCCAAGGTCTCCCACCTGGCTTCATGAGGGAGTGTGGAATTGAACCAGGTGTACTGCTTTTACACCCAGCCACTCAGAGGCTTCATCACTCTGAAAGAAGTGACTTAGTTGTAAGCCTTGGAGATGCACCCCAATGATGCTTTCCCTGATAGAGTCACCACAGAGGCTGGTCCAGAATATTCTGGGACTATGTAGGGATTGTCGCCAGGATATTGGGGTCTTCCCCCACAATATCACTACAGCAGGGAAAAAATTCCCATGCCAGGTTTTCCAAATATAGTGAAAGAATCTTTGCTCCCAGGATTTGGCATTTTGGAACTGGCCGCCACACATGTGTGGGGCCAAACTGGATGTAAAATGGAAGCCATGCATGCACACAAAGCAGCGGATGTTAGAAAATTCATATTCGTTCGAATACACGCCCTTCGAATGTGGTCAGATTTTATTCAATACAAATATCTGATACAAATGCATACGTATCCTGGATACAGATCCTGGATATGCATCCTGGATATAGATCTATGCAAACGAATACATATCGGATATGCATTGGATACGTATCCTATACCAATGCATACATATTGATACATATTCAGTAAATATCCCCAGTTTACACAAACATCTGTAACATTCAAAATTTGACCGAATTTGGCTTAATTTGGACATTCAAATTCGAATCAATTGTTTTGATACATTCGTATGAAGCTTTGTGTGGGATTCATATATGGAATTAATATGTTATTTGTATGCCTTCATGTGGGATTTGTATAGGATTGAACACTTGTATCAAATATGAATCCTACCACATTCAAAGGGGATTTATTCAAATGAATACAAATTTTCTTGCGTTCAATTCAATACGAGTCAAATACAAAAACCCCACATTCATGCACATCCCTATAATGCACAGATTAAAATGCAGTTTCATACTTCTCCAAGTTTTGAAAAACAGTTTATGACTCAAAAAGGGTAAAACATGTATAAAATGGATATTCTAAAATCTAAGTATTCATTATCAAGTGAGAAATAATGCAGTGCATTGATTATATGGACATGATCACACAGAAATATATCACTAGATGTAGGAATCTGTTGATCATCTTTTCTCAAAGAATACAGTTAGAAGACTGTGAACAACCCTATAAGATTCCATGCCTTCTCTGGTCACACGTCTGCCGACCTTCCTCTCCATTTTCAAAGGTCACTGTCAGAGCTGGAGATGTGAATCTGGAGTCCCCATGTTTGCATCCCATTAGCACAGCTCTTGGGCAGTGGCATCTGCGTCTTCCAGCCTCTAGTGCAGTGGTTCTCAACCTGGGGGTCGGGACCCCTTTGGGGGTCGAACTACCCTTTCAGAGGGGTCGCGACAAGGCTCCCACCACCCTTCCCTCGCACCTCCCAGCTGCTCTGCCCCCATGGTTGGGGGTCTCCATAACATGACGAACTCCATTAAGGGGTCACGGCGTTAGGAAGGTTGAGAACCACTGCTCTAGTGAACCTGACTCTGCGAGTTCTGAGCAGAAAATAATGGCATAAGCAGGGAGGGCACACTGAACAATGCAGGGCTGTGGAACTCTCATGCTTAAGCTCCAAAATCTGTGAGTGAGTAATGTTGGGTGTTTTTGCATTTTCACTTCCCTGGGAAAACCTCCTGGGGAAGGGAAGATGGGCGATACATCCTGTGTTTTCACTTTGGGATACCAGATCTATCTCTAGGCCCTGGTGAGGTGCAAATCGCCTCCATTATGGAGGCGATCACAGAGCTGCAACATCAGGCTCAGCATGCCTGTGCGGTGCCATAAACATGGTGACCGGGCAATGCATCAATAACTGCATCTCCACGGCCCTTCCCAAGGTTCCATTCAAACCTCTTCCATCAAGAAGAAGTGCAAACGAAGCCACGCCGGGAGGTGGGGGGAACTCCTGGTTAAGACATGGTGCCGTGCAATGCAGGTGAACCCCCATCTTTACGTTTTTGCCACGTGTGAAAAGAAATGTACTGCATTTCTTCCTTTTGTTAACCTTTTCAGGTACGTATCTGGAAAATGTCATCAATTTGAGAACTTCAACTCCATATTGATAAAAATTGTTTCAAGGATTTTAGTATATATTACTTGGTTTTCCACACCCACAGCCATCAGATGGTAAAATTCTGGGTGTTGAGCAAATCATGAAAAACTTTCCAAAAGATTTCAGTTGACTTGGGATTTTTACTGTGTGCAATTGATTTCCCCCCCTTAGATAAGTAGCATAAATATGTTAATTCAAGTCTGCAAGGAATTTGTTTTCATGAAACCTAAAGGAAATCTTTTTCCTCCTTCTCTTTCCTTTTTAAAGGCAATGCAACCTCATTTGTAAAAATTGCCTTGGAGGAAACCAAAATCTTCAGGTAATTGAGTGTTTGGATAAATGCAGCTCTGTTTACAAAAGTCTACATTGTAAAGCAATTTCTTTTATTTACTAAGGGTGCAATCCAAAAATCACTTACACTGGAATGAGAAGAATTTGAACAATTCTTTACTCATTTGCCCCCCCCCTTCCCATGGAGCAGCATTAGAATTTGGTATTTTCAAAATATTAATGTCACTACGTAAACGGACAAGTTCTACCTATAATATTCTCTGCCCAGTCAGAATGTCACTCAGATGTCTCACCTACTGCAAGTTTCCCACCTTGGGAATTCATTGTAACTTATATTAAAAATATCTGTCTTCAGGTGATCCACAGTAGTAAACACTTTAAAATGTAATACTGTTTTACAACTTTCTGACATAAAATATGAATATGTAGTGCATGCGTATAATAGTATGCTTTTCATCTTTTTATTTCTTTTCAAATTATTATACCATTCTGCTAATAGCAAGGAAGGACTCCTCAGATGTTGCAGTCCTTCAAACAATATATTTGTTGTTTTGCTAGAAATATATTCACATTATTGACCCATTACATTTCCTTCTGATTATTTTTCACATCTGTTGGTATATGCACTACATAGACCACCCTATGCATAACGATTGTGGCCAGATCTGTGGCCAGATCCAAATGAAGCAATACTTCACGTAATTATAAATCTTTCTTTCTCCCTCATTTGTGTATAGCTGTGCACATTTAAATGTAGTTTTAAAGTAATATCTGAGATATATCGATATCCGTATATATAATATTTAATATTTTGAATTCCAAATACTGTGCTCAAGCATTTCTCCTCATAAATAGTCTTGGGAAGAATTTAGTGCTAAATAAATGCTGCCTCAAACCAAGCAAGATAAAACATAAATCATTGCATTAAAAACCTCTAACAAGTCTATCTGCTTTTTGAAATGACTGGGAGATGAAAGAGAGGAGCCTCATTTAAGAAGGCCCAGCGGAACAGTTCTGCATTTATATAGCTGTTATCAAAAGCAATTCATTTGGAGATCAAATAGACTGACAGATAGGACAAGCTGGGGATCACAGCTGCCTTCAGGCAGCCAAAAGCAAGGATGGTTTCCCAGTACCATCACTAATATTGGGCCTAGTCAACGCTTGCGTCTGTGATGGCATGTGGTAAATGCCATCAGAATTTTAATGTGCGCCGCTCAGACTCACTGTGGAACGGTAGTCCAGGGAATGGAAATAATGCTTCCCTCAGAGTGGTTTTGAAAGGAGTGGCCTCCGTTGAGTGAAGCCTATTCAGTGTTTGCTTTAATAAAAGGTGACAGCGGTGCCAATAGGAAAGAAAGTAGTGGCTGCACTCACTTTATCCATGGAACATTGCTTAGGAGAATTTCGTTAGTTTTATTTATTTTTTTAGAAATAAAATGAAACATATTATGAAACTTCTGGCATTTACGTGAACATAATCAATAATCAACACCTTTATATTTTATCCAAAACTGGGTGATAATGTTTCATGGTACATGAGTGGGAAGGAGAGAAGAGAAATATATGTTTAAAGAAGATAATGAAGAACTGAGTCGTAAAAGGAAGGAAGAAACCATTGGGTGACACACCTGGCCACCCTGGCACCTGGGCGTGTAGTGCTTGCTTGTTCTTGAAGTATACAAAATACCAACTTTCAATTGAAGATTTAGCAACAAAAGTCACTAATGTAAAGAATTATTTGTTATTGCTTTTAATAAAATACATATATCAAAAATATAACTTTTTTACTAGAGCTACAAATATCACAAAATTATGGATATTTCTAGATGTGACATAGTACCCGAGTTAAGCTAGGTTTTCTTGCAAATTTTGACACACCGAGCTCAAAAGTTTCGCCATCACTGGCATAGAGAATAAGAAGAGTTGGCTTTTATACCCTGCTTTTCTCACCCATTTAAGGGGACTCAAAATGGCTGACAAAGCTTCCTGTTCTTCTCCCTGCAACAGAACACCCTGTGTGAGGTTGGTGGTGTTACGGTCAAATTACGCACTACGCAAGGAATCAATGTCAAAGGAATCTTCCAGAAAGAGAGTCTTTATTTTGCATGCAAATGGTAGCAGAGGAATTAGTTCTCCAAACTTCACCATAGAATCATAGACTGCAGAAACTGCCCCCAGAGTCACAGAAAAGACAGCTTTTATAGGAAGGCAGAGCATTAGCCTAAGTTACAATACGCATGTCATAAAATTTCTACATATCAGCACTTTCAAACATTGCATTTGATTACCATAGTTCTCCTAATACAGCCATTACCATATTGCTTCCAAACAACAACAGGTGAGGCTGTAACAGCTCAGAAGAGAGCTGTGATTAGCCCAAGGTCACCCAGCTGGCTTTGTGGGGAGAAGAACAGAAAGCTTTGTCAACCTCTTTGAGACCCCTTTATCTTTGAGTCCCCTTAAATGCGTAAGAAAAGTGGGGTAGAAAAGCCAACTCTTCTTCTTCTTCATTGGTGACATTTAAGCCCTACCACCACCATCTGATTTGGAGCTGGGGATTTCCCTACTTAGCTTTTGACAAAAGATGTATTGCCTCCACCTGCCTCAAAACTTTGGGTGCAATCATAATACTGGGGGGGGGGGGAGAGAGACTGCCTCTCCTTCCTTTCCCATGTCAAAATCACATCCAATTTTGACAGTAGGGGAAGCAGTCTTCTTCCCTGCCCATCATAGTTATATGTTATCCTCTAAAATACTAATTATTAAAGGTATTTTTGAGCCAAGGACAGGGAGATGCCTTTTGCCTATGCATAGGTGAACAGGATTTGTCATGTTGGAAGAACGAGAGGGGATCAGAACTGCATGGAATCTGCATGCTAGACTCATTCCATTTTGTTTAACCAAGTCAAACCTCCGTGTAACAGTGGGAAAAAATCCTTTTACTCATTCCTTCTCATCTACCCATAAACTGAGGCAGGCAAACATCTGTATGAACTAATTAAACCAAGGGGCTGGTATAAACTTGTATTTTTCCTATCAAATGCCAATAAATGCAAAAATATATCATTGTTGGCACATCAAATTGTGGGCAAACTGCATTATCCAGTATGATAGCTAGGAATGCAGCTATTAAGGATGTTGAGCAACTCAGTTTGAATGAACTGGAGTTAATGTGCAACCATTTGAGTGGCTTTCTTGCAAGTATCCAACTCAATTGCCTACCCAGATAGGTACACAGTTGGAGCTGCACACCACACACTTTAATTTTACAACAGGTATGCACACAACCTTCTCATCACATTTTGCTTACTGCAGAATCCCCATTAGATCACATTTTGACCTGTCTTTCATGAAGATCCGAGCTGAGGTCACAGTCCTATTGTTAGTTTTAACAATAAAAATATCCCTGAGGTAGGGCACAGAACAGCTCTCCACCCACCCCCCATTTTGGCACACCATCTTCATCACCAGAACAAGCCGCTGTGCTTACTACATGTAGCTACTCTATCCAATTGCAACCAAACTTTGAATTTTCTGCTCCACCTTCTACCAAGAGAGAACTGCTTCAGCCTGAAGCAGCCCTAAAGCTTGGAAACTTCAGCACCTATATACTTCAGTAAGGTTGCGTCCCCAAGGAATAAAAGCTCATTAAAAAGCTTATTTTGCCATGGAGCGTCTCCATGCATGGCTTTTCTCCGAACTTCCAGTGGCACAAAAGGAGGAAAATGCGTGGGAAAAAAGTGCCCTTTAAACAAGACTACCAGCACACTTTTTGGAAGCTGCGGGTATTCCTAGCAACATTGTGCACGGAGATACTGGGATTGGCGGCCAAGATCTCCGAAAAAAGCACCCTGGCTCTGCTGCCTCTGTCGCCTGTACACATAGCCTTAAACATTCACACATCTCCCAGAACTGCAGCAGCTTTCCTTCCTTTTCCCTTTCTAAAGGTCAGAACTTTTAAAGAGCCACAATTGTGCAGAATTGCAACATTGTTATCAGGTGTGAAGTGGGTGGATTGCTACAGTGAAACCGCTGCTGTACGGAGTGGATTTTTACAGTGAAATCACTATCTTTGGAAGCTAGCTCTGGATCCCAAAGTGATAAATGTTTCTAGTGGGTTTTGCAGGCAGGGAAGACGAACAGAGAACTTGTAAATATGGCTATTTTTCTTTTGGACTTGTCGGGGGTTGTCTCCCTGGTTGTGGCCACGCAGATTGCAGTCCCTCCACGTTCCCACCAGCACCCTATCAAGCAGAGAGGGGGCGGGGGAGAAAAGTTACAGGCAAACAAAACACGCTTCCTTGGGGACGGTAGGTGTGTTTAAAATGCATGTTTTACCGAACCTCATGGAGACGCTTATTCCGGAATTGAACGTCACTTTTAAAGTCCATTGGAATAGAGGCACAATAGAGGGACAATAGAGAGGCAAATAAGTTGCTTGGGGACACGGCCTAAATATGTAGAAGTGCTATATTAAACTATGTAGTAGTTTGTAAAAGGTTTATAGAGAGAGACTGTGGAGCAAGTGTTTTGAAAGATTAATCATGCAGCCAATTTCATTCTTCCCTAGTAAAAGAATCATGTGTGTCTCGTACTATTAAAACTCAAAACTACATATAACTTGATTTAACTTCTGAAGCATTTTGTACCATTAGGTCAGCAAGGCTTAAACTGAAATTAAATGATGTTCACAATCAGATCATGTATAGTTATATATTTATTTGCATGGAAGTAAATACTATGCATTTTATCTGTACATATTGAAAGAATAGATGACATTCATCTTTCATATTGTTAACTGTGCCTTGCTAAGAACATTAGTGCCATTCCAAAGATTTCTAGTATAACTTAAATTAAAATAGTCAATACAGCAGATTAGAATAAAGTATGATACTTTTTTTAATGTTATCTTCAACATCTGTATTATACCACATACCACATCAGTAGTATCATTTTTGGGGTTTTTTTTTTAAATACCATTTTATTCTCGCTCCCTTCCTAGTTTATTTTATCTAGAATTATCCAGCTCCTAACTGTGATACCAGACAATAGACCAGAGCTGTACTGGCCACTGATTTGTTACTGAGCCCAAATGAAAGTATTACCTCTGACTTGGGCCCCAAATATCTAAAGGTATGCCTACTCCCATATTGACCTGCCTGTGACTTAAGATCTGGAGGGGAGGCCCTCCTGGTTGTCCTGCCACTCTCAACATGCCAGCTTTACGGGTAATAAAGAAGAATGTGTTTTGTAAACAAACACACATAGAGGCCATGATAGTTTCCCTTGAAATGCTGCATTTGGCATACTGTGAAATGGTGGCTTGTGGAGGTATGTGGAACTCAGTGTATAAATAAAGAAATAAACTGGTGAGAGTGGAAAAGATTCTGTCATCACTCTTCTCTGCCTGGGCTAGAAATAAACGCAGGATACTGAATATGCTGAATTACAACACACTTAGCCTTTGGAGATCTGGCATGAGATATTAGTAATTCTCATTGATGAACAAGATCTCACCTGTTGAAAAACGAAGCACAGTAATGGCTTGGATTTTGAAAAGATACGTATGTATGTACTGTATTTTCTGGCATATAAGACTACTTTTTAACCCAGGAAAATCTTCCCAAAAGGCAGGGGACGTCTTATATGCTGGGGGTCATCTTCTTATACAGTGAATATATCCCAAACTCTATATTTTAACTGGAAGGTTGGGGGTCGTCTTATACACCCAGTCATCTTATACACTGGAAAATATGGTATGTATGTATGTATGCATGTATGCATGTATCCATGTATGTATTTCACTTACATTTATGGCAAAGAAATTCAGTTCAACATTTGCATGCAGACAGAACTAATTTGGAACCACCAACCCTTCAAGCAAGTCTTCTGTGGAACAAAAAACTAAGCCAGCGGATTTGAATAATTTCTCAGCAAAGATAAATCCTCCCCTTGTGTTTCAAAGCAGCTATTCCTACTCCATTGCCAGTTTTGCAAACAAGAAAGAGAAACACTAGGAGCTATTTCAGCGGATAACCATGCAAATGAAACAGGAGATTTAGACGTCTTAGCCAGCAGATCACAGGGAGAAGTCTGATCCTGCTGCAAGGAGCTTTGTGTTTTCATAAGAGAATGGCATGGACATGGGGCAGGACAAGGTCTTATTAGTGATGTATATGATATTACAACATATAAAGTGAGAGCAGCCAAGCAAGTGTTAGGACTGTGTAACCGGCTGTATTTGATCTGAAGTGAGCAGAGGTGAGCAGGCAGACACCTTCTGGCTTTGATTTTGCCTGCATCCCATGCCAGCTCCTTCTGCTTCTCAACCCCTCCCCGACCAGAGTCCCACCTTGACAAGGCAGGGAAGACCTCAGGCTACAAGAGAAGATGCCCAGAAGGCCTCCTGAGAATAATACCGACAGATGAACTGAAAGATGGAAGAGGCGGTTGGTTGAACAACGAGTTTTCTAACTGCGGGTTAACTGACAGCCAAATGGACAACAAATGTTAAGACATGATTGGACTGGTCCAGCAGTACCAGCACAGACTGAAGCTGCCATGGCAGCAGGAACAGCTCCACAATCCTAGGACATGGTTACGCATTCAGAAGGATGTCCTAGAACAGTGCCCCATACAGGCTTCGGAGATCATGAGATCCCTACAGCTGCATCCACTCTAGTGAAGCCCCAGGAACCGAGGCTTCTGCACACCTACTCATTCCATTCTACAGGCCTCTGGAATGCTGGTAGACCTGTGAAAACATTGGTCTACCAGCAATGTCCCAATATAGGTGGCCATTTTGGTTGCCAGTCTGGACTTCATACCAATGTGGATGGAGGGGCCCAAGGAGAGGGCAAAACCTCTCTCCTCCAGTCTAGCATGTGGAAAAGAAGATCTCAAAGAAAGATCTTGCATGATCTTATTTCAGTGGGAAGTGTGGAAAGACCCTTGAGCCAGTTTTGTCTAGTGGTTAGGGAGCTGGACTCTTATCTGGGAATATGGGGGTTGATTCCAAACTCCCCCACGAAGCCAGCTGAGAAACTTTGGGCAAGTCACAGCTCTCATCTGCGCTCTCACAGCCCCCTCACTGGGTGTTCTGTTGTGGGGAGGAGAATAGGAAACTTTGTTAGCAGCCCTTAAATGAGTAGAAAAGTCAGGTAGAAAATCCAACTCCTCCTGCTCCTCTTCTTCTTAAATTCTTCACATCTTTTAAACATTATTTTTCTTTCATATAGTTTTTATCTTATTGTTTCCCTCAAAATACCTTTGTCTGTGGTCTGAATTATGTAGCCCTCTGCCCAAACTGAGTGACATCAGCATCTATATGCCAAGTCTGATTTACCGTTGAAGATGATATAATTATATATATGCATGTTGTAAATTCATCCTATTCTCTAAGCACCATCTCACTGAAGATTAAATAGTGATGTGATCTATAGGTCTTAAAAGTATTTCTCTCAAATTACTTGCTTTAGAATATGCTTTATGAGCTGGGAGCATTGGAATGTTTCAGGAACCGTGAAGGCGCATGGATGACTATGCTCCACTCAGCACATCTGTCCAAGAGCTGAAAATAACTTATCTGAATTAGTAAATATCTAATTTCTTAAGTAGCCTCCGCAACAGCATCCTGTAGTTCTAAGAGGCCTCCTGAATCTGTCTGCTGACTCAGTTATGCTCTGTTCATTCTCAAAATCATAACTGTCCAGCCCCAAAATCCAAGGAGGCCTTTCTCAATCTTTATATAAATAGTTCTTTCACACAGTCAACGTTATTAGTCATAGTGTGCAATTGCCTCTGTATTGGAATAGCAAAGAGGCCCAGTGGCAGCGTGAAATGACTGATCTCTTGTGTGGATGTATCTACAGCTCGGAATCCCAACAGGCTCTTAGCTGGAGGCATGGGAGAATTTTCAGTCAGTACGGCGGGAGAGGAAATAGTGATATTAAAGGGATCTGTAAGTCACGTGACTTGACTGCTGTTAGGCAGATTTTTTAAAAAATATACCACTGAAGTTTTCAAAAGGCTGAAAGTTTAGGTGGCTAACAGCAGAATCCTAATTTTGGCTACAGCAGTTAGGTAAGTGTAGGATTGCAGCAGTTTAATAACAGATATACATAAAAGAATGAGGTATTGCTTCTTCGTTACCAAAAAACCAAAAGTGAGCAGAGGTGTGGGAATGGCCCTTAACTATCTCCATTTTGCCCTTAGAGGGTTAACATCAGAAGTACAAATCTTCTCAAGGGAAAAACCAGCTTGTTGTGTTAGGTTTGGAGAAGAAAGGCACATCTGGCTTTGAAGCAGTACCATCCAATACCAGTGGCACCTGGGAACCTGCTCCCAAAATTGATAACGCTAATCGGCTGCAGAGATGGGACATGCAACTATTCACGTTACGTGATGGGAGGGGGTATTCACTTACCTTCTAGAAAGATCTGTGTTTGTGGGCATTTTATTGGCTGATGTGTAACATGTGATGTAGTCATGATTTAGGATACAGTCATACCTGTATTAGCATTATTCATTCTGATTATTCTATTTCATTCATTCTGATCAGTCTATCTATCGTTCTGATTCTGAATCTATCTTGGCTGTCTTACTGCTTTTATCCCATGCTTTTGAACTGTTATGGAACTTTGAACTTGAACCCCATGTTCCGCATGGAGAAATCTTATTTATTTATTTGAACTATTTTGAACCTGTATCTTTTTTGCTATTTTATGTATTTGCTCAAATGTTTGCCTTTTTATTTTAATAAACCAAAGTATTCTACAATTTTACTCTGGTTCATTGTACAACCTGAAACCAGAAGGGATATTTTGGTGGGGGAAGCCTGGCTTGGCCTAGCCCTACTGTCACAGCCCTTCCTGTACTTACCAGTCATTAATCCTCAGTCAGTGGATCCAGAAAGCCCAGACTGCTGATCCAGAGGCGTGACCAGAATCAGTCCTATCTGCACTAACAGTGCAAATCCAGATTAACGTTTGTTACAACTATGGAGGTTTTTAATCGTGTCTTCAATCCGGTCTTGCACCATGATGACTGGTTCACAGGGTAGGCCAATGGAGTTCTGGTGCAGGCCTAGAGGTAGCTCCAGCTCAACCCCTGAACAAACACTCTACCTAGGCCCACACGTCCTTCATGTGTCTCTCCGCCACTCCTGCTGTGACTGGAAGTGACCCTTGCTTGATGGCTATGTGCACCACTCACGCTGTGCCACAGGCCGACCTTCCTGCTTTGGCCTAATTGGGCCTAATCAGAGCCTCAGGATGGTGCTACAGCAGCCCTGTTGGCCATCGGGTGCTAAATGCTCCATGCAGAAGTATGGAGTCCTGACTATGATGTGGAACTACATGGACTGGATTTCCCAAGGATGGATACCAAAGATCTGGAATTCCTTAATCCAGATTAAATGAGGCAAGTGTGAAAACGGCCCCCTCAGTCACACAACCTGCTGCACCACATTCTTTATGCTATGACTCAGTGCCATGCAAGCTATTACCAAGAAAAGGCCTTTGGTGGACATATAAGGCCTATTCACACTTAGGCCTCTAGCATATGATTAGGACAGCCCTGGGACAGAGTGTACACATTTCCAGGAGGCCAGTTCCATCCGCAACCATCCCAGCCTGTCCCAGGGCTGTCCTAATCATGGCCAGGGTGTGGAGCATGAAATTATGCTCCACACTCGGCCCAACCTTAGCCCTGGCCGTCCCAGAGCAGTGCAGCAGGGAGAACATTCGCACTCTCCCTGCCAGACAGCTCAGGAGTCCAGCCCTGGGCTGCTGCCATTGGGCCCTATCGGCCCCGCTGGCTGGCAGCCCCGCTCCAGGGGTGGAACTAGACTGGGCTGGGGCCATCTTGGGGTCCCGCGGGCTGCTGCCACCCCAATCGTGCTGGCAGTAGCCAGCAGGGGCCTCCTGGGTGCCCACCGTCACCCAGGGGTGCATGCTGCTGGCTAGGTCCAATGGGTCCCTGCTGCTCGCTGGAGCATTCTGCTGCATTCTCACATCAGGAGAGTGTGGGGGCGGTCTGCCGGGTTGCACTCCTGTACAGAATGCTCCAGCAAGCAGCAGGGAGCCATCAGACCGAGCCAGCGGTCAAATCAGGTGTGTGGGGGGCGGGGAGCTGGGGGGGCATGCACCCCTGGGTGGGGGTGGGCACCGAGGAGGCTGCAGTAGCGAGCGGGATCCCAAGACGGTCCCGGAACCAGGTTGCCAGCCAGCAGGCCGATAGCGGCCAATGGCGGCAGCCCGGAGCAGGCCATCCGGCCCCCACGGCGGCCGTCCGGCTGAAGTGCAAAAAGGCCTCTGTTTAAACCCCCTGGATGAGTTACTACTAACCTGATGTTATGCAAAAACTAATTCTCAAGGACTGCCAGACAGGAAGATATACCGAAAGAACAACGAAGAAGCCCCCCAAAACCCTCCCTCCCTCCTCCTCCCCTCTGGGATTAACACAGAGTTTGTATTTTAATTTTTCAGTTACTAAACAGAAAAATATTTTACTAGGAAAGAATGGTATTAAGGAGAAATGATTCTTCATTTGCCCTTAGGCGAAGAAGAGTCAGGATTTGATTTGCTGTGCTACGCTGGAATCTGGATTGGTACCCAGAGATGAGAGGGGTGTTTAATAAAATTTACATTTCATTTTCTCACTTGACACCAGCCTCCTGTCACTCACCCAATGAAGGGGATTTAGCAAATAACTTTTGTCAGCTTCCAGACACAGAGTGATACGGGGGGATATTTCTGCTACTTTTTCCCCCTCCTATTTCTTTGTGTTTCAATAAATGTGGCAAATATTGGATGCAAGCTTTGGCTGTCTCTGACAATGTGACTTTGGTGGGATCCTGACCGCATCCTGGGTATATTTTTCAGCCAATGCTTTGTTCAGTCGTGTGGCTCACAGACTCCTTTTTCCTTCAAGACACTCCATGATAATCAAATGAGATTGCATTCCTAAACAGCCAGAACAGCTCATTGGGCACAATGGATCTTTCAAATGAACACATGTAGCAAGATGCTGTAATGATGCCTCCTTAAGTGTACATTCCGAAGCTATTTTCACATAAGTTGTTCACAAATTCACAATCCGTTTCCCTGGGAGGCAAAAGGTGGGCTTGGGCAACTGCGCTTGTACATGTATAGAACACTGAAAGACTGCGCATCTGCCACCCCACAACAAACATGTCTGCCATCCCCAGCTGTCACCTTTGATCTGCAGGCTTATTTGTTTATTTATTATTTATATTCACATCCCGCCCTATACCCATAGGTCTCAGGGCAGGTTACAAGTTTTAAAACAACAGTTTGAAACAAGGATATCCATAAAAAGACTTTAAAAATCCAGCATTCTAGAGGAAGACTTCTAAAGGAGTTTGTAAAGAGAGAGGGTCTTTTCTGCTGTTAGCCACCAAAACTTTCAGGCAGAAGCCCTGCCTGAGGAAGAAAACCTCGCCATCACTCCCAGGGGTGGCCCAGTGGTGGCAGCCTAGACCATTCTGCCCTCTGGGGATGGACATCTTAGAGGAGATGATTCTTTGTGGGACTGGGGACTTTGGTCAGCTGCTCTGGACTCCGCAAGAGGCCTTTTTGCTCTACAGCAGAACAGCTGTAGTGAACTAAGGCTAGGACACATGGGAACGGATTCCCCATTCAGACCTAGGCAGGTGAAGAACCCGTGGGAACACGTTCCTACCTGCCTACATGTGAAAGGGGAACCCGTCTCCATGTGTCCTAGCCCAAAAAGGCTACCACAGGGGTAGGACGTGCCTCCCAGGCCTGTCCCAATTGGGTGTGGGTAGCTAGCCAATCAGAGCCGGCAGTGCATGCAGACACACAACACCGCCGGCAAGCACAAGCTAAGTGCCTCTCAGGTGTGAGCGTCCCCACATAGGCCCGTGCCCGGGGGGGGGTGCCCTGGGGGGTTCCTGCAGACTCTAGGGAACCCAATCCAGTCCCCTAAAACCTGCAGGGACCTGGGAAGGAACATGACCGCCCTGCCCAATGGGGGCAGCTGGAGGCAGAGCCGGCAGCAGTCAGGGAGGGAGCGTGTGAATGCACTCGCTCCTAAGAGCTACAGGATGGCTGGAGACAGCCGCTGGGCCAGGTGTAGAGCACAATTTCATGCTCTACACCTGGAACGCATGTGGGCATCCTGGGACGGGCTGGGGCAATTTCAAATGGAACCGCCAGCCCAGCGGAGCAAATGCTCCAGCACATGCCTTCCGGAGGCCCTCGTGTGAATAGGCCTACACCATAGACCATAAAGGACAGCTGCTTATGGCCTTCAGTTGCCGGAAGCCCTGCCTGAGGAGGAGAACCTCACCATCTCTCCTGAGGGTGGTCTAGTGGTGGTAGCCTAGACCGCTGTGCCCTCTGGTTGACTCTCCAGCCTGGCTGACCATGGACATCTTAGAGGAGGGGATTCTTTGTGGGACTGGGGCCTTTGGTCAGCTGCTCTGGACTCCACTTGGCCTCAGCCGGCTCAATGTTGTGTGTGTGTGTTTTGGCTTATTGTGCAGTGTTTTGTATGATGGGTAATTTTTATAATGCATTTTTATTATAGTTTTGATTATTACTGTATTTTGCATGGTGCATTTTTTGTTTGTTGTAAACCACCTTGAGCAAATTTTCTTTTGGAAAGGCGATATACAATAAAATGGAAATGAAAAAATAAGGGGTCACAACCATTTGGGAAGGAAAGCTCTCCCAATTTCGCTTTCTGCAAGAGCTTAAGACTAAAAGTTAGTTTTCACGGATTGTTAGAAATAATGACAGAATGTAATTGACTAGCATGGGGCTATAGGAAAAAGAAAGCAGAGGAAAAAGAAACCCCAAAACAAGTAGAGTTCCAAAATAGTACGCTTATTAAAAACAGAATAGAAGTGCAGGAGTAAAAATAAAAACCATAAGTGCCAGAGGTAATACTGTTTGAACAGCTGATTGTCAAACATCAGCACAGCAGATCAGTACAAAATATCTATTCTAAGTGGGCACTAAAGGGACTGGCTTCTACACATTCTCTTGCTATCCCACAAGAAGTAGGGGGTGGAAACTCAGTAGTAACAGCTAGTGGGGCTCTGTAATTAAAAGGACTCAACGGCTTCTCTCAGCTTTTTGTGTATTGCTAGCAGATTCCTGGGTCTCTGTGAGGAAGCTACAAGCCAGGTGTAAAGCTGCAGATGTGCTGGAATGGAGGCAGGAGATTGCAGAGCACAAGGAAAGCAGACTTGGGAAAAGGGCAAAGAGTCCTTAGTTGTGAGGAGTCTGGTGCATCAGGTGGTCAAGTGGTGAAGCAATGGATGACAGGCAAGAGACCCAGGAGTACACAACCGAGTGCCAATAGATCATGTGACAAGAAGCAGTGGGGGGAAAGACTGTGTTGCAGGGATGTGCACAAATGTTCTAAACATTCAAAATTCAATTGAATTCGACTGAATATGGACATTTGAACGCAAATAGAATTTAAACACTCAAATGAATTTTGAATGTTCTGAAACATTCGTTCAAATGATTTGAAATACTCAAATGTAGAAATAATATGTACGGATAAGAATGCACAGATACGTATCTGTATGCATTTATGTACAAAAACTTATGGTACATACAGATCTTGTCGACTTCTGTATCTTCAAATATGAATGCTGTCGACATGCATATCTTCAGATTCGAATCTAATATTCAAACATATAGATTCGAATGTATTCTATTCAAATTGGATTTTGTTGCATTTGGATTCTAAGCATTCGAACTGAATCAAATATTCTGACATTCGATTCAAATCAAATGCAAAAAAAAAAAATATCGTGCACATCCCTACGGTATTGCACCCTGAATCCTGACCCTATTTAACCCTCATTGGCATAGTCAAAAGAAGACTATGGGACAAAACATGACTTCCATAGTCTGTTAATGTGTGAAGAAGAAGAAGAAGAAGAAACCTCTCTGTGCAAAGGTGGATGAAACTTCCCTTTTAGACAAACCAGCACCTTAAAAGGAGGGGGCATTCTCACAGTGGGAAACATAGTCTAACATTGGCCAACTGCATGTTAGTCACCCTTGTAAGGAATCACATAGCTGGGAAGCAGGTTTTGGTATTTTTGCTGTCCTATTCCAATGTGTACATAAAAACAGATAATGCACTTTCATTTATTCATGCAGAATCTTTGTGTAGTTGACTAAGGTATTATTTATAAAGCAGTTATTTATATTGTCTCCATGAATATGCATGCTGCATAGTTACTAAGGTTTATGTAGAGTGATTATGCATAAAGTAGTGAAGATATGCCATTCTTATTTCATGGAACTGTAAGGCTCTGGAAAGCAAAAATCTATATTTGTGGAAATCTGCTGAGTGGAAGACACTTATTATTGAAATACTCATTATTATTGTTGTTGTTGCTATTAATTTGACTGTATCCCTATACAAATTGAATTCTTTAGTATATTTTCTATGTGCCTTGAGTTTTCTACTACTTTTTGAATTGCTTTCACTGTTTATGTTTTTAAAGATTTGCGTGAACTTAATAATGAAATGAATGCAGTTCTTTTCTTCATTTATATATAATTCCATCTTGGAAAACGTCTTATTGTCATGCTATTGTTTCTCTGTCATACCTCCTCTTGAACTCATGTTAAATTTTATGGGTGATTTTTATACTTCTCGTTTATTAATCAGCCTTTTTATGTTTTCTTCACAGTAATGTCGCACTGCCTCTTCCAGTTCTTGATCTCCTCAGCAGTTACTGATGTTCCAAAGAACCCAATAGTGACTTTCTATCATGACTCCAACATCATTTTTGGCAAGTTCTTTAGTGGCTCTCCTGTACGTGGAAGCTATCCAGCAATTTCAGATCTATTAAAGGAATGCAACCATTCATCTGATAACTTTTTTGACTAACGCTTGTTGCTTTCAATGTTTGCTCAGCAACTATCTCATGGATAAGGGATTCCTAAACAAGAAAAATATATATATTCCCTTTTTCCTCTGTTAAGGATGGTGTTATCTATTTTTTCAGTGATGGCATATAAAAAAAAGACCTGAGGTCCTGTAACTTTAAAACTTGTACAGAAGATGAAATTCTCTAAATCGCAGGCCACCAACATGGTTGCCCTAAAAAGATTCTCTGGAACCCCAGTTCCTCCCCCTCCACTGTTTATGGGAAAATAAGCAATGGCAAGCAATGTACCCATAATATTACCTGCATATATGCATGCACATGCTAATACATGCATATACGCATATACACATAACAGCACTGAACAGAAAGCCAGAAGGTTGTTCAAGGTAAAGAACATTAGTTGGCATGGGTAGCACCGAAGTGATTGCAATGGTGTCTCACCTTTTAATACCAGCATCACTTTAAATAAGTGGAGATTCAACTATTAGACATTTCATACCAGGTATACAATATTTGCTTAAGGTAGTGCTATTCTTGTTGAAATTTGAACATACTGAGCATTTTTAATAATCTTGCAATAATTCATTTCTTTAAAAAAAAAATCTGTTTTTTTTCTTTTTTGCAATGGAAAAAATGCCGTCCATTAATTATTTACACCGTTGCTCCAATCAATGTGGTACCTGTCATCCTCACCCGTCTAAATGAAAGTTCACTGTGTAAAGGTGCCAAGGGAGAATGGCGGCTTCCCACTGAGATTTTATAGACAGAACTAAGTCAGCACACATTACGTGTCAGAGCCAACATCAGAAAGAATCAGCTCCTTTGATCTCAGACCTCTACAGGAAGCTTAGATCTCAGACAAATTAGACAAAAATGAATTTATAGCAGATATATATCCTAAGGCACACAGCTGAACACTGTATTTTGAAAGAATATGGCAAATATCAAAACATATAAACTGTAGCATTTCCTCTCTTGCTCCAGCTTTTTTGTGATAAATATTAATTAAAATAAGATGGAATTTGAAAGTAGCCTCTTTCTGATTCTTACATAAGCAACAAGTTTAAGAACAAGGAAATCCTTTGCATTCTTTACATGAATTCTCCTACTGGGGGGAAATGTTGGACAATCTACATTCAAAGTATCTTCAGCTGCAATCCAGCAGAGCCTTCAAGCATCAACCATAAGAACTAATTGGTTTTTCTTGGCCACAGAGCTGAAACATGGACCATGTTCTCATAGAAACTAATGCTGGGAGGGGGGGGGGGCATCCATAGGTTAAGCAGCCATATCCCCAAGCTGGCTAAGATGGGCTTAGCCATGGCGTTGTTTTAGGGCAGCTTATTCCACTAATTCTCTCTTTAAATCCCACCAAACTCTTGGGGGAGGGGGTATAAGGGGTCCCTGTGGCAAAGGCATCATATGAGATGTGGTTTTATGGACTTCTTCAAAGGCAGATGAACTGGAGACATCTGTAAAGACACTTAGACAAGGTCAACCAAGGACTAGAAAAATAAACTTCATTTCCTCATAGTCATTGATCTGAAAAGATTATCCTTCTTAAATAAGATATAACAACACACACACACACCTTCAAGCTAAAAGTTAGCATTACCTCAATGGAATTTGGTCCCAGGAACAATTACATTTTGTGCATTAATGGGATTTTAGGCTTTCCTTAATACAACAAAAATCAGTGTTTAGAACATATTGGTCCCCCTGTGCATTTCCATGGTATTTCCTCGAGATACAGAGCCCAGGGATAGGTCTAATGCCTTTTATTGTAGGTTCTTTCTAGAGGGAAATGGTTGTGTTTCAGGCCAGCCGGGTTGGCAATGCAGCGGTCACACTCAGGGCTGGTCTAGACAGACACAAACTGAAGCTACCAATCTGTTGGGATTTGAGAGAAAGCGAAGTCAAAACAGTCCGAGAATCAAGGTTTCCAGAGAGGCTGAGATGTTGAATAACTGGTCCAGGAGTCAGATTACAGAGGAGATACACAAATGGGAGTTGCAAGGATACATGTTTGTTGTCTGCAACACTTGTGCTAGTGAAGGGGGAGGTTAAATAGGCAACAAAGACCCATGCCCCTTTCGGCCCAGGTGTGCATGCTGAAGACGCTTAGAGCATCACACTTGCTCTTTCTCTTGTCTCAAAACACTGGGGAAAGGACACAGCCTGGCCTCGCCATCTGAGCTGTCTCTGTCTGGGTCTATCAGCTGTGCTCCCACATCCGCCCCCAATGTAACATCTCCCTTGCCCTGAATGCCCAAACCACTGGGCTCGCCTTGCTGGCCAGCTGCTCCCTCTCCTTCACTGTTGGAAGAGGATGTGCTGATGGCACAAGGCATGGCAGAAATCAACACAAATCTTGACTTTTGCACTGAGTATGAAAACGTATGACAACACTGGGGAACTAATTCCAAGGAAAGGTAAGTTAATCATAGTGGTTAGACAACAAGGTAGGACAATCCCCAATAAGCTTGACTGCAGTTTATGCTTCATGGGGGGATCAAAAGTAAAAAGGCAGGAGCACAGATCTATGCAGTCAGAAAGAAGAGTAGCTGTGGTAGCTCAGCATTAAATGGAGGACAAGAATTTGCAGTTTGCAATCGAATTGAACTTACTGTGCTCTGCCTGTTCCTGACAGGCATATGGGAGGGGAAAGAGAGGAGCAGGAAAATTCTTATAAAACATTGGCTGCATCCCCATTACAAGCTTATTTTGCTTTCCCTAAACCGAAATAATAGAACCGGATGCAAACGCGAATTTGCCTGTTCCCATTACTTTCAACTTAATCACATTTGATCCAGATTCTGAGGATCCTACGTGGCGTACATGACTCATGGGGGGACTCAATTGGCTACTTTTTAAAAGTGGCTTTTCGGGGCTGCCCTGCCCTCTTCCTCCTGGCATGGACGCACCACCCATAAGGGACCCCTTCACGGAGCCTAGCTGGGTGGCTGGGTGGCTGCCGCTACCATGGATGGAGGAAAAATGGCAGCAGGCGCCCAGAAATTCTTTCCCCTCCTCTGCTCATTGCTCAGGGCACGCAGCAGCAGCAGCAACTAAAAACCGTTTGCTTTAAACATTCACACAGAACCTCAGCTGCTTTCCTCCCTCCCTTTCCCTTTCTAAAGGTCAGAACTTTTAGAATTGTGCAAAATTGCAACATTGTTATCAGGTGTGAAGTGGTTCAATTGCTACAGTGTAGCGGCTGCTGTTAAGGGTGGATTTTTACACTGAAATCACTATCTTTGGAAGCAAGCTATTGGGAGAGGGAAACCCTAAACATGGATTCTCATCCCTTAAAACGGTAGGGTCCCCACAGTAAAAAATGTAAAACATTTCAAGTGCACGAACCGGAGTGAGACCTGTTGAAATGAGGATTAACATTTACAACGCTTCGGAGCGATTTAACAGGCGGAAAGTGTGTTAAGCCAAACTGACGTGGGGTCTGCGAGGATTGAAACCGTATTGAATTCGATATAAGCTTGCAATGGGGATGAGGCCACTGTTGTTGTTGTTGTTGCTTTATTAATCAACCAGTAACTTCCAAAATACAACATAAGAAAATATACAGAAGTAAAATACTGTATTTTGAGGTTTATCCTTTTGAAAAGAAATGGAGTCCCAGGATTCTCCTAGTCATTTCCCACCCCACCATATTGGGTGTTTTTCCACTGCTCTCCTTTAATCCGGATCTAAGAAGATCTGGATCTAAGGAATGGGTACTTTCCTTAATCCGGATCTAGTAGATCCAGATTAAGGGAAGTACCCAATGTGTTTCCACAGGTGGTCTAGCACCCAACAGCAATGGGTGCTAGCCTGCCTGCTGTGGAAACACCAGAGCACCCATTTGCAAATCCAGATCTACCCATGAGGGGGGCTGCCGGTCACCCCAGGTGTTTTCGGGGACAGGGAGTGCAATCTCCGAAGTTGCCTTTGGAGATTAACAAATGCTCCGAAGTCCCTCTGAAGACAACTTTGTAGATTAGTGCAGGGTCCGAAGAAAAAGCCCTTGCAAGAGCAATGCAGCTGTCAAAGGCTGCAAAGGCTGCAAAAGGGTATGGGATCCACATCATCCTGTATCTATCAGGTCACTATCCTATTACAGAGGGGTGGAAAGCGCTCTGGGGAGTTTTTTCCTGAAAAGTAGACAAAAGCATTCAGGCAGCACAATTCTGCCTTGCGGCCTCCGCCAAACTTATCCTGCCCACTTAATAGGAGTCCTGCTGGATCAGGCCATAGCCCATTTAACCTTGCTTCCTATCTCACACATGGACCCCATTAGCCATTAAGCAGAAGATAAAGGCAAAACATTTATTTTCTCTTGGCTTCTTGCAAATGACTTTTAGAGGCATCTTACTTGGCTCTTCAAGTTCTAAAAAACCAGTTAGTAAGGGGGAGGGGAAGAGGCTTGCATTTATATTTAGAATCTGAACTAGACCAAGTAGCCTGTTTCAGGAAAACTTTCCACAGAGAGCCACTGCAGAGAAGGCCCTATCTGTTGTTACCACTTTAGTGACTTCAGTATCAATAATACTTCGTAATATAGCCTAAACCCAAGTAGAGCTTCACTTTTCTGACAAGAGTAATCTGTAAGCAGCCACAGACAGTATTCTCCAATCTCCTGTATATTAAAAGCCCAGGCACTTTCTATTAAGGATTTTCTTCTATAATTTGTAATTCAAATTAATTCATCAGCATTAATAGAAATATAAATTTCTATGTGTTTGATGACTGATAGATAGATAGATAGATAGATAGATAGATAGATAGATAGATAGATAGATAGATAGATAGATAGATAGATAGATAGATAGATAGATAGATAGATAGATAGATAGATAGATAGATAGATAGATAGATAGATAGATAGATAGATGATAGATAGATTGTTGTTAATCATCTTTCTTATGAGCACTCAAGGCAATAATGTACGTGGAGACACCTTAAAAATTAGAATTTAAGCTACAGCATGTTACTGGAGAAATTTGTTAGGTCTTCATCTGATATTTAAGAGATGGTCAGAGTAATACCAGAAAACTAGCCCTGGGGAAAGAGTTTCACAGATGCTGAAATAGTCATATCTGTGGCCATCATGCTGCTAACATCCTTTGGGGCAGGAAAACAGTGTGCTTATCTATTGACCAGGGGAATAGTTCAGATTACATGGGACATGTGTTTCATCAATCTGTAAAGCACCAACAAATGTAGATCTTTGAAGATCAGCAGTAGAGTTCTGAACTGACCGTGAAAGCGTATTAGGAACCAATGCAGGTAGGAAAGAACTAGTAATGTGTGCTTTGTGTCACAAACTTCAGATACCACATCAACCTCAAAGACCGATCCATATAAACATTCTCATCTAGATGAAAACTTACTATATCTTAGATAAGTGATTCCAGACTGCACTCCAGCCAGGACCTGAGGTACCATTTGCAGCAAGTGAAAGATACTTGTTTTACTGAAAACTTTACTTTAGTGGATTCAACTTCCCTGTGAGATTTCTCCTCCTCCCTCCAACTCTAGATGGAAACCTTCTAAACTATATGGAAAAGGGCATAAAACTGTAGTTGGGAACATCAGAAAAGGAAGTTTGTTAGTTCCACACAATATATAGAAATGATGTTCATAAATCTAATCTGAAATTTTAAGCTACAATTTCCTCTGCAGTGAGTGGTATGTAAACAGATGACGTTTTAACATAAAAAGCTATATCACTTGTAAAAAATATTGGTTTCTACTGCATTATCTACCTACTCAATGCCCTGATTAATCTTAATTGCTATTGCCAAAGGCTACAAACTTGTCTCACAAACCAGAGAAAAGACAGAGGACAGAGGTCTTTTTCTGAGGCATTTAATGCCTATTCTCTTTTTTAATTGGTCATTATCATAACCTTTTATGGTTAGTGGTTTAATTTTATTGATACTTCATTTTTCTTTAATGTAAGCCACCCTGCAAAAGAATTGTTGAAATACAAGCTATAAATTGATAAATAGTTGTTAACTCTAATTGTTGCTTTTGGATTCTGATAGAGTGAGTTAACATCTTTAATTATAGGAACCAGAATAAAGCTCCCAAATTCTTATCCCAGCAATACTGGTGGCCTTTTAGAAGTCCATAGGATGAGGGATAAGAATCACCTCCTGGACACTATAGATCTTGGTCACACATGGGCTCTCCAAGACAACTCATGATCTCTAATTAAAAGCAATATACAATAACTTTAAAAATAGTCTTTTTTAATCAAATGTAACTTGTAATTTGTATGTGTGGAAGATTGCATCAACCAAACAGAATGACAAAGTGCATCCTTCATGTTCTGGGTGTCACAGTTAAAATGCATTGTTCAACATCATGGCCAGCCACACTTTTGATGTCAAAAGAATATGGGACAAAAGTTCAGATGAAGAACACAGCAGGCAGGCTGGCAGATATGGAGGGATCTGTTCAGCAGCGTTTCATGTTGCTAGAATTGCAGCAAGGAGAGAGATGTGTCTGTGCACGGAGTGGGAGAGGTGAGCAGTACAGGTAAGGTAAGGTGCAGAGGGGAAAGGTAAGGTCCATCCTCTGCTGTCCCAGTTTATAGGAGGTCTTCAGAGAAAGAACAGTTGCACCTACGTGAGCATTCATTTTTGAGAGACCTCCTTAAACTAGGTCACACCTTGGGTGAATTCCCATTACAAGCTTAAAACGGTTTTGAAACGGTTTTGATCCTCGCAGTCCCCATGTCAGGTTGGCTTAATATGCTTTCCACATGTTAAATCGACCCAAAGCACTGTAAATGTTAACACTCATTTCAACAGGTCTCGCTCTGGTTCATGTGCTTGAAACGTTTTACATTTCTTGCTGTGGGAACTGTACCACTTTAGTGGGATGAGAATGCATGTTTAGGGTTTCGCTCCCTCAATAGCTTGCTTCCAAAGATAGTGATTTCACTGTAAAAATCCACCCCCTAAGTAGCCGTTACAGTGTAGCAATCCACCCACTTCACACCTGATAACAATGTTGCAATTTTGCGCAATTCTGGAAGTCCTGATCTTTAGAAAGAGAAAAGAAAGGAAAGCAGCTGCAGGTTCTGGGAGATGTGTGAATGTTTAAGGCTGTGGCTGTGGAGGTGAGTGGGTGAAGGGGGCTTGAGTTGCTGCTGCTGCTGCTGCTGCTGCTGTGTGCCCTGGGCAATGGGGAGAGGAGGGGAAAGAATCACTGGCTGCCCAGTGCTATTTTTCCTCCATCCAGGCAAGCGGCAGCCACCCAGCCACCCAGCTAGGCTCCCTGAAGGGGTCCCTTATGGGTGCCGTGTCCATGCCAGGAGGAAGAGGGCAGGTCAGTCCTGAAAAGCGGCTTTTAGAAAGTAGCCACTTGAGTCCCCCCTTGAGTCAGGTACACCATGTACGATCCTCAGAATCCGGATCGAACACAATTAAGTTGAAAGTAATGGGATCAGGCAAATTCGCGTTTGCATCCTAACCCTAACCCGTTCTATTATTTCAGTTTAGGGAAACTGTATTAAGCTTGTAATGGGAATGCGGCCCTTGTATCTAATGTTTGAGGGGGAGTTATCTTTCTTCAGGAACCCAACACTTAAGGCTGATGAAATATACTCTCCTCACAAATAAATGAGACACCCAGTACATGTTGAGTCTTTTATAGTGGTGCCAGTTGCCAGCAGTCATTTCCAGTGGGATTAAGGTGCATTTTTGAACTCCTCTGCTATGTCTCCCCCTGGTCTCCTCCATGGAAAAATCAGTGCTGCGAATTCTATAACTATATAAACTAAACTATACAAAGGGTCATTTTAAAAAGCAGAAGAGGAAAGCAAGGTATAGGGATGTACACAAATGTATATTTGACATTCAAATCCGAGTAGATTTAAATGTCATAAAATCCAATTCAAATCCACATGCTTGAATGTTAGATTCATATTTAAAGATACGAATGTCGGAAACATTTGTATCTGTTATATGTATCTGTGTGCATTCTGTAAAAATCCAAATTCATCATGTATTATCCTGTATGCATCCTGTTTTAATTGTGTATTTTAAGCGCAAGATACGTATAATTTTCGTGCAGATTTGTATACGACAAATATGAATCTACACATTCAAATCATTTGAAAATCCGTATTCAAGCTCAAATGTCCAAATTCAGATTTTTGAAAATCCAATTCGAGTTCAAATGTTGACATTTGATGGATTTGACATGAACATTTGAGTTTTTGAAAATTCGTGCACATCCCTAGCATGGTATGCATTTATGTGCAGTTGTATTTGGTATATATCTGAAATGTCTTTTTGAACAAACACTCATGAAACTGGAAAAGTCACATGTTACATTTTGCAGTTCAAGGGCAAGTGGAGTAAACAGGAACAAATGGAGTTCCTCCCTCCCCGGTTGCAGGTCTGTGAGCTTTGTTTGAAGCTCGTTGGATTGAAGGAATGTTTGTCCAGAAGCTCACTGGCTGTCCTGCCAAATAAAGGTGGAAAAAGGCCCTTAGACCTTGGTCCTGCTTGCATTAAGTGAAGATTTCATTGGCTTTGAAACTTATCTGCAGACCATATCATTTCATTTAGCAGCAATGGCACTGTTGCAAAACTGCTGCAATTACTGTATGGTTCAGATTCACCCTTTATGATCTTAGACCAGAGGCCTATTTGCACATCAGCCCATAGGGCATGATTAGGGAACTTCTGGGGAAGAGCACCTGCAGCATGAGGGGGTTGTTACAGCCTCCAGGCGCCCCCTGCCTTCCCAGGAATTCCCTAATCATGCACTAGGTGTGGAGCATGAAATTGTGCTCCACACCTTTACTGGCCTTAACTAATTACTTACCTGGCGCATGCAGTGGCGAGCATCCACCCCCTTTCCAGTGCTCCAGGGTCATCTGAGGTGTTGCACAAGCGTGCTGGCACTTTAAATGACCATAGATGCGATTGCATGTGCTCAGAGCATCAACGTCATCATAGTGACAGTGCTGATGCATGCACGGCCACAGAGGGTGCTGCAAATGAAATGGTAGCATCCTGAAGAGGACCAGCCCCAGGATCAGGCACAGGTGAGTGACCAGTCACACGGGGCTTAGACTGTAGGTACCTAGCACTCACCTGTGCAAGCACTAGTCAACATTGATTCATCACACTCCTTTCCTGTCCAGTGGATGGGAAGGGAAGTGCAAAATCACCCCAGATGTACATGTGAATTCAGCCAGATACAAAAGCCCTTTCTGCCCTTATCAGCCTTTGATCTGGATCACTGGATCCAGAATAACCGGGCCCAGTGATTTGGACTACAGGAAGGCATGGGCCTGATGTAGCCTCCCTAAACACGCCTCCAAAGGCGAGGAACAAAAGCTTCACACACAAACACGTTTTCTGAAACAAGGCGCTTAGTCCCCCTGCTAGTACCAGTTAAATGGTAATACCAGAGATCTGGATTAAGGGCTTCTTAATCTGAATCCTGCTCCTTCTAGGGCAAATGGAGCAGGACCAATAAGGACTGATCCACATTAGCATGTGGATGAGGAGAACCAGCATCCGGACTCTTATTCCAGATTAAAGGTAAGTGCGGAAAGGACCAAAGAGACACTAACAGGTTAGGCCGTATAACAGAAATTTAAAATAGAAAGGGGCTTTTAGAAACAAGATGGAACCTTATTTGTATCATCTTTTCTTATCACAGTGACGTTTCCTTTCTCTCTTTTGTTCATTGATACCAGATGAATAGCCATGAAATGTTTGTTGATTTGGCTGGATCTGGAATGCTTCTTCGTCTTCAAAGCTTGTCTGATCACATTTTCTGCACCAAGACATTAAGAACAACTCAATTAGAATTGCTGCAAGCTTTGATTTTTCCTATTTGAATTTGTATTGAAATTTAATTCTTTATACCCTTCAATAATAATATTATTGATGTTTCAATGCATTTTATATCAAAAAAGGAAAGAATGTTAAAAACTGGGAAGTATTGAAAAGAAGTAATTCATCAAACCGCACCTGCCTGATTTTTGATAATGCAACCCTTGAAACATGACTTTGAAACATTCAAACATTCAACATTGAACTTAATCCCAACCACAAGATGCCCCTTGCTGTGAGCGACTGTATGGATGTGCCATTGCTGGTCCCTGTGGCCGCAGCATTGAATGTGCAGAGTCCACGTTCACCAGTAACATCATGAAACAAAAACCACTTCTAGTTGGTTGTAGTCATTAAGGAATAGAAGGAAAGTGGACTGGCAGTGGCTGTGAATAGTTTATTTATTTCAAATATGTGTACACCACTTTTTATTGTGGTGCTTCTGCACATACCCTTTGGACATTTGGATCTGCTGGTCTGCAGCAAGCAGTCCCACGCTGGAACAGGTTGCACTGACAGAACAAAGCCATCCATGTTGGGACAGCTTTTTCTAGCCCAGCCTCTGCCCAAGCTTCAGAGCTAGCCTCTCAAGCTCCTATGGTCAGTGACAAAGACCTCTGAAGCCCCAGGGGACCCATGTTGGCAGTACATCTTGCTGCACCACCAGAATGGTTCCCCATGGCAAACTGCCTCCCGCACAACTCCTTGGTTCATTTGACCACTGGACTGTAGAGTGGTGGAGCTGTTCAAACAGGTCCACTGGCATTCCAGATCAGCAGATGGGGCTCATTAGCACAGGAAGAGGCCTCCTTTTAAACTAGTTTACCATGCAGAAGAAGGGAGGCCCCAGTGAGCAGGCGAGCAAGGAGAGCCCATTTCAAGTACCTCTTCAGGTGACACATACTGAGAAGTCATTGCTAACAACTATCACCCAGGCCTTCTTACTGCAGAGAGGTCTTGTGTGGAGACAATATTCATCTGTGCTGTCTCAAACTCAAGGAAGGAATAAGAAAAAAAAAATCTAATAATAAAAATGGCCTTTATAGTAGTACAGTGAATCTCCTTATTTTGGGAATTGCATACCAGCAAGCCCAGGTGGATACGAAATGTATGAAAACAGAGGCATCATCCTCTATAGACAAGTGTGCTTGAGGGAGTAATATCTTTACACTCAGTCAAATAGCTGGAAGTGGTTCTTTATGTAGGGCTTTTTGTAAAGTTGGAAGCAGATTGATTCATCAATATCAGACAGGTGTTTTTTTAAAAAAAGAGGGGCAGAGTGTTCCCAATTTGTGAAATACGGTAAGTTAGGGAATTGCATGAACCTTTTTTTT
Source organism: Aspidoscelis tigris stejnegeri (assembly GCA_023333525.1). Classification (NCBI taxonomy): domain Eukaryota; kingdom Metazoa; phylum Chordata; class Lepidosauria; order Squamata; family Teiidae; genus Aspidoscelis; species Aspidoscelis tigris. The sequence goes on along the minus strand of JALMGA010000019.1, from coordinate 3,439,093 downwards.
TTTTTCAGTTCAGTTCAAACTGAACTGCAAAAGCAACAAAGTTTAAGCAAGGATTTTAAGGATGATAAACACAGTTGTTGCTATGGGCAAGGAAGACATGTGTACCTGGCCCTGATGACATACAACTGAACCAACTCCCAATATCACATAAGAATATGAAGAGAATTCACTTATCTCTCCTCATTTTTTTAAAGAAAAAGATAAACTATGAAAACAGTAATCGAGATGCCTCTAAATAACAAAGGGCCTTTCCGTACATGCCGCTGGAAAATGGATCTATAAGATCTGTTTTCTGGCAAAATGTTTTCTCCGATAATTTTTTCTCCGATAACCAGCGCCCATCCCAATCTGGCCTCCGAAGCACCTGCTCTGTCAAAAAGGGAGAGCTCGTGCTTTCCCCTCGGCCTCCTGGATTGGCTCAAGTGGTCCAGCTGTCCCAGAAAGTTGTGCAAACCGCAACGCCTCTGCAAGCGCTCCGATGGCCTCAGAGACCTAAAGGGACAGTTTGGCAGTGCAATTTGGTATGTCTCCAAAATGGGTTCTCATGCTGAACCGGAACAGGAAGGTGTGCACATGGTTCTGTTCTAGAGGCCCCTGTTCCAGCGGTGGTCTACTGGTATTCCAGCATAGGTGGCCATTTCAGCTGCCTAGGCTGGGTTATGCTGCGTCCAGTGTTGAGTCAGTATGCTAAAACGCTATGTGGCCTCTGTCCTCCACTCCAGAGCATGGAAGAGAGAAGGCCTTGTACTATCTGTTTTAAAGGTAAGTGTGGAAAGGCACTAAATGGTAGCCAGAAGTAATCACAAGTGTTTGAATGCTGATTATTGGGGTCTTCTGGGGACTCACTACATGCTGGTCACAGGGTCTTTTGAATAAGGGTCACCCGAGTGGGAGGGAATGATTCTGTTTCCATATTCCATAGGTGAGAAAAAGTGTGCGCAAGTACAGCTGTGACCTGAGACTCACATAAATATCTGGAATTTGGCCAAAGGAGTTCCGTAGCAGCTTTCGATCCTCTTTTTTCAGAGTAAGAATGTATTTCAAAACCTTTAATTTCCTGACAGTCATTTTATGCACTAATTACCAAAAATTGAACAAATGCATGCTTCTTGCTTCCAAAAGGTTATCCATCCAAAATCTGAATACGTTGACCACTTGAAACCTCCTCATGTTATAGGAACCTCCCATTTTAGGGATCCCACCTGCAGACAGTGGTTTCATAAATTTCCATCCCAGGTCTATGAGGAACCAGGAATAACCTACTGTACTTTTGAAAGGAGGCGATCTCAGCGTTTCTGGCACATATGCTTTAGATTGAAGAATATCATGGATATATAGGGTGCTCGTCACAAAGACCTCCAAAGCAAGATGGTATTTAACAGTGGAGCGAGCTAATTTGGAACTAAAGTACTTGAGAGAGGCAGTTTGGCTGCTGTCATATGAAGCTGTCTGAATGTGCATGGCAGACCCATTTGCTTTAAATGCCGCCAACAATGATCACAATAAGGATGTTTGTCAAAGGAATAAACACAGCAAACGATTACACAGTGAGCATCTGCAAACACACTTCTGTCATTCCTGGAGTTTACTGACTATTAATTTGATGTATGTTTCGTTTAAAGAATGCAAAATGCCTTTTTCTTCCTTCCTTTCTTTTTCTTTCTCTCCTTCCTTCCTTCCTCCTTCCTTTTTTTCTTTGAGATCCTTTATAAGTTAAAAGTTACTTTTCAAGTTAAAATGTCTTTTAAAAAAACTTGTAATGCAATTCATATCATATGTAAAGACTTTATTTTTTAATTGTTTGGGGTATTTTCAGAGTCATGACAATTGCCTAGTGCAAACAAACAAGCAGCTGTCCGTGTTAAAATGGACCAGGTGGTTATTATTGTTTAACCGTAGACAAACTCTCCACCGTGTGTATCTGTGTGTGAGAGAGAGTGAGAGTGAGGGGGAAGCATCACAGCCAATGTCATCAGTGAGCAAGTAAATCAGAATGAGCTCATTGGCTTCCTTGGAGCGATGCCAATTTAAACCAGCTGAGCAGCTGCCCAGGTTAATGCCACTCACAGCACTGAGTCCATTACATTCATAGCTTAAAGACCACAAGGGGGGTACCGGGGTCATTAAGTCCATAATTGAAAGACATTTGCACAGCAAATTCCTTTTCTCCGTTGTCAGCGAACCATGCTTACCTGCCTGGGCCTCTGGAACACCGGGAAAGATATATTTAGCATGACCAGAGTTCATACGTGCAAAGCCCAGTTGCGGCTTCAAATTGGCACACAGCAGGAAGCTCCTCATATCGCGATTGGGGTTGTTTATTTCCTTCGCTACTTTTAATAGTTCAGTAAGCACAGGTAGCATAACTGTCTGCCTCCCAGCCTAAGCGGCCAGCATTACAAATAAAGCAGGAATGGGCGAGATTCTTCAGAGCTTCATTTTCACAAAGACGCCACAAATTCTAGGGCTGTTCTAATTAAGCAGTCCCTGGGAATTAGAAACAACCCCTCTGGCACCAGTTTTCTTGTCCTCTTTTACAGAAGTCTCAGAAATCATTGTTGCTCCGTTTAAATACCTTTGCTTTTGAATCCTATTGACTTATTTACATGGAAATTCACTGCACATCCACTAAAATGTAATCCATGCTACTGTATTTTCTGATGCTCATAAGGCTTAGATAAGTCTACAGTAGCTTTACTGTGTAGAGTGCTTTGAGCTTTGGCTTGTCTGTGGCTGTAAGGTCATCTATTATCTACTTGTGTGAGAGAGATCATCTATTATCCCCCCCCCTTTATTTTAAGTGCTGCATAAAGATCAAAAATTTCAGGCAGAAATTTAAACCCAGGTTTCCCAAATCTGAAATTTGGGCTGTGTCTTCACGGGATGCCTTATATTGGTTTCCCGAAACCGAAATAATTGAACCGGGTTGAAACTGTCTCCACGGCTTTCAACTTGATCCAGTTCAGCGGCATCCCGATGGCATTCCAATTGCAACCCTAAACATGACGTGCCCAGAATACGGACAGCCATTGGATACAGTGCGATTGGGGGAGGGAAACCCTGAACACGGAATCTCATCCCTGAAAATGGTACTGTCCACATAGTAAAAAATTAAACACGTATCCAGCGCACGAACCGGAGTGAGACCTGTTGAAATCAGGATTGAGATTCATCATGCTTTGGGGTGGTTTAACACAGGGAAAGCGTGTTAAGCCAAACTGCCGTCTGGACTCCAAGAATTCAAAACATTTTGAATCCGAGATAAGGTTGCCGTGAAGACACGGCCTTGAAGGCAACCTTCTAGTTCAGAAGAACTGTATCAGACATCCTACCAGGAACTATGAACAATTCTGCACTGGCTGGTACATCAGACTGACTAGGGGTGTTTCCGCACTAACTGCAGAAACCGTTTTAACCCCCCCAAGCCAGATTAAGAACACTTACCTTAAGCGGCTTCCACATTGGAGGCCTCTTCTGTGACCCTTTCCGCATTTCAGCATGCACAACCAGTTTTTAAAACCAGTTTTGCAGCCAAAATCCGGATTAAACTGAAGTCCTGAAAAATCAGGTCTTACATCCGTCACTTCCCCCTGGATGAGTGCAGAAGCAGGACGCTTCCACACACGGGCAGGCGAAGGGATGGATTCCCTCCGCCCACCATGTTGGGAAGGGCAGAAGCAGGACTGCCTGCTTCTGAAGCCCTTCCCCTGCGCGCCAGGCGCTGCCAGAAACACACAGTGGCTGGCAGTTGCATGATCCAGCCCTGTGGCTCTGGGGGTGGCGCTGCTGGTGCACGAGCTGGAGGACTTTTGGAATGGGTGCTGATGCGTCCGCACAGCACCCACTCCATCCATCCTGTGGAATCCGGCCTCCCCACACATGTGGAGACGCGCAAAGGCCCTTCGGATCCGTCACTGTTTGTGATGGATCGGCGGGGAGGACGGATTGCCAAAAAACTGATCTTTTTAGATTTGTTTTTCAGTGGCCAATGCAGAAGCACCCTAGCAAGCCTAGTAGGAGGCTCCCTTCTGTATGCTGATGTGGTCTACAGGGGGCCTCATCCTTGAGCCACCCCAGCATGTGGAATGGAACCTCCAACTACATTTGCTGGTCTAGTATACAGGCCAGTTGTGAGGATCACAGCCATTCATCTTTGGCTCCCACACGGACACAGCCTTGTTTACTCACATTCCTGCTTGATCCTGCTTTCCCATGGAAACCTCCCTAGGCTATGCTTTTGTTATCAAGCTTCCAGTTCACCCACAGTGGCTTTGGAAGAGGAGCCCGTGGGAACCTGCTGTGCTTTACTCAGTGAATGAGCCTGGTTCTGCCTTTGCTTCTTGTCTTCTGCTATCAGCCTGAAAAACTGAAGGACCTGCTTTACAGCAGCCCTGCGTCTTGACTAGCTTTGCGTTCTAGGTCACTGGCGGGTGACTCGGACATCAGTATGGGGTCGCCCTGTGTTACTTCAGTATGCAGTTGAATAATTCCCTACTTGGCTTTTTAAAAAGATACCATACATATGAGAAAAGAAGACCAGAAAGGAAAAAATGGGCAGCGTTTTCTAGCACAAGGATGGTTATGATTGCACTTGTACAAATTTCAAAAACGGTCTGTACCCTGGAGAACATGTGAAAGATTCTTCAGAGGCTATACAACACACCTGGAAAAAAAGATAAGTCTTTGGGGGCAGTGTTTTTAATACTGTGTATTCATTATGACTGACAGGGCAGAGTCAGTCATAAATGCAAATAAACATAAATATAAATACAACAATATGAATTCAGGACCAACTGAAAAAAAATGAGCATGGACCATATGTAGCAGTTTCATTTGACTTCACGCCACTCTAGTTTCCCCAGTTTGAATGCAAAACAAATCTGGAAGAAATATCGTTAGGAGCAACACTAGAATCCAAACTGATCTGAGCCTGGTCTGATCCAAACTCGTTTGGTACATTTGAAAGGGCTTATATGTGTTTGTTTCATTAGTGGCAATCATCTGCTGATTGGCAAATTGGTTTATGGAAAGTTTGGGGAGCAGAAGGAGAATGGTGTCAAGAGAAATGTGTCTCTATCTTCTGTGGTTTGAAGAGAGAAACAAGTCTCTGTGCCATCCATCTGCTGGCAGCTCTGATGAGGTAGTAAAAATCAAATAGGGCCCTACCTTGTGTAAGTTGTGTGCAGTTTTTTGTACTGCTGATTTGTAAATATATTTTAAAAGTTAGAAGCTGTCCCCTTGTCTTTTTGGACTGGGTGGTAGATAGTCCCAAGGATACCCTAGGAAATAGCTTTGGTCCTTTCTGCATGGACACTTGATGAAAATCCAGAGCCACAGGACTGTGGCAGGCAGCTCCCAGTTACCGCATGTTTCCGGCGGCGCGCAGCACGCAGGGGAGGGCGAAACGAGGCAAACCATCCTGCTTCTGCCCTCCCCAATATGGCGGCTGCCGGGACATGCGCCCCTTCACCTGGCCATGTGCGGAAGCATCCTGCTTCCCACCGGATCCAGGCGAACGGATGGATTGAAGACCCCTGGGCTGCCCACCACTGGCTCCAGAGGAGCCAATCGGAGCAGCCCAGGGGAGGGTTGTCGGCCCAAACGGGCTGAGAACGGTTCCCTGTCCGCACGAGGGAAGGTAAAGGATGCATTTGGAACACGTTTTTTACCTGCCAGTGCAGATGGGGAACTGCTCTCAATGTGTTCAGGCCGAAGCATTCCAAGGTGTCTTTGCTGTAATGCGAAAACACCTGTAGCCTTCAAAAGCTATCTGAATCGCAAGCAGCCCATCCCAAAGTAACTTCATAGGCCTTCAAAGTTTCCAGCCAAGGTTTTCCTGGCTGGATGCCGAGGAGCAGTGCACCATGGCCCTTTCTTCTGGTGTCTGGCTGAAAAGGTGCCAAGTGTGTTGTATCAAATCCTGGAAGCACACAGACTACTCATTTTCCAACATCCAATATAATGAAGTTGTCCACTTATGGACTACTTCTGAAAAGTCTACCAATAGAGTGAAATATGGCACAATTTGAGGTGTTGCACAGCCTAGCCCTATCTGGAGGACGATCCTACTGAGAAGCACAACCTCCAGTGAACCAGTCTACCATGAGGACCAATTGGACCATGGCTGTATTGCACCATTACTGGCCCAGTGCAGGAGGGACCCAAGAAACTGACGTTAAGAAAATCAGAGGGAAACCCTTACTACTTCCTGTCAGAAGGAAACCCATATAGAGAACCCTTAAGAATTAGGAACCCCCTGAGACATTTTGACCCCAGTCCCATTTCTCACTGACAGATGAGTTTTTTTGACTGGGGTCAAAATGTCTCAGGGGGTTCCTAATTCTTAAGGGTTCTCTATATGGGTTTCCTTCTGACAGGAAGTAGTAAGGGTTTCCCTCTGATATATATATCACCAGCCTTTCCTCTACGGGCCTCCTGAGAGATCTGCATGAACAAGAAAACTATTTCTGGTTTTATCAGATCTAGCAAGGAAGAAAGTTATGTTTTTCCTCAGATCAGGTATAAGGATGAGTGTCAGTTATACTAGAGTTTCAACACGTTTTCCCAGGTAACATGGTCAAGTGTGAACTCAGCTGTCTCTGACCAAGTAGAACCCCACTTACAGGCTGCGGGCACCTGGTGAGCAGCAACTACTGCGAAACTGGTCGTGTCCTGCCTGAGCCAGTGGTGGTCTTGTAATACATCAGCTCTCTCTCTCTATAAGCCAATTATAGCCAAATTCATATGCCAATATTTTCATGTCTTCATATCCCTTCAGGAAGATTTTTTAAAGTCACATATATATCTACAAATGTATTTCTAGTAACAGATCTGTATCCTGATTGTTTCCCCGGAGTATTACATTTAAAACAATTTACAAGTAAAGCAAATCAAACTGTTAGTTTAACAGCTGCCATTTGGAAACTAGCCGTGCATTGATCACCCTGGTACCACAGTCAGCTTCTCATTGAGATAACAGAGCTTCCAGAACCCTCAGATGCCACCCTCAACTGCCCAGCTCAGTCCAATCTCCACATCAACCAACCAATCACAACTATGACACTATCTTGCTATGGGTAGTGTAATTGGGGTACATTTATAGGCATGATAGCTGCTTCCAAGGTTCAGGGTTTTTGTTTCAGGTGCCTTAAGAACTGAGAGTTTGACTCTAGGGATGTACACAAATGCGGTTTTTTGCATTTGATTTGTATCAAACCGAATGTAAGAAAATTCATATTCATTCTAATAGATCCCCTTCTGATGTGGTAGGAGTCTATTTGATATGAACGTCTGATACAAACACATACTTATCCAATACAGATCCATACGTATCTGATATGTATCCGATCTGTAACATATTTGCCCTGAAAGCTTCAAACTCATGCTGAATCCACTGTGAATCTGCTCTCAAACCGTGTTGAATTCGCTCTGGATCTTCATCTTTTTAAAGCTGCTGATTTCCCATGAGTTCCAGTTTTTAAATATCAATTAAATCACCACTGTTGCCTAGTCATCTTATCATTGTCTTATGGCATGGCAGGTTTTTTATGATGTAATGGCTATTTACATTTATGGATGCATAAATACATGCTGGTTAAAATAAGGGAGGAAGTAAGACTTTGGTTTTTTTCTCTGCATTCTGAAACTTACTTAACAGAACACACAATGCAATACTCAGCATTCTCTTCAACTGGAACTAAAAGAATTCCTTCATGGAAGGCTATGGGATGTTTAAAGCATTTGAGTGGCTTATTTATTTTTCTCATTGTTTTACAGTTAGGAGGAGAAGGAAGGTAAGAACCCAGTGGCAGAACATATTTTCATTGTGTCTCGTGTTTCAGCTCACATAGACCACTACATACTTTCCTGCAGTGTCAGTAGAAGAAAGCACAAATTTGCTGCTCCCTGCTGAGCAATATCACCAGGTAAGCTTGCAATTTCGCCCAAAGAAGAACAGAGAAATTCATACTACTAAGGTGGAGTAGCCCTGTGGGGAAGCTATAAAGATGTTTCCCAGCAGGGGTTACAAACACAGACCAATTGAACATACTGAGATCCATGGGAAAGTAAAGCCTTGTACCAAGATATGATACATGTGAAGGAAAGAAGAAAACTGTAGAGAGCTCTCTGACAGAGCAGAAAAAACAATAATTCTCTTATAAACATCAGCGAAACCAAAAGCTGCTTGATGGACCATAAGCAGAAATTTATTTATTTATTTATTTACTTATTAACACCTCTAAATGGCTGTTCAACTGAAGGACCCAGGGAGCATTACACCATGCAAAAAAGAAAGATAATCATACTATTATCAGAACAAACTGGAGGTTTTTATATCCAACCCTACACTCAAAAGGTCTGGGGAGAGTCACAACAGTCAGTAAAACATAATTATTGCAGCACTTCTCAATAAGTATGGAGAGTGCCTTGGTCAAGAATGCTGCCTTTGTGGTCCTCTTCAGCCTCTTGGCATTGTCAAGCGGAGTATTCCTTTGGGACATCTTTGGAGAGTGAGACCTTGATTCCTTGCAAATGCTCACCTGCCTTGCCTCCCCTTTACATTCATAGATAGGTTTGTATGCTGTGAACAGTATAAGAAATTTGCTTGTGCAGATTTCTTTTTTTCTCACACACAGCATTAGAACCAGGGGGCATCTATGAAGCTGATGGGTAGGAGAGTCGGATCAGACAAGGGGAAGGATTTCTTCACCCAGAGGGTCATCGGTCTATGGAATTTGCTGCCAGAAGAGGTGGTAACAGCTACCAGCCTAGATGGCTTTAAGGAAGGGTTAGCCAAATTTATGGATGACAGATGTGTCAATGGCTACTAGAATGAATGCCCAGATACATATTTCAGGCTGGGGGGGGGGGGGAGCAGGATGCTTTTAAGGCCATTTGTTGGGATTTGAGAGCAGTTTTGCCCTTGTCTCTGCTTGAGATGCCCATGAGCATTTGGTGCGCCACTGTGTGCAACATGATGCTGGACTAGATGAGCTGTGGCCTGATCCAGCACAGCTTCTCTTATGTTCTTATGTTCTTATACATGATTTAGAAATGAAGCAGGTATTCTGGAAGACTGTGTCTTGCTCTAAGTAGTACTGCCTTTTTGTAACTGCGGCATTATTTTAAGGATTTGGACATCTTCCAAATATTTCTTGAGTCTCTCCGTTATCACCCCTAGCTTCTACAACTTCTGTTGACTCCCCCCCCCCCCCCGCCCGCTTCAAGGTGCATTTGTGGATCTTGATCTTTTCTGACTTTCTCTAATTATTTTTTTCTCAATTCTACTCACTCCTGGGGTAGGAACATCCATTTTATTGTAACTTTTATGAACCAAGTTATGGTGGCATGTTATGAACTAAGTCATTACCTGTTTAACTTTGGAATCCCATAATAATATCCCATAGGAGCTGGATAAACTTTTGTGTAATGTTGCGTGACACCATGTCTCTCAAGGAGTATGGGTTAAAAATTGAGAAAGGTGCTTTGGAGGAAATAGAAAATGAGGAATGTTAAATGTATCTAATATAACTCTACCTTCTCTGTCTCTAACACTGGTGACCCAAGGCATTCTAAGTCAGTCTTTGCACTTGTGAAGCAAGCAAAATTCTTCCATTTTCTTTGGTGTTCAGCTCTTGCTCTGTACATAGAACTCCAAGGAATTATGGGGGTTGGTGATTATTCCAGGGGCTCCTTCATCCTCATCTGTTTAGAATGTCTTATGTGTCCTTATCTAAACATCTATGGTGTGTAGCAAACAGCTAATCCTAACCCTTGTATGGTTCTGTCGCTTCCTACATCTTCTTACCAAGAGTTTTCTAACATACCAGTGGACACCCTATCATGGTTTTTAACAGAGACCCTTTAACACTACACTGGGTTGTCCAGATGCATTACTTGACCTTTTCCTTGCCTAAGCATCTAACTATCGGTATTCAGGAACTGAAATCAGATAGCTCTAATTCCCTCATTAAATTCAACGCAGGGTAACAATATTATATTAAATGTAAACAGCATTTTGCCACAGGACAGACACTTGTGATCAGGGGCTGCAGCTTATCCCAAGGTAATACCACTTTAAGCTGCACATAAACTCTTAACAGCTTCTGTCCTAAAACTAGACCGTAGGTGGTAGAGTTTTTTACGATATGTTATAATAGTGCAATAAATCTGTTAGCTTAAAATCGAATCTCCGTGGCCTTTTAGAGAAATCATCATTAAATGCAAGGCCCTCTTAATGATGCCATCCTGGTGAAATTGTTTAATCTGCAAAGGGGGTGAAAGGTCACCAAATGAATTTTTTATAATACATCAACTTGACACGCAATAGGGAAAACTGTAATAGATAAAAGCAAAGGAAAAGGGCACTGTCTTCTTCTGATAGGTCAATAGCAGCCAAGAGAGTCACTCATCCACTTTTCCTTCACTGCTGTGCTCCTTTCCCATTTAATATGGACACCCAATTAATACCTCAGCACCATAGACAACCTCATTTTAGGTGAATTATAGCAACTCCTTCCCCCTTCCCTGAAATGAAAGTGATCACAATACATCATAGCATTGCACGAATTAACGTTAATTGATTCCAGCTAGCAGGCATCGATGGGCCACTTCTATAACCTGGGCCTTATTGGGAGCTGGAAGGGATGGCAGAAAGATTAGATTGCAGTGTCCGTTGCTTTGACGACGGCAGTCATCTGACACCTTGTTAGGTGGTTTGTACAGTTCTATTGCAAGCCCCAGTGGAGTCGTCAGTAAACTGGAGTGATGTCCAAACATCATTACACGCTGCTCCAATATTAAAGCAAAGGGATTAGCACCTTATTGCAAGCAACCTGGATTTGTCATTGTGCCCTCGTTATCCAATTTCTAGCTGATAATGTGACTATGGCCCATAGGCAAAAGGTCCTCCAGCTAGAAGGATAGCATATAAACATCCAACTGCCCAACAGCTAAACACTTTTAACCCCTCACCTACTAAGCTTTGTACCAATAAGCTATTTACAAAAACAAAAACATCACGATGCAATTAAAAATGGAGGAAGCTAAACACGATGGGCTCCATTTCTCCTCTGCCATATCACTTTTCTTGATGAAAAGAAACACTGATCTAGCTTTCTGAAGCCTAGTTCATGCTACTGTTAACACAAATTGACTTTTTAAATGCATCCTGGCTACACATGCAGATAAAATGTAGTTTCAGGAGATGATTTTGCCATCATCCAGTCTGGATACCAGTTATACAGTGTCACAATACCAACCAAAGAAAAATGAGATCTTCAAATATTTGTGTAGAAGCAAAGAAAAGTATTCACTTGCATACCCAATCTACTGCAAATACAAAATATGACTTAGATTTTACTCTGAAGTAGATCAAAAATATACCTGTGGGAATATGAACGCATACACGTAGTTCCCTAAAATAAATTTGAATGATTTGGAAGAAAAACTTGAAGAGCATTTCTGCCACTCCAGAGTATACTTTTTATTTCTTCAAACCCTTGGGATTAAATCTCTGGACCGTTAGTATAAAATCAAAATATCCAATCACTGCAATATTCTCTTCAAACAGAAATGCCTTCAGAGAAAAGTTAAATCCTTGGGAAGCAGTCAGGGCATGCATGTCTGTAGCAATTGGACCGTACAGTTTATGCAACGAAGAGCTGGCTGTGCTGTAAGACCATCCAGGTAGTTGCCCATTCATCTGATATTTCAGGGTACCAGTGTGATGGAGTGTGATATTTTCTGGCAGTCTTAGGAGGGTTGGAAAAATCAGTCAAACTTCATTGCTCCTATGTTCTGTGTTGACAATTCTACATTAATTTGCACTTGTAAAAAGGCTCATGTGTATTTTATATGCAATTTCACTTAATACACATGTTTGTAGACATTTCCCTTTAATATGGTGCATTTCCATTCATTATTCTCATAGCAGCTCAATAACACAGTGTTTAATCCTGGCCGAAACGCCCCTCTGGCAAGGGTTCTTTAGGCAAGAATATATATATGTATTCTTTATTAAAAGATTTTTTCTTTGACAACTTAAAAACATTACATAACACGTTAATTTGCCTCTTATCATAAAGTCCATCTTCTTGTTGTCTTTGATAACTTCCTGTTTCTCCAGCACCTCTTTGTCTTCTTATTTGTTTTGTCTGCTCACTGAAAGTTTCTTGTTTCATTTTTCAGCTGACCAGTTCCTTTATCAGAGCTAGCCTTATTGGTTTTCGTTCTTCATAATTCTTACAACCAAGTAATACCCACCTTTTAATGACAATTTATAATGTAACTCTAAATTGCTAATACTGAAAAAGGTGAGATTGGATAAAATAAAATTAAAAAGAATATTCTAATCTACCTGTTACACTTATAACCAGATTATATTTCTATCATGGCAATCTTTGTCCTTAAACATCTTTAACAAATTTATTACATTTCTAATCTAGACTCTTACACATAATATTGTTTTGTACTACAGTGGTACCTTGACATACGAGTTTAATTCGTTCCGTAACCTTGCTCTCATGTCAAATCGCTCGTATCTCAAAGCAATTTTCCCATTAATCCATTCCAGCTCCCAAAACACCACCTCAGTTGTTGTTGTTATGTACTGTACTGTATTTACATACTCGTATCTCAAATCTTGCTCTCATCTCAAAGCAAAATATCACTCGCTCGGCGGCTTGTATCTCAAAACACTTGTATGTCAGGGCACTTGTATGTCGAGGTACCACTGTATACTGAATTCCACCCAGCTTCTTATTCTAACCTTTTTTTAACCCCCGACTATATATTTTTAACTCAAAACTATCTCAACCATCTTACCTTCTAGTATAAAAATATTTTGTTAACTATATAGCTCATTTCCTTAGCTTCTTAAAAAGAGAAAGAAGGAAAAAGAAACAGAAAGGGAAGGGAAGGGAAAACAAAATTACTTCTCATATTGAAATCTGCCCTCTTTACCGTCAGATTTTTGTTAATATCCTAATTTTCTTTCATAAATAAAACCCAACTTTCCAGGAATTTTTCCAATACAAGGGGGGGAGGGGGTAGAATCTAAAATACCCTTAATGCAGTAATATATTTTCTTCACTAATTCGATCTTTCTCCCCCATATTACTTACTAGCTTTTATTTATCAGTTACAAACATAATGACTAAAAAACCTCAAGATTCTTAATACTATGATCTCAATCCACAATTTTACTTCATTAATGTTTGCAAATCTATGCCCAAATTAGTGTTGCTTTAAATTTCTCTCTTATGTTTTAAGTAATGGCAACCCTTAGGTTTCGTTTTCCCCCATTCACCCACTTTGAGGGGGGGGGGGGTCTCTTGTGTGCCGACTGCACCTCTATTCCACAGATTCCCTATCCTCTGCCGATCTCCAAATTTAAAATCTTGTAAGTCTCCATTCCATTTGCATTCACAGTACGTATTGATTTTCCCAGCAGCTTGTCTGTAGCCTATGGTCTTTTTCCTTCGCCTGTCCCTCCATGCGTAGTAGATTCCTTTGCGCGTAGTTTGCATTTCTTTTCTCCATTTTTTACTGTTGCCATCTTTTTTCCATCCGCATTCCGTCTGTCACTCCTGGCAATAATTTTCTTACTGCGTAGGCTGTATATCTTTGACTTTTTATTCTCCGTCGCCATCTTTTTTCCATCTGCTTTCGTCTGTTGCAAAGCTTCAGGTCTATTTTGATTTATTTCTTTTTGAGTTTTTAATATTAACTTTTCAAGGTTGTTTTAATTAACAGTCTCGATACAAAGGACTTTAAATCTGTATAAAATCCTTTCTCCATCTTGTTTATCTTCTTTTAAGCAAATTTTTCTTCTTAATTTTCACAATAGTTATAGCTTCTTATCCTGCTCTCCAGTTCCAAATTTTTTAGTTAAGTGCATCTCCCACACTATCACATTCCTTCCAAAAGAGTTATCTTGGCTTCTGTTTTCTTTAAATCAATTACAGTCCATTTTCTCTTAAATTATAGGCTGTTCTGAATGTTTACCTTCATTAATTTGGCCGCTGTCAAGGTTGTCCGAGCAGAGCTTTAGGTCCAGGGTGCTTTCAAAACATCCATTAATAATTCCTTTATGTCTTCGTTAAAAATAAGGATTTTTGGATCTTATTTGCCTCCGTAGCGTTGGAGTTGGTGACCGTAGTTTCTTCTGGATTGTATAAGATCAATCCTTTGAAGAAGTTCCTTCATTCTGCTGTAACTCAGCAGACAGACCACTGAGAAATGTTGTTTATTTATATTTCTCAAGGCAGATAAACACTATGAGGCCGGGAGATATTTTTTCCCGTGGCGATCCAATATGCCTTCACACCGGAAGTCCCAAAAATATTTATTTTTCATATAAGCTCAGATACCAGATTAATAAGGTTGGGGAACCAGGACATTCTAATGACAAGTGGATTTCTGGAGCAAACCATTCATGGATGAGATGAGAGAACCTGGATCTGATGGAATACAGCTATGAAACAGACGAGAGAACTATGATTAAAAATCCAACATCCACACTCGCTGAGAAATAATATGGGCCCTTTCTGCATTTGGCCTTATTCTGGAATATATCTCAGGATAGTGGTCTGCTGGCCACAAGCTAACACAGACTAGGGGTGTTTTTCCACCGCAGTCCTTTAATCCAGATCTAAGAAGATCCGGATCTAGGGAATGGGTACTTCCCTTAATCCGGATCTAGTAGATCTGGATTAAGGGAAGTACCCAATGTGTTTCCATGGGTGGTCTAGCACCCAATAGCAATGGGTGCTAGCCTCCCTGCCATGGAAACACTGGAGCACCCGTTTGGAAATCCGGATCTACCCACGAGGGGTCTGCCTGTCACCCCTGGTGTTTGGGGGGACAGGGGGTGCAATCTCCGAAGCGGCTCCAAAGTCATTTTGAAGTGACTTCGAAGTCTGTGCAAAATAGCTCTGGAGCATCATTGAAGTCTGTGCTGATCTTTGGAGTAAACTTTGGAGTGACTTCGAAGTGACTTCGGAGTCACTTCGAAATTCACTCCGGAGATCAGCACAGATTTCAAAGACGCTCCGGAGCTATTTTGCACAGTGACTTCGAAATGACTTTGAAATGACTTCGAAGCATAGGTTTTGGGGACCCCCCCCCAAGGGTGCCCCCTCCCCCTAGCCTTCTCTAGACCCCATTGCCAAACTAACATGGAAACAGGCTCCCTTTAATCTGGATTTTCTGGCTGAAGACCCCATTGTAGACCCCATTAATGGGGTCTACAGAAAATCCAGATTAAAGGCCAAAAAGTACCAAGATGATCCGGATTTCCTGAGGTGAGGTGGAAACAAATGTGTCCCTAATGGGTGCCGTGGTGGAAATGGGGTCATCTGGCTTTCATCCAAATGGGTCCTTAACGGGTGCTAAAATGGGTACTAAGGGTGCTTCTGCACAGGGGCTAATTAATCCGGGTCTACTGCACCCGGATTTAGTAAAACCGGATCCCAGAGGAGCCAACTTTACTGAATCCGGATCCCCAGTAGATCTGGATTTACAGGGTAGATCCGCATCTAATAGATGTGGATCTACCCCGGCCCCTGTTCCTTCGCACAGGCGGTGTGAGGGCGGAATAGGTCCGGACTAGAGGTAGGTGCTATGCGGACACTCTCCCCCGGCCCGCCATAATTGGCTCCCCAGCGCGCCTGCGCAGAACACCTCCTGAGGGCAAGGGCTGCCAGTAACAGCCCCAGCCACTCAGGAGGTGCGCAGGACGCAGCAGCGCTGCTTCCTGGGTGCCTCATCTCAGAATGGGGGCGACGCTGAACAGGTAAGGGGATTCGCTGTGCTCCCCCCCGGGTGGGCTAGGGTGGGCTTTAGGGAGGCTCACCCTGGCTCCAGAAGCGGGGAGCCAATCATGGCAGGCTGGGGGAGGGCCCTGGGTTAGCACACTTGGATGCGTTTTCACGGCGCAAGACCACATAAAATGTGGTGTGCAGAAAACACCCAGTAAGCACACATTAAGTCCAGATAGGTGTGGATGCACCCACCGGAAGTGTGCTAGTTAGACACCGCAAATGCGGACGCGTTGCCGAAATCTGCATTAAAAGGGTATCACTGTGCGGACACACCTCGCCGGAAGTGTGCCAATCAGCTTCCCGTTTGCTGAATGGCCGCGCCAAAAGTGTGCTTAATGGGTGTTAAAGGGCCTGTGCGGAAGCACCCTAAGTGACCATGGAAAAACACCCTATGGCAAGCCTCACCAGAATATGGCCCAGTGCAGAAAGGCCCATGTTCTCTTCCCACTTTTCAGACACTGGTACTGTATTAATATATATTATTGTTCTTTAATATATATGTATATACTTGCTTTTTAAATGTTGTTACCCACCCTGAGACCTTTGGGTACAGGGTGGTATAAAATGCAAATAAATAAATAATAAACTAGTTATCCAAATGCTATCACAACTAGAGATGGAGAGAGTACAAGCGACTTGTCTATACCACAATAATATCCAGAAGAAAACGAAAAGATATCATCACCAGCACTAGCCACGTTGCATAGCAGAAATGCTAAAGTGAGAATATTGATTATGAAATATCTTGCTACTGTCACATTAAACTACATTAGGATGAGATACTAGCAGATGCAAAATGAAGCAATACCAACCACCGCCAACTCCAGAACCAACTAACTGATATATATCACAGCAGAGTGATCCTAGAGGTGCCTGGTTATAAAAACAATGTCTCCCTTGAACGATAAGACTGGAAGACGAAATAAGAGACAAACAGGAGGACATCAGTAAGGTTATCAATATGGTTATCAAGATCAAGGACTACAAAGATTTGCTCATAAGTTAAAGCCCTGAAAATTCCAAATGCACCAGGCTGAAGAGACAGCATCAGAGGACAAATGGTAAATACACTCTTCTCTAATGAACCTTCTAAGTTATTCTCTCAGCTTCGTGATGGTAGGCTATTAAAAGCAGATCCACCAATGAACACAACAGACCATTTTAACCACGCAGAGCAGGAAGCAGTTACCATCAGACATTCAGCCGCTCCTGATACACAGTCTGGTAACTTTGAGATTGGAGTACTGTAATGCACTTTAAGAGGTGTTGCCCTTGAGGGTGGTTTGGAAGGGACAACTAGTGTAGAGCACAGCAGCTAGGCTTCTATTTGGTACTGCTGGCTGGATGCACATTAGCTGCTGAGCCCAGTTCAAGGCCCTAAGGTTAACTTACAAGGCCCTAAACAGCTTGGGCCTGCCCATGCCCTAAGATCAGCCAGTTGTGCCCCCCAGGATAGGGTTTTGTCTCAGGCACTCTCATTGTATGTGTTCAGATGACTGCTGAAGATGAACCTCTTTGCCCTGGGGCCTATTTGCACTACAGCCAGTAGTCAAACATTAGGGAACTTCTTAGGAAGGGCATCCACACTTGGAGAAGGCTGGTACAGCCTCCAAACACCCCCTGCCTTCCTAGATTGCCCCCCCCCCAATTGTTGATTAGATGTGGAGCATGAAATCGTGCTCCACGCCTTTACCAACATTAACTGAAAGGTTAATGCATGCGCTGTCATGCAGGACGCTGCAGTCCAAATGGTGGCACTCGGAAGAGGACCAGCCCCACAACTGAATCAAGGTAGGTATTAAATGGGGGGGGGGAGCTAAAGTTGACTAGTGCTCCAAGTGCAAACGCTAGTCAGTGTTGGTTCATCACATTCCTTTCCTGTCTAGCGGATAGGACAGGAAGTGCAAAAACGCCCCTGGTCTTTGAGGGAACAACATGCCCTTTCCAAGGTGGCTCTGTCACTGTTGTAGACATGCTGTTTTAAAATCTGTTTTTATTATTTTATTGTGACTGGTCCTGAGACGTTCAGGTACAGGGCAGGATAGAAATATAAGCATGCAAATAAATATTACATGCTTTTTAATAACTACTTAAATTGGATGCATGAAACCATTCAGAGATTTGATGTAGACATCCTTAAATGTGTAACACTTGTTTCTTCTTTGATCATATTCAGGTAATTTGATTAAAGTGTCTGGCAAGCATGCTTGTGTAAAAGATACACGGACTTCTCTTAAAGTCATTTGGAGTCAAGGCATGTTGGTTTTTATGTAACTTGACAGTAACAGAAAGGTAGATTCTTTTCCCATGATACACTACCAATATATATATAAGTTTCTATAGTATTGTTTTTCTAAGCTCTAGTCTTATATTTACTCAATAATCTTGATTTTTATGAAATAAAAGCAAATTAACTATAAAAAGGAAATTAATTGGGAATTTGTGTAATGCACTATATAGCAAAGGTCTTGCAAATTCTCATTTTGTGCAAGCCAAGACTGTTCTTCGTACTAGAAACACAGGCAAACATCACACTTACCTGAACGGAATGCAATATGAACCCACATCTTTTTCTCCCCACCCACCCTCTCCCGTGATAGGAAGCCGGGTTGATGCCACCATAACCCGTCCCACCTGCTGCAGCAATGACAGGCAAACACCTCAGTTGCACCTCCACGAACACAAAGATCATTCCCTTCCTTGGCCACCACAGATTAGCAGAGGTGCGCACATGGGCATGACAGTGGGCACCCCCACTCGCAACCGGCTCAAAATTTTCTCCCAATTCAGGTCAACTTGTCTCAATCACTTTCAGATCAACCAGTCCTGAAGGAGGGAAAAGGCTTTTAATTTCACTACTATTATGTGGCTTAACAGTCATCAGATTGCCAGTGTCTGATCGAAGTGCGCAGAGCAGGAACAGGGAGCAGAGGCCAAACCATGCCCGCTAATACTGCGGCTGCCAAGCTCCATCCCAAATAACCCGGGAGCGTCCGCATGACCCCAGGACAATATGTGTTAGCCCCTTATTTCAGATGTAGTACACTTGTTAAATGGGGTTATTTTTAAACACGTATTGTCTCACGTGGAGTTCCCGAGGTGGACTCGGAATAATTTCGGAATATTTTCAGCATGGGGATGGGCCCATACTGTCCATCCTGGGAGCCCAGAAGCCCTACATACAGGGAAACCTGGCATTGATTCGGCAACTCATCTTTTGATGGAACAGTACTTTTTCTCTGCTCTTCCTTTCTGCCCTCAGATTCAGGGCAGAAATATGATGCAGCTGCAAATAAGATTTCCTAGGATGCATCAAGAGGAGTGGAGAGTCTAAATCACGAGAAGTAATTATTCCTCTTACTCTACCTTGGTCAGACCTCATCCCAGAGTACTGTGTCCAATTCAAAAGAGACATTGACAGACTAGAGTGAGTCCAAAGGAGGGCTACCAAAATGGTTGGTGCTCTGCAAACCATGTCCTACAAGGAAAGGTTGAAGGATCTAGGAATGTTTAGCCTACAGAAGAGAAGACTGAAAGGAGTAT
Source organism: Aspidoscelis tigris stejnegeri (assembly GCA_023333525.1). NCBI lineage: Eukaryota > Metazoa > Chordata > Lepidosauria > Squamata > Teiidae > Aspidoscelis > Aspidoscelis tigris. Next base: position 3,419,726 of record JALMGA010000019.1, on the reverse strand, counting down.
CTGAAGGGCTGTCACAATGCAGAGGGAGGCTGCTTCCGCACAGGGGCAAATAAAACCTGATATCCGGCACCCGGATTTATTAAAACCGGCTCTCAGGGGAACCGGTTTTAATAACTCCGGATCCCCAGTAGATTCAGATCAACGGGGTAGATCCGCATCTAAGAGATGTGGATCTACCCCGCGCCCCGTGCCTCTGCACACGCAGCAAAGATACGGATTAGAGGTGGGTGCCATGCGGACGCACGGCACCCGCCTCCCATCCGGGATGGAGGGCCCTCCCCCAGCCCACCATGATTGGCTCACCGGAGCCAAGCCTGGCGAGCTGGGGGACCTCGCCACCGCGGCTCACCCTCGCCCCAGAAGAGGCTGCTCGCCGCTTCTGGAGCCAGGGCGAGCTTCCCTAAAGCCCACCCTAGCCCACCCTGGGGGGGAGCACAGTGGTTCCCCTCCTTACCTCTTCAGCGTCACCCCAAAACTGAAAGCAGGCACCCAGGATGCAGCACGCCTGCGTCCTGCGTGCCTCCTACATGGCTGGGGCTGCGCCTGGCAGCCCCTGCCCTCAGGAACCGTTCTACACAGGTGGACAATCAGGGGGTGAGGGCGAGCCGAAAGGTAGGGGACCCTCGGCTCGCCATGCTTGGCTCCGGTGAGTCAATCATGGCGGGCCAGGGGTGGGCCCTCGGTTTTGCACCCTTGCGCTGTGCGGCCGTGTCTGAAATGGATGCGGATTCACAGCGCAAGACCAAATAATATGTGGTGTGCAACTAACACCCTTTAAGCACACATTAAGTCTGGATAGGTGCGGACGCACCCACCGGAAGTGTGCTACTTTGCCCCCGCTAATGCGGACGCTCTGGAGGCAATCCGGTTTTGCCGCCAAAATCCACATTAAAAAGGGACTCGCTATGTGGACACCCCTCGCCGGAAGTGTCCTAATTAGCGACCCGTGTGTGGAGGCACACATTGGAATGTGTGCTTAATGGGTGTTAAAGGGCCTGTGCGGAAGCACCCGGATTTTCCCTATTCTCACTTGCACAGGATGGGAGGACTAGAAACAACAGGATGAAACTTCAAGGAGGTAAATACAGATTAGATATTAGGAAAAGCTTACTGACAGTGAGGGAGATCAGTCAGTGGAATAGGTTGCCAAGGAGGTAGTGGGTTCTCCTTCATTGGAGATCTTCAAGCAGAGGCTGGATCTACATCTGTCAGGTATGGTTTAGGAAATCCTTCACTGAGCAGAGGGTTGGACTGGATGACCCTAGAGGTCCCATCCAATGCTATGATTCTATGATCCCCCCCTTTGTAATTTTGTATTTTAACTGGGAGAAAGGGGGCAGCTAAACCCAACCAAGCCAATAAGGTAACCACTTTGTAGCTCACCTAGAACTCTTGAGTCAGTTGTATAAAAGGGAAGATGTACCATCTGGATAAGCATAGTTTGTTCCTGGTCTTTTCTTATACATAAAAAGTGTTTATGAAAGTGTATTTGCACAGTACACACACACACAAGCCTTGGCTTATAGGATTTCTCATGATATCATTCAAGACATACAATTTCTGTACTTTTTGCAGAAATAAACTTTCCAAAATAAATTATGGAACCTTAGGTAATTGGCATACAAAGGACTATGAACAGAAGTCTTATTTTAGAAGTTATACATATTTAAAGTATGTTCATTCAAAAACATGATCTAAGGGTGCATCCCCAAGCAATTTAAAGTCTGCTGGAACTCCTCTTTTGGCTCTGAGCGCCCCCATGCCAGGCTTCTCAAGGTGCTTCCAGCGCTACAAAATGAGGAAAACCCATGACAAAATACATGCCCTTTAAAGAAGACTTTCAGGGCTCTATTTGGAAGTCGCGGGTTTTCCTTGCAACATTTACCTTGGGGACGCTCCGTGGCAAAAGGGGCGGTGATTGCTTGCCTGCACACACAGCCAAAAAAGCATTCACACACCTCAGAAATGCAGCAGGTTCCCTTCCTTTCCTTTGTAAAAAGAGCCAGAATTGCTCAGAATTGCAACATTGTTATCAGGTGATCTGTGAAAGTGTTCAAAGTGTGAATGAGCGAAGGATCGCGCTGCCGATGCCTGCAGCCGCTGACTTTGCAGGGACAGGAAGCCTTTTCTAACAGAGAACTGAGTGAAAGTAAGTGCTGAAAGTGAATGAGTGAGCGATCATCTGCCTTTGCAGGGACGGGAAACCATTTCAGGGGACGGAGATCTGGCTATTTTTCCTTTTAACAAGAGAGGGGGCAGGGGAAAAAGATGCGGGGAAAGGAAACAGGCTTCCTTGGGGACGGAAGGTGCGTTAAAAACACGCGTTTTGTTGAGCCTCGTGCGGACGCTTACTGCGGAAGTGCATGGCACTTTTAAAGTCCGCTTGATTAGAGTGACAGTAGAAGGAACTCAGAGAGGCAAATAAGTCTTTTGGGGATTCAGCCTAAGTTTATTAAAGAATTGCCTAGGTAACCAAAATGAGATTTCTGAAATAATTTGATGATTTCACTTTTTTAAAAAAAGAACCAGACATTCAAACCACATAGGTACAGTAGAAATCACATGAAACCGTGGCCTGCTGGGCCCACCTGAATTTCATCCAGGGAAAAAAGATCAAGTGGATAGGGAAGTTAGGGTGCTTCCGCATTGACCCTTTAACACCCATTAAGACCACATTTTAAACACTTGGGAAAACCGCGTCCGCACAGCAGCATCCATTAGAGACACATTAGGGAGTCTGCTTCCACATTGACTCCCATGAGATGTGTCGCTAATGGGTGTTAAGCGGCCCTTAAACCGGTTTCCCAGAAGACCACATTAAAGGTAGTCTTAATGGGTGTTTTTGCTGTTAGGACACATCCGAAACGGATGCGTCCGCACAGCGAAAAAGTCTCTAACTGGGCCCTCCCCCGGCCTGCCATGATTGGCTCCTCCGGAGTCTAATTCTATCAGCTGAAGAAGTAGACACACCCATTGGGCCCCCTAGCCTCTGAAGAAGTAGACACACCCATTGGGCACCCTAGTGTCTGAAGAAGTAGACGTGTCTACAAAACCTCATGCCACCAACGCTTCTCCTGTTAGTCTCCAAGTGATACTAACTACCTTGTTGGATGTTTCAAATTAGACTAACACGGCTATTTCTCTGATATTGACCATCCTCACTTACTTAACTCATTTTTAAATAGAATTACTATAAAGCCAACGAGTGGCCTCTCTCTTGCCAGTTTGACTGAGAGCCTCAGGTGAATTGCCTTCCTTTGTTATTCAAGAAAGTGTTTAACTAATAGACCTTACTGCAATTGAAGAAAGCTATGTAAGAATTTGGCAGAACAACACTCTGAGGAATGGACAAGGGGAACTCTAAAACCTTTTTTCTTGATTAAAAAGGAGATCTGATACCAGAGTTTCAATGAATCTGCTTCAGTAATCATACAGCTGGCTTGACATATCAGTGTGAAAGTGGGCTGCTTAAGTTAAGAAGAAGTATCTGTTGGTCTTTGGATGCTTGGCTACCTTCAAATAGAATCCTGCTTTAGACTTTTGACAAATTATAACAAATTAAATTTGACAGAACTGCCACTCTATATTTGGCACCCATATATTAAATTGAGCTTATAAAAACTGTGTATCCCAAACACCCTTAGCAATGTTGCTGTTGCTATAATTCAACTCATATGATGAATATCACATTGGAATAAGGACTTACACGGCATGCAAACTACAAAGACGGCCTCTATATAATGTAGTTACCTTTTGTGAACACTAACGTAAAGAACACAATAAGAGCCCTGCTGGTTCAGGCCACAGCCCATCTAATACAGCGTCCTGTTTCATACGGTGGTCTCTCTCAAGCATAAGACAAAGGCAAGACCTTCACCTGCTCTACACTCCCTGCAAATGGCCTTTAGACTCTTCCTGCCTGACTTTCCAACATAGAGGAAGTACTGATAGGCACTGATAAACCTGTTCTCCATGAACTTATCTATGCCTTTCTTAAAGCTATCCAGGCTGGTTGCTGTCACTACCTGGAACCCAGGCCAAATTTCCAATGTTTTGAAAAAATGACAGAGTGTAAGCGTGGATAGTGGCTTAGCCAGGACTGAACAGCGGCCTTTGAAGTTAGGAATTAACAGGCGTCACCTTGGTGTGTTACACATTCAAGCCGGACTTCAGGGAAACCTAACAAATCCTAGTAAGTCTCTTCTCATCCCCGCACTTGCTTCCTGACCTTCTGCACTGCACCTGAAATGTGAATCAAATGTTATGTAACAACAGATGTGACACACCTCTGCTACAGTCAGATTCATTAAGAAGGATGGCGCAACGCAACCAGGGATGTGCATGAATATTTGTAATATTTGAAATTTGTACAGATTCATATATTTGTATTTGAACTGAATGTTGGCACATCCAAAGATCGACATTCGAATTTGAATCAAATGTTTCAATCCATTCGTATGAAGCTTTGTACGAAAGAAAAATCTGCAGGCTTTTGGTAGTTCAATGAATAGGGATCATTTATTAGGTACCATACAGAACATTGCAATGTGAAGGGAGAAAGTAAGGTCTTCTCTTAGAGAAACAGGATATGCATATCCCTTGTAGATGCATTTTTCATCAGCTAGCAAAAAACATTCCATTATACTTTCATAGAAAATCATTGCAAGTTCCTCTTTTTAAAGATTAGCTGCAGTTCCTCATTTCTGCAAAAGCAGACCTAACCCCATATATGGTTACATGTTTTTCCTTTTTTCTACTAGCAGACTATGGTCAATGCATGCACAACAGCTGCTTACAAATATTCCTGTAAGCCTGAGTAACCTTAACATTAAGTTTTATATGAAATATGAGCAAAGTAAAATGGCTGCACTCTGGTTCTCAGGGACCCTGCTTTATAGGGGTCCTGTCTTCACAGGATATGTATAGGATTCGTATGGGGTTCCTATGGGATTGAACATCTGTATCGAATTCAAATCCCACTACATTCGAAGGGGATCTATTCGAATGAATATTAATTTTCTTGCATTCGATGCAATAGAATCAAATTAAAAAAACATTTGTGCACATCCCTAAAGGTGACAGGAAAGGAAGCATGTTAAACATTTTCCTTTTCCATTCGTGAACCTTTTTTATTTTTCCCTTTGTTCATTTTTGCTTCAGTATCCTAACCATCCACTTCTCTGCTACTCTGATGCACCAGAGGGTCTTACTAGGTTGTTAATGGGTCAGCAATTCACTCAGTTGGCCATTGAATTACTTTATTTCTCTACCATGGAATTTGCTGGATAGCTTGCCCAGGGCCTCTTAGTGACAGTGTCCTATTAATTATGTCTCCACATTTATTTTTAACATGGTAGCTGCATTTATATTTGAATTAGAAATAAGTGACTAGCAAATCTAGGCAGTTGAAAACAACATTGTACTGACATTTATTTTATTTTGACAAAATACATATTAGAGAAATTTGATGATACCTCTTTGTTTTAGTCAAAACCCCTCCATTTTCCCCTACAAGTATGCATTGTGAAATCTATCACAAACTGGGGAAGAAATTAGTAGAAGGAAATGGTGGTGCTAACCTGAAGGGAAAAATCATTAATGTTGATGTATTTCCTTCAGTTTTAAATGTATAACTTTGGGGGCATTGGAGAGAGAGGTGGATAAAGGACAGAAGAGATCTGTGTGCCTTAAGTAAAACATCTATTTAACAAAGAGGGGGAAAAGGAAAAGGAAACTCACAAACCAATCCCACCCACTTTAAAAACTTTCCTGCGTGGCCCATTTTCTAAATAAAGCGTATGAGTTATATGCGGTGTTTTGAATTTTTTTTTTTCTAAGCAGGGTGGACGCCCATGGCATATTTCTCTTTTCAAAGGTGAAATGAGGTGGAAAATCTTCATTTCACGTCAGGAAGGACAAATATTGACATAAAGTTAATATTTGTCAGAAGCCCTGCAAGCAAGCTCAGTGTTTGAAATGAACAAAATTAAATAAAATAACAAATTTGCTGTGAAGGTTTGTGCATTTTCAAGAAATGATTTTAATACTTTAAATATTAAAAAGGTTGCAGACACATACGCTTCCACTTCCTTCGTTTTGTCACACAATAGAGTCAGTGAACTCACCCACAAGGACATCTGCTGCCATTAAAACAAACACCATTCACGGAATGCAGTGGCTTATGTGAGTGAATAAACAAAGCAGCCAGGCACTTTTTTTTTCTTAAATCTAATCTGCATATCATTATTTTACCCAATGTATTTGCTACCTTCTCGGCTTTCTGCGCCATACATGCGCACTCTTCCCGTGTGAAGGCCAACCTCCCCCCCCCCCTTGTACACAAAATATGACCCATTGAATTTAATTTTAGCCATTTAGAAAGAAAGCTTCTGGAATTTATCGCTGTTATTGTTCATCTCCAATGTAAATAGCACGTGTCACCTCAATACACAGTGGTCAATCAGTATTTATTAAGCCCTGTCCACTCTGGCCTTTTTCTCCAAGGACAGCTGCAGGGCAGATTAGATGTTGCCCCTGACATGGCGTGTCACTTATCTATTTATGTTGATTATGAGAGTCAGCTGTGAGGGGGCCTCTTTTGCTGCCTCCCCTCCCAGCCCACTTACAAGCACCCCTGCTTGGATTTTCATGAGGAAATAATCAGATTAGGCCTTCAGCAGTGAGTTCATACGGAGTTCTCTTTTCTTCAATGTGCCACTAACTGAATAAACGTGTTTTGTGGTAAATCGTAAATGACATTATGATTACCAAGGCCAGTATGGGTTTCATTTTAAAACTGATTGAAATTGCTGGCCACAGAAATTGTGACTGGCAGATAAGGTGATTTGGAAGAAGAAGAAGAAGAAGAAGAAGAAGAAGAAGAAGAAGAAGAAGAAGAAGAAGAAGAAGAGAGAAAGGGACCAACCGAAGCTCTTGCAACCTGCTTGGGGAACAGGGAACTTGAGTCATGGAAATCGGAACTGTGGCAAAACATGCGCTGGGCCTGCTCAGCAATGCAAAATAGAAAAGGGGAAAATCAGTAGGAGGAGGAAGGTTGACTCAGCTGTTTGCAGAAGATCATGCAAGGCTTTGAGCAGCAACAGCGCAACAAGTGGGTCTCAGTTTTGCAGCTTTCTCTTCTCCACAGTATCACACACATCGAAAAAGTCCCGCCCTCCCTTCTTTGATTTGATATCTCAGTGCCTTTTGCCATTTCTCCCAGTATATTACAGTATATTCTGGTACAAGAGTACTTTTTAAGACTACTTTTTAACCCAGGAAAATCTTCTCAAAAGTTGGGGGTCGTCTTATATGCCGGGTGTTGTCTTCTTATATGGCGAGTATATCCCAAACTCTGTATTTTAACTGGAAAAGTTGGGGGTCGTCTTATACGCCCAGTTGTCTTATACGCCAGAATATACGGGTAACTTGGGGAGGGGGAATTAAATATATTTGCCCAAGCATGTTTCATTTGTTTTCAATAACAGATGTATGGCTTAAGGAAAGGCTGCTTTCTTCCCCTATTTTCCATCCTCTTTCGATCTTTCTCTTCTTTTTCGTTCTGGTGTGCTTATGTCCATTGGACATGCAATACTGGGGGCGTTCTTAAGTATACATGCAGTCCAATCACTCAGTGCTTCCCAGGAGGAAATCGGGATCAGTACCTGAGGTAACAATTAAACTCTTACAGAATCAATAACAGAATACCTTACAGCTGCTAACAGATGGAGAAAATATTGCCTGGGAAAAACCCTCAGCCAGGAATGTATATTTAATATTTTTTGTAAGTTGATAATACATTGATTATCTTTATTCTTATTTTACCAATTTTATTACTAGTCTTTGACTGGTCTTTTATCAAGTCTGACTTGATAAAATGTGTACGTTATCAGTCAGAATTTAGTTTGGAATATATTTTATTTATTTAATTTGTATCCCACTCTGTAACCAACGGTCTGAGACAGATTACAGCATACCAGGGATGTGCATGAATGTTTTTTCATGTTCAATTTGTATCAAATCGAATGCAAAAACAAAAAAAAGTATTGGTTTGAATAGAGCCCCTACAAATGTGTTTGGATACAAATTCGATACAAATGTTCTATACGAATCCAATTCAAATCCCTGCTATGAAACCCCTACAAATGAAGGTGTCAGGTGATCCCAGAAGGGTCCCCCAATAAAGGTGCATGAGACCGGATTGTTCTAGGAAAGGATATTTATTACCTGCAGGGACGCACACCCAAAGGTGGTGTGTGCCCCTCATTTCAGCCAACAGTCTTTTATACAAAATTACAAATAGGTGTGTCTCTCCTTTATCATCAGATAAAAACACTCAAATTAATATAGTTCTTAATGCACAGTACCTGGGTGGGGGCTGAGAAGGACAGGCTGCAGCTTCTGCCCTGCCCAGTCTCCTGTACTCTGTAAACCATAAGTTTCAAGAGATAAGGAACTTCTGACGTAAGCAGAAGGAGAGCAAGAGAGGGATAGTTTAAAACAACTTTTATCCCTTCTTATTAGTTTTGCTTATGATCAATACATTGCAAGCAATTATATTGTAATTCTTGCTCAAAGAAAAATACCTTTTCTGTCCCGTTAGTCTTGCTCCTAATTTGGACAGAGTCCCTTCTGTCCCTCTGCTAGCTTTGAGTTTCTTGAGGCTAACGTACCAAACATTTTACACCTCAGTAACAATTAGCGCCTAGTCTTTGTCTGTGTTTAAAGATAAGGCACTTAAGAGGCATTTTAGCTGTTTGATAGGCGTATCCTATAAGATAGCAAAAGGGAGTTGCAAACAACTTTTCTAGCTGTTAGATTATTCCCTATTAATGGTAAAGAATACCATTATATTTATATCTTCACTCTGATATTAAAGTTCTAACTTAACGCAAGCAGAGTATTACAGAAGCAAATTTGCATTAATTAAAGTTCCTTATTTCATCTTAATTCTTCTCCTAACCACACCCTGTTGCTACCTAATTTTGTAAGTGTAAATTCTCTTCTCCTTGCCTCCTATGCCTGACATCTGTGGTCAAAAGATAAGATAAAGAACACAGGCAGGCAGGCGTTAACTTGGAGGGGAGAATTCAGACCTTTAGCCTGGTAATGTCAATCTTGCTGTATTCATTCAAACAGAAATTTTACCTTTAATAATAATTAAAAGTATAATTAATTTATTCAGCTCCTACACATACGAATCTCTTATGTAGCCCCTACATATCCGCTCTGAATGCATCAAATCCACTCTCAATCCACTATGAACTGCTCTGAATCTGCTCTGAATCCACTCTGGATCTATTGCAAATGTGACTGGGGCAGCTGCTTTCCCACTTCCCCAGGTTCATAAATTTATTTATTTATTTATTTATTTATTTATTTATTTATTTATTTATTTATTTATTTATTTATTTATTTATTTATTTATTTATTTATTTATTTATTTATTTATTTATTTATTTATTTATTTATTTATTTATTTATTTGTATTTCTATCCTGCCCTATACCCGAAGGTCTCAGGGCGGGTTTCAATATTATATTAATCTTAGACAGGTCCCTGCCCTCAGGCTTACAATCTAAAGAGACAAGATACAAAAGGAAAATGGTGTGGGAGGGAACAGGGGTGCTCTGGCGGCAGCAGAGTCCTTGCAAAGGTAAAAACTTTTATTTTATTTTCCTTCTCCATTCCCCACAGGCAAGATTGTTCCTTCCTGGCCCGTCTGGAGGCAGTTGGGAGGGAGGGGCCAATGCTGGGAGCTTGATGGAAGGTGCTCACCCAGCTTCCTTCTCTCTTCCTCACCCAAGGCAAGATGGTTCCTTCATGGCCCATCTGGTGGCAGGTGGGAGGGAGGGGCCAATGCTGGGAGCTTGATGGAAGGTGCTCACCCAGCTTCCTTCTCTCTTCCTCTCCCAGGGCAAGATGGTTCCTTCGCGGCCCGTCTGGTGGTAGTTGGGAGGGAGGGGCCAATGCTGGGAGCTTGATGGAAGGTGCTCACCTAGCTTCCTTCTCTCTTCCTCTCTCAAGGCAAGATGGTTCCTTCGTGGCCCGTCTGGTGGCAGTTGGGAGGGAGGGGCCAATGCTGGGAGCTTGATGGAAGGTGCTCACCCAGCTTCCTTCTCTCTTCCTCTCCCAAGGCAAGATGGTTCCTTCGTGGCCCGCCTGGTGGCAGTTGGGAGGGAGGGGCCAATGCTGGGAGCTTGATGGAAGGTGCTCACCCAGCTTCCTTCTCTCTTCCTCACCCAAGGCAAGATGGTTCCTTCATGGCCCGTCTGGTGGCAGTTGGGAGGGAGGGGCCAATGCTGGGAGCTTGATGGAAGGTGCTCACCCAGCTTCCTTCTCTCTTCCTCACCCAAGGCAAGATGGTTCCTTCATGGCCCGTCTGGTGGCAGTTGGGAGGGAGGGGCCAATGCTGGGAGCTTGATGGAAGGTGCTCACCCAGCAACGAAGCTTCATGTGAATGCATCAAAAACACTTAATTCAGATTCAAATGTCAGTCTTTGGATGTACTAACATTTGATTTGAATACAAATGAACGAATGGGTGTGAATTTCAAATGTGATGAACATTTGTGCGCATCCCTACAGCTTAGGATAAAAACACAAAGACTCCCACATTGGCAGGACAACATTCAGGAGAAACTATGCATCAAAGGCCAAGGTGAAATGATATGTTCTAACCAGGTATCAAAAACCATATAAAGTTGACAGTCTCAATGCTGGCAGAAGCAGGAACACTGGAGCCATGATCCACGTTCAATTTTGGGGGTCAGTAGGACTGATTTAAAGTGGTAAAAGTCACCACCTGTCCTAATAGGATGAGTCCGTTTGCTTATACCTACCACCTCACTCCTTGAGGAATCACCTATAGGATGGGACCGTTCTTACCCCAAGAGAGTTACAGATGATGAAGAGGTTCCACTAGGAACCCAGCAGGAACCAAAGTAGTGTAATCTTACCTTGGAGTCTCTAAGGAAACATGCATTTCAATTTGCATGGGGTTTTTTTGGACAGAGGTGAATTTTGAATATATGCATGATCCCCACTCTTTACGATCAATAATGTCTAGTTTTTTGTGTGTATTTCCTAAACAACAGTCGCCTTTGGCTTTGAGATCATAACAGATTTTTTTCAATGTAGTGAAATTGAAGCAAATAGTGTGTTCACTAAGTTCCTTTGAACACCTCTTTATTTTTTATTATTTCAAACTCAGACTCTTCAAATACTCACTGTTTAATTCAAATAAGTTCAGATCTGTGGAGGGAGGAAATGTTTGAGAGTAGCTCATGGACAAAAATGTATCTGTGAACTGGAAATGGTGGGGCACACGAGGTGGGGAGTCAAAGGGTGAATCTTTTGCTGCTGCTACTGCTGAGTTTCCTAACCCATGCACTGCACCGGAAATGCCACTGGTATGTCTGGCATTCCCAGTGCAGTGCTAAGAAGACTGCAGGGTTGGCCTCTTAGCCTAACCTTGTTCCTCTCAGCCTAAGCTTCCAACTTGTCCAGATCAGACTGCAGTCCCATACTGTTATCCTGGTTGTCTGCAAAACAAATAAGCAGCCCATCAACCCTACTATCCAAGTCATTAGTAAAATACTAAATAATACTGGCTGATTCCTAGGGGACTCTGCTGAATATGATTTTGCTATCTGTGGTGATTAGCTGAATGAGGTTTTCTTGCCAAGATGTGGACTCACCTCACTGAATGCCATCCAATCTGCACTTTAAGAGCTTCTTTGTGACAATGCCATGTGGAAAGCTTTGCTGAAATCAAGGTATACCACACCCAAAGCATTCCCTTATCTTCTTTTGGCACAGCATTGTCTTCCAGATGTTCACAGATGTCCTCCTTTATTATTTTCTCCAGTGTATTACCAGATATTGATGGCTAGTAGTTATTGGGGTCTTCTTCTTTTCCATTATTGAACAATAGGAGCACACTTGCAATTCTCCAAGTCTCTGGCACATCACCAGTTTTACAGGACCAGTTTTACAGTCATTTTTAAGGTCCTGACAATTCCTCAGTCAGCTTGCATGGTATCTGCAGGTATATTTCATCAAGGTTTGGAAATCTGAAGGCATCCAGATTAGCTAGAGCCTACTGACCTGCACCCTCACTTGCTGTCTTTGTTTCTGATCCATGTCAGGCCACTGTCTCTTCTGGGTGTAAAGTCAGAGGCAAAACAGAAGTTGAGTTCCTGTGTTTTCTCTTTAACCTTTATCATTTTAGAGTAAGCAATTCGTCCTTATCACAGCCCTTATCTTTCTATTGCTGTTGACATATCTGAATAAACTTTTCCTGCTGAAGTTTGCCTCTTAGTTCCATTTCCCTGTTTTTCACTTAATGGCCACATTTGTATATCTCAGTTTGCACTGAACTGCTACATGTTACTAATTTTTAATCTGGATATATGGGATACCATAGTATTGCTGGAACTGGTGCTAAAGATGACCTTGCTGCTACAGCCATAGCTAGACTTGTGGAGAAATACGTCAAGACAGCAGTTGTGTTAAGAGTAGGAGGATGCTCAGAGAAGAGCAGGTTGAGCTTCACTTACTTGATCTTCCAGGCTCTTCTCTTTATCTTGCTCCTGTTTGAGCAGGAAACCATCCTCCATGGCCAGGCAAAGAACCAAAGGGCTAGTATGAGTATCACTGCTAACCAAGCCCTAGGTCCTTTCTACTCTTGCCTGGCATTCCAGAACAAGCAGCTGCGTAGTCCACTTCATTTGCATGGGACCAGCACCAATCTGATCCAGAATTGGGTTAACGGTGGACCTCACTGTTTTTGCACCAAACTCACTTGGAGCAGTTTTAGTCCACCCCAGTACCAACTCCAGTATACCCCAGTACAAGTCTAGCAGATGCCATACTCATTTCTAGGATTGGAACACTGTTGTCTCAGTCCAATATTAACACCAATGCAGACACACCTTCCCTGTTCTGCTCCTGTTGAATGTACTTCTTCATGAAGCCATCCACCCTTCCCTATGACTGCTTCAAGTCCCCATTTGTTCCAATATTGTGTTCAGTGCATGAGGATGGGCAGAACGATTTCTGCAAAAGGAACAATGGAAAACACACTTGGACCAGAACAAATGGCATTAGAACAACTGCAAACCTTTTTCAAGCAGAACCATCATTAATCTGGGACAGGAAGCCCTGAAAACAGTTCTCGGCTCACTAAACAATGCATGCTGAACCCCCAAACCATGCCCAGACTTGTTTTTTCGGGTACCAAATTTGGCTCTGGTATGGTATGGTTTGAGGCAATTTGGTCCACAGAAATCAGACCAAATCAAAAATGCATGGTGACACCCCTTGCCGAACCTGATTTCAGTACCGCACCACACATGCGTGGGGATGGGCCCTGAGTGTGCAGGCCGATCAATGGAGGATTCCTACTGTATGCTTCCCTGTAATAAAAAAAGGCGTCAGGATGGGCAACAGGACCATTCTGCAATGCTATATACTAATTTGGAAAGTCGAAAGTGAAATTCTTTCCTGCCTTCAACTCACATTCCTGCAAGCTGCACCATGAACTCTGAAGGGCCCCATTAAAGTATCAGTCAGAAAGTCAAGGCACATGGAGACCGACAATACAAACAAAAGGTGGATTCTGTGAGAGGCTTCCACAAACGAAGCACAGATGGACCACATGTTACTGGGAAAAACAACATGGGCATGCATATCATTTTGACCGTGTGGATAATAAAATTGTGGAAAACATTTTCCTCTATGGTGTTAAAAAAAAAAATCAAGATTCTTCTAAACAGCAGTAATTCATTTCTTCTTTCAAACCTGCAGTCTCTGATCTTTTCTCCTTTCTAATTGGTTGGCTTTTTTCTGTGCAAAAAAAGAAAGAAAGAAAGAATTATTTTCAAATGTAATAGCAGCCCTCCCATTCTCTGCCATGGCGTGGTAAACACAGCCGCCGTCTTCCCGAGAACAGAGCCCTGATTTCATTGGATGCTGGAACTAAAAACAAATGTGGGTTGTGCCAAGTGCAGCTCTGAGTTGTGCATATAATGGGATTTGAATGGGAAGCCCCGGACACAATAAATCTGTGCCATATGTGACCATTTCCTGTGTCAGTTCCTTTCTCATAAGCAGTAGACGGCCCCTCCCCACTCTGTCTTTCCCTTTCTTTCCCTTTCATGACCCCACAACAGGACTCTGAAATCTTTCATGGCTGCTTATTTGCCTGGGGCTCTTCTGCAGCAGTTGCATAAATAAATGAATTTGACAGCAAACATCATAACAGTTAGCAAGAGTATGTACTCACCATGAGTGCGCCCTGCCCTGCTTAACAAGGGAAGTAGAGGAGGAAAGAGCTTGTTTGTTACCACTACCACACTCACACATACAAACGCACACACAGAGAGAGAACTCTTAGCAAAACAGCGAGGGGAAGAAAACCAAATAAACAATTTAAACCATTGCTCCTGGGATGACGATGGTGACGATTTTGATTTTGTTAAGAAATACAAAAGTTGTTGTGCGCTCCCCTTCATTCCATTCTCCCCTGTGTTCAAACTGCCATCACTTTCTGAACAAGAAATCTTACAGCAATTGGGCAGAATTGCAAAGAATCAAACTTTTCTAACCTTTTCTAATTTTCAAAGATTAGTTCAAGTCTAAATCTGTCTCCCATCAGGTGCCAGAGTCTTTGTTTCTGAAAACAGATGGGCTACCACACTTCATGGAATAATCTATTCTACAATATAAAAATACAGCAAATCTTACACTTATCTATTCCTGAGTAATATAGGATGATACATGAATTCAGCTGACCTTGCCTGATTAAGGGGCTGGAACACCTCCCTTACAAAACCAGGCTGCAACATCTAGGCCTCTTCAGTCTGGAAAGACTGCGTTTAAGAGAGGACCTGATTGAAGGATATAAAATTATGCATGGTAAAGAAAAGGTGGATAGAGAACATTTCTCTATCACACAACACTAGAACCAGAGGGCATCTATGAAGCTGATGGGTAGGAGGGTCAGATCCAACAAGGAGGAGAATTTCTTCACCCACAGGGTCATCGGTCTATGAAATTTGCTGCCAGAAGAGGTGGTAACAACTACCAACCTAGATATCTTTAAGGAAGGGTTAGACAAGTTTGTGGATGACAGATGTATCAGTGGCTACTAGAATGGATGCCTAAGTACATCTTTCAGACTGGGTAGACAGGCAGGATGCTTCTAAGGCCATTTGCTGGGATTTGAGAGCAGGAGGAGGTTTGCCCTTGTCTCTGCTTGAGAAGTCCATGGGCATTTGGTGAGCCACAGAATGCTGGACTAGATGGGCTGTGGCCTGATCCATCAGGGCTCCTCTTATGTTCTTATGCCTTAGTGCTCAGCTTACCCCAAAGACCACTCTGGCTCCAAGAGCACTGCAGTGTTGTCATCAATGTGAGCAACTCATTATTCCACAGTGGACTTTTTTTGTGTGGCAGAGCTTCTACTTCCTTTCTCTACCAACATTCCTGACTCACAAATTTAATTTTCTTTCTCTCTTGGACTTTGCTATCTGCTTTTGGCAAAACCTCTCCATGGCTACTAGTTATTGTATCAAACTCTTGATCCTACTGTCCCCTTCAAGGTCTGACTTCAAGACATGCCCCTATTGGCCAACCAGTTTTAAATACATTCTCAATGTCAGTGTATTTACAAATGTCCCTATAAAACAAAAAGGTGAACTGATTGTGCATCATCTGAGCACTATCAAAGTCCATGATGTACTACTTATAATAATGGATGCCTAACAGGAAGGATGGACTCCCTATTTCTTCTCAACTTTTTGGAGCCGTGAGCGGCAGCTCCTTTACCACTAAGGCTCAGTACATTCAAAGCATGCACATTTCTCTGACAAAGGGAAATGCTGCCCCCATTCTTATTTGCTGTCTGCCTGTCTGCTCACCTAAGCACAGAACAGCCTGTGTTGCATATGTGACTTGCTTTACCATATTGCACATCAGAATCTGGGTGAACATTCAGGTGAAGTCTTTAGAACATGCCCAACTTGGCAAATCCGAGTCAAGCCTCCCATGCTTGACACTTCAGCTGAACAGAAACTGAAATCTCTCTGTGCAGCTGTCTCTGTCTGCTCATTTTTTCAGTATTCAGACCTTCCAACCAGACTCAGTATGGGAGTGATTTTTCTGGCAGTGCACAGACATTTCTCTTCTGGGATGCACAAAACAGGTTTGAATGTGGGCTGGTGTTTCTGGTGACCTTCTGCTGTGCAAGATGAATCATTTCAATTGGAACTCTATTCTTGGCTGACCCAGATTTGTAAGACAGACTCACATATGATGGCTCCTAGAGGAAATGCTGTTAGTACATTAGTATTTCTTATATAAAGGAGGGATAAAAGATAGTGCAAATTTGCATTTCTAAAAATGCCAGCTGATTCTTAAATAGGCCCAGGGTACTATGGTTATCACCTCATTCCTCCATGCTTCTATTTGTAGGACAGAAGAACAAGTAAATCTATGCTTCCCATCAACAAATGCTAGCTTCAGCCATGTTGAAGGTTTCCATTTTTATTTTAGGAGATACTGAAAAATGGCTTCTGTCTCCAGGAAATCATTCCTGCTTTCAAAAACATTCTGCCGTAGGACAAAGATGTTGGAACTGGCAAGACACCCTGGACGTGTTGGTTTTTTTCTCCCAACTTTTTCCTGGGAGCCTAAAAGATTTTGAATATCTTCATGGGTAAGTAGTATTTCTGTGAATGAAATCACAAATTCCCCAGTGTGCACATTTGTCCAAAGTCTGTTTCCAAAAAAGATCAAAATGCTCACCTTGTACAGTATTGCATCTACCCTTGCTTAATCTGCTACAGAAAACTCTTGTTGGACACCGGTGGTTCCTACAGCAACTCAAGATACAAGCTCACAAGGAGCCAAAGCTATATTGAACCAAAAGCAGCAAGAGTTTCTTAGAATTATTGTTCAAGAAGTTTAGGATCAGTATATTTGATAAACAACCTGTGGATCCATGAATTTGGTTTGAGCACATGTTCCAATATCTCTGGATTTGTCTTTCTATGCTGACAGGGTCATAATCGTCAGGGCCACAGATTCTCCCCATGGGCCGTGATAAGGCCATAGGCACATTTTTTGTTGAGGGGAGAGATTCTCCTTTAGAAGTGTATTGAAAGTAACATTGCCTTACATGTTCTATTTGACTTGCATAAAATGTTCATTTAGCTTCAATAATTGTATTATACAAAGCATTGAAATGCTGACAGTCTTGTTTCTCTTCTTGAGACTTATTTTGGAGATAATTGGCAACATCAGGATATGAGTACACACACACACACACATACACATTCTACCCACAGGTACTTAACATGTCACCATTTGTCTCCCAAAGCCCTCTGTATTGTGATCCATGCTAACCATCCACAGAAAAGAGGGGAAAAGGAAGAGGTCATTTTTCCTGCGTGCATATACATGCACAATCCCATATATATAACATAGAACAGCAGCCATATGAGCATCTGAACTATATCAAAAATGCAAAACAACAACAACATAATGCCAGAATAAATACTCTATTCAGGAAATTCTGCTGTGCATGAAATGACATCCCCAATGCCCGGAAAGCTGACCTCTTTGTGGAGATTTTCTCCACTTCTTCCTCTTTGTATGCTTCTTATATATTTATTGCGATACTTAATAGAATCATGATTTGGCTAGAAAGAGCCATACTTTCTTTCCCTGCTCCTTGAAGGAACTTCACAGGAGAAAGTTCACAGCTGACATGGCTTATCTAGCAATTTCCTGTGGTTAGAGATCTGCCGATCTTCAGAAAACATCTCTGCATTTTCTCACCCTCAATGGGAACATGTTAGCGTGCTAAAAATTCTGAATATTATGACTCTGGAGCATCTATGTTTTATGAAGCTTCTCATTCACGCCTTCTTTCGATATCTTTCCCTTTAACGAGAGGGGTTCCCTATCACTGCAGATAACACAATGTAGCTTTAAGTCCTTTTCAGCTTGTATTCTTGCCTTGGGCAGGACAGTTGCTGGTTATACATACAAAAGGCTCTAAAGCAGCATGCAACAGGCAGTGCAAACTGAAAGGCAATGATTTGTAAGTTGCAGCACCCATATAAACTATAAAAATATTTTATATATTCCATGGATATGACTGTTGCTTTTCATACATATTCTTTCATATCACAAGAGCTGAATTCATATCTCCTATGTTGCTGGATCGACCTTCAACCTTTGGCCACTTCTGCACTTAGCTGATGTAATGAGCCAGATCTTCACTGTTGGTGCTGATTATCCCAAGCTTCCCCAAGGCTGCAAAGCTTGTGTGAGTGTTGTAGCCATGCTCACACCACCCCTGAGGGTTAGAAGTGAACATTCCTAGCCTCCGGGCTTTGGGAGGCATTTTTTTCTGGAGTGCGTTATGGTGTACTGCTGAATAACCACCCCCTGGTAGTTCCAGATCACAAAGGTGTGCTGTTTGAATATCTCCATCATCTGGATTAAGGCCCTTGGTTTGGAGATGGGACCGTCTTGATCTGCAATAATTTTTCCTAACACAATTCAGTGCTCCCTCCCCCCAAGCTATCATGGAGCAGAGGGCTTCAATGGGCCCTCTTAGAATCTCTTAGGGTGTACTAAGGACCCATTAAGGACCCATTTGGCTCAGAGCAAGAAAAACCCATTTCCACTACAGACACCATTAGAGCCACATTTGCTTCCATTTCTTGTAGGGAAATCCAGATCATATGGGTCCTTCAGGACCTATAATCCGGATTCCCTGTAGACCCAATTAAAGTGGCCTACTATGGGGTCTTCAGGCATCAAATCCGGATTATACAGAGCCTGTTTCCACCACAATCGGGCAATGGGGTCTATGGGTGGCTGGGGGGGGGCACCCATAGGGGGGTGCTCCAAAACTCAAAGCTTTGAAGCCTGTGCACATTCGCCGAAGCAGGCTCTGAAGTTCCTCCAAAGTTGCCTTCAAAGAATAGCACAGGCTCCGAAGAGGACCGCATGCGAGAGCAATGCCTTTGTCAAAAACTCAGGGGAATCTTTGAAGTTTGCCGGTCCTTTGGATGTACTCTTTACTGACCACAGATTTCACATGGCCATGCTTAATGTTATCCAGTTGCAAGATGCCAAGGTATTTGTAGGCTTCTGGCTGGTGGGTCCTGATGGCTTGACCATTTGGCATTTCAATGCCTTCATTTTCAGTCATCTTCCCCTTCTTCAGTGCCACTGTGGCGCATTTGTCCAGGCCAAACTCCATATTGATGTCACTGCTGAATATTCGCACTGTGTTAGTCAATGACTGGATCTCGATTTAAGATTTTCCATAAAGCTTCAAAGTCATCCATGTACTGTAGATGTGAAATTTTCTGTGAATTCCTGGCAGTTTCATAGCCCAGGTTTGTTTTCTTTAGGATGAGTGACAGTGGGATCATAGCAATGATGAACAGCAGTGGGGACAATGAATCCCCCTGGAAGATGCCCCTTTTGATGTTGATCAGTCCGTAGCTTTCACTTCCGACAAAAAGCTCAGTCTTCCAGTGTTTCATCGCACTTTCTATAAATTTGGTGATGTTCTGACTGATCCCGATGGTTTCCAGGCACTTTGTGATCCAACCATGTGGCAGTGAATCAAAAGCTTTTTTGTAGTCGATCCAAGTCATATGCAGGTTTGTTTTTCGGCTTTTGCAGTTCTCCAGAATCATTTTGTCAATTAGTACCTGGTCTTTTGTACCCCTGCTTCTCTGTTTGTTTCCTTTTTGCTCTACTGGCATGATGTTGTTGTCTTCAAGGTAGTCTTGAATCCTGTCTGCTATTATGCCTGTCAGCAGCTTGAGCATAGTAGGTAGACAAGTTATCGATCTGTAGTTTCCTGGTATGGCTCCTTTGGCTGCATCTTTCTGTATTAAGTATGATTTGCCAGTTATTAGCCATTCACTGATGTTTCCTGTTTGCAGCATTTCATTGAACAGTTCGGCCATTTTTGCATGCAGGCTGGTCAGGTATTTGAGCCAGAAGCCATGCAACTGATCAGTGCCAGGGGATGTCCAGTTCTTCATTTTCTTCACTCTTCTCGTGACCATTTCAGGTGTTATTTCCAGCTGCCGCATTTTGGTCATGGAGAATTTCTTCTCGAAATCCTTTATCCACCCAGCAGTGTTGTATGCTTTTTCAGTCTCCCAGAGATCTTTCCAGAAGTTGGTTGTTGCTTCTTTCTCTGGCTTTTCCATTTTCTTGTCTACTTGCTCATGCAGGCTCTGGTAGAACTGCCTGTGAGTAGACTGGAACATTTGGTCCTGCCTGTACTCGATGATTCTTGCTTCATATCTTTCGATTTTCCTGGCTGTAGCTGTTATCTGCTGTTTCACGATTTCCAAAGCTTCGTCAATTTTCCTTGTATTCAGCCAGTATTTTTTGATCAGATGTTCTTTAGTCTTCTCGTTGTTCAGTTTCTTCTCCTTCATGTTTTTTAGGTTGCTGGCATCTGATCTCAAGCTTTTCATTTTTAGTTCCAGTCGGACTTTCCACTTTGGTTTTCCAGTTGATTTTCTAATTGGTTTTGGCTGCAGTAACCCTAGTTCTTCTGTTACTATCACAGCTGTACTGTAGGCGAGCTGGTTCAGTTCTTCAATCGATGCTACCTGAACAGTTACAAGGCCAGAGTTGATGTCATTCATCAGTGGGACAAGTCGTTTTCTGCCTACAGTTTTTAGGGTTGGCAATCGCTTTTGCTCTGTACTTGATGCTGTATGAGCCGTTATTCTGTCCTTCAGTTCCTGCTGTCTTTGAGATGATGTGCCAGGTGTTTCATCCATGACTTCATGCTGCTGTTCTTCCTCTTCCTACAGAATTTCCAGATTTTCATCAGGTTCTACTTGATCAGTGACTCCTGGTCTTGCTGGAGCTTCTATTACTGGCACAATAGGCTGTGGTGCTTCAATTTCATTAGCGTTTCGTATTTCCTTGAGTTCAGCTTCACTGAACACTTTAGTCCTGCTTATGAATCTTCTCTGATCAGCTAGCCGCAGTTCTGTTATCTTCGAGTCTGGGTATTCTTGTTTCCATAGCTGGTGCATCCGTTTTTGATAGCCTCGTTTTCCAGGTTCTGATTTGTAGTAGCACTTCATGACTATATGATTCTCTGACCTTGAGAATTTCTGCCGCTTCCTTGTTTTTATTATTATTATTATTATTATAAGTTGATTTATAAAGCGCTGTAGTTGTAAAAGCGCTGTACAAAGATATATGAAATTAAATTAGAAAGATAAAGTACAAATGAGCAAAGTTAAAAATTAGAAAAATAAAATTAAAATTATGACATAAAAATAGGTACAATCAAGATTATCAGATTAGCAATTAAACCAAACAATAAGAAAGGATTCCCGGGCTGAAGGCCAGAGAAAATGGAAAGGTTTTTAACAGGGACTTAAAAACCTACACAGATGCCAGGGAGCGCCGGTGGATGGGAAGACGATTCCAGCAGTCATGAGCAATGGTAGAAAAGGAGTGGAGTCGAGAATTACAGTTCTAGCGTCCTAGAACCATCATTATCATCTCTTTCCTTTCCACCCCTTGGGGGCAGTGGTTGCTCCAAGCACCCCCCACCCCCCCCGAGACAAATGACTGCAAGAAAACCAATGACATCTCCTCCACAGACCCAGTCAGGATCATAGGGCCATGTAAGTCTTCTTTACACACAAAACTCATAATGCTCCCTACTCCTTGCTCTTCCTTCGAAAATGAAGAAAGCTTACAAGGTGCCTTCAGGCAATCTTCCTCCAGGCACTGATCATGCTGGGCACACTCAACTGTGATAGCAGAACAGTGCCAAGTGCCTTCAGCAGACCTTCTCGACCAAAGTTCCTTGCCTGTTTGTCCTGAGACGTAGTCCGATAGAGTGGACAGATGTCAGATGCCTCAAGTCTCCTCTCCAAAGGTTTCTAATGCGTTGAGTGGATACCTTTCATCTTCCTTCATAATTTTATAAGGCAGAATTCTCCTTCCCTGAAGCGACCAAGCAGCTGCCACTCCGTATTCATTCAAATTATACTGAAGCTTGAACTAAAACACAGGCCTGGGTGTACACAAATGATCCCTCAGTCCAAAAGTGTAATGCTTCCCCTTTGAGAGAGGCAATATCTACTTCTTGGGAAATGTTTTGCTCCTAGCAGCTGAAGATCAGAAAGATAGAAGGGGCGGGGGCAGAGAGAAGATAAGATTCCATATTTGCTGAGAAAATGGCAAGTGCAATTAGAATTGCCATCTGAGTTGTGATCAAAATTCTGATTAATTGCTTACTGCTGTCGCACAGAGAAGAAATCAGTGCCTATTTAATTGGTTTTACTGACACATCCCTCTGCCTAATTTCCCCCAAATTTATAAGTTACAAATTCTGCAGCAGAAGAGGAATGAGATTTGATAGTACTAAGGAGGAAGCAGAGACTTAACTTTGAAGGGAATTTTCAAGTGATACTCTCAGCAGATTTATATATATATATATGGAGTGGAAGTATTTGTTTTGTATGTAACTGTGTATGAATAATCTTGCCTATATTTCTAGCCAGGCATAGAATACAGCCAAACTGAGGTTTTGCATGCAAGACACTGGTCATCACTTATGCTATTTGCTTATTTTGCAAACTTTGAGAAGAGTTCCTCCGTTTCTGATTATCTGGCTCTTCAGCCTAGTCAGTGACAAACAACTGTGCCACCAACTCTCTCCAAAGACTGAAAAGCCATAGTCTTAAGGATAGGCCCTGCTCCAAACTGTCTCCTTCTAACATTGCCCCACTATTAAGAGAGATTCTTCAGAGGTCTTACCAGAGAAATGGGCCTTTTCATTTATGGTACCTTGCCTTGGGGCCATCCTTTGTTTGCCAAGCTCTCTCCTGAACTTGGGAAAGAGAGTGGATGTGGCTTTCTTTCTTGATTTATCGTGACAGTTTTATATTTTTATAGCTTTTAGCTGCCCCATGAATCATTGTGATTCAGAGCACATAAATATTTCAAATGCATAAATAACGCTTTTTTGTGTTGAAATTTGCATTCTTGGAAATGTTTCGGGAAATGAATTGTGTTTCTGGAAAGAGCAAAAATAAAAACAAATTCAAATCGGTACTTTTAAGTTCAGGTCTAATACGTATTCTACAGTTGTATACACTGAAGTATTATGAGATCCCAGGCCTTTCTACACTTAGCTGATTAGGCTGCTGTGAACTAAGGCTGGTAAACTTCAGGTAAAGGTGAGCCATTTGCATTTGCCAGGAGGTAAGCTTCCTCAAAGTGTCCATAGCCGGCCAGAAATGTGAATCGTCCTCCCATTTACCAGCCTGTATCGCTGCGCTCAAAGCTGGAAGTTCCACCTCCTTGTTGCCATGATTGACCGCTTGTTGCAGAGAAGTGTGTTTGAGCAGGCCGTATTGTGGCCGATCATGTCTTCGGCCTCTCAGGTGAAAATAGCTACCACATTTTTAGGTAGCTTTTTGACAGCATATTTTCTCCTGTATTTTAGAGTTTATTTGAAGCCTTTATGGAATCTACCTATTCTTTATTTTAGTAGATACTGATTGGTCCACATGTTGAGCACCTCACTGACGGATAGTTTAAAAAAAATTCTTTTCAGACTGGTTGGCTCCACAAGACAATTATAGCAATGATGCCACAGCAATCAAGCAATTTTTAAAAGCTAATTCTTTCAGAGACAGTTAACTCTTTCTTTGCACTTCTACACAGAATTATATATGTACCACAAAATTAAAATTTTGCCTGTGTTAGCTGAAGTTTATTTTCTTGAACTACTGAACTTAACAAATAAGGAGGAAAATAAAGAGTATGCAAATACCAAGTCTTATTTTTTGGTGATTTTTCCCCCCAACAGTTCTAACTCTAGGGTGCAAATATACCACACAAATGTGAAATATTCGTTTTAAAAACCTTTGGTATGGGGGGATTAACACAGTATTTTATGATGGTTGTTAAAATTGAAACAGCAAGGTTGACAGCTGAACTGTGGGCGGCATAATCTCACTGTGAGTCTGACCGAACACACTACCCAGTGGCAGTCAAAAAGTTTTTTCTATCACCATTGTGTCTTCAAGTAGCCATCCAACAGAGCTCTTCCAAGTGGTGAATGGCCTTATAAGATCTAGCTCAAGAGAGCATGGGCAATTGCCATGTAATACCTGCTGTGATAAATGCAAGCCACCTTGAGGGCAAAATTGCTCAGGTTCATGGGGGACTGGACACCACAGTTGGGTATAGTTTAGACGAAGTGTCCAGAGAACCACCTGCGTCGTTTCAGTTGTTGTAGCCTGACGACATGGACAAGCTGCTTGTTGTGGTTTGGCTGACAACATGCCCTCTTGACCCTTGCCTTTCTTGGCTGATAAAAACCACCCAGCTTCAGGTCCAGTTATGGAGCAGAAACTGCTTTGGTCACCCTGGCTGATGACCTTTTCCAGGAGACAGATGGGGAACTGCAACCCTGTTGATTCTCCCAGATCACTCAGCAGCTTTTGATTCCATTGACCATGGTATTCTGGAAAGACTACAGAACTTGGGAATTGGAGGCAACGCATTGCATTAGTTCCTCTCCTATCTCCATAGCCAATTCCAAACAGTGGTTGTTGGAGTTTTATTTATTTATTTAAATTAATACATTATGTTAACATGTTTTAACCTTGTTTTAGAATTCACTTTTTAAAATGTGGTAAAGAACATTTTTTTAAATAATAAGCACATAGACAATTGGTCTAATAAAGAAAACCCATTAAAAATACTATGACTTTTCAAAGGAACACTGAAGTCCAGGCTTCCACCTTGACCACTCACTGTGCCTATTAAAAACCAGCACATTCTAGCATAGCAGATATTACAGCGTCCTCTTGGGGTGCAAAATATCTGTAACATTTTGTACCAGGGCCCAACAGTCATCCTTTGTGGTAATAAGCAAATGTTTTTATTCATTAATTAGTATAAATACTGTTTCAATATTTGATAAAACCATAAAACAGCAATACAGAACAGAATCTAGCAAGCAACACATAACTAAAGAGGCGGTGTGTCTTTTGCGTGATTTCTCTAACCCACAGAACCATCCATCACTGCACAGGCTAACAGGGCTTTAGTGTGCAGGTTTATATGGAGAACAGGCCCTCATGTTCAAGGTAAAAAACTACCAAGCTTGAAAGCCCTGCCACTATGTAAAGGCCACAGAAGAAAACAATTCCTCTGCCTCTGACTGTGCGCTAGTACAATGCTCCTCTTCTGAGCTGAATGGAGCCAGAATAGGAGCACTGCCCTGAGGCAACAGGAACACATTGCAATATCCGGATGAAGACAAACAGCCTCGTCCCTCCAAAGTACTATCGAGAAGGGGCATGGTGGGACAGCAATGTGATTCAACACCCCTCCTCCCTTTGCCATCATCTAGACCAGATCCTAGTATTTTGCCCACTGGGTTCCAAACTGCAGTGCCCCCTGCTTCTCCGGTGGTCCCCAGCTGCAGACTGTTTTGTTCCAGAGAAAATCTGGTAGCCTTCCCATTGTAAAGGTAACATCCTCCTAACATTCTGCTTTTCGGTATATTTCTGGGTGCTATCAGTAACTTCAGTCACAGATACATTAATACCTTTAGCGTAAACAAACATGCAAAATGAAGGAAGAGGAGGAGGAGGAGAACGTTGTTTTAGCCGAGACAAACATCATCCCAAGCTTGACAAGACATACACACAAACCTCCACCTGTGTTTCTTTTATTATAAATAGAGGGCTTCTTTTCTTGTACTCTTATTACTACATTGCTTTTTAAAAACAAGTTCTTTTGTGTTTAAGATGGCCTGCTGTCTGTCTCTTCTGGCAAAACTAAAGCTTAGTTCCTTATCCTATTCTTCTTTACTGGTTACAGGTCTGAAAAATCGGTTACTTTGGAAACCTGCGTAAAATATCAAGACAGGTGCATTAAGGTTCGTGCATTTCTAGAACTGAAACTACTCACAGCTCGCCTTCTGAGCTCTCACAGCCTCACTGATCTCACAGGGTTACTGTTGTGGGGAGAAGACCAGAAGGTTTGTAGCCACTTTCTCCTTTAAAGAACGAGAAAAGCAGGGTATACAAGCCCACTACTGCTACTGCTGCTACTACTACTACTATACTCTTCTTAACACAATTCAGTCTAACTCATCACATTTCACTCTGAAGAGGTACCTAATTACTCAAAAGCAGTAACATTTTAAAAAGACCACGTTTTCTATTTCAATTTGCTTATTAATAGCTTTACATTAAGTCAGAACAGGCTAAACTTTAAGTGTGGAATTCTACTGGCAGATCATGGGTGGAAATTCTAGAGTGTTAAAAATTTCTAGGGTGCCAAATTCTGTGAAAGAAAATAAAAATCACTTGGTGGCTCAACGTTGATGAAGTAGCGTTCCATTTATCTCAGTTTCCCATGGCTGTTGCTGGACAGCTCTTCCCCACCACCCTGTTGGACAGCTCTCAACATTACTAGGAAGATTAAACGAGGGCATGGATGGTAGAGTGGAAATTGCAGGACAAACTACTTGCCTTTTCACTCCATTCCACATATTTCATATATCAGATTTCTGTTCACATATTCTGAAAGCTTTAAACGTCTTCACTCAGTGAAACTGACACATACATTTTAGTATTTTTCTATATGAACATATGTACAAACAGAAATGCTACCCAATTGGCTGCTCCTTGTGGAAAAATACTGAGAAGGGGGAAAAGGAGGAAACATTTCTATATCCATAAAAATTAAAAGCTCATAAATTATACTGCGTAATGTTTGGGTAACCACGTGATTTTATTTTGGCCTTTTAAAATGATATGTGAGAAACAGTTTCTAAATTTCTTATGTTGCAATTCTCTGTAGGTGCATTCCCATTCAAGAGCTTTGAATTCATTTTCAGAGCTGAGCATTCCCAAAGGATCAGAGGAATCCACAGTTTCTGAGGTTTAAAGGTCCCCAAACGTGGATTATCTATATCTGAATTAAAAAACATTTCACTGTCGGATTTAGAAATAATCCTTGGTATTTAGCAATGGGAAAAGAAAGCAGTTCATAGTGGGAGGGAACCATGCTCTAGGGGCATTCTCTTCAGTTTCCCCCGATCCAATAATCAGAAGTAATTTCCTTCCCTTTTCTCCTGGCTGTCACCACTATGTGCTAAAGCAAGAGTAAGCAGAGCTTACAATGTAGTGAGATATCAGACCATAGCAGAAAAAGTCTGATTTTACTTAAAGAGACAGCAATTGGAAAGACTTTAAAATGCCTGCCATTTCACGCTGTGCTGATGCTGCACAAAGCTGGTCCCACCTCTCTCCCTCCCTTTCTTCCCCATAGCAATCTCTATTCCCTCCCTCCCCCACCTGGTTTTTCCCTCCACCCTGCCATTTCACTGCTTTCCACTTCCTAAACCCCATAGCCTTTCCAGGAGGATACTATGGTCAATGGTATCAAAAGCTGCTGAGAGGTCCAGGAGAACCAGCAGGGTAGCATTCCCCATCTCTCTCCCGGAGGAGGTCATCAACCACGGGGACCAAGACAGTTTCTGTGCCATGACTGGGTCTGAAGCCAGATTGATAATCAGCTTCTTCCAAACATACCTGCAGTTGAACAGCAACAGTCCCCTCTAGCACCTTGCCTAAAAAAAGGTATATTAGCCCACCGGGCGATAGTTATTTAAATCCTCTGGGTCCAGGGAGGCCCTCTTCAGAAGGGGCCACATCACAGCCTGTTTCAGTACTAGTGGAACCACACCATCCCTCAGAGAGGCATTCACTACCTCCTGGATCCACCTGGTCATACCTTGCTGGCTAGTCTTTATCAGCCAGGAGGGGCAGGGATCCAGAGAGCACATCGTCAGCCATAAGCAGCTTGTCCACATCCTCAGGCCGCAATAATTGAAACTGATCCAAGCAAACTGGACCAGACAGTTCTCTGGACGCCTCATTTGGACTATGTCCAATTGTGACATCCAATCCCCTATGAATCTGAGCGACTTTGTCCTCAAAGCACTTCGCAAATTTGTCAAAGTAAGGTATTTCTTGGCCCTGGCTCGTGCTTCTTTGAGCTCGGTTTTATAAGGCCATTTACTACTCCAAAGAGCTCTGCTGGACAGCTACTCAAGGACGCAATGTTGACAGAGAAAAAACTCATTTTTGCCACCGTCACTGCCATGTGGTAGGCACAATAGTGTGCTCTAACCCGTGTCCATTCAGACTCACAACCAGATTTACGCCACCTGCACTCTAGCCGTCGACCTTCCTGTTTCATAGCCCTTTTCGGGCTCCACAAGCATGCTGAAGGCACTTGGGAACAATCATGTCAACAGCCCTGCTCATCTCCCGATTCCAGAGAGAAACCAGGGCTTCAACAGGAGCTCCTGTCATGCCAACTGGAAAATCCTTCAACTATTTCCCCTTCTCCCACTATCTCCACGCTCACTCTTCATGTTGATGCTTTATGTTCATTTTACGATTTTGTAAACTGATACGGTCACTCGACTAATCAATAAACTTATTCATTCATAAAATGCAACATGTGTGATGTGGACACAGCAGAAACACACAACTGCAAATAACAAACAGATATATCATTCCAATTACAGTATGTCCAAAATATTTTCATGATACTAATTGCATTTTATTTTTCTCTTGTTCTGAAATGTTTAAAAAAATATGGTGGCTTCTGATAGAAACTTCAGATCAGGTATAATTTGAGTACTTATTTTTTAAAATATTTTAAATATTCATCTATTACCATATTATTCGTGCTTGATGTCATGTTTCTTTGGGTGCAATCAAGGGCCCTTTCTGCACTTGGCCTTATTTTGGAATATATCTTGGGATAGGGGTCTATTGTCTGCATGTTAAAGAAAACTATGGCAGACGTCAGCTGGGACCGCAGCATAATCTGCACCAGCGTGTGTACAGTCGGCCCCTGTTCTGAGATATATTCCAGAATAAGGCCAAGTGCAGAAAGGCCCAAGTTATCTGAAGATGGATGCCATAGTTTTTATCCAAAGGTTCGGGTGTGTCAAATTGTCTTTGTTGAAGAGGAAAGGCCATTAGAGGCTGAGGAGTACAAGATGATTTCCCTAACAGTTCTGGCTCTCTTCGACATCACTTCCTTACATGAGGGTAAATGTGCAAAGTGCAGAACTAGAGGCTGCCTGCACATGTGCAATGTTGTCATGCACATGCGCACTAAAGCATACTGCAGGCTGTATAACGGCAGTGAGGATGCGTGGAGGAAGTAGTAAGTTACCCACTTTGCATGTTTGCAGTTTGGCACATCTCTTCTTTAGATCACTCTAGGCCATGGGAGAATACCCCAGGAACTCCAACAAATGGAATAACAAATGGCTGTTAAAATCTCCATTCTTACAATTTACACCGTATTAATACAAAGGACAAACTAGCACAAATCAGCAATAACCCGCATAAAATTCTTACTGGCAACCCATGGAGTAGAGCTAAGGTGTTTTTACTACAACCTCATGGTACGCACCACAGAGGCCCCAAAGTACCCTAGATACTCAGTAATGAGCAATAGCTAATCTTTTGCTTTTTCCTTTAATGGGAAAGCAGCCTTTATCCTGAACGTTTATGAAGTGCCCAGGAAAGTGTTTTGTTTTCTTTATACGGTGCTGTAATGTGTAGGGGTGTGGCTATTTTGGGATGAGGCCTCCGTGAAGGCCACTGCCGCCTCGCGTTCTAATCAAGAAGGCTGTGTGCCGACTACCTTTCTTTATCTTTAAGCAAACTTTTCCCTGGATGTATTTGCTACTCAAACTATCAGACACTCTCAGTGCAAAAGAAAGGAGGTTACTGTGAATGTCAGTCCACGTTGCAGTAGATTGCAGTGAAGATGCAAACAGCCTTTTGCCCAGAGCTCTATCTCATTGAGTTAGGGGGGAAAGAGCAATTAATTAACTTGACTTAAGTAATCCATGACGCCGAGCAATGTGACCTTTTCTCTATGTCACATGCCACATGGAATTCAGCACTGGGATGAGCCTGTGTCACCAACAGCCCCACCCCCTTGTTCATGTACATAGGGGCTGCTGAATGTAAAATGTGGGGCAGTAACTGGGTAGCAGTATTTGTAGAAATACTAAGATCTCGGTGTGAAACAAAATAAGTAAGCAGAAGAGGAGAAGAAGGCATCTTGTCCCACAGAGTATCACATTTATTCTTCATCCTCTTTCCTCTTTTAAAAGAAAATTTGTACAGCAAGAAGGAGGGAGGGAGGGAGCCAATACTCTTTTTATAAATTAGGAGGTTTTAAAAATATATAATTCAATACAATTCAAAAATATGAATTGTCAAGTTATTCAGTACCTCTGCCATATAAATAACAGCCAAAGTATAGCTGTTTTATTATTTTTATTTAGTTTGCGTCAAAGGCATTGTGTTCAACCAAACAAGCCGTAAAAGAAACAAACATAATGTATAAATGAGTTTAAAAACAGCATTCAGATCAATAAAACATTAAAAATTGGAATAAAATAGTACTGATAAAATAAGAACAAATAACAATGGAATGAAATAATTTTTGATCAAAAATGAGCATTATTTGTGCCATTGGCAGTTCCTCCATCATGCATGAGACAGGACATTTTGGACAGGAATATGAATGTTGGGTTGTTCGTTCAGCACCACATTCATGATGACTTCAGAGCTTAATGGTTTTCTAAAATTTAATGAGTAAATCCAAATATATGCAGCAACAACCTTATGGATACAGTTCCTGCTACTAAATGAGTAGTGTACTTATTAGCCATGGACGGAAAGCAAAGGACTATTTCCTTCCACAGGATGGAAGCTGGAACAAATATACTACTAATTAGAGCATGTTTCCCCTGGATAGCATAGGATCAGATTATTGATCTCCTGGATAGCATAGGATCAGGATTATGTTCCAGCTGCCTGTTTCTTCACAGAGAGGACCAAGACAGGTCAGACTTTGCCTAGAACCTACTACACTAATGGAACTGCTCTAGAAGCTGCTCCATCAGCTACTAAAAGTATAAATCAGGGTTTCCCAAACTGTGGGTCGGGACCCACCTCTAGGAAATTTAACCGTATTTGAAATAACTTCTTTGATGTAATGATGTAATTAAGTAATTAAAAAATTGCATTAAAACTTTGTTTGTTATTTGAAAAATCCTTTATTCATATTGGTAACGGTTAAATTTCCTAGAGGTGGGTCTCGAGTTGGTAAACTTATATTAGATGGGTCGTAGCCCAGACAACTTTGGGAACCACTGGTATAAATAAATACTACAAGAATATAAGAAGGTAAGGAATGTCCTGATGAATCATTTCAATGATCCACCCTGTCCAGCACCTACTACAGATATGAAAGCCCGTGGTCTTCTAACAGCAGGCCACGGCATGGTGATTCTAAAATCTAAGTGGAGACAATCATGTTCATGTCAAAGGAAGACTGTAGCTCATTGATCCAATGCTACTTCTCATTCTCATTATCAGTTTCACAGATAATTAAATATTCAGTGGCACCTCACATTTCAGTGGTCCCCAGTCATACACAGAGGACCTTATGGCTACTGCTACAGCCACTTTAGATAAAGCACATCAGTTTGTTTATTAAAGTTCCCACACCATTGTACTTTGGTCTTTTCTTCTTTTTGTAAAGAATGCAAATTTCTCCTCTACATAAGAACAACCTGTGGATCAGGCACAGCCTTTCTAGTCAACTATCCTGCCTCTATCAGTGGTCTACCAATTCCTTCTGCGCATGCTCAAGTGGAAGATGAAGGCAAAACTTCTCTCTTTCTAGGTGCCATTTCTGTTAGGCACTGATAGGCAAATTCATGGAGGACAGGTCTAACCCCTGCTTAAAACTATTCAGACTGGTTTCACCACCCCTTCTGAAAACAAATTCCATAGACCAATGAACCTCTGGGTGAAAAAAATACTTCTCCTTATAAGCTCTAACTTTCCTGGTGGTTCTAGTACTGTGCAATAGAGAAAATATTCTTTTTCTCTATCTTTCCCATGCCATGCATGATTTTACATGCTTCAGTCAGGTCACCTCTTAAACACTATCAAGTCTGAAGAGACCTAGGGCTTTTCCGCACTGGCTCTAAAAACAGATTTAGAGGCAGATGTGGAACGGATTTAGACCTGCCTTCCACATAGGGGCCGGAATTAGGACGCCTTTCAGGAAGCCACATCCGCATATCGGCAGGCAAAAACGGTTGTTTAAACCGTTTTTGCCGCCAAAATCCTACCCAGGTGTAAGACCTGAAAAAATCAGGTCTTACATCTGGCTTTCCCCCTGAAAACGGTTTGGAAATGAACGTTTCCGCACCGGAGGGGGAAAAGCTGGATTGCCGGCACATGCCCAGTTGTTAAACAGGGAGAGCGCATGTTCCCTGTTTGACAGCTGGCCATGGCGCGGCCGGCTGCCGCCCTCCCTGGCTTTGCCCTGGCAAGAAAAGCGGGCATGACCCCTTATCTTTGCCAGGGAAGCCAAAGTAGAAACCCCCCGCCCCCCCTCCAAGGTTTCACGGCCGATCGGGTCTTTCCCCTCGGAAGAGAAAGGGCCATGGCCCCTTCTCTTTCCAGGGGAAGCTGAAGCTGCCACCCCCGCACCCCACCCATGGCCACTTTTGGGGTGCTTACCTCTCGCTGGTGGGGCGACTGTGAGAGCAGCAGAGCCAGCGTCCATTGAGTCTAGGCGCGCCGCTGCCTACATTTCCCAGGAGACCTCGCGAGGGTAGCTGGCACCTTCCCATTGGCCACTACCCTTGCAAGGCTTCCTGGGAAATGTAGGCAGCGGCGCGCCTAGACTCAATCGATGCCGGCCCTGCTGCTCTCACAGTCACCCCATCAGCAACCAGGTAAGAAACCCCAAAAGTGGCCATGGGTGGGGTGCGGGGTGGCAGCTGCAGCTTCCCCTGGAAAGAGAAGGGGCCATGGCCCTTTCTCTTCCGAGGGGAAAGACGCAATCGGCTGTGAAACCTTGGAGGGGGGGGGCGGAGGTTTCTACTTTGGCTTCCCTGGCAAAGATAAGGGGTCATGCCCGCTTTTCTTGCCAGGGCAAAGCCAGGGAGGGCGGCAACTGGCTGCACCGTGGGAGCTCCTGAAGGAGCCAATGGTGCAGGCTGCCGGATCGCCCACCTGTCAGAGTGGCAGAGCATGCGCTCTGCCTCTCAGACAGCTAGGTGGTGCCGGTTTGGGATGGGTGGTGGTGCACTCGCACAGCACCCACCCCAAACCGTTCCCACATCCGGCCCTGCCGCCAATGCCCCGCGCATGTGCGTACTTGCGGGGTCTCCGAGAAACCATTCCTGTTTGGAACGGTTTCCCCTTTAAAAACGTTTCACCAGAAAACGGATGTTAGATCTGTTTTTGGCGTCATGTGCGAAAAGGCCCCTAGATTTTGCAGCCTGATTCCATACTGTTGCTATGCGTTGGACTGGTTGACACCTTCATTGAGCTGTCCACCAGACTCTCAAAATTCCTTTCCTGGTCTGTCACAGAATGCTCATTCCCCCCATCAGTTTACATGTGCAATCAGAAACAGTGGCCCTGCCTGTGCAGGAGTTGGTCCATGCAGCACAGCAAGGGGGTGCTTGCAGGGCTGTGACACCCATGGAAGGCCCAGAGGGCTTTGCATTAGGTGTGATGGTGGACCATGGACCCAGGGCTAGTGCTGTCTTGCTGGCACCTGGGGAAGAGGAAGAAGAGGGTCCCAGGAGCAGGCCCCCAATTTAGGCCAGGAACAGAAAAACATCCCTGTAAAGTCAGAAACAGTATTCACCATAGCAAATGAGAAACCTGTCGGTTATCTTGCATGGGCAACGTTCCAGAAGCCCTGCGCGAGAGAACATTGCCATCTCTCCTGGGGGTGGTCTAGTGGTGGCAGCCTAGACCCCTCTGGCTGACTCTCCAGCCTGGCTGGGCATGGACATCTTGGAGATGATTCTTTGTGGGACTGAGACCTTTGATCAGCTGCTCTGGACTCCACCTGGTCTCACTCTGAGTCTGTCAGGTTAATTGGCCAGAGTTTAATAAAACTATCAGTTAAGCAATAAAACTGTCAGGCTGGCAAAGAATAACCACGAGACTCTTTAAAAAGATGAACAGTGATTTATTTCAGCTCAGGGTAAGGCAGGTTTTGTCGGAAGCAGCTTTGAACAGAAAGCCCAGCATATTTATATGTTTCATAGCTGGGCGGGGTTTGGCCCTCAACCAATGAACAATAATTATTTTTCAAAACTCAGTTTAAACTTGGAGCCAAAATGTATCACTTGACCCCAGCAAGGAGGCGGGAGTCAACTGTCACTTCCAAACAACAGGCAGCTACTATATACATATATACAGAATCACATAGATGGCAGATATCTTACATTCAAATATTATGGCAGGCAGCTAGCCCTGCCTGACATCTGTGCAAGTTATTAAGGTGAGTTAACTCATTTCAGATCTTTTCTATTCTTGGACCATCAGGATCTGAAAAACTTTGTTCATATGGTGGTTTGTCTGAAAATGAAGTCCACTGATAAAATCGTAAGAGCTTTATACAATAATTTGATCTTGATATAGCTCATAATGAGAATTATTGGTGGGATGAGAGGAGAGTTTGGTGTTATAAAAACTCATAGCTGAACCTCAAGCCAGTCAAAATGTGTTTATTAATGAAGTTATGCAGTGATACATAATATATTGGGTACAGCGAGAAGCAAGCCAATGAATAAAGAAACAAGCAGTTTAAGAAAGGCACAGATCCCTTACCCCAACAGTGCCTGTGTTTATGTGAGACCTAATGGAGCCGTAGGTACCGTGGAAGGCAGTGATGGTACAAGGGACATAGTTAGAAGATTTGTAAAGGGACACCTATATACCCTGGCCTTTGACTGTGAAAACAGCTACCCCTCCCAGATTTTAAGAACTGCTAGTGTTTTTGCTGTGCTAACCTGCCTTAAGACCAGACCTGACATAGGGGAAGATAAAAACCAATAAATAAATAAATAAATAAACTCCTGACCTTTCCCCAAATGTCTGTAGTCTTCCATTCCCATTGTGTATCAAAATAACAATCACACATAGCAACAATATTTTCCATCAAATAAAATGATTGCCTGTGATAGAGAAATGCCTTTCAATATGTACTAACACAAGTAAAGGAATCAAAATATGTAACTGAAAAAAATCTTGACTATGGTAAAATAGTGCTTAAATTATATAAAGACTTTTCACATGCACAATAGTTCATATATTAATGCAGAAAAAGAAAGAAATGCACTCTACTCTTTGTACAGCCCTTCTTTATCTTTCTCTCCTCAATATCCTCTTCTACGATATGTGAAGTTGCAATAAGCTTTTATATATATATATATATGAAAGCTTTATCTGAAACATCCCATCTTTCTGATGAATCCAGCTTCTTCAATTTCCTGTTTTCAGAACAGCTGGCTGCAAGAGATGGATTTGGGGACATTTCTGAGGCATAACTGTCTACCTCAGTTGGAAGCTTTTCTGATTAGTCAGGCTCCTTGATTTGGGAACATAAGGATTTAAAATAAAAAGAACACAGTGAAAACAGAGAGAATGAAAAGAAAACAAACCAATAAAGAACCTATCATAACATTTGAAATGCTGGTATTTGCTGGTCTTGGAATAGGTTCAAAATAAATGAAGGAAATGTGTATTTCATTAAAGGCTAATATTTGGAGAACAACAGAGAAAACAATAATGAAAGAGTTCCAAATGTAGATATATATGGGAGGAAACCATGCACAAATCTTCCTTCTCACCCTCACTCCCACTGTCCTTGGTGTTACCCATATGAAATATTCATCACAGAAAACGATACCTTTTCATTCAAGCCATTTGTACCAGTTGCCTCTAGCAAATTTTCACAAATAGCTTGATATTTTACAGCTCTTGTTGTGAAGCTCATAGACTTGATTCTGTGCTAGACTTCAAAAGTCTTGAACAATGCATTCAACACCAGTACATTGCACATGGCACGTTAGACAGTATGCTCGACTCTCCATACCAGGGATCCCCAAAATTTCTGGGCCAGATCTGCACTCAAGAGATCTAAGAAACAGTCGCAGCAGGAGCTACAAAAGAAAAAGGGATGCTGCTCACAACTCTGACAGATAAATGAAACAAAGAATAGACAATTCTTTAATACACCCCAAAAAGGAACAAAAGCAAGACAAACCAAACGGCAGAAAAGCGAGAAACTTAAAAAACTATTTTATGCAAACATCACAGGGAAAACATAACAAAAATAGCAACAGTAGCTGAACACATCCTCAGTCCAAACAGCCAAGGAAAAAAAAGCAAGGAATGAAAAATGAAAGAGAAAATGGCCTCCTTCCTGTACACTGGAGAGATATTCTTATGAAGGAAGAGCATCTCCATCAGAAAAGACATTTACAACTCCCTTCCTAAAAAACAGGCAAAAAATTACATCTGCTCAGAGTAAACACCAGGTAGCAGTCCCCAAAACCCCTGGGAGATGCTTTGAGAGACAGCACCAGGCCAGAAGCATCCAGAAATTCTGCCTCCTTTATTTTTCTTTTCAAGTTTAGGCACTGGATGATTTTGCCTCAAAATCTCAAATTGCTTCTGGTTAAGTGAACTGAAAGGAGAGGGAAGAGGTGGGATTCACAATAGTAAAAAAGAAGAAGAAGAAGAAGAATGTCTAGGGTCCCTGCAACAGATTACTTCAAATTTATAATTAGCAAAATTGTGTACAAAAGAAATTTTGGGATTTGTTTGGAACAACTCTTGGGTCATTTGAAACATTGCGAATACCGTTTTGAAACATTTGGCTGTCTTCCAGGACATCTAGGATGTTTCAATTTCATTTTGGTTGTTTTGTCCTTTGGGAATAATGGGGGTGGGGGATTTTGGGTTCCTCTCTTCCTATTGAGAGGGCAACCCCTCCCCCTCCCAAAAAAGACCCACAAAAGGTAATCACAGAAGAGGTTGCCTCAAACCTAGCCCTACCCCAGCTGCAATGTTTTGGTGGTTTGGTTGACTTTTGACTGTTTAGACGTTTTCCCCATTTGGAACAAGGGAACAATATCATGATCAACGTGATCCTATAAGAGCAAGGGTGGGGGGTCAGTTTAAGGGGGAAGGGAAGGAGAAGCAGGTCTAAGTAACCAGTAACTGTATCGGAATGGCAGAAGCAATAAGATGGCCGCCCAAGAAAAGGGTGGAGCGAAATTTAAAAGGAGATTTAAAACCTTAAGCACCGAATTACTAATCCGAAGTGCTAAGCTGTCTTATAAAGGAGGCTGCCCCCAAAGAGAACCAGTGAGGGAATTAAAAGGTGAAAAGTATTTAAGTCCCCAAACAAGATTATTTTATTTTATTTTGTTGTTTTATTTTTGCTTGCTTGCTTGCCTGCCTGCCTGCCTGCTTGCTTATTAAGTAGATTGTGTCCACTTACCTCACTGGCAAAAAAAATGGGGGGCAACAAATTGGGTCATGGAAATGTGGGGGCAGGGAAATGAGAAAAGGGAGATTCAAGGCATATCAAAAGAAAAGACATAAAGCAACAAAGCCTTCAACTGGTGAATCCAGGCCAGGACCGGTCCTCCTCCTCCAGAGGTACAGACTGTAGAAACTGGGGCTGCTGGCAGCCAACAGCTGCCCAGCTGTTCTGGTTATACATTTCAAACCAGCCTTCTTAGGATCCTCCCCTTCCTGCCTCCTCTAGCCAATAGCAGACCAGTGGAAACAGTGAATATGAATGCCAGCTAACCAACAAAACCCCCAGGAACAAATCCAACAACCAATAGAAAATGCAGCACCAGGATCATTCATATTAGCTTACAAAACACTTGAAATATTCAAGCCATTTTGGCAAAACTAACAATTTCATTCTTTATTTTTATTTCAGATCCAGACCTGCTGTGCTTTGATCATAAACTATTTTGTGTTGGAACATTTTTCACATCCCTGATAGTCCAAAATGAAACACTATAACCTACCCCCCAAAATATATACAACTTATGTGTATTTAAAGGAATAAGAACAATTTAGATCTATAAAACACACAGTACAATGAAATTATTTTAATTTATGTGTATATATTTTGCCATCAGTATTTAACTGCAGGAGTCATTGGTTTCAGGTGTCAGATTCAAAGGAGACTCTGCGTGCTTCCATACAACATGGTTTTTCCCACACTACATTAGCCCTACATAGTAGACTCATGGTGAACCAAGTTACTGCTAGCCTATGCTAAAGGCTGTCTACATGGCAGACAATTCACCCACACACACACACACACAGTGCCCTCCCCACTCCTCTAGCTCCAACCATGTGTGTTAATCTCCTTTCTACAAAGGCCTCAGACACAAAGCATGTGTCCCCCTCACTAGGTCTTCTGTAGTCCTCAACTCCAGAAGGCCAAGGATACCTTGAAGGAGGATGCTGGCCATCATGCTTTTCCTTAGACTGTACAACCAGCAACAGCAGCCCAGCATGGGTTCATGGTCATCTAGTAAGGCTAATGGAGAAACAGTGTGATTGGGCCCAATTGTGTAAGGGGTGCCTGGTCATGATCCAGGGAGAGACCATAGTGTGACTGGAGTTTGGGGCACAGTTGCCAGGTCTGTGAATCATTCACCAGTTAGTTCTAGATTTGGAGCTGTATATGAGTCACCCTAATACTGATTCAGGTTTGTTAAAAATCAAACTGACATTCTGTGTCCCTGCATATCCATAGTGCTTCTATATCTAAGCTTATAGGGCTTCACTAGAGGAGATCCTTTAAGCTTTCAGGGTCACCTCCACAGTTTTCTGAGTACAAACATTCAAATAATCCAAACAGATGCTGCTACCAAACAGCAATCAGGTCCATGGAAGACAATGGTTCCTATGAATCCTTTCACTTGGACACTGTTAGAATATGTAATAATAACCCAAGCAGAAGGACTCAGATTTGTTTAGTTACCAGAGATCAAAGACTTCAGCACTAAAAGTACAGAGTGTTGCAGAATTGTATCAAGCCCCTAAATCAGATTACACAAGCAAATTGTTGTTGTTGTTCTCAGACATGGTCAATCTGATGCTTTGTCTGCTCTACAAAAATTAAAAAGCAAAACATGATGAAGCCACACCTCATTCCTAGCATCTGGCAAACAGATGATATTGCCTAATAACTTAGAACTTTCATATAGTTACTATAGTGATAGCCTTACTGTCCTACTCTCTTCTACAAATGTGTCTATTTTTTTCTGAATCTTTCTAAACAAATACCATAACTTCCAGTAATGAAAGCACATATTAACTGGAACGCATAAGACTTCCTCTTGTCTTCTCTTGAGTCTACTGCCTAGACTCAGATATTGATCTGCAACATCACTTTTGATAAGTCTGGTTGCCTCCAGACGGTGCCTGGGTATTCCGTCAGCAAGTGATAACACAGAATAATGTCCCCCTGGCATTATCGCTTGCTTGTCTGTTAATGCCACACCCACCACTGTCTGTGCATTTTAGTGATGCCCATCACCACCATAGCATATGCACAGCCATCTCTTTCAGCTTCTATACATGCATGGTAGATGAAGCAAATATGGCGACTCCAAAAGGTGAGTAAATGCACTACTGCTGGAAAACCTAGCAATCATTTTTCACTCTTTTTAGGGGGGGATATAGCAGAGCTATAGTGGGAGGCATTGATACGTGTGGCAGCCTCACCACAGAGGTGCCACAGTGGCACTATATCCTCTCCATCTGGGCGGGGCCTCTGTCTGAGTCTGTTTTCTGGGCAAGTGTCTACCTGCTGTAGATGGTACTGTCAAATTATACCTGGCAGGCGAATGACCGCTAGATCTCTTACTTGCACAACCTGCCTATGTATTGATCTAATGAGGGCTGTTTTTGCATGTTCAACAAGACCCCATTACAAACCTGATAGGTACACAATAGGTACAGATCAGTTATGTAATTTCTGCACACATGACCCCTTAAGGACCCCATTAGGCCCCCATTCTGAATGCGCTGTACCCACAAGCGCTGGCGAAATCCGGATTTAATGGGGTCTTCGGGCCCTTAAATCCAGATTAACATAAGCCCCTTTAATGGTGTCTTTAGTCTGGTCTTCTGCTGTGAAGACCTTAGAGGCCGCCATTTGCAGCAGGGCAGCTCTGCCCATTAACACACAGGCTATATAGGCCTGCAAGTCCTTCATACCATCTACAAAGCTGAGCATAAGCTTCGTAGCAGCTACATAGGCAGCTATGAAGCTGTGTCTCTCTGCCACGCCCACTGTATCCCAAAGTGACCCCTGATTGATGGCTAAGTGGGCCAATCACGCTGCACCACCGGCAGACCTTCCTGCTCGGGCCTAATTGGAGCCTCAGGATTGGTGCTACAGCAGCTACACGGCAGCCCTGTTTAGCACCCACTGCCATCAGGTTCTAGAAGGCCCATGCGGACTCTTGAAGACCTTCAAGGACTGGATTCAACAAGGACCGGATATCAAAGGTCTGTATCTTCTAAATCCAGATTAATGGAGGTATGAGCAAAACCAGCTGAGATTACCATGCAGTCTGCTGTGGACCACTGGCTACTTTTCCCATTATTTCTGAAATTATGCAACCAGCTCAGTGCCTCCTACCACAGGAAAACTGCA
Source organism: Aspidoscelis tigris stejnegeri (assembly GCA_023333525.1). NCBI lineage: Eukaryota > Metazoa > Chordata > Lepidosauria > Squamata > Teiidae > Aspidoscelis > Aspidoscelis tigris. Next base: position 3,379,042 of record JALMGA010000019.1, on the reverse strand, counting down.
CGCTCTCTTAGCCAGGAGGAACTTAGGACATTATCAGACACAGCAGAAAAGCAAACATTTCTGAGGCGGCTTAGAGAAGGCGGGATTGCTCACACACCAGTCTTCCCCTCCCCGCTCTCCTGAACATTCCTTGCTAGAGAATGCGGGAACACAAGGGCCACTCACTCAGGCTGCGTCCAGACTTGCAACATACTTCACTGTCCCTGTGAAGCCGCTTCCCGTCAGTCAGACACAACAATCGGAAGCTGTGCAGGGACAGCGCAGACATTTCCGGTATGCCTGACAGGATGATCAGAAGCTATGCTGTCCTGCTGAAGCGACTTCCCATTGGTCAGACAGGATGCGCCATTGCCCACAGAGGGAGTGCAGCATGTCCCCAAGGAAGCTTTGACTTCTCTCCCTTCAGTTGGATGCTGCACCGCTGCTGTGGGCAGAAGAAAGCTGCCCTGCTTTGAGATAAGGGTGGTTTTCCACTAGCACTAGAGTACCCATTAAGAACCCATTAAGGACCCTGCATGCTTGTCCCATATTGCTTGATCTGGTCCATCTGTCCCCACAGCACAGGACAAAATGATTATGTGTGGATTCTGCCCAAGTCTCATCTTTTACACATACTACTTTTGGGTACATAAAATCTTATGAAAAATAACCTCCTTTCTAAGCACAGGAATTAACTCTGGGAGTGGATTTCAGGACAGCAAGAAGGGATTTTAACTGCAAACTTCCCACACTTAACAAGAAGCAAACATAACTGCACAGTTCTGTTGTTTCCAATACTAAAACAAACATGAAGTTAAATGGAATCATTATTAGATTACAAGAAAACAAAAGTTTCTGTTCTAAGTCACCCGTCCATGACTTCATACATTAGACACATTGCTTAACTTTTTTTTTAACACCCTTGAAAGTAAATGAAGCATTGCATAACCCCTTCTCAGGCTAAACATATACTTGCTTACTAGTAGGCTTGTGTGCATTTTAATTACTAGGAAACTCACCCTCTGCATGTAACGGCCTTCAGGCAGCTTCAAGTTCTTTGTACCTTTTATGAACTCATTTCTTTTATAAAGAGATCTGGGTCATGATTTTGCTGACTTTTTTTCCAGCCATGTTTCTTTAAAAATCTCACAATGAGAACAATAAAGCTGATTTCCCTTCCTTTAACTTTGCATTTTATTTTTTTAGCCTCCAGCTCATTGTGGCCAGTAGTGATTAGCAAAAGGGGGGAAGGAGAGAGAGAAAATAAAACTTCAGTCACAATTTGCTGATTCTATATTGAGTGTTTTCCCTAAGACATCTCTTAAGATGTATCTCTGGATTCCATTTGGCAACAACTATACAGTTCAAAAACATTCCACTGACGTTCAGTAATGTATTGATTCACAACCAATTTCTCAGAAAGGATAACTCTGCCCACTGTAAGTGAAGCCTCTCTTCCTTCTCATCATCTTGAGAGGTTTGATCGCATTCATGAAAACAAACAAGAAATTCCCACGTTTGAGGTGAAACCCTGACCTGGGGAACTGTGCTTCCAGGCTGGACAAGAATTGCCTACAATTCATTCTGCTTAATTGTACATAATTATTCGGTATGTAACAATGCACTTACTGGATAGTGTATAGACTGAGCCTTTGGCCTTTTGCATGCAAAATATATACTCTACCTTACTGTGAAGTACTGGACATATATCTAAACTATGCAATGAAACTGAAAAAAATGCATAAGCCATCACTTTGAATACTGTTTTTTTGCTAAGATTTATACATTTCTCACTTTCAGCTATATTATCACCAGGTGATATAGACCCTTTCAGACATACCTCAGTTAATCCAGATTAGCTAGATCCAAATCAACCACAGGTAGAGGTATCTGCATTGAGTGGGCTTTAGAACAGCAAATGTGTGCTAAAGGATCTAGATCACATTTATCTGGTCTACCGCAACCCAGATTAGTGGGCCACTCTACTCCAGCGCAGATGACATGTTTTTAGCAGCTCCTTAATCTGGATTAACAAGTAAGTATGAAAAGGGCTACAGTTTTATCTTCTACTTAGAGAGTTTCTGGGTTTGCATACATTTTGCAGAACAACTAAAGTGTCTATACTTGTTGCCCGACATGTTTTTTTATCCCTAAGTTGACAAAGCTTAGGTTCTGTAATATTTACAATTTCATTTCATTTTCATTTCAATTTTATTTATAAACCACCTTTCCAAAAGAAAATTTGCCCAAGGCAGTTTACAACAAACAGAAAATACACAATGCAAAATAATAATAAAAACATTATAAAACATTATAAAAATTGTGCATCGTACAAATATTGCAAAATAAGCCAGAACACACGCACATACACAAAGTGAGGCAGTTGAGGCTAAGTGGAGTCCAGAGCAGCTGACCAAAGGCCCCAGTCCCACAAAGAATCACCTCCCCGAAGACGTCCATGCCCATCCAGGTTGGAGAGTCATTCAGAAGGTAGAGTGGTTCGGCTGCCACCACTAGACCACCTCCAGGAGGGATGGCATAAGCAGCTGTCCTTTATGGTCTCTGGTGCAGCTGAGACCAGGTGGAGTCCGAAACAGCTGACAAGAAAGGTCCGCTCCTGCAAGGAAGCAGCTCCAAATGATCAGGGCCCATCCAATCACCCACAGGAGTCACCACTAGACCACCACCCCCAGAGGGATGGCAGGGGTCCTCAGGCAGGGCTTCCAGCAGCTTAAAGCAATAAGCAGCTGTCCTTTATAGGGATGTGCACAAACGGAGGTTTTGGCGTTTGAATCGGAACGAGTCAAATGTTATAAAATTTGTATTCATTTAAATAGATCCTCTTCAAATGTGGTAGGATTCTATTTGATATGAATGCATTTGTACAAATTCATATGAATATCCGATACAAATGGATATGTATCCATTTGTATCAGATGCCTATCTGTTCGTATTGGATACGTATCCATTTGTATTGGATACATATCTGTTCTAGGGATGTGCATGAATATTTGAAACATTCAAAATCTGATCAAAATCATTTGAATTTGGACATTCAAATTCAAATCAAATGTCTATGAATTTGAATTTAAACATTCAAATGAATTTTAAATTCTTGAATCATTCATATGAATTATTCAGACATTCATACGTCTACAGATACATACGCAATGCGTACTTTCCCGCATCCATACGGATTTGTACGAATCCATACACAATGAAAACGGGATGCATACGGGATAATTATGGGATGCATACAGATGCGTACAGGCACATATGAACACTGCCGACATTCATATTTGCAAATATGAACTGAAAATTTGCACAAATAGATTTGAATGTATTAGAATTGAACTGAAAGTGAATGCATTTGACTTTTAAACATTTGAACTGATTAAAATTTTTGGATATTCAATTTGAATCGGATCCCAGAAACTGCATCCGTGCACACGCCTAATCCATTCGTATCAGATAAGTATCTGTTTGTATCCGATACGTATCCATTCATATATGTATCCAAAGCATATCCCCAGTTTAAAAAATGTCTGAACTATTCCTACAAATGTTTCAAAACATTCGTATTCATAAGAATGTTATTGTACGAATGTCGTAATATTTTATTCGTGTACAGATGTCCGAATTTGTACAAATTTATACAACTAACAAATAGTTATGAATATTCATGCACATCCCTAGTCCTTTACGGTCTCTGGTGTAGCTGAGACCAGGGGCCTGTTCGCACTTGGCTTTATTGTAGAATATATTCTGGAATAGAGGCCTGCTGTCCACATGCTAGTGCAGTCTTCAGCAGGCCCCAGATGAGGCCTGCCAGAGTCTGCATTAGCATGCAGGCAACAGGCTCCTATCCTGAGATATATTCCAAAATATGGCCAAGTGCGAACAGGCCCCAGATGGAGTCCAGAACAGCTGACCAGAGGGACCCAGTCCTGCAAGGAAGCAGCTCCAAATGATCAAGGCCCATCCAGGCTGGAGAGTCACCCAGGAGACAGAGTAGTCTAGGCTGCTACCACTGGACAAACACCTCTGGAGGGAAGGGAAGGCTCTCCTCCTCCTCAGGCAGGGCTGGTGCAATCGCTGATTTTTCCAGAAATTATTTCAGTTAAAGCAGTGTTCCCCAGCATCCAGACACATGGTTTACAAAACACAATACTAGTTTTCGTGTAAGTGCCATGAAGGTAGAAAAGTTTCAGAAGTTATGTAAGAGCTTTACTATGTAGACAACGAAGTCACAATTTTCCATGAAGTAAAATAGTTTGACAACCACAGATAAGAGATTTGCAAGCTAAAGAACATACAGGGCCATCCACATTTCCAGATTCCTAGTTGGATGGCTAGTTGAATAGAATGTATCCTGTTGCCAGTGGCATGATAGTAAGTGGCCCAATTGGCCATTAATCATTGAGCCAGAAATGCTTGCTGCCACTGATGACAACTTTTTAAAATTTAAGGTGAATACTCAGATGTTGCCATGACAGTCCGGTTGCTGTGTGTGGCTATATATCCACAGTGACATAGCAATGTCCAATTGCAGTGCCACACCCAGAAGCGGGTGCAGATGCAGCAGGCAGGTGTGTTCCAGCTGCTCCTGGTAAGTGTGTGGACACAGCTAAATTCCTACAGGGAGGGGTCACTGCATTCTGGGGCAATGGCAGCAGTGGTTCAAGGTGGATGTACCTGCCCAACAGGAAGACAGAACTGCTCTGTTAGGTAAGTGGCAGCAAGAGGCCCTCAAACTTGCATATTTAACACCCGAAACACCATCTACATAACAGGTTATAGATATCAACTTGCACTTTATCCATAGGTTTGTCAGCTGAATGGTCATAACTCAAGGACGTCTGCAGTGGACTGAACAGATTTATAAGTTTACAATCAGATGCTAGGGGGCCCAATGGGCATGTCTACTTCATCAGATGCTAGGGAGCCCAATGGGCACGTCTACTTCATCAGATGCTAGGGGGCCCAATGGGCACGTCTACTTCATCAGATGCTAGGGGGCCCAATGGGCACGTCTACTTCATCAGATGCTAGGGGGCCCAATGGGCACGTCTACTTCATCAGATGCTAGGGGGCCCAATGGGCATGTCTACTTCATCAGATGCTAGGGGGCCCAATGGGCACATCTACTTCTTCAGAGGCTAGGGGGCCCAATGGGCACGTGTACTTCATCAGAGGCTAGGGGCCCCAATGGGCACGTGTACTTCATCAGAGGCTAGGGGGCCCAATGGGCACGTCTCCTTCTTCAAATGTAGCATCTGAAGAAGTAGACATGTCTACGAAAGCTCATTCCACCAACCCTTCCCCTGTTAGTCTCCAAGGCCCTGTCCCCAAAAGACTTATTAGCCCCTCTCGGCTTCCTCTGCCATCACTCTGTTATAGCTGACTTTAAAAGTCCCCTCCACTTCCGGAATAAGCGCCCCCATGGTAGCCGCGATCTAAACGGACTTTCCGTCCCCATGGTAGCCGTCTTCTCTTTCCGGGCATCGTTTTCCCCCCGCCCCCTCTCTTGTTAAAAGGAAAAATAGCCAGATCTCCATCTCCTGAAACGGCTTCCCGCCCCTAGCAAAGGCAGATGATCGCTCATTCATTCACTTTCAGCACTTACTTTCACTCAGTTCTCTGTTAGAAAAGGCTTTCTGCCCCGGCAAAGTCAGCGGTTGCAGCCATCGGCAGCGCGATCCTTCGCTCATTCTCTTTTAAGGCTTTCACAGATCACTTGATAACAATGTTGCAATTCTGAGCAATTCTGGCTCTTTTTACAAAGGAAAGGAAGCGAACCTGCTGCATTTCTCAGATGTGTGAATGCTTTTTGGCTGTGTGTGCAGGCAAGCAATCCCCGCCCCTTTTGCCACGGAGCGTCCTCAAGGCAGATATAGCGAGCAAAACCCGCGAATCGCCGAAAGAGCGCTGGAACTCTTCTTTAAAGTGCACGTATTTTATCGCGGGTGTCTCACTTTCCTAAGCTCCCTAAGCGCCTTGTAAAGCTTAGAATGGGGCCGCTCAGAGGCAAAAGAAGAGTTCCAGCAGACTTTCAATTGCATGGGGACAGGACCCAAGTGCTACTAACTACCTTGCTGGACTTTTCAAATTAGACTAACACGGCTATTTCTTTCAATATTGACCATCATTTACTTGTGACTACCGGGAGGTTTCCCTCTCCTATTAGATTTTCAAGATATGAGTGGTCTAATACAAGAAAAGACATGAGGCACCATGAGCAGATAAGGCTTTGACAGGCAACCACTAACAATTTGAACTGTGCCCTATACTGTATACTACAAATGGGCAGGAAGTATTGCTGTTTCAAAGCGGGTTTTAAAGTGACCCACAGGTGAATGACCACTAGCACTACCACAGCTCTGTTCTGGGTCACAGAGACTTCTAGAAACCTGTCACAATGGTAGAGTACCCATATTCAGGATAGATAACCCGGTCTCACTTGCTTGAAAAAGGGTACAGATGGGCCCCTTTCTAGACAGGATGAAGGCCTGTCTAACTTTTACTCTGTTACTTGGATATCCAGTGTAAAGCTCAGTCCAGCAATACATACTCTTATTTCCAGCCATATAAGCCTCAATTTCCCCCCTCCCCCCAGAAATATTCTAAAAATCCTCCCCCCACCCCACATCTTATATTTAAATTTCCTAAATACTGATGCCCTATTATAAGTGGGTCTTGCATGTCAGAGTGTTTTCTATATGTGTCCATACATTGTCCTCTAATATATACGTGCAGGCGTAAATCAGGATTAAGAAATCATCCCCATCCTATGCCAAGCTCAAGTGGTAGAAGTTGCAACAAGCTCCCATCAGTATTAAGATGGCTACAGAGCGGATACACTTGCATTATAAATACATCATTTTTCCTAGAGTAAATATGACAGTAAGAAGAGCAAAGAAATAAACTCTCACCGGGCAAAAGAAACCCAGGATCTGTGTTTGTGCTCGCCTCTCTTTCATATGGAATTAATGGTGGTTTAATGGGGTATGAAAGAATGTTTTACTGGAAACAATGAGGAACAATTGTCGAGCTCACGTTTCATTTCACAGGTCATTATTGCATTAAGAAGTAAATCGACCAAGTCCGGTAAATAACAGTCCGCGTATTGCTGAAAGCTTCAAACCGAACCATCTTAGTATCTTCAACTAATATCTCTGTCATCTTTAACCCTTGCAGAGATCTGCTGGAGGCTAAACAATTACTGTCTTCACCCACCCCTGGCAGGTAAGCATTATTCATTTTATTTCTCATCCCCTTTCCCCAGCAAACTCCAAAAGGCTAAGGGCTTTCCATTGTGTTCCTTCCTTTTCGTTTTGTTTATTAGCCAACTGTGTGTCTGGTGGCCTTGAAAAACAACACACATTGTAGCAGCAAGCGCTTCGGGCATCTTTAAACAGGCTGCTTCCTCTGCAGAATTAATTGTTGCAAAACAAGCACTTCTCTGCAAAGCGCCGCACACTAATACTCAGCAGTTTGCTTGGACCGTATGCCAGCCTGGGAAATCCAGTTAAATGCCATTTTTAAAACCTGCGCGCATCCTACGACATCAGCAAGGTCTAAGGAAAACGCGGCCTCAAAGATTGAACGTGGTACCTGATAACCCGGGGAGGATGGATCCAGACGTGGCAGCTGGTGCAGATTACAGCCATAGCTTTCCAGCCTGTGTGGGGTTTCTCTCCCAGATATAAGAGCATGCTAGATCGTTCGTCGTTCTTCCGATTTCAGCTTGTATCAATACAAAGATCTAAAATGTAGGTATTTTTGCAAAATATTGTGGTTTTTCAGGAATCTTTTCTATTGCCTTTTTCTTCTTACGACCTAATCTTAATATATAAATGTGTTCAGAAAAAAAAAACGCATTAAGTTAGTCACTGCTGGTAATTTCTCCTCTTCTTCAGTTAAAGGTGGGCATAAAAGCAGCTGTCTATCTATGGTGTTTTGTTTTGTTTTTTAAATGCAAGAACTGCCACTGTTGAATAGTTTGGTCCTCCATCTGGAAAATAAACTGCATACAGCTCCTTTGAGTCACACACCCTAACAACCTTAAACGTGTGTTACCATTCTCCAATCAACAGGAAACACTTTAAAGAGTTCAGGAAGCCTTTCACAAAGGCTTTGCAGTCGGGGAGGAAAAATACAAATTTGGGGAAATGCCCATCATGTGTTCCTCCTGTGCAGTTTGCGCACAGTCTTCAAGGGAGCGCAGGTCAGAGGAGAGAGCTTGCCCAACATTAACGCTTCAGAAAGGGAACCTGAACACGGGTGAACTGAAGAGGCCCTGGACTGAGATTTCCAAGGGGGAGTAAGCCTCTTGTAACAGATAGGTTTTAAAGATACTCCTAATCAAAAGGTCTGATTGCTTGTTACCTCGGTGAACACACCCAGCAATTAACCTAGCTTTGTAGCCATTTCAGCCCCGACACTGGCTAGTGATTCATAATCAGGTCACAAAAAGGAGGCGAAAGGAGCAGATCTGTGCCGAGAGAGTGAATTAATCAGCCCTTTAAGCAGCCAGAGAGACGGATCCTTGGAGAAATGCCTTTTACCGGATAAGACATTAGACATTTTATTTAAAGATTAGACATTTTGTTTAAAGATTAAAGTTCTCTTTGTGGCTAATCAGTTTCTAGGGCAGGATGGAAAATGGGATTAATTACCGCCCTTCGCACCAAGCTCGCGTACTGCAGAAGTCATAAATGATGCAACTTTTCTGCAAAATGGCCGCCATCAGGAGCAGCATGCTCAGGAGATTCTAATTGTAATTAAAGAGTTTATTTGGGATCACAGAACAGAGTCTTAATCAGGATGAGAACAGAGCTTCACTGCATGCACTCTTAGCACATGGCTGTATAACAAAATGGCTCTTTTGAAACAGGCAGTTTGCTTTAAAAGGTTTGAGCATGGTTTCATGCCGGGGGGCCTAACATTTTCTCCTCTGTGGGATTCAAGTGAAATCTTATTAGGTCAATTGTTTAGAAAGCATCTCTCATTAAGAGCTCTCAGAGCACTTGTGAGAAGTGAATAAAATTACCCTGCTCTACTGAAGAATAAATATGGACCACCCTGCCGTTAATGCGTGTAAAAGTGATGTTGAATTAATTTACTTGCCCTAAAATAAGGACAAAGGACACTTGACAATTTGAAATAGCAACCCTAAGAATTTTGCTTGTTAGACTGCCGTTTGAATGAAATAGAACGATAAGCCTATATTGAGATGTACTAGACTTCAGTCAGCCACAGAAATTAGACTACTATGAGGTTGTGACGTGTCCCCATGCTAGGGGCTCCAATGGGCACATTTACTTCTTCAGATGCTAGGGGGTCCAATGGGCACGTCCATTTCTTCAGATGCCCTAGGGACCAATGGGCACATCTGTTTCTTCAGATGCCTTGGGGACCATTGGGCCCCTAGCATCTGAGGAAGTAGACGTGTCTACGAAAGCTCATGCCACCAACCCTTCTCTTGTTAGTCTCCAAGTGCTACTAACTACCTTGCTGGACTTTTCAAATTAGACTAACACAGCTATTTCTCTGATTTTGATTACCTGAAGCATAAATATGTAAATAAGACTGAAGTCATTTTGATTAAATATGTGGCAAGAAAATAGGACTAAACCAAAAGACATCTAGCTGTAAAGGCTATAAAATGTGTCTTTCTTGATCTTACAGATGACACTGGTTTGATAATAAAATTGCCTATTGGTCACCTCAAATAATATTTAAGAAGAAATAGTTTTATTTCTAGGTGTTTGAAGTGTAGTGTGGCAGATGGATCACTTAGAGTGTTTAGCACCCATTAAGCACGGATTGGGACACGCGCGTCCGCATTTATGTGCCTTTTTAGCACACTTCTGGCCACGCGTGTCCGCATTGCACGTCCCTCTTTAATGCGGATTTCGGCAGCAAAACCGGTTTGGCGCCACCGCGTCCGCATTAGAGGGGGCTATTAAGCACACTTCCGGTAGGTGCGTCCGCACCTACCCGTGCTTAATCCATGCTTAATGGGTGTTAGTTACACACCACATCTCAAGTGGTTTTGCGCCGTGAAAACGCATCCATTTAGGATGCGTCCGCACGGTGCAAGTGTAACTAACGAGGGCCCTCCCCCCGCCCACCATGATTGGTTCGCCGGAGCCAAGCATGGCGAGCCGGGGGGCCTCGCTGCCGTGGCTCGCCCTCGCCCCAGAAGCGGCGGATAGCTGCTTCTGGGCCCAGGGCGAGCGTCCAAAAAGCCCACCCTAGCCCACCCCGCTGGGCCCACAGCGAAACTCCTCCTTACCTCTCCGTGGTCGTCTTCGTTGTGAGGGTCTTTGTCCAGGATGCAGCGCACCTGCGTCCTGCGCGTCTCCTAGGTGGCTGGGGCTGCCAGTAGCAGCCCTTGCCCTCAGGAAGCGTTCTGAGCAGGCGCGCTGCCTCTCTTAGATCCGGATCTTCCCCGTTAATCCAGATCTGCCGTGCACCCAGAGCTGTTAAAACCGGTTTTAATAAATCCGGAGCCGTAGATCCGTTTTTTTGGGGGGGGGGGGTTGCCCCTGTGCGGAAACAGCCTTACTTACACTTTATTGGATCATCCCATTGTTAATCACTTCAGAGAAGAATCCATCAGATTGTTAATATGGTCCTATAGTTCTCATTGTTGGTTATGGGTGTTCTAGGGTGTTAGAGGCACATCCTAAAACTGGGAATTATAGACACTTTCAGCATGGAACTAATTTCGGGTGTTTTTCCACCACGCTCCTTTAATCCGGATCTAAGAAGATCCGGATCTAAGGAATGGGTACTTCCCTTAATCCGGATCTAGTAGATCCAGATTAAGGGAAGTACCCAGTGTGTATCCATGGGTGGTCTAGCAGCCAATAGCAATGGATGCTAGCCTGCCTGCTGCGGAAACACCAGAGCACCCTGAGAGCCCAGACCTCATTGCACCGAGCACAGACTCAGTGGGACTTCTACGCAGTGGGCAGGTAGTCATACATATGACACTCAGTGCAAAACACTGGGATGCCCCCTCCCTCTGCTTGCATTCTACCTTCATTTTATTTAATGGACTTGTTTTATTTTTGAAAAATTAACTTAAAAGTATTAATTTTTCTTAAAGTCTGGGCAACAGGCAAACATAAAGCATATTTATGAGGCTTCCTGGGACATGTAGGCTCCAGCGCGCCTAGGCTCAATGGACGCCGGCCCTGCTGCTCTCACAGTTGCCCCACCAGCAACTGGGTAAGCACCCCAAACATGACCACGCAGCCACGGGTGGGGTGCGGGGTGGCAGCTGCAGCTTCCCCTGGAAAGAGAAGGGGCCATGGCCCTTTCTCTTGTGAGGGGAAGGCCAGGGAAGGCGGCAGCCGGCTGTGCCATGGCCAGCTGTCAAACAGGGAGCATGCGCTCTCCCTGTTTGACAACTGCACATGCGCCGGCAATCCGGCTTTTTCCCCACAGGTGCAGAAGCGTTCGCTTCCAAACCGGTTTAAGGGGAAAAACCAGATGTAAGGCCTGATTTAAGCAATTGGTTTTGCGCGGCGACATGCGGACGTGGTGTCCTCAAAGGGACCCTAATTGGGTTCCCTATGCGGAAGCCACGTCCTAATCCTTCCCGCATCTGGCTCTAATTCGGTTTTTAGAGCCTCTGCAGAAAGGCCCATATACTCAACCTTTGCAAAAAGATCATTCATTCTGATTATAAACAATAGCGTATAATTTTCCCTAAAATGATACATTGGGACATTGGTAAAAATTATCACCTGCCAGCAGCAAACAACTGCTGGGTGCATACTGTTTGAAAAAGTGACGGAAAACTAGCAGGTCAAAATACTTTTGAATACAAACCAACAAAGCTTTAGTACATAATACACCAGATCTAACTGTAGTTGAGAAGGAGGAGGTCTGCATTATTGGCACAGCAATATCTAGTGACAGCAGAATTCAAGACAAAGAACAAGATTTGAAGGTGGAAATCGCCAACAGTTGTGGTCCCAGTGGTTATTGGCACACTGGGTACCATACCAAAAAACCCTGGTTGGCACGTTGACAAAACCTTCATTAGTTTACTGCAAAAGGCCACACTGCTCGTGTCTGTACACGGCTTGTGTTGGTGCATTACATCATCCCAAGTTCTTGAGAAGAACTCAATGCAAAATAAAGGGAAACACCTGCTAAAAAACGACAGCTGTGACGTCACGGATTTAAGTGATACCTCTGACATCTTTGGGAAGGATTAAAAGGTCAAAATATAAAACCAGATTGTGTGGTGTTGGTGGTGATGCAACCAACAATTCAGGGACAGTCATTTCAGTCTACAAAATTGACCTCTTGTTGGCCATTCTGAGATCAGGGCGCTATACAAAACAGGCCTGTGGTCTAATCCAGTAAACTTTTCCAATGGTTTATTAAACAGGAATGGCATTTTTAACATTCTTAATCATTTTAGCAGATTTGACAGGTCACAGTTTTCCTCAGTAGTCAAATCTAGTACCAAGATAAGATAAAAACACCAGCAATGTACTACAGGATAACGTGAGCACAGCTGCATGCATGCGCGCGCACACACAAAGTGGCTCATATCTTGCAGTAGCATCCATGGAGTTAAGATGTATTCCAACTGTGAATCCATTTATTTCACCAAGGGTAGCTTAGAGTTTCAGAAAAATATGGCGTGGAATGATACAGATACTTGGAGGGGAAAGTAGGACAGTTTTTGCCCTAGAGAAATATAAGCAGAGTCCAGTAAAAGAGTTCAGCATTCCTCTAAAATTAGAGATTAAATCAATTATACACCACAAAACTACAGCAGATGTAGAATTTAAAAAAAAATCTGTGTAGAATTATCCATTGTGTCATGATCTTTTACTGTCTTAAAATATGCATTTGATGGCGAAAAGAAAATTTATTGTAATTGCCAAAAACATTAGTCATGTGATCTGTAGTAAACAAACATGTAAATAGATATGCTCTATAAATGTGTCTGTTTTGAAGTTGAGATCTTGGCAACGTTCCATTTATCCAAAAACTGAACCAGGCACATGGAGGTGTCCTTGTTTTACTCTGTCCCCATTTCCATGTCCTGATAGGGTACTCTAGGCAAAGGGCACAAAAATGACATCAAATTATTTTTAGACAGGCATCCCCAGGCTGGTATCTGCAAAGCCAGAGGTCCAAAGGGCAAAGCCAAAAGAACCATGGCTGATCGCCACAGTAAGAGGAGAGGAAAAGGCACCATCCAGGGCAAGGCAACCAGTCTGAATGCTCTTGCACTTCTTTTTAGAAGAACACAATAGGAGGCCTTCACGATCAAGCCACAGCCTATTGAGTCCAGCATCCTGTCTCACACAGTGGTCCACCAATTGCTTCTGGTGGTCCTTTACCTGTTCTCAGCACCCTGAAAATGGCGTTTAGAGACATCCTGCTGTCTCTCCAACCTGACTATCCATTCTAGTATCCATTGATAAACCTATCCTTGATGAATCTGTCTAACCTTTTCTTAAAACTATCCAGGTTGCTTCCTGTCACCACCTCTCCTGACAGTAAATTCTAAGACTGATGATCTTCTGGGTGGAAAAAATATTTCCTGTTGTCAGTCTGAACTTTCATTCTCACTGAAAATATTTCCCCCCCCCCCCACGTACCTTTTCCACACCTACTGTGACTATGGGTGTTTTTCCACTGTCGCTAAGAGTACCCATTAAGTACCCATTAATGGGTACGTAATGGCATTTTTGTACCCATTAATGGGTACTTAATAGGTACTTCTAGTGACAGTGGAAAAACACCTTATAATAAATTCACTCATTTTTCCACACCATGCATGATTTTTTTTTAAGTTATTAAACATACAAATAGTAAAGATACAATTTAAAAACCTTTTTTGGAAACTACATAGAAAGAAAAAGTACTTCTTATATTATAGATAACAAATTATTTTCCCCTCATCAGATTTTAATCCTCTTATGAGAGTTCATTAAGTCCTTTCCCCATTGGAATACAGGTAGTATTTCTTTACTTCCACAGCTGCAAAATATTCCTAGGTAGAAGTTTGTAAGTTTCATGAACAGCTGGCGTTTCTTGCAGTGAATTGCATATCATGAAAAAAAAGTTTTCTTTTTATTTCCTGCTTCTGTGTGGAGATCCATTTTAGTCAGTAGACTAGCTAGCTTTAAGGCCTAGTGGAAATTTACTGACAGGCAGTAAGGAATAACAGACTCCTGGTACGAGTTGGCACAAAGATAAGGGAAGCATCTTAGGAATGCAGGGAATCTGATCCGGCATGGGCTTTCTACCATGTGAGCTTGGGTTGCATTTTGATAACGTCACTATACTGTGTCCAGCAAAGATGATGTAAGCGGTCAGACCACTTTGGCTGACCAATTGTATTGTAACGCGCCGTTTAAACTGACCAATGATATTGTAACACGTCATTAACTGACCCTGCTTAGTTTTACGACAGGGATCAATAAATATCGCCCTTTGGAGACAAAGGGTCTCTTTTCTACCCAGACCATCGCTTCAGCTTCATCTTACTCGCAGCCAGATGGTCTAAGGATTTGGCTTCGTAGGAAAGGGCCATCACAGGTTGGGGTGGGGCAGTCGTGGCCCTCCCCAGATTGAGGTGGAGCAGAGCCGTGGCTCTCCTCAAGTGGTGTACCCCGACGTGATGTTTCGCTGAAATACACGGAAGGGAGTCGGCGTACAAGGACCCGAGCTACGGACCCTGAGCGCCCCCAACCGTCTCATCATTTACCAGGCGCCGGTAAGTATGGGATCAAGACTGTCCAAGGAACAGATAGCCCACGTACAGGAAATTGGACATGTGGTTGGGATTTCTAAATTTGCTTTAAAAGCTAATGGCTGCTTTCCCTCAAGGGGAGATCTTATGAAATTTATGGGATATGTGTGGCAAGAATGCCCAGCATACCCACTAAGGGGCTCAATTAAATTAGATGCATGGTCAAAGATTGGGGATTATTTGCACGCGGAACCACACGCGCCTGTAAAAATTCTCATAGTGTGGAAGGCTGTAATGACTGCCTTACGCCATTACCATAATCAAGATCAAAAAGAGCACCCATCAGTCATGTTGGGAAGTGTTGCTGAGAATTTAACTTCCCCCTCAGCCCCTTCTCAAATAAAGGGAGAGCCCCCCCCACCTAGTTATGAAGAAAGGGTATTAGAATTGGGGTCAAAATCAGGGCTTGAGCCACGATCTGATCTTCTTGGCTCTTTGGATTCAGGGATATTAGCAGCAAAAAACAGCCCAAATTTAACTGAGGAAGATCTAGAACTGTTAGCCACGTATCCCATCTCGTTCACAGGTGCGAATGCTGTCTATGAAGCTTTACCTTTCGCACAAATAAAAGAAATTAAAAATGCCATCGCACAATATGGCCTTGGCAGTAACTATACTCAAGGCTTGCTAGAAAACCTTGCCACAACGTATCATCTGACGATAAATGATTGGCCACCAGGGGGAGTGACCATACCATTCTGGGGATAGAAAAAGAATTAACAGCTGGATTGCAGAGAGAAGGGTTTCAGATTGCACCAGAAAAGATTCAAAGGCAAGAACCCTTTCTATATCTAGGAAACAAAATATTAGAGACAAAAGTTAAGCCTGTAATTCCAGAAATAGGGGAATTTACTCAGTGTACTTTAGTACAATTACAGAAGTACCTGGGAATTATCAATTGGGCACGTTCATCAATAGGCATATCTACCACCCTCCTACAGCCTCTTTTTGCTCTCCTGGGTGGTGGAAAGGAACCAGCCTCAATTATCACGTTGGGGACCAAAGAATTAAAGGTGATGCAACAAATAAGACAACTTATGGCCAGCCAGTGGGTAGACAGAAAGGACCCTACAGAGAATTTGTCTGCTGCAATTCTTAACACAGATCGCCTACCCACTGGAATAGTGCTCCAGGTAATACAGCAAAAATTGCTCATCATAGAGTGGGTCCATTTGCCAAACACACCGAAAAGAACAATCTCTTCAAGGGAGTCCCTGCTCTCTGAACTGATTTTTAAACTCAGAGATAGGTGCCTGACCTTGCAAGGTTCAGATCCCATGAGTCTATTTGTTCCCTTGCCTCTACCTAAATGGGAACAATATTTTAAGCACTCTGATGAGTTGAAGTGGGCATTGGCAAATTTTCAAAACAAAATAAAGTACCATTTACCTGCAGATGCTAGGATAGCGCTCCTCACTCAAGTTCCCATTCGAATGGTAAATTTTCATCGTGAACAGCCAATTTTAGGAGCGTTAACCGTTTTTGCAGATGGGTCAAAAACCAGGGGAGCTTATGCTTACTGTGAAGGAGGTCAGTGGAAAACTTTCCAGACAGACCCACAGACCTCAGCACAAAAATCTGAATTGGCTGCATCTATTTTGGCTTTCAAAAATCACAAGGATGTTCCTTTAAATCTGATCGTAGATTCCCTGTACGTACATATGGTGATTCTCCACATTTTTGACAGCTATGTCTCCCCTATTGGAGATTCAGCCTTGCTAACCCTCTTTTTACAATTACAGGAAATTTTAGAACAGCGATGCCAACCATATTTTGTGGCACACATCAGGAGCCATCAGCCATTCCCAGGGCCACTGACTGAGGGGAATAATAAAGCTGATCTAGCCACCCGGCAGGTCTTTGCATTAGACTCCCCAGGGAAAAGCCATGACTTTTTCCATCAAAATGCAAAGGCTTTAGCTAAGGAATTTAAAATTTCTAGAACTGAGGCTACAGCCATAATTCAGCAATGTCCAACTTGTAGCAGACAAGACAAGGCCCTACCTCTTGGAGTCAATCCCAGAGGGCTTAAGCGCAATGAGATATGGCAGATGGATGTTACACAGTATACAGCTTTTGCCCCCTGGAAGTATCTTCATGTGGCTATAGACACATACCCAGGATTCATTTTTGCCACTGCCCAGAGAGGGGAGGCCCACAAGCACGTCATTAATCATTGTGTACGTGCCTTCTCCGCACTGGGCACTCCAGAACAGATCAAAACTGACAACGCTCCAGCCTATGTAAGTAAAAATTTTGCTGAGTTTTGCTCTAACTGGGGAGTAATACACAAATTTGGCATTCCTTATAATTCTCAGGGGCAAGCAATTGTAGAAAGAGCCAATTTGAGTTTGAAATTGATGCTTGATAAACAAAAGAAAGGAGGAAACGTCCCCTCTTTACCCGAAATTCAGAACAAATTGGCAAGAGCACTGTATACCTTGAATTTCAAGAATTTGACTGGTTCTTCTCACCCAACTTCTGCAGCTGACAGATATTTTAGGAATAGAGAAGTCTCTCCCCACCCTCTTGTGTTGTACAGGCAACTCCCAGATCCTACCTGGAAAGGTCCGGCTGATCTGTTAACGTGGGGGCGAGGCTACGCAGCTGTGCAAACGGCAGAAGGAGTTTTGTGGGTCCCAGGACGCTGCATAAAACCATACCAGGGCAAGCCCTCTCCAGAACAGGACCAGGACGTCAGCCTGTCAGAAATTGGCTTTCTTTTCGAGTGTGCTGGTTCTGTCCCTGCCCTTGCAGGGCCTGCTGCTGTTTTCACTGCACCTACTGATTAGGGTGCGGGTACACTGTGCTCTGTGTTGTTTTGGTGTCATATTCCTTATTGAGTACTGGTTGAAATAATATATCGTGACATATTCTATCAGAAGATCCACACTGCACCTCACACCCACGGTTATCTATTCGGAGCAACACTCTTCCAACAAGCCATATCACACAGAAGAAGATGACCTCGCGACAGCTATCATCATGCACGAATACAAGGAAGAATTACAGGGGGGAGGAATGGGTGAATACGGTTCTACAAGTCACCATCACACTCCTTATGCTCCTATCGTTGGCCACTGGGAAAAATTGGGAACAAAAACCAAGGGAGGGTGTCTTGTCAATACCATGTGAGGCTGGACGTGCATCCCTGCCACCATGGGAACAAAAGGAATTTGTCATGATTCAGACCAAAGGCATTTGGGCAGTTCTGCACTGTCCATATGACAGAGGAGAAACTAAGGAGCTATGTGTGACTATGTGGATCCGTGCTAACAAAGGGATAAAAGTTGAAAACCAATGCAACAGTCAATTGAAAATTAAGGTGGATTATGAAGGGGGGCGGGTATTTGAATGCTATCAGTGGTTCAGAGGAAAGATTTATCGAAAACACAGTATACAGGTGATAGGAACAGATCCACTAGGGCAATTACACTCATTCACAAGAACAAATACAAAGGTAAAAAGACTAAGAAGGGAAACGAAGCAGCAATGTACAGACTGCATCATGCGAACTCAGACAGGCACACAGATCACAAACACCTTGCTGTACTTCTCCGTCAAGCCAGACTGTAATGCAACAAGTTTAGAGCCATGCTATCACAATGACACAGAGTTTTCAAGGTGTTTTCAAGGAAAAAATATTGTATGCTACGATCCTAAAGCTTTAGGGCCTCTGACAGGGACGGTTTATGTTTATGCATACAAGGGAGGGAGGTATAGCAAAACAAGTAATGAATCAGTTCAAGCAAAAGCATTCTTTCAGCACGCACAAAGGTCCAATGGGTATATAGCACATAACATAACACGATCTCAACTAACTGGTGTACAAATAACAGTCTGTTTTGATGTTTGCAAAGCCATAAGAATGGGCCAAGGCCCAAAGTCAGATATAGGGATCAAGTGCGGCTCGCTGGAATGGCAGCGAAAATATTCAAGCCAAGAAAGGTATTTATTTTTGAACTTAGGGGCCCCAGGGCAGTATTTTCGTTATGTTAAAAATAAAAGAGTGATCTACTGGTATACAAAAAAGGGAATGGGAAGGGTCCATTCGATATCACTATGACAACCCCCTCAGCAACCATGAACTGCGCTTATGAGAATTGTGTTCCTCTGTGTTTGCATAAAAACTTGGCCAAGGAAAGTGTATTGTCAAGAACTTATATTATGCAAAATCGCCTTGCCCTCGACTACTTGCTAGCAAAGGAAGGGGGGGTATGCGGAAAATTTAATTTGTCTAATTGTTGTATTCAGGTTGATGAAAGTGGTGAAATTATTGCACAAATTACGCAGAGAATGATACAAACTGCACATGTCCCAGTCCAAACATGGACTGGAATATTAGATGACGGCGGTTTCCTCGGAGGAATATTTAGAAACTGGAAACAAGCAATATTTTTTGCAACCTTTTGCCTAATAGGACTAATGATGCTACCTTGTCTGATGCCAATAATTCGATCCGCTATGCAGAGCATTGCAGAGGCAACTATACAGAAGCACTCCGCTATGCTGATGCAAGCCATGGATGAAGATGAACTCGAAACACCTGACCGTCCTGTGGGGATGAAGAAGGTGACCATGAAGATCCCTCCGGAATTCTGCGCCAACTTAAAACAAAAGAAAGGAGGAGATGTGGAGATCCATTTTAGTCAGTAGACTAGCTAGCTTTAAGGCCTAGTGGAAATTTACTGACAGGCAGTAAGGAATAACAGACTCCTGGTACGAGTTGGCACAAAGATAAGGGAAGCATCTTAGGAATGCAGGGAATCTGATCCGGCATGGGCTTTCTACCATGTGAGCTTGGGTTGCATTTTGATAACGTCACTATACTGTGTCCAGCAAAGATGATGTAAGCGGTCAGACCACTTTGGCTGACCAATTGTATTGTAACGCGCCGTTTAAACTGACCAATGATATTGTAACACGTCATTAACTGACCCTGCTTAGTTTTACGACAGGGATCAATAAATATCGCCCTTTGGAGACAAAGGGTCTCTTTTCTACCCAGACCATCGCTTCAGCTTCATCTTACTCGCAGCCAGATGGTCTAAGGATTTGGCTTCGTAGGAAAGGGCCATCACAGGTTGGGGTGGGGCAGTCGTGGCCCTCCCCAGATTGAGGTGGAGCAGAGCCGTGGCTCTCCTCACTTCTGTACTGCAGTTTCCCATAATTCTTGCACCATTAGAAATCTGAAGGTTTTTTTTTATTATAAGTTGTGGCACTGTGATCATATTTCTAAGTATCTCTTTGCTCCTAATTTGCATTTTTCTGATAGGAAGTAGAGTAGCAAACATAATTTGGGGTCAAGTGTAATGTCTTTTAGAATTATCCTTGCTGCATTTTTAACAGTTTCCCCAAACTGGAAGGCATTCCAAATAAATGAAAGCATATCCCTTTCACCTTGCACTCTCTGTAATGGAGAGTTTGAATTGTTATAGTGAGCTAATGGTGAAAGGGTCAGTACCAGTGGTACGTATTTTTAGTGATAACTTGCTTTTCTGCACTTTTTCCCATTCCAAAATATCCTTTCTGAGGTTTGGTGACTAGGGATGTACACAAATATTCATAACATTCAAAATTTGTACAAATTTGACAAATTTGGGCATTTGTATTTGAATCGAATGTCGGCATTTTCAGAGATTGACATTTGTGTTTGAATCAAATGTTTTGATGCATTTGTACGAAGCTTCGTCGTATGGAATTGAACATTTGCATCGAATTCAAATCCCACTGCATTCAAAGGGGATCTGTTCAAACAAATAGAAATTTTCTTGCATTCAATTCAATACGATTCGAATACAGATTCATGCACATCCCTAGTGGTGACCAGAATTGTATACAATATTCCAAATGTGGCCTCGTAGATTTATAAAGAGGCACAATGATTCTTGCTGACTTGTTTTCCATTCCTTCCTAATTAACACAAGCAAGGAATTTACTTTTTTCTGTGTACCCTGTGGCTGTTCTTCGGAAACCTGAAGTTTCACTTAAGTTTATATAATAATAGACTGGCAAGTAGATAGACATGAGCATGTACATACAAGAAGCACCTGATTTCATAGCTGGAGAAACTAACCTTTCTACTGATCACTAAGGTACAAATAGTCTTTATCTGTTCCACCCCCTAGCGGAAGAAAAGGATGAGGCTAGTGCTGAAAAAAATAATATAAAGGTTTTTCAACTATGCAGTTAGCTGCAGCTTTGATTCCGTTTTTGTGCCGCCAGTAGGTGCCAGTATTGCTGTAGTTCAGTTTATATTTAAAAGGCTCGTGTTAGGCTCTTGAGTTGTTGCCGATAAAAAACAGAAGGATCCTTGTAAAACAGTTTGCCCCTTACCCATTGCTTCCAGCCCATTTTCTATAAAAGCAAAGGAACTTGTTATTTCTAATCGACCACTGCTTTAAATGTTCTATATTCCAATATCATAAATCATTTACTGCCCTAATAGTAGATGAGATGCTGTGTGTCAGTGCATTATAGGAAACTAAAAACTGTAGCTATAAGCTCCAATCATGTGATTCCATAGAAAGCACACCATGGTTTATGCATCAGACTGGATTGAGATGAGGAAGAAAATCCAATGCTGGTCCCAGACCTAAGAAAACAGCGCATGGAATATGTGTTCCTGTGGTGGTGATAAAGATGCTGACCATTCTTCACAAGGGAGTTTCCAAGATGATGGACTACGGTTTATCCACTGTATACATAACAGTTACAGTATGTATGTTTGGTTATTGTTTCTTTATTTGTTTGATAACTTGCCCTGTTGTCCAAAGGCCTCAAGGTAGCTTACATATCCAAGCCTAGATAATAAGAAGACCATAAAAAACATTTTAATGCATTTAAAAACAAGATTAAAAACAAAATGTAGATCTCTATAGAACACCTCCAATGAAATGAAAACGTGGCACCCAGAGATGAAAGCGTAAAAGCCAGGGTCAGGAAA
Source organism: Aspidoscelis tigris stejnegeri (assembly GCA_023333525.1). Taxonomy (NCBI): domain Eukaryota; kingdom Metazoa; phylum Chordata; class Lepidosauria; order Squamata; family Teiidae; genus Aspidoscelis; species Aspidoscelis tigris. Next base: position 3,357,317 of record JALMGA010000019.1, on the reverse strand, counting down.
AGACCTGTCAGAAGTGCAGTCTATATTGAGAAAAGAAAGAATCAAAAAGAAGGGAATGGTTACCAAGCTCCTATCCCACGTCCTCACCAGTTTTGCTTCTGCTGCTGACAGCACATGGAGTAGGTCTTCTATTGTTGACCATATGTGGCAAGTAGGACCAGCCAATAGAAGGTAGTCCTTCAGATACTTAGGACTCAGGCCATATAGGGCTTCAAAACTAATGACCAGAATCTTGAACCGAGTCTAAAAGGAATTGGATGACCGAGGCAGTCTAGGAACCCCAGAGAGAACTTGACCTCTTGAATCTTTCAAAACTTTTTTCTAGGGCAGTAATCTAGCACTTGTGTCAGCTTATCTGGAAAGGAGCACAGCTGGTGGCTCGAGTGAAGGTGTGGAAAGCAACTCCTGATCACAGCTGCTGTCTGGACATGCAGAAGCACAGGCAGGTCCAGAAGAACTCCCATGCTGAGGGGGTGTCACTCATCCAGAACAAGCTGAGCTTTCGGTCTTTTCCACACCTTACTAGTATCTGGTCCACTACCTAAGGACTTCTGTGGACTACAGAGGTCCCACCCACTGCTAGCACTCTTCATTCACACTGGATCCAGAGTGGCCCAGAGTGGGATACTGGTACACCTGTTTAAACACTGGTACAGAAGCCCCACACCTCCTTCCTGATGCCGCTGTGGGCCAGTTTGTCAAGGGAACTCATTTTGGCAGTGTACCAAAACGGGTCTCCTTAGAACCCCAAAGCCAGGAAATGCTTATTTTGCAGCAGGCACCAAAGCTTGCATGAGTTTCATAGCAGCATGGGGTGGCATGGGGCTTGTCCTGGAATAGGCCATCCAAGTATACGTGGCCTGAATTGCTTCGGCTGGGAAGTGCTCCAGCTGGATCAGTCCAGCCCCTGCAATTATAGAAATGCCCCCCAGTTTCTGATCAGCATTCCTCCTGGCGTACTTCTTTTCTGGATTCATTCTCAGCTTGTTCATATCCACTCATCACAGTCTCCAGAAAAATGCTATTTGCTCATATTTGACGTACAAGATTGAATGAACTAGTGCTTCTCTCATGACAGCTGCCTACCACACAAGCTTTGCCATGTCAGAATGGATGATACACCACAGGAACACAACCCTTCCCATGGACGTCTGATTTCCACTCAGACGTCTTTCACAATGCTTACAGACTTGAATGATCTGATACTCACCATGAAATAAAAGGGCATGATCCTGGCGTTCAGATATTGGCAGAACATTATAAAAAATAACGCACCATACAGATTTTACTGTCCATAAGTACGATAGGAGCACACAACAACCTGCTCAACAACCAACTGCTGATCCAGTTTGGTCTAGTGGTTAGGGACCCGGAATCTTATCTGGGAATACCAGGTTCAATTCTGCCCTCCATGACCTTGGGCTAGTCACAGCTCTCTTCTGAGCTCTCACAGATGCACCAACCTCACAGGGTGTCTGTCCTGGGTAGAAGAATAGAAAAGCTTTGTCAGCTGCTTTGAGTCCCCTTAAATAGGTGAGAAAGGGCAACTTTTCTTCAACTCAGTCATGGAGCTGCTGGCCTGTAGAGGTTTACCACATTCTGTTCCTGGTTGTCTGTCTGTTTAAACTTGTCTGCAGCATGAGGTGAGAAAACAAACTGGGACTGACTTTTCCCCCACCTCCTTCTCTTAAATCCCAAACATCAGCATCTTAATCATTCTTTCCTTCATGCCAAGTAAATGTTTGTGTTTTAAACTGCTCAGATCTCATATATGTACTTGAATCTGTTCTAATGAAAGGTTCCCAACATTCCGGCAAGCTGCTAGACAGAAAATGTACATAAGAATATTCTGTCGCAGTGAATAATGTAATTTGGCATCCAGGACTGAGGATGCTCCTGCTGCCTCACTAGCTGCTAGCACCACTGCTAAAATAACAGCTCTCGTTTAATTTCTCTGTAAACAAACACACGGAAATTCATTGTCTCCTGAGCCCCTTCTCACTCAGCAAAGCAATTCACTGGGTATTTGTTACTGGATATTGCTTGACGCAAGAACAAGAAAAGAAATCTGTGTTTAAAAAGAAAATAAAAGAAAGTTTTATCTTTATGCTGTACATGTACTGCCATTGTTTCCACGGTGCCTGTCACCAAACTATAGGGCTGAAAACGTTACCCAATCTGTTTTCTCATTCAGACACTATATTATCATCAGGTCAAGTTACTAGTCAAACAAACAGTGGAAAACAGATGGCTCCAAAGTGAGTAGAAGGCTTCTTTTCATTCCTTGTGCTATAAATACACAAGAGAAGCAGAGGTCAAGTAGATTATGAATGGAGTCAGAATTGCCGTAAATCCATCCTTGCAGCCTGAATGGCAGCGAGGTCACTCATGTGAACTCTATCAATGTCATCTACTGTTACTTCAGTAACATGTTTAAAATCAGTTAAGGTGTTTAATTCTTTTCAAGGCAAGCTCATCCTTCACTACATTCACAAAACAGACTTCATACTTACTTTAAATAAGACTTATTCTAACCTCAAGGTAATATTTTTTATATTCTTATTTATTTATTTATTATTTATTTATTTACACATCCATTCTGAAGGAGTCATACGAGGACTGAGGTCATGATTTTCAGACTATTTATTGGGAAATCCTGAGAATTTTATTAGAACAACCCAGATAATTTAAATACTTAGGAGTGATATTTAATGCAACATTATTATGTAAATCACATAAAAATGCTATGAAATCAATTTTATTATATCAGAGAGGGTAAACTAATCAATCTCTTTTAAACCACCTCCAAAGTAAGCTTATTCCACAGTTGTTTGTGGCAGAAAGGTGGGGACAGAAAGAATTACCAGCTTTATTTGTTTTCATAGACTTTTGTAAAATCCTTCTGAGTTTCTTCTGAGAGCCTATCTCAATACCTTGCCATCAGCTCTTCATCCTGGAAGGTGCTGCAACATACCACTGTCTTTGTGACTGTGACTGTATGGTCAAGATGCAGCTGGAACATTAGCTCATGTATTACTAAGACAAAGCTCCTATGTTAACGGCAGAGTTAAGATAATTTACTGAAATTCTGCTGAATGAGTTCATGAAATGTGGATGGAGGTCAGTGGCCAATAAGAGTCTTGGCTGTATTCTACACCGCTTGCTTACCTATTATTAAGCTGTGTGAAGCAGGGAACTTCTCCCACTTACTCCTCACACCATTTTAGGGCCTTTCATGGGTAGGGCTAGCTACAGAGGATGATAGTTCATATGTAATGAACACTGAACATCAGAGGAGTCCTGCTGGATCAGGCCACAGCCCATCTAGTCCAGCATCCTGTCTCACACAGTGGCCTACCAATTGCCCATGGGCATCTCAAGCAGAAACAAGGACGAACCTCCTGCTCTCAAATTCCAGGAAATGGCCTTAGAGGCATCCTGCTTGTCCCCCCCCCCCCTCCCAGCCTGAAAGATGTACTCAGGCATCCATTCTAGTAGCCATTGATACATCTGTCATCCATTAATGTGTCTAACCCTTCCTTAAAGCCATCTGGGCTGGGAGCTGTTGCCACCCCTTCTGGCAGCAAATTCCATAGACGGATGACCCTTTGGGTGAAGAAATGCTTGTCCGTATCTGATCTGACTCTCCTGCCCATCAGCTTCATAGATGCCCCCTGGTTCTAGTGTTGTGTGATAAAGAAAAGAAACTTTATCTATCTACCTTTTCTGTACCCTGCATGATTTTATATCCTTCCATCAGGTCCTCTCTTAAATGCCAACTTTCCAGGCTGAAGAGACAGACCCAGATGTTGTAGTCTGATTTTGTGAGGGAGGTATTCCAGCCACTTAATCATTACGGTTGCCTTTTTCTGCACCTTTTCCAGTTCCACAATATCTTTTTAGAGGTGTGGTGACCAGAATTGTACACATTATTCCCGACAACAAAAAAGAAGAGTTGGCTTTTCTACCCCGCTTTTCTCACCCGTTTAAGGGGACTCAATCTGACTTTCTATTCTTCCCACATCAGAACACCCTGTGAGGTAGGTGGGGCTGTGAGAGCACAGAAGAGAGCTGTGACTAGCCCAAGGTCACTCAGCTGGCTTTGTGGAGAAGTGCGGAATCAAACCCAGATAAGAGTCCAGCTCCTTAACCAGTAGACCAAACTGGCTCACTAGAAGTGGCCTTACCATAGATTTATGACACTTTATAAGATGTGTCATGCTTGGATTGGGTCACTCCTCTTAACTGACCCACAGTGGCACTGATAGTGGCATTGGCAACAGATTCGGGAGTGCCAGTTTTCTCTACACTACTATGCTATAGGTTCCGCATGGGCACAAGCCCCTCCTGTGTTGGAATTTAATATGGATTACAAATTAAAAGATAAAGGCCGTGTCTTCACGGCAACCTTATGTCGGATTAAAAATGTTTTGAATCCTTGGAGTCCAGACGGCAGTTTGGCTAAACATGATTTCCCTGTGTTAAACCACCCCAAAGCGTGATGAATCTCAATCCTGATTTCAACAGGTCTCACTCCGGTTCGTGCGCTTGAAACGTTTTACTTTTTTTACTGTGGGAACCCTTCCGTGTTAAGGGATGAGAGTTTCCCTCCCCCAATAGCTTGCTTCCAAAGCAAGCTGTAAAAGCAGCAGCAGCCCGAATAGCAATCCAAGCAATCCACTGTAGCAAACAAGCAATTCACACCTGATAACCATCTTGCTATTGAAAGTGCTGACCTTCTAAAAAGGGGAAAAAACAAAAGCAGCTGCCGTTTGGAGAAATGTGTGAATGTTTTAGCTGTGACTTGCCGCCACTGCTGCACGCCCTGAGCAATCGAGAGAGGAGGGGAAAGAATCGCTGCCTGCCTGGTGCCATTTTTCCTCCATCCAGGCAAGGCAGCCACCCAGCTAGGCTCCGTGAAGGGGTCTGTTACGGGTGGTACGTTCACGCCAGGAGGAAGAGGACAGGGCAGCCCCGAAAAGCAGCTTTTAAAAGGTAGCCACTGGAGTCCCCCCTTGAGTCATGTACGTCCTCAGAATCCAGATTGAACGCGATTAAACTGAAAGTAATGGAAACAGGCAAATTTGTGTTTGCATCCGGTTCTGTTATCTCGGTTTAGGGAAAGCGAAATAAGGTTGCCGTGAAGACACGGCCAAAGAGACTTAGGCTGCGATGAGACACAGGGGAGAAAAGGTACCTTTGAGGAGGCTTCAAGACCTTGTTCACCCACCTGTCTGGCCCTCCCCCTCTCCTGAACTTTCTGTGCTAGAAAAAGCCAATTAGAGAAGGGTTGGGAACAAGTGCAAAGTAATGCAAATCGGGGCCAAAAATCCAAATTATGTCTATAAACTGATGGGGTCTGAGCTTTCTACAACACACCAGGAAAGGGATCTCGGGGTTTTGGTGGACAGTTCAATGAAGGTGTCAACCCAGTGCGTGGCAGCAGCAAAAAAATCAAATTTCAGTGCTGGGAATAATTAGGAAGGGACTAGAAAATAAGACAGCAAGTGTCATTTTGCCTTTGTATAAATCTACGGTGAGGCCACATTTGGAAGATTGTGTGCAATTCTGGTCACCACACCTCAAAAAGGATATTGTGGAACTGGAAAAGGTACAGAAAAGGGCAACCGGAATGATTAAGGGTCTGGAACACCTCCCTTACGAAACTAGGCTGCAACGTCTAGGCCTTTTCAGTCTGGAGAGATGGCGTTAACTGAAGTATATAAAATTATGTACGGTATAGGAAAGGTGGATAGAGAAAATTTCTTTTCTCTATCACACAGCACTAGAATCAGGGGGCATCTATGAAGCTGATGGATAGGAGAGTCGGATCCAACAAGGGGAAGGATTTCTTCACCCAGAGGGTCATCGGTTTATGGAATTTGCTGCTGGAAGAGGTGGTGACAGCTACCAGTCTAGATAGCTTTAAGGTAGGGTTAGACAAATTTATGGACGAGAGATGTATCAATGGCTACTTGAATGATTGCCTGGGTACATCTTTCAGGCTGGGGGGGGAAAGCAGGTTTGTTCTTGTCTCTGCTTGAACTGCCCATGAGCATTTGGTGGGCCACTGTGTGCGATGGGACACTGGTCTAGATGGGCTGTGGCCTGATCCAGCAGGGCTCCTCTTATGTTCTTAACAGGGCCACACACTGTCTCTCTGAGACACCACTTTTGTTATGTCTGATCACACCCCCAAAATTAGAAAAATAAAAAAGGTAACTTCCAGTCATGCTTTTGATGGTTATATTTATTTATTTATTTATTTATTTATTTATTTATTTATTTATTTATTTATTTATTTATTTATTTATATTTCAATTTATATGCCGCCTCATACCCGAGGGTCTCTGGGCGGCTCACAACATTTAAAACAGATGTATAAAAACAGTATCAAAAATAAAACAAATTTAAAAATACAGTTTTATAAGTACAAAACAGTTAAAAACATCAGCGGTTTTCAGTGAGGGGAAGTGTGGGGAACATTTAACCAAAGGCCTGTGTGAATAGGAACGTTTTCACCGCCTTCCTGAATAAGAACAGAGAAGGGGCTTGACGCACCTCAAGGGGGAGACCATTCCACAGCCTGGGGGCCACCACCGAGAAGGCCCTCTCCCGGGTACCCACCCGCCTAACTAAAGAAGGCGGAGGGATCACCAGAAGGGCCTCCCCTCCAGATCTTAGAACACGGGCAGGTCGATATGGGAGAAGGCGCTCCTTTAGATATCTGGGACCCAAGTCATTTAGGGCTTTATAAGTTAAAGTTAGCACCTTGAATTGGGCTCGGTAGTGAATTGGTAGCCAGTGCAGTTCTTTTAGAACCGGCGTAATATGCGACCGGCTAGATGTTCCTGTCAGCATTCTAGCGGCTGCATTTTGCACCAGCTGCAACTTCCGAACCGTCTTCAAGGGCAGCCCCATGTAGAGCGCGTTACAATAGTCCAGCCTGGAGGTTACCAGAGCGTGGATAACTGTGGCCAGGTCATCTCTGTCCAAAAAAGGTTTCAGTTGACGCACTAGCCGTAGTTGGGAGTAGGCACTCCTGGCCACGGCCTCCACCTGAGCTTCAAGTGTTAGCGCAGAGTCCAGGAGTACCCCCAAATTTCGCACCTGTCCCTTCCTGGATATTGCAACCCTGTCAAGGACAGGGTATCTCCCAACTACTTGGACCCGAGAGCCTGTAACACACAGCACCTCTGTCTTATCTGGATTCAGTTTCAATTTATTGGCCCTCATCCAGCCCATTACCGCCTCCAAGCACCTGTCAAGCACTTCAACCACCTCTCCTGATTCAGATGGCACAGAGAGATAGAGCTGGGTATCATCTGCATATTGGTGACACCTCACTCCAAAACTCCTGATGATCTCTCCCAGCGGCTTCATGTAGATATTAAATAACATGGGAGATAAGATCGACCCCTGGGGAACCCCACAAGTGAGTTCCCAGGGTGTCGATTCCGTCTCTCCCATCACCACTATCTGAGATCGGCTCTGGAGATAGGAGTGGAACCAATGCCAAGCACTGCCTCCAATTCCTAAACTCCGTAGCCTCTCCAGAAGGATACCGTGGTCAATGGTATCGAAAGCCGCTGAGAGGTCCAGGAGAACCAGCAGGGTAGCATTCCCCCTGTCTTTCTCCCGGAGGAGATCATCAACCAGGGCGACCAAGGTGGTTTCCGTGCCATGACCGGGCCTGAAGGCGGATTGAAATGGGTCTAGATAATCAGCTTCTTCCAAGCATGCCTGCAGCTGAACAGCGACAACCCTCTCCAGGACCTTGCCTAGGAAAGGTATGTTAGCTACCGGGCGATAGTTGTTTAAGTCTTCTGGATCCAGGGAGGCCTTCTTCAGGAGGGGACGTACCACAGCCTGTTTAAGGGCCAATGGAACCGCCCCCTCCCTCAGAGAGGCATTTACCACTTCCTGGATCCACCCGGTCATACCTTGCCGACTAGCTTTAATCAGCCAAGAAGGACAGGGATCTAGAGAGCATGTTGTCGGCCGCACCCCTGCAAGCAGCTTGTCCACATCCATTTTCCTACCACCTCTTTACTGTTAAAACCACTTCTTTCAACAATTTCAGGTCTCTAGTCATCAAAACCCAAAGCCAATATATCTTCTTTTTTTCTTATTCAGAAAGGGGTTTCCAGATTTTAAGAAATGACAATAATATTCTTTCTCTAATGAAACATGTCAGTTTACATTTCTGCTAGGCTCATCACTTTCATTCCTGTGAGGAGAATAATGGAGGATGTCAGCCTGGTGTCCAGATGTGTGGAGGCAGAACTGCTGACCAGAAGACCACACTTTCCCAGGCCATTGGGGGTTATGGCAGTTAAGGAGGTCCTGGGAATCAGCAGAGATGGAGGGACATTGCCTGCTTCCCGACTTCAGTACCCCCAATTGTTAATTCCACACCACCATGTATAAGTTAAGTTGTGCTCTGTAAGGGTAAAACGTGCCACTCACATTTCTAGGAAAAACATTCACAAGAGACCTTCAATTGGTCAGATCATATTTGTGCCACTATCTCATAAAAAGTGTAAATATTAGCCTCATTAATAGTTGTTTCTTTGCTATTAAATTGTATGCCATATCTAGTGATGCCTTTGCCACGTAGAAACCCATCTCTCTGGGCAAGTAAGGGAATCAAATGTTCACAAATAATTTTCCCATCTGTCTACGGGAGAAGTTAGAAGCCCTTTGAAGCCTGTAGTAGATAGAGGTGGCCTGAATAAAATTCTTACTAGATTGAATGTAAATATCAAAAATAATTGATGAAATTATGGTCTAACATTATTTTTAATTAAAGACAGTAGCCATATATATGGGCTTACAAATAAGTACAGAGTAATATAATGTGAATACAACCTAAGTTTAAATGGTTAAGTTTTCACTTTTGAGAATTTAAATATTTAATGTTATTGGTTATATATAATTATAAATGAAAATAACTGCTATATTTGTTGTTATTTGTTTGATCAAATAAAAAAACAAAAAAACAAAAACAGAAGCATTTGTGCTAGGCCAACCCACTATTCTACCTAATTCCAATATATGAGACAGCAGAATTTCTGCATGTCATAACATTTTCTTTGTAAATGGAAGGTATTTAGGATCTAAGCCAACACACATCTTTCCTAGAATTTGTAAATGGCTTGGGAAATGCCTGGGGAAATGTTTCCCACCCTAGATACAGCTGGGCATTTCCCCATATCGATTGGCAGTGCAGGAGAGCATCGAAAGACTCTGGAACCATGGCACTCAGTGTCAGGGGGCAATTTTGTGCTCCTTCCCCAAGTGAACGTTGTGCTTTCCGATGGGCAGTTGATGCTGCCAAAAATGGAGGTACAATTCTCCAGACCACTTATTCTATATTTCTGTAACCCTATTCTATAACCACTGCTACAAGCGAGGAAGATTTATTCACCGAACAGCAGGCATTATACGACTGTGGTATGGCCAACCACTTTGTATTTTCTATGATGACCAAGTGAGAAATGATTTTCAACAACACCAGAAGGCTCCTTTACAAAGCTAAGCAAGCTCTTTTCACACGTCTGATAAAAATGGAGAGACTGAAGGGCTGGTAACTCTATCGTTTAACAAACATATATTTGTGTTTTGACCCAAAACTAACTGCACATTCCTCAGCTCACATGGTCCTCAGGGTGCGTGACTCAGGCATGGTGGAGCCAACTCACCTTTTCTTCTTCCAGCAACTCCATACAATCTGCTATGCAAGCATTACAAGTTATCTTAAAATAGTAGTATTTTCATACATATCTATTTTTGGTGTGCAGCTAAAGCACACATCACAATTGTCAGGCCATGGCATAAAAACAAAACTTCTAATGGCTCATGTAATGACATGAAATCCCTTTGATCAATACTCTTGTTTTATAAAGTGCCATAAATATACCACCAAATGGAAATTGGGAACAACGGAAGCATTATTATATGAGATACGGGTCTCTGGCATTCATTTCTTCAAACAGAAAACACTTCAAAGCGAGTCAAAATCAGAAAAAAGAAAGAAAGAGAGCAGATTCCACCATTAAAAAAAGAACTGCCAGAGGCTACATGATAACATCATATCTGTACAACGTACCATTACCAAGAATTATAACATGCTCCTTTCTCTATCCCTCTCATTCCATGTCAGGAGTGTATTATATTTGAACTCTGTAACATACGAAAGCAGCGTGTAGAAACCAAGTGCTAAAAATGAGACTAAAAGCAGTCTTCTGTTAAGATGAGGGGTAAATACATACAATCTTCTCTTTGTAATTTTTTTTTCAGCCTCCAAAAACCAAAATAATGAGTCCTTTTGCACCTTACTTAAGTGTGCAGGTAAGTGAATGTCTGGGATGCATTGGGCATCCGCTGGGTAAGTGTGACCACCAGGCCTGCCTGGCTGCAGTGACTGGCCCAACCATTTGCCCAGAAGAAGTGTACAGCTATAAGTGCAGCACATGATCTGGCACAAACAGAGCTGCTTCTAGGATATGCCCCATATTGGTGTGTACCGGAATTCCACCATCAACAAAGGCTGTGTTCCCACTTGGTTTTTTAAATCCTTATTGAACTTTTTAAATCCAGATTCAGGACTGAGTGCACAATCTGGCTGTCCACATTTCAGCTGTGAAATCTCACCCACATCTGGCAGGCATTGGCCAGAAGAACAGATCTCCACCCCAAATAGTCCAGTAGCATTTCCAAAGGGAAAAAATAATAATGCATACTGGGTTCAAAAGGTGACCAAGAACAGTTTTTGTGAGGACTTTTTTTTCAGCAGATTTTTGCAGGCTAGTCCTGATAAAGTCCAGGAATAAAAAAATAAATGGGACCTCCTGATCCGAAAAACGGATTCTATTTGGATTTAAACTTGTGTGGGAACTGAGCCAAACTGTGAAAAGGCTCAGTGCACTAGACAGAAGATTCCTATTACCAGGCGTGTCCTTCAAAGGCAACATTTAGCTCTTGTAGACACTTGGAAAAATTAGCAGGATACCACCCAGGCTGCTTGGAACAAGAATTTCATCGACCCAAATCTGAAAATTAATGTGCTTCTGCACATAGCACTTGCAAGAATGTTTAAAATAAAACTTTCTGCTACTTCAAGTCTGTTCACTTCACTATTGGGGTAGTTTACCCACTATTTCTATCAGCATTTAACCAGGTATGGGTCAAAAGTGAATTTGTCAGGCTGGTCTCCTTTAGTTTGGAGAAGGAGTTTGGCAGATTTTCTGGAAAGTTGGTTTGGAATTTGAGTAGCTGTAATTGCCTGGAGCTCAGTCCAAAACTGAGCCAAAGCTCCATTCCAGGAAGGTTGGTCTCTTGAGAGCCCATGGACAGCAAAAGAAGCTTGACTTCAAATTACTTTTCCTTTTGCTTCTTAATACTCACTTCTTGAATCCAGTGGCTACATACAAAGGTACTCAGAGAGAAAGCCTGCAGGGATGTTGGTGCTATTCAGTGTTGTGGTGCATTCTACGACTATCTGCCCTATGAACAGAGATCACGGGTGTGTAGTCCTTCGGTGAAATCCAGGTAACCTATATGAAGCTTCTCTCAACTTATATCCAGCTGAGAGAAGCTAGTGGATGGGTCCTCAAGGACAAGATAAGACAGTTTTACTCCCAAAGTGAGAGCTCTTTGACTGTTAAGAGAGAAAAAGATCCCAGCAGCCCAATCTGAGAAAGAGGGAAGTGTGCTCCCTTAGATCTAACCCATTCCTTAGATGGTGAACAGGTTTTATTGCATACTGAAGGTACTTGTCCAAAGGGCATGGATGCTTTCTAGTGGGTGATTCAGTAATAAGTGACTTGCCTTCCTGGGGAGGATACAGTGATTGTGGGCACCAGTGATACTCAGAATGATAGCTGGAAGGTCCTGGAAGTTAATTCAGGATGCCAGGAGCACTCTCTGGTAAACACAGAGCCTTTTTGCATCTCAGCTGTAAGGGAACTCCAGGGGAGACGCTGCATGCACCATCAACATTCCATAAAGCTGCAACTTCCCCAGATGCAGCTCTGCACATGCAGCACCTCCTTCGGAACCTGTAGATGTAGAGACGTTCTGAGCTTCCAGCCACTAGGCAGAGTTCCGTCCGCACTTCTCCTTCTGAGAGAAGTACAAAGGGACTCGGGAGGGGCTGCACTGGTGTGGTGTACACCACGTCTCCCTGTCACTGCAGCAACGGCTCCATTTTTAAAAAGATTTGACTTGGGAAACTACATGCTTTTTAGCTAAACTTATGTCCAAGGGAAGATTATTGGAATTATTTAGTAAATGCTTGATCCATCCAGATTAATCAGGTTTTATGTCAGGAAAATACATGTTTGACCCAATTAGGATCTATTGCACACACTACTGGGGTTGAGCATGAACCTTCATGGCATTCAAAATTCATATTAATTCCTCCAAATTGTTAAATTCAAATTTGAATTGAATGCTTCAGAACATTCATACAAAGCTTTGTTACATTTGTGAACCTCGGAAAGTGAGAAAGCAACTGTGCCAGTCACATCTGCAACAGATCCAACCTGGATTCAAATTGGATTGAGAGCAGATTCAGAGTGGATTCAGGGTGGATTTCATGCTTTCAGAGTAGATACATAGGGGATTCATATGTGATTTGTATTGAGCATTTGTAATGAATTTGTATCAAACATTCATATTCAATTGATTCCCACCACATTCAGAGATCTATTTGAATGAATATGAATTTGCTAGCATTTGATTCAATACGGTGCACACCCCGACACACTATACAACAGCTGACATACCAAAAACCCATTAGTTGTCCTGACACTTGATATTCATAAAGCATTCAATTTGGTCCTACATACTTACCTAATCACCATTTTTAATATTGAGCTTGAACCTTTTCTGTTATACATAAGAGAAGACCAATCCATCCCACCATATAGAATAAAAGACATTAAGGCTGAATCCCCAAAAGACTTATTTGCCTCTCTGAGTTCCCTCTGCTGACACTCTAATCAAGCGGACTTTAAAAGTGTCATGCACTTCCGCAATAAGCGTCTGCACGAGGCTAATGCACCTTCCGTCCCCAAGGAAGCCTGTTTCCTTTCCCCGCATCTTTTTCCCCCCGCCCCCTCTCTTGTTAAAAGGAAAAATAGCCAGATCTCCATCCCCTGAAATGGCTTCCCATCCCTGCAAAGGCAGATGATCGCTCACTCATTCACTTTCAGCACTTACTTTCACTCAGTTCTCTGTTAGAAAAGGCTTCCCATCCCTGCAAAGTCAGCGGCTGCAGGCATCGGCAGCGCGATCCTTCACTCATTCACACTTTTAACACTTTCACAGATCACCTGATAACAATGTTGCAATTCTGAGCAATTCTGGCTCTTTTTACAAAGGAAAAGAAGGGAACCTGCTGCATTTCTGAGGTATGTGAATGCTTTTTTGGCTGTGTGTGCAGGCAAGCAATCACCACCCCTTTTGCCACGGAGCGTCCCCAAGGTAAATGTTGCGAGGAAAACCCGCGACTTCCAAATAGAGCCCTGAAAGTCTTCTTTAAAGGGCATGTATTTTGTCACGGGTTTTCCTCATTTTGTAGTGCTGGAAGCACCTTGAGAAGCCTGGCATGGGAGCGCTCAGAGGCAAAAGAGGAGTTCCAGCAGACTTTAAATTGCTTGGGGATGCACCCTAAATTGAAATTCCAAGACCTTTTCTGCACTTACCTACATTAGATCCAGATCATTGGCAATTGTTCTAACCAGACGACTGCCTCCTCCTGTTTGTGCTCCTTGTCTCCTGATCCCTGAACTCTGGATTGGCTTCTGATCTTGCCTTTGGATTTGTCCTTTTGTATGTTCTGGTTTCTGGTTCTGCCCCCTGACTCCAACTTGTGTTATCCTTGCTGTGTAGGAATTTTCATCCTGGGTGGTAACTATAAGCTTTCACCCTTGTTTTGTGCTGCTATAATGAGTTTGTGAGTGGGTTCCTGCCCACACCTGCCTTAAAAAGGACAGAAGATCAGAAGTCACTAAAGTATAAATTGTACCAATTGTTGTTTTTAAAGTATTGCTTTATACTAGGATGTTTTATTATTAATTAGGGATGTGCACAATTTTGTGTGTGTGTCCACTATGCTTTGCAGTTGTGCAAATAGAGCCACTTCAAATACACCATAGTAGAATGCAAATCTGTTGTGAATATTCTTTGAATTCTATTCAAATCCGAATCAAGTCCCTGCCACCAGACACACCTCCAAATCAAATCCCATTCAAATCTCTGTCAAGCTTGCTTTGAATCAGCCTTTAACTCTGCTGCAGATGTGACTAGAAAGCTGCTTTATCCCTTCATGAATATAATGGAGCATTGAATGAAAGCACAAAAGCAATATTTGATTTGAATGTAAATGTTCAAATCCGTACAAATTCATATTGATGTGAATTTGAATCTGAGGCAAAACGACTCCATCCAAAATCAAGTGTCTCTTAGCTTTCTAGACTTGGGTCTGCATGACTTGTCTGGACTCAGCTTCAATGTATTGGTTCACATCCAGCCTATCAGTGCCTCTAGGTAGGAATCAAGCAGTAAACGGCCTCCCCTGTCTCAGAAGGAACAGAGAGATAAAGTTGGCTATCATCAGCATATGGATGGCATCTCACTCCAAAACTCCAGATAACCTCTCACGGCACCTTCAGCTCCTAGGGAGCATAGGAGACAATTCCACATGAAAGCTCTCAGGGCATCAAACCAAACATTTTCTGCTACTTTCTGAAACCTACCACAGAGGAAAATAACCACTGTAAAATGGTGCCTCCAAGTCTCTATCCAGCAAGTTACCATAGCATTGAAAGATGCTGAGAGATAAAGGAGAAGCAACAGGGTCACATTGCCTCTGTCCCTCTCCCAGTTAAGGCCATCCATCAGGGTGACAATTTCAGTGCCAAACTCGAGCTGAAACCAGCAACGATTTCGCACTTCCTGTCTGCTAGATGGGAAAGGAGTACAATGAACCAATGTTGACTAGCGCTCCTCAGACTGGAACATATAACACTTAAAGTAGGCATAATGTACCAGCAGTTATATTATCAGAACCTAGTTTGTGTGTGAATGAAGGCAAAAAATATTTCATTCATTCATTCACTAAGGAATTTCTACACTGCCGTTCACTAAACCCCTACTAAAAATGCCACTAAAATTTCTATACTGCCCTTCAGTAAAAACAAAACACTAAAAATACCAAAATTATAAGAAATAAAATAAAATTTTAGTTTACTAAAACTGTAAAAATTCAAACAATTAGATGGTAGTAAAATACTAGGCAACCTAGTTTCCAAAAGTTTGTAATTTTAAAAACAGAGCTATCACTCTCACTGTTAAGTATGTGGAAGTGTATACGGAGACAACATTCTCCTTGGAATCCAAAATTTGAAGAAAATTTAACTACAAAAGAATCTGCAGTAGTGCTATAGTTATATTAAGAACAGCATCCAGGTTAATTTAAGAACCTAAGAGGAGTCCTGTTGGATCAGGCCACAGCCCATCCACGCCTGTTGCACCAGTTGCCCATGGGCATCTCAAGCAGAGACAAGGGCAAACCTTCTCCTGCTCACGAATCCCAGCAAACGGCCTTCCAGAATTTTCATTCTATCTCAACACCTTAAGTAGAAGGACAGACTTATATGGCCACAAACTCTTTCTTATCTGAAAACCTTTTTAAACATTCTTTGGAAATACTGCACACCAATAAACAGATAAAATGAATGCATCCTATGTGTGCAGTGACCATATATGAAAATGCAGAGGGATTTCTTAATGGTAGGTTCTCAGTACCTGTGCATTTTGCATTAGCAATAGTTTAAAGCATCAGTGCACAATGAGCGAAGTAAATCAAGACACTCCCTGCACTATGTTTTTATTTTCTGTGTAAATATAGTCTTACTCTTCCTGTCTGAGAGCACACATCATGATCACTCCCAGAGCAAAGGAAAAAGGAAGGACAGAGCACATCTGAGTAGGAACAGCCCCTGCTCTGTTCCATAATGGCTCCTTTCAGATGTTCAGCTTTTTAAATAACCATGTCTTTTCTTTAACGATGTTGTGCAGACTGAAGGTGAAAGTGTGTGAATTTAGGACCATGCTTCTGAATGAGCTGGCATCTGATACGTATTTATTGACATTAAATTTTGGATTTAATGCACTCCTGCCACTCTCCAACAATTCATCCCCAAAAGCCTTTTAGCCGGCACAAAGGAAGAGGGTCAAAAGTAAGTTGACCTCTAACAGAATGTACAATTATTAGAGAAGGCCAAGACAAGGGCAGCTGCCGGGACCCCACTGGCACAGAAAAGTACTTCCAAAAGTCGGATTATTAATAATACACTCAGGCTCCCCACCGCCATCCCCACTTCTACAAGATCCCTTTCGCTTCTCTAAGAAGAATTATAGCCCTCCCTGGCAGCTGCAGGAATTGTGTTCCCATTGTTGCACAGACCTCCCCCGGCCACCCCCTACAAGTGTCCATTGTTGGGACAGAGTCAAGTGATTATATGCTCCGGCTCATACGGTTTGGGCCCAGCTGCCTAACTGCTGACACACGAACACCGAGAAGGCGGGGCGCCCAAGTCTGCAAGACGGACTCTAACATGCCAGACCCTTTACATAAGTCAACCAGGAACAAATGATGCTTTATCGATCCTGCTGACGGAGCAACCTCCTCTCTTCTTTGAAGTGGCGCTGCTTATGGGCTCTTACGGCTTTTCCTCTTCGGTCCGAGCAAACATCCTCCTTTTGATATGCTGCATGCTCATTATCTCTGCCCCATTTAATGATTTTTGATTGAAAGGTGGCAGCTCAGTTGCCAAAAGGAGAGTTAAAGAGCCTCCATAGAGTCAGACCTACAATAAAGGATTTCCTTATGCAGTGGCCTAAATTTGGAATTTCTTAACAGCATGTTCTTGTTCTTTGTGGCAGATAAGGGCTGAGCGTGAAATTCTTAATTAAGCAGTAAATAGTGTATAGGGTGTCAGCAGATGCAGCCTGTAGCCATGGAGACTGAGTCACATGAACATGAGAGCAGAGACTAAACAGAAACCCTCGGGCTTGGAAGTGAACGACAGCTGAAGAATCCTGCAAAGCTTGTAAACGGGATTAATTAGTTGACTAATTATTTCAGACCATTAATGTAACTTAAAAATAAAGCTAATCCTTAATATTATAACAATGAAAATTGATTTTGAACATGATTAAAACACAAAGTGTCCTCTATCTTTCCACAAACTTGGATTACTACATCCAAAAGAAATACAGCGATGCTAGAGTTGACCTTCCTTAGGACTCAGACTGTGAAAATCTTCTCTGCCCTTCCAAGGTTCATTCCAATGGCCTAATTTCCCTTCACTTTGTGCAAACCACAAATATGGCATATAATAAAGGAAGAGAAGTCAAGAGACTCAGAAAAGGAGTCAGGTGAAATAAGTGGAGGAGCTTAGTGGAGCAACAATTTTGGCTGCCTCTACTGTGGAAGGATAGTATGGGCCCAAATTGAGGAATCCAGGTGAGGACCATCCTGTACCAAGGGCTGTCCAGATTACAGTGGCCCAGCTCAGCCCAGGTTTGGAGTTCCTGTCTTCCAAAGTTCCTGGCCTCCAAGGCTGCCAGAAATGGTCCATTTCTAAGGCTATTTACAATAACACAATGAAGTGGAACCACACAACAACCAGGAAAGGACCGATGACTCATTGTCAATAGCCACAAAAAGGACCAACTGTCAGGAGCAAGATGACATAATTCCACACAACCAATTTAATTGTCATTTGCCAACATCTCTAAGAAGAGTGACAAGGACCATGAGACATTAATGGCATCATCTAGTAGATATATCCTCTAAAGATGGATATCATAGCCACATTCAAAAGCTTAGCCTCAAAGCATATAACAATCCCAAAACTGTGACAAGTGTCTGTTGAAAACCAGACATGGAAGCTTCCATTCTTCTGTGGCCCTGTCTCCATTTTTGGACTATATTGTACACAAACACATTAAATACACTATGAACGCAAACATTCTTGAAAAAAAGAACATGATATTTCACCCAATTTCTCCCCAGGGCAATTTCTATATTCTCAAAGAACTATATCATAAATCGAGCTATTTCTGGCCAATAGGTCTGCACAGGCCTTTCAAATCCCATTGGAGGGGAGCTGAAGTCTCTCTCTGTAGCCCTCTCCACCAACAGGGCTTTACGGTATGTGGAGTGACTTCAATGGCCCTCTAAGATGTAAAAAGATGAATATGCAAAAAGCTGCTTCTTGCCCTGATCGTGGCAAAATGGTTACATGTGGCCTGACTTCAGTACCATTGTCATGGCAACAGCAAGCGCTTTGCCAAGACTTCCTGAGGATGTGAGAGAAGCCCACTTCATCCCTCACTGAGGAAATGGAGGCACATCTCTTCTGGACCTCAACTAGTCATATTCCTCACTATAATAAAATGTAGTAACACTTTGTGTTGTTTTAAGTATTATATTTCTCCACTCTATCGTAAGTCCATTTCAGCCGCTACTCACGATATAGCTTTTGAAGTTCTCTCTTATTATCTGCAGATTTTCTCTGGAAAAAATATCAGAGAAATAGCCATGTTAATCTAATTGGAAAAGTCCGGCAAGGTAGTTAGTAGCACTTGGAGGCTAACAGGAGAAGGGTTGGTGGCATGAGCTTTCGTAGGCACGTCTACTTCTTCAGATGCTAGGGGGCCAAATGGGCGTGTCTAGCATCTGAAGAAGTAGACATGTCTTCGAAAGCTCATGCCACCAACCCTTTTCCTGTTAGTCTCCAAGTGCTACTAACTACCTTGCTGGACTTCTCTGAGAAAAGTTACTGAATCAGTACCAGTCATAGGCATTTAACAGAATGCCAGGCTATGATTAGACGCAGCAGAAATAAGCACCTCTGATGTGGCTTAGGCTGCATCCAGATGTCAGTTACTTATTCTGCTTTACTTGTATATTCCAGAATCAAGCATAGATATTCCAGAATAGCCATGCTTTATTTTGAAATATCCAAATATAGCTATATAGGTAACTGACATCTTGAATCAGCTTTTGGCTGTTTTTGCACTAGCAACAAAGACCCCATAGGAACCCAATAGGTACTGGATTGGTATGGACCTATTATGTACTGTCCGCAAACAAGACCCCTTAAGGACCCCATTTGGAGCCCATTTTGAATGTGCTGTACCCACGAGTGCTGGTGAAATCCAGATTTAATGGGATCTTCAGGTGGGGTATTCAAGTAGACCACAAAGCAGTCTTCAATCAGGTCTTCCGGCATGAAGACCAGATCAGAGGCCATGCATCCACATGTCTACTAGGGCAACGTGGTCCAGGGATGGGCTTAGATGCTGCCATTTGCAGCAGAGCAGCTCCAGCTCTGCCCCTCAACACATACCCCATTCCTAGTGGTCTACAAAGCTGAGCAGAAGCTTCGTAGCAGCTGTGTAGGCTACGTTGTTACCAGATCAGCTTTGGATGTGCAGGTATCATAAGACATTTGAACTGCAAAACCTAAATTTGAAATATACAGGGTTTTGACGTATGAATTTGGCTTTATAATTGGCAGAATTAAAAACTACAGGCAGACCATGAAACATGGAAAAGCCTGAACAGAGCAAGACTGACTCTATATTGGGCTGAGAAGACAAGCCTGAGGTTTTAAAAGGACATAGTTTTCTCTCTCAAGTCACAGGCTGGCTGTACGCAAGAGATAAAGTCTGTATGCAAGAGAGCTTGAGATTTAATCTTGATTGAGTCAAGACAGAGTTCTGGCACTTGGAAAGTTTTTTTTTTCTTTCCTTTTGGGGTGACAGATTTTTAAATAATGAAGGGGAAATGAAGACATAGAAACTGGGACAGAGATTGGTTTGTCTAATTTTAATAAAATAATAAAGAATAAAATGGAATGGATTTTTGGAAAAGATCTGGGAATTTGGAATTACTATCTAAATTGGAAATGGTTTCTTTAAAAACTCGCCAGTGCTGGGATGTCTGGATTTCGTAGTGGACATGACTCACTGTTTACACCTTGACAGAGATGGATAAGAGTTTGCTAATATCTACATACACTGAGTGAGTCAGTTGAAGGGATGAAGTGAGCCAGGAGAGGTGCTAATTAGAAATGTTAATTTAAGGTACACAAGACAGTAACTTTTGCAACCAAGCAGAGAGACAATACTATAATACAAGCATGGTTTCATATTAATAAAAGTTGAGTTCTCCCTTATTTTCTGAAAGGGGAAACAGAGGTTTAATAGGTCTTTTTTTAAAATAAGAAATTATTTAACCTTATTTCCTAAAATAAGAGGGTTTTTAAATATCCTATTCATTTCTTCTTTTTCTGTGGAATTTCATTGAGGGGCATTTCCATTGTGAAAGAGGGCAATGATTAACCAGTTTCCTCTAAGAGTTGCTCCAAGACTGGATTAAATCTCTCTTAATGGCTAAAATCAACAATTAGCCAAGAGGAAGGGAATAATCCTTTAGACCCAAAACAAGGGAAATAAAATATTTGAGTTTCAGATGATATATTTTTCTCTTGTTTTACTTGTATTGTTTGCTTCATCAGGAAGTGTTGATTAAGTCTGGGTTAATTTGTAATGTGTTTCATCACGTCCAAAGAGTAATTTTGGAATTTTCCATAGTAGTACATTGGTTTTGGGGTAAGACACACCTCTCAGAGGGATTTATTTTGACATCATAATTTTTGGGTTAGATTTTGTATAAGAAGAGGTACCAGGAGCAGGAATTTTCCTTTTTTGGCATGCTATGTTTTTTTTTTCTTTACCCCTCCTTCTTCCTGCACAAACAAGAACTAGGTATGGCTTCTTTTTCCTCTCTTTCTTTGAGCAAAGTCTAAATCTCCTGCTTGAAGCCTGAGTTTTGGGGGGAACCATTTTGCAGTTTGAGTTTGGATTTGCTTGTTTTTTTTCTCTCTGGTCATAAGAACATAAGAACATAAGAGAAGCCTTGCTGGATCAGGCCACAGCCCATCTAGTCCAGCATCCTGTCACACACAGTGGCCCACCAAATGCTCACGGGCATCTCAAGCAGAGACAAGGACAAACCTTCTCCTGCTCTCAAGTCCCAGCAGATGGCCTTAGAAGCGCCCCAATTCCTTCCCCCCCCCCTCAGCCTGAAGGATGCACCTAGGCATTTGTTCTAGTAGCCATTGATACATCTGTCATCCATAAATTTGTCTAACCCTACCTTAAAGCCATCCAGACTGGTAGCTGTCACCACCTCATCCGGCAGCACATTCCATAAGCCGATGACCCTCTGGGTGAAGAAATACTTCCCCCTGTCAGACCTTATTCTCCTTCATAGTGTGCCCCCTGGTTCTAGTGTTGTGCGACAGAGAAATTTTCTCTATCCACCCTTTCTATACCGTGCATAATTTTATATACTTCAATCAGGTCCCCTCTCAAACGCCGTCTCTCCAGACTGAAGAGGCCTAGACGTTGCAGCCTGGTTTCGTAAGGGAGGTGTTCCAGACCCTTAATCATTCTGGTTGCCCTTCTCTGCACCTTCTCTAGTTCCACAAGATCCTTTTTGAGGTGTGGTGACCAGAATTGTACACAGTATTCCAAATGTGGCCTCACTATAGATTTATAAAGGGGCAAAATGACACTTGCTGACTTATTTTCTATTCCCTTCCTAATTATTCCCAGCATTGAAGTTGCTTTTTTTGCTGCTGCCGCGCACTGGGTTGACACCTTCATGGAACTGTCCACCAGAACTCCGAGATCCCTTTCCTGGTGTGTTGCAGAAATCTCAGACCCCATCAGTTTATAGACGTAATTTGGATTCTTGGCCCCAATGTGCATTACTTTGCACTTGTTAAGATTAAAGCACATTTGCCACTTGGTTGCCCACTCACCCAATGCTAAGAGATCCCTCTGGAGCTCTTGGCAATCTCTTTCAGATTTTACTACCCTAAATAATTTAGTATCATCAGCAAACTTTGCTATTTTACTATGTACCCCTTCTTCTAGATCATTGATGAATAAATTAAAAAGCATTGGTCCCAGTACTGAGCCTTGAGGGACCCCACTTTTTACTTCTTTCCAAAGCAATTGAAGAGACCATTTTTTAAACATGACCATCTTTTTAATTTTGGAGGGGGGGATTTTGTTCATTTTGGAGATCAGTCTGGCTAAGACTGAAGAATATTCTTCCAATTTTTAAAACATTTTTCTTCCTGAAGTGGATATAGTTTGCTGAAATCCTACACATCTACAGTTTTGGACTTCTTGGGCATGAAGAAGGCAAGATGGTGGTGAGACAGAAGATTTGTTTCTTCCATTCACTTTCCTCTATTTTTCTTTAGAACATTTGGGTTAGGGGATCTTTCTAGTATTAGGAGTTTTCCATTCCCTTTCTGGCTGTCATATGTATATATTTTAGAATTTGCAATTTTTTTAATGAAGAATTTTATTTTCATTTCTTAAATCTTACTTATGAGAAGAAATTTGTTTTGGGTTTTGGGGAGCTTTTGCTGCATAACTATAAACTAATTGATTTAATATACATTCAATTAAATGCACAAAGATTTCTTAATGGGAAATGTTCATTTCTTTAGTCATTTTGCAGTTGTTGCATGCTTATTTCTGTTCTAAGAATGTTTCTAATCTGGCTTTATATTTTATTTTAACTTCTTTTCTGTATTTCTAATAAATACTGGCGTTTGAGTCTGAAATGGGTTTTGCCTCTGTTTTATGGTAATCCTCGTTATTTTAAAACCTATGTAAACGATCCAACTACCTTTCCCCTGGGGAAGTTTAAATTTGGTCTTTTGGGGCTTCAAAAGTAATTTAAGTTATCCAAATTTTACTCCCTCCACATTTGCTTACAGTTTAATACTGGAGCAGTGTTGGTATCAACGTAGGCAGCTACGAAGCTGTATCTCTCCTCCATGGCCACTGTAACCCCTGATTGACAGCTACGTGGGCCAATTGCACTGTGCTACTGGTGGACCTTCCTCCTCGGGCCTAATCAGAGTGTTGGGATGAGTGCTACACTGTCCGCACAGCAGCCCTGTTTAGCACCCGCTGCAATCAGATGCGAGACAGCCCATGTGGATGCATGGGATCCTTGCCATGATGTGGATCTTTATGGATTGGATTAAACAAGGACTGGATATCAAACATCCAGATCTTCTAAATCCAGATTAACTGAGGTATGTGCAAAAACAGCCATTGTGACGGCTTCAAGGTGAGGTTGTTCACATGACAATCATTCTGTGTTAGAAAAGTTGGTTTAAAGAAGAGTTGAGAACATGAGGGCCTCACACTAGTACAGCCCCAGTGACACAACTAACAGCACTTGTCTTCTTGCTGCTATTAGTTACCTTAAAACGATAATGACAGTTGGAGGCTTTCTGGAAAACAACAGAGGTTGCCTTAAATATTCCAGTTCATTGTGTAACACTTAAGAATATTTTATGGCATATTTTTGTTCACCACAAGGCTAACACAAGTTCAAACACATTCCTGTAGACATAAACATGATTTTTTCCCTATATAGAAATAATAAATATTTTCTTCTTTCTTTTTTACCAAGTAACATGCTTCATTACAACATCACATGTCTGTACTCCAGTGCACCTGTTTCATTCTTCCACAACTTTCCATATCATTTGCATTGCTTCTTTTCCAGGGAGATACCTGTTCCTTATATTATGTAGTGCTTCATATGGAGGTTTCCGTATTTCTTTACGTTTCTTACTTTTGATAACTTTTAAAATAACATTCCTCTTTTCTGTTGTAACCTCACCAGTTAGTATTTCTCAGACTTTTCCATACCACTTCTTTAATTCGTCTGCTTTTTTCCATTGCTGGGCTATATTCATTTGTGTTATTTTTATAATATTACTTGGAAAAGAGGGTAACTTGCCTAACATTCAGAATTAAAGAAGAAATAAACGACTATCAGTATTCTACAAAAATCTGCAATATATGTATCATTTTTCCATCCATGGCAAGGTCTTTTATACATGCCAGATTCAGTTCTGCCTTAGTGACATCACATATATTTGATATGTTTTAATTTCATTGTAACCCACCCTAGGACCATTCGGTGAAGGGCGGGATATAATTTTCTAAGTAAATAAAAAATAAATCCTCATTCCAGGTGGCCCAGAAATTATATCAGTGATTTCCATCCCTTGTAAACCAAGGAAGCCCGTCTGTCTGTCTTCTAATCCTGCTGCCACCTGTAATAAGGCATCAGGGCTAGAAAGAGCCAATTCAACCCCATCACAAATATCTCATTAAGAGCATAACCACATTTTTCATAGTATGGAGGCCTTCCAATAAAGTTATTTTCTGCCAATTAGCATAATGTGCCATGGGAGCACCATACAAACTCTCAGGGGAAGGAATTCCATGACTGTTTGTACCACTTGGTCACCGCAAACTCTATGACCAAAAGAAAGTTAGAAATGTGAATATAAAATAGGATAGCATCTATTTTTACATGAAAGCATTGTGAGGCTTCTATGAATACTGACAGTCATATTTATAATGTAATGTAAGTATATTTTTCAGGTTCCTTCTGATTAACCCTGGCTGTTATCTTCACACAGCATTCAAGAAGCCTTAGAGGATTATCAAAATCTACCCATCACAGTACGTTTGAGGGAGGTGTGTACAGTTGGCTGCATGCACCAAAGCTGCTGGCCATTCATGGAACTGAGCCCTTGTTTTGTTGCACTTCCATGGTCTTGGTAGCGGCAAGGACTCTGCTGAGACCACAGCGGCAGCTTGCTCTGGCAAATTGTTTCTTTAAGGCTTCTGTCACCAACAGAGGGGCATGTTCTTGTACAGGGGAAAGCATTATGGCTTGAACCCTGTGCTGCTCCATAAGCAACTAAAGACAATTTCTGCACCAAATGGGCCACTGAATTCAGATTATGCTGCACCAGTTCCACTTCCAAGGGCAGTCGGCATTGAGACAGTCATGCCCCAGCCCTAGCCATCAATTCTGAAGATCGGGTCCAGCCTTTCAAAGAATGGGGCTGAAAGTGCCTGGCCTTTGCGGTTTCTATCCCAGTCCTTGTTAGCATGCTACTCCTGGGGTAGCCTCCAGTCGAGCTTCCTGGTACATTGCCAGAAAGGTGTGCCCCACTCTACTCTGGACTATGGAGGTGTGCCATCTGCAAGTGCTTCATCGTCCAAAATACCAAGTCTGCGAGAATATGGGTGTTTTTCCACTGTCACTAGAAGTACCCATTAAGTACCCATTAATGGGTACAAAAATGCCATTATGTACCCATTTTTGGGTACTTAATGGGTAATTTTAGTGACAGTGGAAAAACATCCCAAGATAGGCCTATCCTAGTCCATAGCTTCATCCAGTGTGGCCAAAGCTTTCCAGCAGTGGGTAGAACTTCCTCAATTCTGCACCTGCGTGTGGATGGTTGTGTCCTGAACCTTTGTCTATTCCAGAATTAAAGTAAGTGGAGAAAGGCCCATTGAGATGGAAGCACCCTTTAGGTCATTAGTCAAAGCGTGCAAAATCCAAACAGTTGTAGATTGTATGGTAAAGTAAAAACAGTATAGTTGGGTACAGTCAAAGGTAAGACGGCAATCATGGCCTCACCTCACCTCAACCACCTTGATACTGTGCTCTGAATTTCCCCATGCAGGAAATTTAGTCCTGAAATAGTCCCTTTGGGAACTCCTTTTAATCCAGATTGAGTGTCCATCAGTTAATCTGAATATAGCCATCCCCATGCAGCTTTTTAGTCCTGGTTTTGGGACTATTTTTAAACATTAAAAGCAAGGCTTTCAAATCCCCCTCCCCCCTCCCCCGCATGTAAACCCTGCCTGCAAAAAAAAGCAAAAACTGAAGTTTAAAAAATAAATTCTAGCTGCACACCCCATTCTCACACTCTTTACCCCTTTTGAGATTACTGTCCAAGACTATGCTCATGTAGATATACGAGGCAATGTACCCCCACAAACCCTATCTACAAGAGAAGAAGCAAACACGATCCTAATTACTTTCCCCTTTTCATGGCTTTCCCTTTTGCAATTACAGTGTATCAATTCAAGCATTTCTAAGCCTCTGTCCTTTGCAAAAGATGCATGTTTCAAAAGATTCATACAAGAGACACATGCAAGAGATACATGTTCCCAGCAAAAATCTTTTTAAATCATTTTTGGAGTAAAACTGTTAAAGCCCCTTCGCCCCCCTTTCTGCCTTTTTCGTGCCGCACGGAGCTTTTGTGTGGCTGGCAAGGGATGTGGGGGGGGGGGAGCTTTACATCTGCAAAAAGCCACCCGCAGCTGGCTGCCACTGGCCAGAATGCTGGACCTCCATCCCAAATAGCCCGGTACCATCCCCATGTGGGGGAAATAAAGTGGACTCGGCTCCAAAAAGGGGACAGAGTCCAGTTTTCATCAGGACTTTTTTTCCCTCTGGATTTAGGAAGGATATCCTCATAAAATCCAGGAACAGGGAACTGTATGGGGATGCTGGGTGCCAAATTCGGATTTGATTTGGATGAATTACAGTGGCCATGAGGACACCCCTTCCCAAATTTGAATTTGGATTAAAATGGCCACAGTGAGAAAAATGTTCTCCCCCTTAATCAGGTTTAAATGTTATATTATAAAAAACTTTTTTGGCCAGGGCTGATCATCCTGAATTCTGGGAGAACGTCCCTCTTTGAATCAGGAAGTGAATCCTGTTCCTCCCCAGGCTTTTCCAATCAAGGCTAAGCAGCATCCATACTCATAAGACTTTCTTTCTAATCTCTTAATCATCCCCATTGGCTGGCTCTAGTGAAATTAATCTAACAATCTATTAGTCCTAGTTGTTGTTGCTGTTGTGGTTCCTAGTGTGGCTGCTTGCCAACGTGGCTGATCCCCTAGCTAAGAGCGCCACCTGGTGGCCATGAGTTATCAGCAGCAGTTGCTCACCAAGGCCTCAGCTGCCTACTGGTCACTCCAGCTCCTCATGCTGCTCCAGGAAATAATATAAGCTCTCTAGTACGGACCTAGCTTTTCTCTCATGTTAACTTTTGCCCTGAAATTTGCTTCGTGTCTTGATTACCTTGTGTTTTCCCCCAAAGTCCATCAGCCTGACTCTGGTCCTTCAATCTCATTCCCTCTAGTGACAAGTGTTGGTGAATCCCTGATACAGATAGTTTCCTGGTATCTGTTCCTGCTTCATGTTTGGCTATAGTCTGCTCTTGGGCTACCTTGCCCACAAATGCTTATTGGCTTTGGATGCTTTGTCCAGTAGAAGTCTATGATTGGTTTCCTGTGTCTCCACTTAAGTCTCTGTCCTGATGCACCTGTTGCCAAGGGAAGGCTCTGCCTTGCTTAATTTAGGGCCTTGCGACTGGCCAGCCAGGCTGGTGGGTACTTTGGTTTCAGCGCTCCAGACTGTGGCAGCCAAACTCCTGTGCCCAGCCTGGACCCAACCTGCCTCTCCTAACCCTCCTGCCATTGTTTCCCTTTGGGTCACCTACAAGGTGTTGTGGCAGGTAGAGAAGCAGGCTTCCTCTCATTCATAAATCCTCTAACTCAAAGTATTCTGCAAGTTCAGGTTCTACCACAGTCAAAGACGGAGGTGAATCATGAAGCAAATCCATACTATTTGTTTCAGTCCTGATGTTTGTCAAGTCTCCCTCTTTACAATGACGTTTTTGTCTCATAAGTATTCCTGGAAAAATACAAAATAAATAAACACAATGAATATACTATGCTTGTGTGTCTCAAAATGAACACCACGTAAAAGCTTTATTTAGGCATCATGTGCCATCTCACTTGAAACTATATAGGTTACTCATGTAGAGGAGATTATATTCTCTTTACAAACAATAGTCCTATTTTTATACACTGTCATGCCAGCACCAAAATAGAACCACTATATTGCTAAGATAATTGAGCATTCCTACAACCATAATTAGCACCATTTTAATTTGTCCTAAATAGCCAGTGATTTTCACTGTGCCCTAAATAGCCACCAATCTACCTCTCCTTAATGTTAATGGAGCAGAGTAGGGCGTGAGTATTTGTAATTCAGAGGAGCTGAGGGAGTCCTGCATGCATCATTAACAAGAGAGAGTTTTTATTACCAAAGGAGGAGGGAGTCTCTCTAGGAACCGTTCTTGTCTTTATGGAATGAAAGAAAAGAAAGAAACCAAAACAGGAGGAGGGAGGCTAACGCCATAATACAAAATTAACCCCTGCCTCATACGCTAAGGAATTTTTCTGAGTTGTTCTAAACAAACTGGATGGTTTATAAGCAAAGTGAATTCTTTTATATATGCATGTTTAAGTTTAAATTAAAAAGCAGTTTGCTACAAAAACCTAGCATCACCAGTCAATTTCAAACAAATTGTCTTGAGTTACAATTTACTATCATGACTGTAAAAACTGTTATGTAATTTAGCTCAAGTGTAATGTGCAGAACTGTTCAACGCAAACAACCCACAAAGGATTCACCAACTCGTACATGAACCCTCCTGTTTGTGTTTATCATTAGCTTACTTATCCTAAGGGGACTCTTTCTGTTTGAAGGCAAACACTATGTTTAGCCCTGTGTGCTTTCCCTTGTGTATCTTATTCAATAACCCATTATGGTTTTTAAATTTTATTTATTTATTTGAGATGTTCCGATATTGCTTTCCATTTTGAAAAATCTCAAAGTAGTGTACAAGAGACATTAAAAACAGAGGTAGTGTGTCATCCACATTTATATTTATACTGCTGATTAGGCCCTGGTCACATTCTTAGTTTAAGATGACTTCATCTTCTGGTTGCATTACTCTCATTATTTTTAATAAGTTTGATCTTCCAAGCCAGCTTATTTATTTATTTATTTATTTATTTATTTATTTATTTATTTATTTATTTATTTATTTACATGCCACCCCATACCCGGGGGTCTCCGGCTTATCCCCATTAGAGAATTTTAACCGGGGTCTTCTTTTCAAGAGGACTTACCCCATCCTGGCATCCCAGGCCATCTTCTCTTCCTCAGTTAGGGCCGGAGGCTGAACCGTGATGTTTGAAAATGGGCTAAAGGAGGCTGAACCATGCTGTGGTGGTTGGGTCCAGTTTTTCCTTTGGCCAATGTGCACGTGCAGAGTTACTTCCCCTTCTCTCCTCAGTTTACGTGTATGATTATCTAGCATTTTTATGCAAATGTATCATCATCATCATCATCATTATTATGTAAAACAACAGTTACACACAGCAAACAAGATCACTATGCTGGATTTCATATTATATCACTAGTTGGGCACTTCCCAAGCACCTAGGACTGCATGATGTATCAGCGAATTATGCAAGCAGACCCCAGTAAAGTGGCTTTTTGTAGTTGACAGATGGATATCTTGTCAATGCCAATGGTTTTTAGGTGCCCGCTGAGATCTTTTGGCACCACACCCAGTGTGCCGAGGATGACTGGGACCACTTTCACTGGTTTTCGCCAGAGTCGCTGAAGTTCAATTCTCAGGTCTTCATATCTGGTGAGCTTCTCCAACTGTTTCTCCTCAATTCTGCTGTCACCTGGAACAGCAACGTTGATGATCCACACCTTCTCTTTCTCAACAATTGTAATGTCAGGGGTGTTATGCTCCAGTTTTCTGTCAGTCTGAAGCCTGAAGTCTCAAAGTAGTTTTGCCTGTTCGTTTTCAACAACTTTTTCTGGCTTGTGATCCCACCAGTTCTTTGCCACTGGCAGATGATACTTTTGGCACAAGTTCCAGTGGATCATTTGTGCTACAACACTGTGTCTCTGCTTGTAATCACTTTGTGCGATCTTCTTGCAGCAGCTGAGTATATGGTTGATTGTTTCATCCACTTCTTTGCAGAGTCGGCACTTTGGATCTTCTACTGATTTTTCAATTCTGGCTTTGATGGCATTTGTTCTTATTGCTTGTTCTTGTGCAGCAAGAATCAGTCCTTCTGTTTCCTTTTTCAATGTTCCATTCGTAAGCCAAGACCAGGTCTTTTCCATGTCCACTTTGCCTTTGATCTTCTCCAGGAACTGTCCATGCAGTGCTTTATTGCGCCAGCTGTCCATTTGGCATTGAATTGCAGTTTTCCGGTACTGGTTCTTGGTTTGCTGCATCTTGAGAAGCTTCTGGTTGTTGACTTCAATCAAAGCTGATTCTTTGCTTTCTGCCACGTAATCAGCTATTGCATGCTTCTCTTCTTCCACTGTTTGCTTCACTTGCAAAAGTCCTCTACCGCCTGCTTTCCTGGGCAAGTACAACCTGTCGACATCACTACGAGGATGTAGTGCATGGTGGATCGTCATCAGTTTTCTGGTTTTTCTGTCTAAGTTGTCCAATTCCAAATGAGTCCAGTTCACAATTCCCGCAGTGTATCTAATGACTGGTATGGCCTTAATGGTGTTACCACCATTTGATTTACTTTTCAAGATTTTTCTAGTCCTTTGGATGTACTCTTTACTGACCACAGATTTCACATGGCCATGCTTAATGTTATCCAGTTGCAAGATGCCAAGGTATTTGTAGGCTTCTGGCTGGTGGGACCTGATGGCTTGACCATTTGGCATTTCAATGCCTTTACTTTCAGTAATCTTCCCCTTCTTCAGTGCCACTGTGGCGCATTTGTCCAGGCCAAACTCCATACTGATGTCACTGCTGAATATTCGCACTGTGTTGGTCAGTGACTGGATCTCGATTTCAGATTTTCCATAAAGCTTTAAGTCATCCATGTAGAGTAGATGTGAAATTTTCTGTGAATTCCTGGCAGTTTGATAGCCCAGGTTTGTTTTCTTTAGGATGAATGACAGTGGGATCATAGCTATGATGAAAAGGAGTGGGGACAATGAATCCCCCTGGAAGATGCCCCTTTTGATGTTGATCAGTCTGTAGCTTTCATTTCCAACAAAAAGCTCAGTCTTCCAGTGTTTCATCGCACTTTCTGTAAATTTGTTGATGTTCTGACTGATCCCAATGGTTTCCAGGCACTTTGTGATCCAACCATGTGGCAGTGAATCAAAAGCTTTTTTGTAGTTGATCCAAGTCATATGCAGGTTTGTTTTTCAGCTTTTGCAGTTCTCCAGAATCATTTTGTCAATCAGTAGCTGGTCTTTTGTGCCCCTGCTTCTCCGTTTGTTTCCTTTTTGCTCTACTGGCATGATGTTGTTGTCTTCGAGGTAGTCTTGAATCCTGTCTGCTATTATGCCTGTCAGCAGCTTGAGCATAGTAGGTAGACAAGTTATCAGTCTGTAGTTTCCTGGTATGGCTCCTTTGGCTACATCTTTCTGTATTATGTATGTTTTGCCAGTTATTAGCCATTCACTGATGTTTCCTGTTTGCAGCATTTCATTGAACAGTTCGGCCATTTTTGCATGCAGGCTGGTCAGGTATTTGAGCCAGAAGCCATGCAACTGATCAGTGCCAGGAGATGTCCAGTTCTTCACTTTCTTCACTCTTTTCGTGACCATTTCAGGTGTTATTTCCAGCTGCTGCATTTTGTTCATGGAGATTTTCTTCTCGAAATCCTCTATCCACCCAGCAGTTTTGTTGTATTCTTTTTCAGCCTCCCAGAGATCTTTCCAGAAGTTGGTTGCTGCTTCTTTCTCTGGCTTTTCAATTTTCTTCTCTACTTGCTCATGCAGGCTCTGGTAGAACTGCCTCTGATTAGACTGGAACATTTGGTTCTGCCTGTACTGGATGATTCTTGCTTCTCCCGTGTTACCCAAAGGAAGCTTTGCAGGGATTTCTCAAAACTATCATCGGACTCGGTGGCACATGCTCTTAATTCCCTTGGTGTGGATCTTTTAAATCCATTGGTCCAAGCGCAAGAAGCCAGTCCAGATTTGCTGGCGGATCACTTTAACAACTCTACTAGGGCAGCCGTAGAAGCTGTTGCCCCCTCTAGAATGCGCCTGGTGACACAGCGTCAACCTCGGCCTTGGCTTCATGCAGACTTGCGGCTGGAACGTGCAGCAGTTCGTCGTCTGGAAAGACAGTGGAAAAGGAATCCTTCAGCTGCTTCACTTCAAACCTGGAAGACAGCGTGCAGTTTATATTATACTCATCTTGACGCTTCTCGACAATCATATTTGCAAACGAAAATTATTGCTCAAGCCAAGATGCCCCGCCAGTTATTTTCCACATTCAAGGCATTACTTTCTCCAACTATGATCCCCGACGGAGGCTCTCAATATCCCTCTGCTGGTGACTTAGCCCTTTATTTCCAGCAGAAGGTGAATTCGATCGTTGATTCCTTCTCGATGAATGGTCTCAGACCTCCGTTGCCTTCGGCTGATCTACCGCTTCCTTCCGTTGATTCTCAGTTTGATTTTCTGCCAGTTACAGAATCAGATATAACACAGATTGTATTATCATCCTCTCCTACATCTTGCCCTATGGATCCTTTCCCCTCATTTTTGTATGCGTCTCTTTTGCCTTTGTTTGTAACGTTTATCACACACTTGGTGAATCGTTCTCTCTTAATGGGTATTTTCCCAGCATGTTTTAAACATGCAGTGCTCTGTCCTTTGTTAAAGAAACCTGGGTTGGATTCATCTATTTGTGCCCATTACCGTCCTGTTTCTCGTCTTCCTTTTCTTTCTAAGGTTCTAGAGAGGGTGGCTCTTTCCCAATTACTGCCCTACTTGAATTCGTGTAATTTCTTTGACCCATTTCAATCCGGATTTCGGAAAGGTCACTCTACAGAAACGGCCCTAAACCATGTACTAAATGAGATCTTGTTGGCAAAATCACGGCGTCAGACATCAGTTCTAATTCTGCTTGATTTGTCTGCCGCCTTCGACACTTTGGATCATCAAATCATGTGTTCACGATTGGCATCATTGGGCATACAGGGCAACGCTCTCGGTTGGTTTCAATCATTCCTATCTGACCGTTCCTTTTCTGTTGCTTTTCAAGGGATCTCCTCGCACACAGTTCCCTTATTGGCTGGTGTTCCTCAAGGCTCGGTGTTGGGTCCTCTTCTTTTTTCACTGTATACTCTTCCTCTTGGTTTTCTTATATCTAATAAAGGTTTTCAGCGTCATATTTATGCTGATGATGTTCAAATTTTTCAAAGTTTTAATGTGTTGGATTCATCGTCATGGAGTGCTATTACTGATTGTTTGTCTAGGGTGTCTTGTTGGATGACAGAACATCGTCTGAAGCTTAATATGGATAAAACAGAAATTTTAGTGTTTCAGCCTGAGCGCCCTGCGGCTCCCTTGGCTAGCCCATCTGTCATCCTCCAGGATCGTCATGTGGTCCCGGTGGCAACTGCTCGCAACCTGGGGGTTTGTTTAGATGATCGCTTGTCCTTGCGCCCTTTTATTGCTGCAACAGCGAAGGCATGTAATTTTCATCTCTTAAATATTAGGAGGATTCGTAAGTTTCTATCAGTAGAGACTGCTAAGTCCCTGGTCCAAGCGTTGGTAATTTCTCGCTTGGATTATTGTAATAGTCTACTGGCGGGTCTCCCTTCATGTTCTCTTCTTCCTTTGACCTTAGTTCAAAATACTGCAGTGCGGGTGGTTCTTAATTTACCTAAATATTCTCATGTATCAATACCACGTAGATCTCTTCATTGGCTGCCAATTCGAGCTAGAGCTTCTTTTAAATTACTAGTCTTGACCTTTAAGTCTCTACGTCTGAAGACCCCTAGCTATTTGGCAGCCAGAGTGTCATGGTATGTCCCTGTTAGGACGCTGCGTTCAGCTGCTACGGGGCGGTTACTTGTTCCATCTACAAAAGTAGCACCATCCAGATTGAGAGCTTTTCAAGATCTTGCTCCGCGTTTGTGGAATAGTCTTCCTCTTGCACTTCGTCAAGAGGAGGATTTGCTTCGTTTTCGAAAAGCGCTGAAAACTCATCTTTTCAATTCTTCAGTCTGAAGCCAATTTTTGGCCGATGGCAGATGGTGTTATGGCATATGTTCAGTTTCATAAGCTAACTGCCGGCTGATGGTCTGCTCTCTTTGAATTTCAGTTGGAGGTATTTATCTTATCCTATTTTGTATTTTTATGGGGGGTATTGTTCGGTGTATTGTCTGTTATGTATTGTTTATTTTAGATTATATTTGTTTTGTTGTTATGCCCTTTGGTGAAAGGGGCACTATAAATAAACGTTTTATTATTATTATTATTATTTCGATTTTTCTGGCTGTAGCTGTTATCTGCTGTTTCACAATTTCCAAAGCTTCGTCAATTTTCCTTGTATTCAGCCAGTATTTTTGGATCAGATGTTCTTTAGTCTTCTCGTTGTTCAGTTTCTTCTCCTTCATGTTTTTTAGGTTGCTGGCATCTGATCTCAAGATTTTCATTTTTAGTTCCAGTCGGACTTTCCACTTTGGTTTTCCAGTTGGTTTTCTAATTGGTTTTGGCTGCAGTAACCCTAGTTCTTCTGTTACTATCACAGCTGTACTGTAGGCAAGCTGGTTCAGTTCTTCTATTGTTGCTACCTGAACAGTTACAAGGGCAGAGTTGATGTCATTCATCAGTGGGACAAGTCGTTTTCTGCCTATAATTTTTAGGGTTGGCAGTCACTTTTGCTCTGTACTTGATGCTGTATGAGCCATTATTCTGTCCTTCAGTTCCTGCTGTCTTTGAGACAATGTGCCAGGTGTTTCATCCATGACTTCATGCTGCTGTTCTTCCTCTTCTTGCAGAATTTCCAGATTTTCATCAGGTTCTAGTTGATCAGTGACCTCTGGTCTTGTTGGAGCTTCTATTGCTGACACAATAGGCTGCGGTGCTTCAGTTTCATTAGTTTTTTGTATTTCTTCGAGTTCAGCTTCACTGAACACTTTAGTCCCACTTATGAATCTTCTCTGATCAGCCAGCCGCAGTTCTGTTATCTTCGAGTCTGGGTATTCTTGTTCCCATAGCTGGTGCATCCGTTTTTGATAGCCTTGTTTTCCAGGTTCTGAGTTGTAGTAGCACTCCATGACTACACGATTCTCTGGCCTTGAGAATTTCTGCCGCTTCCTTGTTTGTGAATTTTGTTCCTGTTGCCCATTTGTCGATGGTTGCCCAGGTTCCTCAGCAACCACCGTGGTCCTTTTTATCCAGGGCGACGACTGAGCCAGTATAGACTTCTTTTTTGTTTGTGTCTCCATTGTGATAAATGGGTTGGGTGCACTTAGTCTGGCTCCTCTGCTCCGACCTCTCTGGCATGGTTGCACCTTCCAGTAGTTTGCACTACCGCCAGCCCAGCTCTCAGCTTCATTGGAGCACTCAAGCCCCACCGCCACGACAAGGCCACACACAGAGTAGAAAAGCACATAAAAAGGGGGCATGGAGGTGGGGGAGGAGGCTTAAAAAAGAACCAAAACACACACCCTCATCTTCCTTGAGTGACACAATGGCATCCAATAAGGAAGGAGATAGATTTGACTCAGCAAAAGGGGAGGAAAGCCAAGAGTTTTTTGGAGGAGGCTCAGGTCGATTGTGCAGAAAGGTGTCAGTGATGCAGCCCAAAGTGAGGACAGCCTGAGGATGATCTAAGTATGAAGAGAGCTGGTATGACCTCAGTCTGAATTATGAATAGGATATCCTGTCTCATATAGGTGTGATCAGGGCCTTAGAAGGATACCAGTAAAATGACCAACAGAATTACAATTTTGTGATTGTGTTGCAGAGGTGCATCCTAGAAAGAGAAGCCTGGTCTCGCTGTGTGTGACTCTTTTAGCTGTCTTCAGCTTGTTTATACTCCAGATATATTTGGAGGCTGGAAAGAATAACCTTTTCCAACCTCATTCTTCCCCTGTGCAGAGCTCAGCCAGGTCTCAAAGAGTATTACTGTGTTTTTAAAAAAAGAAAGTATCCTATGTTGGGCCTCAGGGCAGTTCACAAAAATTATATTATGAAGATAACAAAACGTAAAGAAAAATGAATGGGAAACTCTATAATACATCACACACAGAAAGAGATAAAATTAACAATAAAAAAAATTACTGTAGGCTCACTTAAAAGATAATAAGAATCAAAAGGTGATGCTGTTATCTATGGGGAGATTATTCCATGGCCTTGGGGCCATGACTGAAAAGGCCCTGCCCTTTGACTCTGCCATATGCATTTTATCAGATGATGGAACAGCCAGGAGAGCCTCCCCAAAAGACCACAGTTGCCAGGTGGTTTATAAGAAAAGGGGCACATTGGGTTATAGCCATTCAGGGCTTTGAAAGTCAATCACAGCATGCTGAATTGGACCTGGAAGCAAAATGGCTGCCAATGCTGTTATTATGGGCTCTGCTAGATGTCCCCAATAGGAACCCAACTGCTGCATTTTGTACAAACACCTGGCTCACTATGTTCAGGGGCTCCCTATCAAGGAAGGACTTCAACTGTCCTCAAATGAGATGTTAGAATCCATGATCCCACCAAGATTCCTTACCTGAGGCAGTAAGGCTATGACACCTGGGGATGGATTCCCCATTCACACCTAGGCAGGTAAGGAATGCATGGGAACGCGTTCCTACCTGCCTGCGTGCAAAAGGGGAACCCGTCCCTGCGTGTCCTAGCCCGAAAAGGCTGTCACAGGGGCAGGACGTGCCTCCCAGGCCTGTCCCAATTGGGTCCAGCGGGACTCAGGGGCAGGCAGGACTGTCACATTCCTGCCCCAGTTCCTGCGGGTTCTGGGGGACCAGATCGGGTCCCCTACAGCCTGCAGAACCCCCCTCGGATGAAGTTGGTTCTGGCTGGGAGTGGGTGCCTGGAGGGGTTCCTGCAGGTTGTAGGGGACCTGAATCCGCAGGGAAGGAACATGACCAGCCTGCCCAATGGGGGCAGCCGGAGGCGGGGCCCGCAGCTGTCAGGGAGGGAGCGTGTGAATGCACTCCCTCCTGCACAGCTGCGGGATGGCTGGAGATGGCCACAAATGTTCTGGGCAAGGTGTAGAGCACAATTTCATGCTCTACACCTGGAATGCAAGTGGGCGGGCAGCCCAGCGGAGCAAATGCTCTGTCCCAGGGCATCCTGCACGTGTTCCTCAGGCCCTCATGTGAAATGGCCTCTGTGCTCTACAGAAGAGAGTAAGCCAACTGAGAACAAGTGGTCTGCTCACATCATTCATTTGGGAGCACCAGACACCAGGATCTCAGTCTTGTCTGTATTCAGCTTCAGCCTGTTAGGTGTCATGCATTCGTGGACTGCCTCACCTTGCTCATGCCACCACATACTACAGTCCTACTGGTGACTCTTCCAAGCAGCTTTTGGATTGTACATATCTCATATGAGTGACATAACACTCAGGTATCTCTTCAGCAAATCCGAGGGCAGGATGTGCAAACTCTAACCTGGCTGGACTCCAAGACTGTCTCCCTCATCCATCTCCTGTTCATGGAGTCCTTCTTTAGACCATATTACTAATACTCCACAAACAACAGAGATGTCCCTGTTACTACCAAGGAGGAGAAGTATACCAGATTTTTACAATAATATGTACCCAAAAGAACAAAGAAACCATTCATAATAAGAAGGAAGATCACTCCCTGTCTATTAATTACAAAAGGTCCCAGGATCCAGACTTTGGTACATATGCCAATGAAATTATTACATACTGTATGATACTTATTAGTGTGCAGCACATTTTTGGCTGAACATCTTTACAAGCTGAAAGTATCTTGGTATTGTTTATAACATAAGATTTCTGGACAGACACCTCCTAGAACATCCAATGTTCATTGTCGATAAACTATATTTCAACCACAACAACAAAAGCCAATTTCATAACATGGGGATTAGATAAGCATGAAATTACTGATCCAGATATTGAAGGCGACTAAAAATCATGTGAGATTTAATTACCTACATATGGTACTTTTTCTGTTACTATCCTACTTCACTGCAGTGATGCTACTATTAGTCCAAAATATACATAAGTTGAAGAACGTATTGAATTGACATTCACCTCTAGCATCTTTACAGTAAACAATTTGGAACTGTTTTAGGAAGTAGAACAGGGATTAAGCATTTTCTTTCTTTGTCAAGACATGTATCAGTTGTTATTTGTATTTGTAATTATAGTTTTTTTATACTGGCCTACAACAAAGTTTCAGGACAGCAAAAAAAGAATAAATAAGAGAGTACAATAAAAATAGTAAACTATACAAGAGAACTCAAATAAAACAGAAATACATAATCCATCAACGGAGGACTCAAGTGCGGTCAGGACCAACACTAGAGACCAAGGAATCAGAAGTAGTTCCTTTGTGGAGTGCTTGGCTTCCTGGCAATAGTATTTAACACTTGTTTTGCGGGCAAATGGGGCCATGGAGGGGTTTCCTCAGATACGTGAGACAATCCCATCATAACAGCACTGTAATGGTGCTATATGCCCCCCTTCCATGTCTGGATGGGGCCATAGGCAAGGGTGTCTCTCACATAATAATAACTATTTAAATGCAATGAAGTTGGTGAGTGCCAGCTCCATCCCAAACTATGTCCAAACCTATCTGGGTGTTTGATACCATCCTCACTGCCGTAGCACTGCCTCCATACACAGGGTTCACATATGGCAGTAATGTGAACACTGTGTTTGGGGGTTTACTGCTTCACTGCTAGCAGAGATCACGGTGGCCCTGGGCCAATTTGGGGCAGGGTAACACCACAGGGCCCATATGCTCTGTACTAGATCACATAAGTGCAAATCAGTCTATATGCTACAAAAGCTCCTGCTCCCACCTTCTTTCTCTCCGTTAGTCTCTAAGGTGCTATTAGTCACCCTTGCTTATTGGTCCAAGCTAACACATCTTCATCTTTGAACTCTATTTAAAGCACAGAAGGAATTAAATATCTTCAGTCCTTACCCTTTGTGCCATCTATACCAAAAAGGATTTCTTTGTGTGGAAGTGAAAATCAAGTTGTAATGTATTCTTCATCTTGCAGAAGAAGGAATTTCAAGCAGTGTTGATCTCAGGTCTGGGCTGGCATTACAGTTGTGAACGTTGAAATTCATCAAGGTGTGAGCTTCAGAGTCAGCCAGTACTAGCTTCACATAATTCAACGAAACATGAAATTAACTGTGTCGGTTGTATTTTTAAAAAAGGTAACCACAGAGAACCAAAACAGATCAAGGCTTAGAAAAAAATCTTCCATCTCTAGCCCTTTCCAATAAACAATCCTCCAGATCTATATTTGAATCAAGAGAGAACCTTCAAGTGACACCAACATAAATACTCTGTCTGTTGTGTTTGTGAACCTGCTGACTTGATTCAAAGATAAAACCATTTCACAGTTGCAGCCCCTCCCTTCATCTATGTATGTATGGATATACCATCCATCCATCCATCCATCCATCCATCCATCCATCCATCCATCCCACCCTACTGAATATCCAAAGGTCTCAGAAGAGGTTACAATAAGCAGGTCTAAAAACAGATAAAAAAATAAGTTAGCTAATACAATGACATTGCCTTTGGGGAGGCATGGTGTTCCCTCAGCCACAAACCAGAGGTGGATCTTCATCAAATGTGTATATAATGAGGGTGCATCCCTACCCCTTAACCACCAAAGTGACCAGCACATCCAAGAAGGCCTCACCAGCAGATCTTAAGGATAGCTGGGTCCCTATGGAAGAGATATTTGGGATCCAAACCATTTAGGGCCTTATATTAATCCCTTGAACTGAGCTTGGTAGAAATAGGTAGTCAGTGTAGTTCTTTTAGGGCTTTGGCTGGTGAACCAGCCATGGCTGGAAATAGGCAGCCCTGGCCACCACCTCCACCTGAGATTGATTCAAGTGTCAGTGAAGAGTCTAAGAGCACCTACAAATTGTGTTCCTGTTCCTTCCAGGGCAAAGAAACCCCATCAAGAACAAGATGCCTCCCATCTTCATGGACATGAGCCTCTGTAACACACAGCACCTTCATCCTGTCTGGATTCAGTTTCAATTTATTGGCCTCCATCCAGTCCATCAACACCACCAAGCACCTGTTAAGCCTTTCAACTGCCCTTCCCAATTTAGATGATATGGAGAGATAGAGCTAAGTGTCATCTCCATATTGATGACACTTCACTCCAAAACTTCTGATGACCTGTTTCAGCAGCTTCATATAGATGTTAAAGATCATGGGATTTGAGAGCAATCATGGGATTCCTCAAAGGGCTTTGAGCAAACATCTCTCTGGCATCCTCCTTGGAGTTGGGGGCAGAATCATCACAACATGGTGCCTCCCACTCTCAAACTGTAGTCTTTCCAGAAGGATCTCATCAAAAGTTGCTGAAATGTCTAGGAGATCCACCAGAGTGACACTTCCCCTGTCTTTTTCTCAGAGAAGGTCATCAACCAGGGCGACCAAGGCAATTTTCATTCAACTTTGTTCCTACAGCATTTGCTTAGAAAGGGACAACAATGAACTCAAATACAAACTAGTTTCACTGAGTTCTGTAACACAGAAACACTCTTCTGTCCCCTAATAGACATCCTCAAATGAATTATTTTTGTGTTTTATTATACTGCAACTTTTCAGAACAATATGCTAGTTCTATATACATATTTGGCATGTAAGGGCAGAATCATTAAGGATGGAAACCTACCTTCTAACATTTCTTGTTGGCAGAAAGATGGAAAGCATCTTACTACTGGACAAAGCAAAAGTTCATCTCCCTACATTAAGTTCCTCACAGGTGTACACCCTGTAGTGAACCATATCACTTATGGGGTAGTGGAAGAATCTGTGAGATCCATTTTCTGAATTTATGTTTTCAGAAATGCATAAATGTTCTTTTATGTGATCTTTGCAAGTAATTCTACAGAAGAAGCACTTGGGACAGGTTGAATAGATGTCACTTGGCTAGCTGAAACCTGTGGCTAAATTCCACCTTTAAGAAACTCCGTTCCTGTGTTTAATTGAAGTTTGTCCTCTCTCTTTCTGCGTCAACTGAATCAGTGCAAAGAACCTCAGCAGAAAAAGTCAGAAATAGCGATGGGATTAGAGGCATCTTTTAAGAAATGAAATGGCTGGCGGAGAAGAAAGTTAAGCTTTCTTGCTAAATTAATGTCATAAAGTTTTAATTGATGTTAAAGAGACATCATTATTAAAGGATAGAATTACATAAATTAATATGTAAATTATGACAAGAAGACTCTTTATCATGAGATAATCGAAGATAATCACACCCCTGGGGTGCCGAAAGGAACAAGGCACAGCTGAGCGCTTCAAAATCCCTTAACAAGGCCTGTACAGGGGAAGACGCTGCTATTCAACATCCTGACATAGTAAACCGAAAAGGTCATAAATGAATATTAAGAACTAGCAGGCAAAGTTTTTCATGCCAGTATCTGCAGATTAGTGCATATACCTCCTTCTCTTTGCACATTTTCCCATGCCAACAATTTGCGGATTTTGGGTGAAAAAGCTTTTTGCCTGTGTGCCTCAAATGTCCTCTTATAAATACTTACAGGCTGCCTGTTACTTTGCTTTCGCTCTGGATTATTTGTCTGTCATCCAGAGCTCCTGAAATCTCTTGATTTTTATACTAGTACACATTAGAGGTGTTCAGCATTCTAGACCTCTCACTGTCTCTAAAGTTTTAGTATTCATGGATTTGTTCTGCACTTTTAAACATTACAGAAATCACTGAACTGCTTTTTGCCCACGTAAATGCTATTTGCTATGTTTAGTTATTCAGTTTACACACATTTGTGCACATGTTATGCATCAGTGGACAATTATTTTGTATAGAGAAACTATTTCATGTGTGTTCCCTGGGTCAGGTCATCAACATGGGCCAATATCAACTGGACTATTTGGTCTAGTGGTTAGGGCAGTGGTTCCCAAAGTTGTCTGGGCTACGACCCATCTAATATAAGTTTACCAACTCGGGACCCACCTCTAGGAAATTTAACCGTTACCAATATGAATAAAGGACTTTTCAAATAACAAACAAAGTTTTAATATAATTTTTTTATTACTTAATTACATAATTACATCAAAAAAGTTATTTCAAATACGGTTAAATTTCCTAGAGGTGGGTCCCAACCCACAGTTTGGGAAAGCCTGGGTTAGGGAGCTGGACTCTTATCTGGGAATACTGGGTTTGATTCTGCCCTCCTCCATGAAGCCAGCTAGGTGACCTTGGGTTAGTCACAGCTCTCTGCTGAGCTCTCACAGCCCCACCTTGCTCAAAGAAGAACAGAAGGCTTGTCATCCACTTTGAGTCCCCTTAAATGGGTGAGAAAAGCGGGGTAGAAAAGCCAACTCTTCTTCTTCTTCTTCTTCTTCTTCTTCTTCTTCTTCTTCTTCTTCTTCTTCTTCTTCTTCTTCTTCTTCTTCTTCTTCTTCTTCGCCATGCAGCTTTTTTTTGGTGTGATGAAGAAGAAGATACCTGGGCAGTGTCTTCAAAGCTGGAGAGTGCAAGGGGGTGAAGCAGGAAACACGCATGGGGTGGGAACAAGCACTCTTGCCCTTAAGGCTCTGCAGTCCCCCCTTGAGGAAACACAGCCACAGTCTAGGATCCCACAAGAGGGCTACACAAAAGCCCCAGAGTCACTACCTGGGATTCATTTGGATTTGGGGCAATGAGCAGACAAAGTTTGGATAGAAGAACTGTTTCTACCAAGACATTGCTTGCAAGATAGCTTTAACTGGGAAAGGCAGCAAAAGAAGCTCTGGCTGATGAGAAGAAAGGGATAGATTGTTCAGTTCAGTAAAAACAGCAGCTTAGCGACAAGCCTATGTGATGACTGAAGACTTGCTAGGAATAAATTCAGCTCAAACTACCAATGATGCAAGGAAAGTTCATTCATTTCAAGTTGGCAGCTCAGCTTATTCTTGGCCAAAGCAACTTCTTTGGTCAGGTTCCACTCCTGAATACGGTTCTAAACCGCAGCTAAACCAATGAGACTGTTTCTCACTGCACAATAACTATTCACATGGTGAATGCACCTCTGGACCAAGCTGAACCTTTCCTTCTGCGTCTTAACTCAGAAGACAGTGGCACCGCCATTCAGTCCCACCTCTACCCTCCTAAATGTACAAATTCCCTTCAGTGGAGCCAGCAGCTAGCTAAGCATAACATGTCAAGTGGGAAGATGTGCTACTCCCAGTAATGCTATCCATGTGTTGACCACTATCATTCTGTCCATCCCAGATGTCCCACCAAACACTGAAAATAAAGCCATTTTGACTCTTAAGAAGCATAATCACAATATATAAAAGATTCTAAATGTATTCTCATACATTGAATATATATATAGGCACACCCCATGTGCTCCTTTGGATAATCACAAGTTTTTGGAAGATACTGGGAAACTTCATGTGCTGCTTAGGGGCTCTGGTAGGGAGTCTGTTTTCAAAGCTGCACTTTTTATCTTGACGGCTATGAAAATCCATGCAGATAACCATATCCAGGGTGCCGTCTGCTGATCCATCAGATTTTATGTACCTGAGATGTGTACCGCCCTTGGTATTTTGGTATATATATACTGTTACTTTTGATGTGGTCTAATGGACTTACCAATACGTGTTGTTGTTGTATCAGCTCCTGCCATGGTTACTGGGCCTCCTGTCCCACATTAATGTGTAGAAAGAAGGCCCTTAGTGCACTTGCTAATAAGGAACACAAGCAAATATAGTTTAAATCCTGCTTCAGACCACTTTCATGATGAGAGAACACATCAGCAAGGAGGCAATCCACCTTTGAGTTAGATAATGTGGAAAGAAAATGATGTGTTCTTCCAGTTTGAAAGTGGACCGAAGCTGGATTATAAATTAAATGTGAACACAGGCTTAGTGTGCTCCATTTAGTTAAGCATTTACCATAGTCCAATTTGT
Source organism: Aspidoscelis tigris stejnegeri (assembly GCA_023333525.1). Taxonomy (NCBI): domain Eukaryota; kingdom Metazoa; phylum Chordata; class Lepidosauria; order Squamata; family Teiidae; genus Aspidoscelis; species Aspidoscelis tigris. Next base: position 3,313,541 of record JALMGA010000019.1, on the reverse strand, counting down.
AGACTGAGCTCCCTGTTTCAAATTCCATTTGATTATTCATTACACGACTAACAGAATTTCCCTGTCCTTTCCCCTCTTCCTTTCTTCTCCTTCCCAAGACACTGCCCTCGGGGTTCTAAGCAAAAGTAAATCATTTCAAGTGACCTGGAAGAGCCACACACTATTTTCATTAGCACTGCTAATATATTCCAGCCTCAATTCAGTGTAATCTGAACGCTGAGCATCCTAACAATTGTAGTTCTGCCAATAGAAGATGAGAAGGACATCAGAAGAAGGAAAAATTATGGGCACCCATCACTTGTGATTACATAACATCGTCGTACAGATTGTTTTGGTCAATTTTCGTAAGTGTTCTTAATAGACTTTTAGCAAGATATCTATTTATTCTACCTTCCTGCTTCTCAGGGTAGTCAAGCAGAAGCTTCTCAAGACAACACGATGGCAACATATTTCTCTTGCCGCTCTCTCCCAGCAACTGGTATTTAGAAGCAAAACTGCTTCAAATCCTGGAGGTAGAATTCAGCTCACTGTAGTAGCAGGCAGGGATGGCTCAAGGAGTTTCCAGATGAAACCTGAATTTTGCTCCAGTTCACACAATGATGATGCACTAAATGATATAGTGACTTCAGTCCTTCTGCATTGCATTCTGGGCGACTACAGATCAAGACTGAGGCTGTATCCACACAGGTTGTTTTTTGCATAATTCCTATGGAATTGTCATTGAATTGCCAGGCATGTTTACCTAGCTCACATTCATCTGGAATTCTGAAGCAACATAACACAATAAAGCTATTATGGGGGAAATAGCTATAATGTAAGATTTCATAGTTCTGATTAGGGATGTGCGCAAATGTGTTTTTGACATTTGAATCTGAGTAGATTCAAATGTCAAAAAATCCAAATCGATTTAGATATTTAAGATCCGAATGTCATAAAATCAGATTCAAATCCGTAAGATTCGAATCCATACATTTGAATCCATACATTCGAATGCTAGATTTGTATTTAAAGATACGAATGTCAACAACATTTGTATCTGTTTTATGTATCTGTGCGCATTCCGTAAAAATCCATATGCATCCCGTATTATCCCGTATGCATCCCATTTTAATCCTGTATTTTAAGTGCAAGATACATATAATTTTCGCGCAGATTCATATATGACAGATACGAATCTACACATTGGAATTATCCGAAAATCCGTATCGGATTTTCAAAAATCTGATTCGAGTTTGAATGTCAACATTCAACAGATTTTAATCATCTATTCGAACTTTCAAATATCCGTACACATCCCTAGTTCTGATAACGCCCTCTAGTCTGGATTGCCAGGAACATGAGAGAGAGGATGTTCCAGAAATCCTTAATATGCCACAGTCCCTGCACAGCCACTTCCTGTCATCCGGACAGAATGATCAATACTCCATAGTATCCATGCAGCACGCAAGGGAAACTGCAAAGTAAAACTTTTTTCCCTTGCACTGCTGCCGTGGACCATCAGTCGGCCTATTTCTAGTCATGTGACCTGTGGCAGCACAGCAGTGGTGAAGTATTAAGGGATTCTGGAGGCACCCATAGTTTGTTGTAAGCATCAAAGTCTGGATACATGTCATTGGTTCTCTTGGTAGCCAATGTGGAGCATGGAAGCTGACAGAGGGGGCTGTATTGTGGATGGTTGTTTCTTGGCACAATAGTGTAACTGTCATACTTAGCAGGTTTGAAACAATCTATTTCTGCTCTGGCATGAGAACAATATGGCACTGTTACGAAATACCAGAATATAGCAAATAATTATGTGGAGTCTGGAGGCAGCCAAACTTTGGTGCAATCAAATGTGGTTTACAAATCAACACTCCCTCTCTTCTGCTATCACCTCTACTATTACAGTTTGCTGGCCACTGGTGCTATAAGCACTAAGCTCACTCCTGATCTCCACTGTTGGACTTACGGTCCAGTCTTCTTCTCTACCCTTAGAGGCATTACTTGGTCCCTCATGAGTGCTAGCCATTAATCACCCTATCTTTGTTTAGGCAAATCTTATTTGAGTACCACTGACAAACCACGTGCATTATAAAGAAATACTGCCTGTCCTCTGTCCTGAATATTCTAATATTTCTGGGGATGTGCATGAATATTTGTGCAATTTGAAATGTGGACAATTTATGGCAGGAGCAGGAAATGCATGAGTCAGGATTAGTGTAAGGAAGGTGTGTAGATGTAGGCTAACGTTCATCAACTGGAGTCAGCACTGTCAGTGGTGATAAAAGGTGCAGCCTAGCTGCGTCTAAAGAGTCCATAGGTTGCCATTTCTGCCACAGTATCCTATCTACGGCTAGAGCATCCAGCCCTTGCTACATTCACAACCCACACTACCAGCAGGAAAAGTCTGATGGAAACTTACATGGAAAAGAGATGAAATCTGCCTTCTCACACAAATAAAAGAGGAAGATGGTCTCCGGTGGCGGTGAGGAGCAGCCGTACTCCAAGGGCAGCCAGATCCTGCCCCAAACCCCAAAAGCATCACCCCAGTCGGAGAGCAACCCTTTTTCAAAAATCACCTCTAGGCCAACATGAAGACAATCAGATGTTCAGACTTCTGGGTAATTTTCTGGCCTGTAGGTGCAGTTTCAGCTCTTGGAGGAGCTACTCCACCTGCACTATGGTGCCAGTTGCCAGGAATGACTGAGAAATTTGTATGAATTTGGCCAAATTTGAACATTCATATTCGAATCAGATGTTGGCACATCTGAAGATTGACATTCAAATTCAAATTGAATGTTTGAATACATTCATATGAAGCATCATATGTGATTAGTATGGGATTGAATATTCGTATTGAATTCAAATCCTCCCACCTCATTCGAAGGGGATCTGTTCAAATGAATACACATTTTCCTGCATTCAATTCAATACAAACCAAATAAAAAAAAGACATTGTGCACATCCCTACTTACTGGCACCCATGAGCCATCAGACTGGCAGTTCATGTGGACACAGCCAACAAAAGCTCAAGTTAGGGCTCCAAGAGGAAGAAAAACAATGAGGAAAACAACAGAAAGTGTATCTCATACTGTGCAGACACAAATTATTGCCAAAATATTTGTTTGATATTTTGTCAGAAAGATTTAACTGTGGCGTTCTTTGGAATGAGTCCATTTAGTTGACAAAATGAGGTGCAGGACATTTGAGCCCCAAGAACAACAGACTATTAATGACAAATGGTCCAGATACTGTTCTGCAAAGTTAATCCCTTACTAGTCACAGGTCAACAATTATGGAAGGTGGTTTCATAATGCTGCTCCTTGTACACATCATCATGAAACACAACAGACTGGCCTACAACTAATCTTGAAAGATAGGTTCCTTCGCAGTTCAAGACACTTCAGACCTATTTGGCAAAGTTTGTATTTGACCATCAACCTTAATTTGAATTAGAGTGAAAAGCAGATTTTTATAGAATAACACATTTCATTAAACTGAATAGTTAAAGTTTGACTAGCAGTAGCTGAGGCTCAAATATCTTGCTGCTGGCGTGCACTGCAGTAGACAGGACTAATTCCTGATCGAACTGTGTTTGGAGTCTTATTGCAATCGTAACAGAAACTATTTCGACAAAGACAATGGATTTGACTGAACCTATTCCAATGCTCCTACTTATTCTTACGATTTTCTTGCTCCTGAAACTGGGCATTTCCTGGACAGTCCGCTCTCAAAATCTTCCACCGGGACCCAAGACTTTACCACTCATTGGAAATTTGCACATAATGGATTTGAAAAGGCCCTTCAAGACCATGTTACAGGTAAAGATAAGGGTTGCTAGATGCAGCTGATACTTTTTCTCACAGAACAGGGGTCTGTTGTTCATATAGTAATACAAACTACGGCAGGCCTCATCCAGGGTCTACCACAGCCTGCATTAGCATGCAGACAGCAGGCCTCTGTTCTGAGGTATGTTCCAGAATAAGGCCAAGTGCAGCTTCCCAAGAGTGGGCTGGAGCAAAGGTTGTGTACAAACTGCCTCTGAAGTGACAGGTCATGGCTCTTCCTCCGGAGGGGATCCCTACTGCCAGGGAACTCCCCTCAAATCAGCAATACTTCTGCATGGACCATTTCTTGGATTGTTGGTAATAACACTAGAAATAAGAAATTTCAATGCTCTGGAGCACCTCCCATGCCAAAATCCCCTTCAGTGCCTTCACGCAGCATGGAGAAGAAACCCTCCATGCACTGCACACTGCCTAAGGGATTTCTGAAGTTATCTTGGGGGGCATTTGGAGAAAGCTCCACATTCACTGGGCATCCCACCATATGGATATTAGGACCCGGTATGAGTTGCGTCAGGCTCTTTCACTGTATATGTTTAGGAAGGCGGTGCCTTTGGCTAAATGGGAATATTCTCTCTCTTCCCATTTTACAGACACTGTTATTATTTTAATATATACTGTTGCTGTTTAAATACATATCTGATTTTAATTGTTACCTACCCTGAGACCTTGGTATAGGGTAGGATAGAAATAGAAATAATAAATAATAAATAAACAGGGAGGTGCAATGTGCACCTATATGAATGGTGCTTAATGGTGTAGGGATGGCTGAAGTATTCCTTTAGACTTGAAAGGCCCTTGCAATCCAAATAAAGAGACCACTGAGTGAAAAAACCTCTCTCTTTTTTTCATGGAGAAAAAAATACTGCAGCCATCAGCCACCTTATGCAATTCAGGTAAAATGAAAGAAGGCTGTGAGCGGGGTGGGGTGGGGGGACAGTTGGGACTCCCCTGGCTGACAAAGCCTCTTCTTGCAGGCTCCTCTACTGCTGATCTTCCTCCACATTTAAAGTTACTGAGCAGATAAAAATGAGATATATTGTGCGGTCTCAATATATTACTGCCCAGACACTCAGTTTGATCTTTCAGCCTTTTCACACTTACTTGGTAGGGCAGGTGCGAGGGATGCTGCACTTCATGGAGCATGCCAAACTAGGGATGTGCATGAATATTCGTAAAATTCAAAATTTGTATGCATTTGGCCATTCGTATTCAAATTGAATGTTGGCACATTTGAAGATTGGCATCTGAATTCTAATTGAATGTTTCTGATACATTCCTATGAAGCTTCGTATGGCATCGGTAGGGGATTCTAATGGGATTGAACATCCGTATCTAGTTGATTTTCTTGCATTCGGTTCAAAAGAAATCGAATACACAAAAAACTTTGTGCACATCCCTATGCCAAATTGTATCCATTCCTATATTAATGGCAGAGCTAATTAAACACTGCATGCTCCTTCTACAATTCCTCCTGGTGGAAGAGGTACGGCGTGATTCTGCACTGCAACACCAGATTGCTCTGCCAATGGTGCCATGCAGGCACGCAAGCGCTGTCTCCAGGGCTCCATGATGTGCACTTAGCCAGGTAAGATTTGAATATCTGGGCCACAGTTACAAACCAATGAGAGCCATTTATGATGGTTCAGCAAGGTAGTTAGTAGCACTTGGAGACTAACAGGAGAAGGGTTGGCGGCATGAGCTTTTGTAGACACATCTACTTCTTCAGATACTAGGGGGTCCATCCCCTAGCATCTGAAGAAGTAGACGTGCCCATTGGGCCCCCTAGCATCTGAAGAAGGAGACATGCCTACGAAAGCTCATGCCACCAACCCTTCTGTTAGTCTTCAAATACAACTAACTACCTGGCTGGACTTTTGAATTAGACTAATACAGGTATTTCTCTGATATTTATCATGGTTGTATGGGTTGTATGTCCTAAATGCAAATTAACACATTGTTTGGTAAACTTTGGGTTGTCACCTTTTTCTACTGCTCCTAGGATACCCTTGTCAGCTACAGGTATGCACTGGACCAGCTTTCTCCATAAACAAACCTGTGTTACGTCTCTAATAATTTTCCTTAAAAAATTCTTTTTTTTGCTATCTGAAAATTCTTGTCTCATCATAAACTAGTCATGATTAACCAAAATTACCCAAAAGCTTTCCTGGGTTATCCAGCGACAACAATCCACACCTTTTCCGATGCAATGAGGGCCATCAGAGCTGACTCACAAGCACTCTGGCAGCCCAGATGGCCCGCGGTGCAACTTGCTTGCGCAAAGCAGCGCTGCCATAGCGATGGTGTTGGTGCATATGTAGGATGCCGCATCCAAGATGGTGGTGTCCTGAGGAGGATCAGACACACAGCCATTCCCAGGTAAGTGACTGATCACATGGGGCCTACGCTAATGCAAGTGTGAGCCCTAGTCGCTGTTAGTCCTTAACGCTCCTTTTCCGTCAAGTGTGAAATCGCCCAAGGGCAACATATAAGGCTAGGTTGCCTTGAAGGTAAACAATAAGGGGAAAACATGCAACATCACACATATAATACACCTTAAAGCAAAATAAACCAAGTATTTCATTTCTTATTTAAGCCATGAAAGGAGATTTAGACAGCAATGTTCACGGAATGCTTCCATCCATATTCCTGCCTTACCCACCTTGCCCTGTGAATTTTAATGTGTGGGGTTCTGCTGCATTTAGATATGACTGTTGTCTTGAATTTCAGCTATCAAAGCAACATGGGCCTGTCTTTAGAATCCAGATGGGATGGCAGGAAATTGTGGTGCTGACTGGGTATGAGACAATAAAGGAGGCTCTGGTGAACCAGGCAGATGCATTTGCAGAAAGGGGCAAAGTTCCAATATTTGAAGAATTTGCCAGAGGCTTTGGTGAGTTTTTTTCTGGATAATTGCTAGTGTTTATAGTGTTTATTGGCATTCAATATTTTACTCACCTGATGTTTGACCACATCTTTGGTTCACAGAACTTACATTCCAGGTTCCTATGCAATATTGTTTTTTATGGCATTGGGCTTCCCTTTCGTAAAAGAAAAAATTTAGGTAACCAGGTAATCTTGTCACTTTCACCATGAGCTGAGGGTCTTTTTGGCTTTGGCTCATGCATTTCACTTTTTCTAGAGCTGCTAGTAAATGTCTCCTCTTCCCCAGTAATATATTGGGCATTTTCCAATCTGAGGAGCTTGTTTTTGGTGTGATGCATCGGGCACCTGCAGCCAGAATCGGCCTGGCTGCACTTGCCCCGGGGTGGACAGGGGTGTGATGCCTGCGAAGATGCCCTAACCCCGAAAGTAAGTTTTAAATGTAAAAATACAAAGTGTTGTGAGAACGGGTTGTCTATACTGTTAAAAATGTTGCCAAACTGTATTATTTAGAAACGGTAAGTCAGACAAGGGAGGGGCTATTCTAGCTCTCCAGGAGGGAGGGGGGAATAGAACCCTGGTGAAGGAGCAGCCAGTCAGGTTGGAGCTGGCATGCTAGGCGAGTATTTAAGGAGGGCTGAGAGAACAGACTCTGTTCTCTGCCTGGGGATAACTGACCGAGAGGGTGGTGATAGGAGAGAAACGGGCTCTTGGCTGAGGGAAGCTGGAATTAGGGTCCTGAGCCGATTGCCTTATACATATGTTATTAAGATAGCAAAGGAAAACAATACTATTACACGTTACTATATGCTGAGTGCTGTAAACTGTGAACGATTAAAGTCCTTACGCCTGAGGGGAAGGTTGAGGACAGGTCAGTTTGTTGGACTGAAGATTCTATGTGAACCAGAAGAACGTATTTGCTTGATATTAAGAACTGTAAACAATAAACTTATTTTCCTGTTAGCTTAAAGAAGCGCCCTCTGCTGATCTCTGAATTCAAAGGGAACCAAGTTTTGCCAAAGAGAGAAAGGATACTGGATCTTTAAGATTCCCCCAGAGAGTCAGTGGGGGGAGGGGCTGACACAAGCAGCTCAGAAGCAGCCTTAAGGGAGAGCAAGGGAAGAGATTCCTTTAAAGGGAAGTTCTGACATTTAATCCTTGTTAGGGACTAAAACACACGCTGCCTTCATACATAATAAACCTTAATTCAACCAAATTGATACCGCAGTAGGCAGCAGTTAGTGAGGAAGAGGTTGAAACACACATACATTTGACAACAGCTAAACAATAACTTGAAATAACATTGGTGGCAGCGAATTGGTAACACTTACCAGTGCTTTCTAAACACAGCGAAGGCTGTCATTATAACTGGTGATAACAGGGATCGAGAGTGAAAAGAGTGTAGCAAGTGGTGACCTGTTATCGCAACTGGTGGCAGTGGTGGGATCAAATAGCAGTGACCCTACTGACCACCAGAAAAGGGAAATTTAGAAGAGGTGTTATCGCAAGGGAGGTGTAGGTGAAGCCCCCCCTGGCCCAAGCAGCCGCAATCCATGGCTTCTGGGGCGAGGGGGAGCCCTGAGATAGGAGGCCCTGGGCTCACTATGCTTGGCTCCGGAGGAGCCAATCAGGGAGGCGGGGGGAGGGCCTTTGGAGCATGGATTGAGGTGGGTGCTGTACAACCGCACTGCACCCACCTCAAATCCATATCTAATTCCGTCGTTCCCTTGCAGGTGCGGACAGAAGGGGTCTTAGTAGATCCGTATCTACTAGATTTGGATCTACTACGTACGGATTTCTGAAATACGTATTTCGGAGGTCCAGTGCAGAACCACCCTTAGTCAGGGATGGAAGTGCTGTAGGTGGTCTTCCCATTAATCTGCCCCTGTTAAGAAAATTCCAAACTACTATGAAAGCAAGTTTGCCGCCCTATTGGCAAATACTATCCATACTAGTTTCTTAGTAGGCAGAAAGGTGAGAGAGAAAAGATTTCCTTTAATTTTTTTATGCTGCAGCATAGGAAGCCTGCTTTCTAGAGACCCCATCAAGACAAGCTTCCAACTTCTTGCATTCCAGCCTGACCTTTTATACCTAACCTGGCCAGAAGTTACAATATTCCGGGTTACGCCTTCCAAGTAATTCAAACTATGTAAAAGGCCAAAGTATAATAAAGAGTAAATGCTGAGGTAGAATGAATGAACAAAGCAAATGTAAGACAGTTTTGAAAGTGAATATATCAATGAATTTGCAGTGAAATTATTATTACTAGTTTGAAACTTTCCCTCCTTTCTCTGCAGGTCTTACCCTTTCTCATGGTGAAAACTGGAAAGTGATGAGACGGTTTGCACTTCATACATTAAGGGACTATGGAATGGGGAAGAAGACCATTGAGGAGAGAATTGTCGAAGAAAGCAGATACTTGATAAAGGAATTTAAGTCTCATAGAGGTGGGTCAGTATTGCCATCTAGTGCTTCCTCACATGAGTATCCTTAGAGTGGCTGAACGGGTGCTTAAACTATGGTGTGCACATTCTTAGTTCCCACGGGCCTATTCGCACTTAGGCCTCTGGCATGCAAGCTCTACCAGAGCTGTCCTAATTGCATGCCAGAGGCCTAAGTGCGAATAGGCCCCAGGATTCTCATTGGACAAGAATACTGGTGGCATTTAACTGCATATACATCAACATCAAGCTTCATTTTATAAGATAGAAGTAAACTACTAATGCATAGTTTTCACTGCAGTCCTAAAGCAGTGAAAAACATCTTTGATATTCAGGTCTTATATCTTTGCTACCTCAGTGCCCAAATAGGGTTTTGTTTTGTTTTTTCAATATTTCATTTCATTATTTTGCTATAGGAAAACCCTTTGAGTGTACAATAATTGTGAATGCAGCAGTGGCAAATATCATAGTGTCTATACTCCTTGGCAAACGATATGACTATGAAGATCCCACATTTGTAAGGCTTGTGAAGTTGATAAATGAAATTGTTCGGCTTCTGGGAACACCTGGTGTCACGGTAACTACGGATTTTTCATTTGAGAAATAGCTGATTCTGTTAGCAACCTAAGCAGCATTGGTAGAGTACAGTATATTTCATTATGTCCAAGATCCACATCAATACAGCAAAATCTTTGTTGCTTTTCCACACATAAAATATGTGGATTTGATGCAGGAAAATGGGTGGAGAGCCAAGAGGAGGCTCAGGGCGATCGTGGAGAAAGGTGTGAGCAATGCAGCCCAAAGTGATGATGGCCTGAGGACGACCTATAATGACCTAGGTGTGAACAGTAGTGGTACAACCTCAGCTCAGATTAATGAATAGGATGTCTTGACTCATATAGTGTGACCAGGGCCAGAGTGGCACCTCCATGGAGATGTCAGCTGCACTTCCTGTATATAGACAATCTGAATCAATGTGTTATACCTTTGATGTTCTCAAGCAAGTGAACATTTTGCACTTAGGGAATGTTGATCCAGCTGAAGCATGTGACTGTTACGTCTGGTTGATTATTTCTCTGTAGAATATGAACAAATGTATTATTAATACATGGGATGGTTATGTAAGAATACCATCCGGAACTGGGAGCTGCTTAATAACCTCTGGTCCATTTTTGTATTTTCAGCTGTATAACATGTTTCCTACTCTTGGCTTTCTTTGGAGAACTCGCAATACCGTCCTTAGAAACAGAGATGAACTGTATGAATTCATAACTGCCACCTTTGTAAAACACCTTAAAGATTTGGATGAAAATGACCCAAGAAATTTTATTGACACATATCTTATTCGGCAGCAGGAGGTAATGTACACTTTGATGTATGCGCATTATGTCAGCTGAAATGGCTATGCCATATTTATAAAATGTTGTTGTACCATCCACTGTACAATAAGGTGCACATTAGGAGAGACTAATCTTCCCAGTTGGCATCCTTCTCCAGATACAAAGGTTGCTTCTAGAGAGAAAAAGAAGTGTGTCTGGGTGTCATAGGATTTGCAAATCTGCCTTTATCACAGATAAATTTACTGCAGCCTATAAACCAAGGCGTAAATCTACCCTTATTAAGAAAATATGCGAAAAACTTGAGTTGTGCAGTTTTATGTACATTATTTAGCTTCAAATCTTACCTATCTTTTCTAGACACAAGCTCTCAATGGGAGAGGCCAAGAAGGGAATCATATAGGCTAAATTCACATGCATGAAAGAAGCAGCTCAGAGATGATGTGGCAGCTTGCATTTCTATCCTATTTTGGAATTGTGTTTTCTAGCCTTCAGTGTGAATTAAAGCTGGGATGGGGCCACCATCATGTAGCAATTAATATGGTGACGATGATGATGTGTGGATATAGCCATAGTCAGGAATATCTGAACTGTTTTAGATATAAATTTTCCAGTAATGGTTTAGTGACTCATTCGTTAAAGTTAGAGCCTTTTCACACTTTGGCTCCATTCATTAGGAGGCAAAAGGCTAGAATGCTCTAACCATCTGCACTTGCAGAGTCCTAAAGCATTCTGGATTTACCCAGCGTACAAATGCCCACTTCAGAGCTCCAGTGACCATGCACCTGCGTAGAACCTGGCAACACAGTATTGCACCAGTGCTGCTAATCACATGCTACTCTTGCATGTAGATGGAGCGTCTAGGGCTTAACATGCCCTGCTGTTAGTATAGGCACGGAGCACTTTCAACTGCTCATGCCTACATAGCACTGGGTATGCTCTGGTATGCACAGAGCTATTTCTGGTAAAGAAACTGCTCCATAAAGCATAGACACTCCATGCCAGAACATACCCCACATGCAGTACTGACCGGCATGCTAAAAGGCTCATAGTTTGCCAAACAGGAGGAAGAACTACATAGGGGCCTGTGGCTGGGACCATGAGCGATCTAACAAGTGCATGTGGTGTCCAGCCTCTCCACTCAGTTCTCTGCTGCACTGCCTGCCTCCTCACACTTGGTGCTGCCAAGGCAAGGCTGTGCTTGAAAACTCATTGCAGGCCTTTCATGGATATCTGCCTGTTATGCATGCAATTTGCTCACTCCAGTTGTTTCCACCTCTTTTTCCTTTCTACATCTTAGGAGCAGAAGAGCCAAACCAATGGATACTTCCATAACGACAATTTAGTAGTTCTTGTAGGTAACTTATTTATTGCTGGCATGGAGACCACTTCAACCACAGTGCGCTGGGCCCTGTTGCTAATGGCAAAATATCCTGAAATTCAGAGTGAGTGCTGGTTGTTTGGTTCAGCTTCCATTTTCTCAACATGGGAGAATTGAAATCAGAAGTGATTGTGCTTCCTGCTGTTGCTCACCTAGCTTCCAGGAGGCCACAGGAAAACTGGCAAAATGCACATGCGAGATGGTAGGATCAGTGCCATATGCACTAACAGCACTGATCCAGATCAGCCCACACTATGGTGTCAGAGCCTTGGAGTGTGTGCACACTTTGAAGCCAGACATGGAGGCCTCCAAGGGCCTTTGAAGCATCTACAGGTGGCATTTGAGGGTACAACTTGCAACAGAAAAGAGCTATTTCCAAAAGAACCAGTTATATTTACTTTTAATCCTCAGGGATTTCCCTTCCAAAATTCCAGATCACACTTATTGTAATGTTTGATTGAGTTATTGTCTGCAATGAGCCAGGTCATAAGTTCAGTCTTGGTATCCTCAGATTTGACTTCCAGTCACAAATGTTCTTTGTTTCTTTCCCACCACCTACTTAGCCCATCTTTTCTCCATTCACTTAAATGGAAACCTCAGTCTCCACCTTGTGGGCTGTAACCTTCATTGTTTAAAATTGCCATCCCAAAACCTCATTGGTCCCTTTCTCCTTCCCCCAGATTAGCACTGCATAAAAATAGTAACCCGGGACCAGCCAGATTTGGTTCTTTCTCATCACCACCTTTCCATTACCTTGTCACTTGAGCTACAGTTCCTGTTACCACATGTTCATTGATCTAGTATTCTGCTGCTGAAGAACTCTCTGAAGTCATTTGCTGCATCCTGAACACTCCAGCTGGCTTGTGTTTTTGCCCCAAAGCAGCTTGCTTGTCTTTTAAGTTGCTGCTCCATTGAAGACATTCCCTAGGCCAAGGTTCAACTTCCCAAAACTTCACTCTCAAGTCTTCTGCATTCCATTGGTGAAGACCAGCTGCTCCTAGCTAAGTTCTAGCTCCCCTGAGCAGTGTAGGGTATCTCTAGGACAGGTTCTTTCTTTCTTTTTCTTCCTCTGTATCTAAAATTGCTAAAGTCCACTTCAAATTGTTATCTGTTCATAATTTCCTTGTGCCAAGCTACTGTTCCTTACTCAGTCAGCTAGTGCCTATGTAATTCATTGGGATCCCCTTTGGTTTGTGTTTTTGGCCTCTTTAAAGCACCCACCTGAAATTGGAATTTTCCCTCTTTTGCTGCTGCTCACTTAATAACATTTCTTCTTTATTGAAGAAACTGCTTTTTGAAATCTGTCTATATTTCCCACTGCCTATATTGTTTTAACAACTTGCCAATTGATAGTTTTGTTTTAAAACCCATATGCTAATGGTTTCAGTTTGAGCTTCTCTCTGGGCTAGGCTTATTTCCCCATTTAACATATGCCCACTACCAGCTTTGTCTTGGGTGCCAATTGCTTCTGTACCTGGTTAGGTAGAGTCTGGCCACTGTGTTCCATCCCCTGGTAACTTCATATTTGGATTATTGCAATGTACTCAGTGTGGGGCTACCCTCTATACTTTGTCCAGATGCTGAAACTGCTGGAAAATGCAGTGGGCAGACTGTTGACTGGAGTACCTGGCATGCTTAATACCTATTTCCAAGCCAGATTCAAGGTTATATATTTTAAGACCCTAAACAATTTGGTATTAGGGTACTTGCTAGACTGCCTTCTCAGTAAATCAGTTGCAATAATCTAGGGAGATTCTGCTGCAGGTAGCACCAATCATGGAATGCCTTCTTGCAGTGTCCCACAGTAGTGTCCCCTTTTCTGTGGCTGTTTACACATTCTGGAATGCTCTTACTACAAATGTTTGTGAGGCACCCACTATTGTATCTCTTAGGTGCCAGTTGAACAAATATTGGTCTTTCTATACTCATCTCTCCATGGGCCAAACCAGTGGGTCTGAACCATGGAAAGGTGTGCTCTAAAATAGTGCTGTCTGCATGGTGTCAAGATTGAGGTCTACTGGTAATCCCAGTTAGAGCCTCCCCAGTCAGTATTATGCCTGGGTCGTGGCGTCACACACCTGTGAACTAATGAGGCCCAGAAGCTGACTACAGGGGCTTCTAGTATGAATTGAAGATAAGCTTAATGTGACCTCACCTGATTTTAATAGAGTTCATATATTTTGCTTTTTAAACTCTTTTTAACTTTATTTTTAAAATTCTATTATAAATCACATTGGATTTTTGATTTGAAGAAGTGGTACAGAAATATTTTAAATAAGGAGTGAAGAAGCAAGAATCTGAATGAAAACTGAACTGCTTTCTTTTCAGGGAAAGTTCAAGATGAAATTGCAAAAGTCCTTGGATCGTCACCACCACGAATTGAACACCGAAAGCAAATGCCTTATACAGATGCGGTTGTCCATGAAGTCCAGCGATTTGCTGATATTGTACCAACAAACTTGCCACACGAAACCACTAGGGATGTTATTTTCAAAGGTTACTTTATTCCAAAGGTAACTTAAGTGCAATAGTTACTCAATGGTGATCATATTTTAGACTAAGGATCCGGTTTGCACTTAACTGCCTGGAGTGAGTATTCCAGGGCAGCTAAGTATGGGGACAGTGGCCCACATTTGCGCCACAAATGCTGGAGCTGTCCCCGGGTCTCTGAATCACCATGGCAACATCCACATGGTAATCCCAACATGACATGCATGGTCTCACTTCCTTGCATCTTTGCACCCAGAAGTGGATGTGAAAGCTGACTGGGAGCAAACCAGCCACTCCTGATCAAGCTGTGGAGAAGTCTTTACAGCAGGGTGGTGCATATATGGACCATTCCAGGAGTGTCCCAATCTGGTACGTGCAAACAGGCTTTTGGCTTCCCCTCTCTGAGAAAGAAATCTCACAAACAACCTTTAATTTCACCTGTATTGTGAAATTCCGGACTAGATATGGGTGGAATAACAACAATGGATCCATCAACCTTTGTCATCCCAAATTATTTTTGATGGTGGTGGTGGGGGATATCCCACTTCATTCTGCTTGGCATCTGCCTGACCTTTGAGACCATTGAGCATTGTAACTTACTGGAGGAACATCACTTCTGGGGTCTTATACTGTGACAATTCAGCTGCCATCCATGCAGTTATTTTTGCAGAGTTGCATTAGGAGAATTTTGTTTGCCCCTGTGATCCTTGAAAGGTTTTGTTTTGTCCTCTGTGCTATTTAACATCTCTGTGAAGCTACTGGGAAACATCATCTAGTGTTCCGGAGTGGGATATCACCATTCTGTCAAAGACCCTCAGCTCTATAAGTGCTGAACCATTTGTCTGCAAGCTGTAAATCAGAATTTCCAAATTTTGCTAAATTTTGATACAGAGTTATCTTGCATTTTGTTGCTATACATTATCCAGTGTCTCTGTAAAGTGTTCTATGGCCCTTTCTGCACTCAGCCTTATCCTGGAATATTTCTTTGGAAAGGGGTCTGTTGTCCACATATCAATACAAGCAATGGTAAGTGTTGTCTGGAGCTTGCCACAGTCTGCACTAGCTTGCAAACATTACGCCTCCATTCTGGGATACATTCCAGAGAGTGTGGAAAGGCCCTATGTTTGTGTTGCCAACATGATATGAACAAGAATTGAGAAACATAATGGTGGTACCAGGAGGAAAAGAATGAAAACCTCTTTAGAACAGCAGAGGGTTTTTTTTGTTTTGTTTTGTTTTGAAAAGAGATACATGGGATTGGTTATTAAGTTGTGGGTGGAGAATAGAGCTGTTGAGAGGTAATCCAGAAAGAAAAATGCTACGGAAGGAACGCTCTCGGCTCCCCAAGGACTACATGAAAAGGCAGCCATTATCTGTAGATGGTTGGGGGTGGGTTAACCTCTTGGCCTTGCTTGTAGTTTTCAATAGTGATTATGCTTTTTTGATGAGAAAATGAGGTAGTTTTGAATGTGCTTAAATTGGTCCATTATTTTTGGATGAAGGCTGTAATCAGATATCCATGAAAGACCTCTTTGGGACCATGAGAAGAATAACTTGTGCTTCATGGCCATTTTAACTGCACATTCTGTCGATGGAAAGGCAGCCTCTGACGTCTGTACTGTGTTAGTGTATAGTCTGCCAATGACCAGAATTCTGTGGATGGTTTGCAAGACAAAACAATGCAAGAAAGGAACGGTAATAGAGATGTGCTGTTTCCACATCGATACTGATCATAAGCTTCCACAGGCTGGCCTGTGGGGAGGGTTGCTGGGCAAGGAGGCCCTTTGGTGCCACCACTCAGCCAAGAGAACTGGGATTTCTGGCACGAGAAGAAGAGGCAGCAGTTCCGCTGCCCTTGTTTGCTGGACTCTTGTGACAGAGAGTGCCATGAGAGTCAGGTGGAGCCTTGCTGCACCCTGGAACATGTTAGCATGGTTCACTGGTGTGTGTGTGTGTGAGTGTTTGGTTTAGCCAGATGGCAGTGACTGTGCACCACCCCTTGGACCTAGTATCAGTGAGGGCAGGACAGCTGTCAGCTGCTAGAAGACCCACAGATATGGCCTGTGAGAAGGAATGATGTACTGCAGCCAAACACAACCAGGTAACTAGATTTTACTGTACGGTATACAGTATATATCAATGTTTTGAGTATGTTAAGATGATACCATCCAACATTTGAAAAATTCAGAATTTGTGTGGAATTGGGGGTACGTAGGTAGGTACCTGGCATTGAATAGGAATCTACTGATTCCAGAAAGAGGTACTGTTGACATGTTATTTGGATGCTCCCCTGTCTCCAGGGAATAGAGCAGAGTAAAAAGGATATTTCCAAATGGGAAGTAGTGCCTCCACACCTGATCTTCTGCAACCAGAAAATATGCCTGCTAAGCCAGATCTCGATCTTCTGATTTGGATCTTGCAAGGGGTTAGCACTGATCCTGTGGCTGTAGAAATGTTAACACCAGGCCACATCTCAACGTACCCACCATGTCTCTACCTGTGACAGCAGTGGGCATTTTGCAATGGGTGCTGCACCACTGTATTTGCAAGCAAAATGGATGTCTGGTGCGCCTCTTCCGCATGGTGTGGCTTTCCACCCTCACTTCAGATTGCTCTTGAGCTGATGGTTCTGCACTCAGAAATGGAGACGTGCTGGCATCTCTTCAAGGACCATTCATGACACCTCCCTCCAGGTGCCTGCACTAAAGCCAGGTCCTTTGGCAAGTAAAGACCTGGCCTGAAACACAATTTAGTATCCTACGTATATCTGAAGAGAAACAGAATAAGGTATTTGTTGAAGAAAAGTGAATTAGAGTGACAAAACAGACTGACGGTGATGATTACGCAGTATTCATGTGGACTGAACAACAGGATTAAGATGATCTATTTTCCAGAGAGCTTTAAGGCACCATATCTCAGGAAGCTCCTTCCTTCAGAGGTTTTCATTCTCCTCATTTCTAACCACATTTCAGAAGAATTTGAAAAATTGTTTCTCCACCTTAGCAATTGGAGATTCACACTACCATGCTGTTTTACTCAGGTTGTTAGATTTTGATGTCTTGTGTCTCCTGCTTTAGATTTTTATAGTATATGTTTTATTAGGATATTGGAAAATGATAACTATGATGATCCTATTGGGAAAGTTTAGCAATGCATTTGGTGAAAGATAAAATCCATGTTCTTCCTTTGAATGTTCAGGGGACGCATGTTATGCCACTTCTGACCTCTGTGCTGCGTGACGAATCTCAGTGGGAGAAACCTCATCAGTTCTATCCTGAGCATTTTCTTAACTCTGAGGGGAAGTTTGTCAAAAGAGATGCCTTCATGCCTTTCTCTGCGGGTAAGATTTTTATGCATATAAGCAAAATCCAGCTTACTTAGCAAGTTTACTTTGTTGGAAGAAATCTATCACAGAGGCTTGGGCATCTCCTTGGGCTGGCCAGACCACAAAAGCTGAATTTTGACCAGAGACGCCTATCCTATAAAAGATTTGTGCTCAAACTAGGCTAGTATCTGCATCCTTTGGGGAGTCAGTGGAGACCCTAGGATGCCAATGGTGGCCAGGAGAGTCTAGGCTGCCTTCTCCATATCAATGCATGCAGGTGAGAACCTCATTAGGGATACCAGAAAAGGACAGACTGTGTCCAAGTTCATATATGGCTATTTTTCTGGAACTGCAGCAACTTGTTCCTTTTAGTTTGTTCACAATCATATGACCTTGGTGTCACCTAATTTTACCCACTGTTCAACTCACTGTCTAGGGCCAATTTTGGGTACTTTGTTGGGTCACGTGGTTTCTGTGAATTAGCACATGCTTGGGTTTGGTTGTGCTAAAGATCTGAGGTCTGGGAAGTGAACTGGGAACATTTGAGGGCAGCAGAGCCTGGAGAACTGAGCTCCATCTGAACAATGGTCAGCACTGGAATGTTTTCTGTGGTTATGGAGAAGCAAGCATCATTTTATTGTTGTGTTTTCGTGCTTTTACTTTATTTTGGGATTTAGAGTAAATCATTGGGAACATATAATTGGTAAAATATTATTCAGGCACCTTGAAGCTCCCTTTTATTGATGCCTGTGCATTCTTATAGGTCGGAGAATATGTGCAGGTGAGACCCTTGCCAAAATGGAGCTCTTTATCTTCTTCACGAGTCTTATGCAGAGATTCACCTTCGAGCCAGCACCAGGAACATCTAAGGAAGATTTGGACCTTACTCCTGCAGTGGGGTTCGTAACACCTCCCATGACAAAGATGCTCTGTGCCCTGCCACGCTCATAATAGTTTAGCTCCTTGGTGTCTAAAGCTCCTATTAATGCATTGCATGTATTTTCTGTGCACAGCTAGATATACCAGAGATGCTTTTCTGCAGTAAAATTGCTCTGTACTTTGTGAAAAATGATACATTTCTCATCTGAACTATAAAAGTTGTCTGCAGAAAAGGAGAAGCTAAAAATTGAATTGCATGCTTTTGCCATTCACCACTCTAAAAACAACCAATCAGCATAGCTCCTTATTTCCACATAATGTCCACATAAAATGCACTGTGTTTCCAGTGGGTTTCCATTGGAAAATAAAAGACATTTAACAACTCTGGTGGTGGAAATTGTGGTGAACATCCTCCTGAGAGTGTTTTCAAAGGAAAAACTGTTTTGCTAGTATAAAAGGTACTTGATTGATTTAAGTGATTGACTTAATTAACCTGCCATCTGTTCAAAGAACTGTGGCCATGTCCGCATTTAAGGGTGATGACCGCACAGTTACAGCCTGGCCTCCTCTGTGTACAGAATGTTGCTTCTCAGCCGCCCCGTCTTCACGGCATTGTTATCTCGAATTCAAAACATTTTGAGTTCTCCCAGTTCAGACGGCAGTTCGGCTTAACACGCTATTTCCGTGTTAAACCACTTTAAAACATTTTGAAATAAATCCTGATTTCAACAGGTCTCACTCCGGATCGTGCACTTGAAACATGTTTATGTTTTTACTGTGTGGACAGTACCGTTTCAGGGATGAGATTCCGTGTTCAGGCTGTCCCTCCCCCAGTCGCACTGTATCCAATGGCTGTCCGTATTCTGGGGACGTCATGGGGGGGGGGGTGTTTCCCTGCCTGATCTGAAGCAAACTTTTTTCGAATCGCTTCTCTTGCAAGCCTGAACTTCTTGGAGCAGCCTTCACACAGCAGCGCTACAGCTCTGGAGTGCGTGCGGAGAGTTGGGAGGCGGGAGAGACGGAGAGGAGGGGATTGGGCAGGTGGAGGCTATCAGCGTTTTGGATTCCCCTGGGGCGGGCAAGAAGAATTTGGCTGCGGGAGCCCAGCCGGAGAAAGCCTAGCTAGTCTTCCCCTCCTGGCGAGGGAGCGAGCCCGTACACACACACACACACAGGCAGGCTTTCATGACAGCTATAAAATCAGACACTTTTGCTACTTCCCCCCCCAGCCTTCACACAGCAGCGCTACAGTGTAGCAAGAGAACCAGCTCACTCTCTCAACAATGTTGCGAATTTGCGCAATTTCAAAACTTCAGACCTTTAGAAAGCGAAAGGCAGGGACCGGGGGCTCCGTTGGGGAAACAAAAAGCATGCGGGAAAGCGTCTCTCTCTTTCTCTCTCTCTTTTTACAATTTCCAAGGCGGGCGGGACGAGCGGGATCAATATTTCACTACTCGCTTCCAACCTGCCTCCCTTTAGCCGAAGTGGATCGAGACTTCTCCTTCTCCTCTTTTCTTTTTCGCCCCATCCACAAAATAACTCCCCCCCACACGCCCGATAGCGACCCCCTTTCCCCAGGATCGTCCATTGTCCTGGGCAGTCCTGCAGGTTTGTAAAGCAAACGTGCCCAATTTTATTTCGCTTAAAAGCAAGGAAGGTTCGTCCGCTCGACGCCCTTTCCTTCCCAAACCTTCTTTCGCTCTCTCGCTCTCTCTCCTCGATTATGACTTCTCAATCAGGTTGCTGTTCAATTGATCTTGTTTTAAACAAGTCATACCTTCACTTTAGGGAAGAGATTCCGTGTTCAGGGTGTCCCTCCCTCAATCGCACTGTATCCAATGGCTGTCCGTATGCTGGGCACGTCATGGGGGGGGGGGGTTTCCCTGCCTGATCTGAAGCAAAAACTTTTTTCGGATCGCTTCTCTTGCAAGCCTGAACTTCTTGGAGCAGCCTTCACACAGCAGCGCTACAGTGTAGCAAGGGAGCCCCTTCACTCCCGATTAACAATGTTGCGATTTTGCGCAAGTTCAGACCTTAAGAAAGTGAAAGTAAGCAGCCTTTTCTCTTCTTTTTCCTCCCTTCTCAGACTCTTTACCTACCCGTCCTCCAAAATTCATCTTTTCCACATAAAAAGAGACATTGGCTGTGGCCACACTTAAGGTTTAATCCAGCTTTGGTCCACTTTCAGAGTGAGAGAATACATCAGCAAAGTGACAAGCTGCTTTTTTTCCGTGTTAGATATCTCAGAAAATTGACCTTTGGGGCAGATAATGTGGAAAGGAAATGATTAGTCACTTTGCTGATGTTTTCCCTCGCCTTTAAAGTGGACTGAAACTGGATTCAGCCTTAGGTGTGACCACAAGAGTTGGCTTTACTCTTGAGTCTTCATGGTTTATTTTCTCTTCATAAATATTCAAAATGCCTACCAGACTAGACAGCACAGTTCTCTTCTCCTCTGCCACCTTCTTGGGGGCCACTCCTTGAGGATTTCCCAAATACCTCTCCCCCCCTCCTCCCTTAGATCTGGAATTAGGAGCAGGAGTCACACAGAACTTTACTTGCTGCTGCTGCTGCTTCTGAGCAATGGAAAAGCCTCTAGGTCCCCTCCAGACCCCCCCCCCCACATCTCTTGTTAAATTTCCCTTCCAATACATCTGGTTCATTTTTCACCTCGTTCCCCGCCCCTTTCAACCATCCCCAGCAGCCGGGGGAGAGGTCTGATCTCTGAGGGAATACCAATCAGAGCGGGGGTGGGCACCATCATGACTGGCAATGGGCAGGGAGGACTTGCCGTGGGGCCTCCGAGGATTGAATCCGAGATAAGGTTGCCGGTGGGATGCCCTTGACACGGATCAAGTTGAAAGCCGTGGAGACAGTTTCGTTCCGGTTCAATTATTTTGGTTTCGTTAAACTGAATTAAGGCATGCCATGCGGATGCAGCCAGCGTGCTCTTGGGTGTCGCTTAAGGCAGCACTCTCACACCTGGACTTATTGACTATGCAACAATCATCCTGGTTCTGGAATTTGAGCCCAATTTGCACCCGGCCTTAATTGCCTGGGCCAGTGTGATGAACTGCCAATCAACAAGAGAGAACGCAATTGGCTGGAATGGAGTCTCGGGGACAAGGCAGGGAGAGGAAGGAGTTCAAAGGCAGGAATGATGCAAATTTAACCATCTTTGTTATATTGTTTAAAATATTTGAAGTTGTTAATAATATTCAATGTTAAATTATACTTACTTTTTGCAATTTTCATACCTGTTATTTGGTATTGATTGTAAGTTGTTTGATTTATATTACAAAATAAAAGTTAAATTTTAAAAAGCACGCTTTTATTCTGAGGTGTGAGTAGCTAGCAATGAAAAGCAATAGAGTTCCCCTTCTACAGAGATACAGTCAGGCAAACAGAACAGCAAACAGTTTTCTAGTTTGTGTTCTTTCTCACCTCACCTAGGTTAGGCACAAAAACTAGTGCGCAACTGGAGTACATCAGGCAGCTGCCCTGCCCTGCCCCACATGCCCATCTCCTGGAAGAGGTGCAAAGGGTGCATGCTGGGCCATGCTAGCTGCATCCCAGATGCGGCTAGTATAGTTGTGGAACATGTTTTTATGCTCCACTGTTTTCCAGCCAGGGGACAGTTCGGCATGCACAGGACCACTTCTGGTATGGAAGCTGTTCCATGCCATACTGATGGCCTGTATGGGAGCAACCCCAGACTGTCCCATGAGTCAAATGCAAAAAGGCCCAATGCTGGGTTGAAGTGGGAAAGGGAAAACATGGGGAGATTCTCCTTCTCGGTGAAGATCGCTTTCCTCTCAAAGAATCCAAAGGCTTGGCTACCAATTGCACAAGGTAGCAGATGTTTGGAAGGCAGTGGAGGGGATGGGAAAATGAAGCACTCCATGATCCTCACTCACTTTGAGTGCAGATATTTTCCCAGGTGGCTGAGAACTTGGTAGCTCAGTGGTTCAGAGGCTATAGAACAGAGCCAAGAAGGATCTCCCGTTGATCTTCAGATATATCCACAGTACAACCCCAAGAATGGACAAGTCAACACTCAGACATCATGGGGCTTAGGCTGTAAGTGACTAGCACTCACAGTTGCAAGCACTAGTCAACATTGGGAGATTGCGCTCCTCTCCCATCCAGCGGACAGGAGAGAAAGTGTGAAATCGTCCAAGGTCACATCTGCCCAAGGGGAAGGGAAACCCATATTTGGAAAACAGTTAAGCAAGCATGACATTAGCTGTCCCTCATCTTTCTAAGAGGAGAATCGATCCCTTCGAACTAGGGATATGCACAAATATTCATGCAATTGAAATTTGTATGAATTGTTAAGAATTTCAACAGTTGTGGGTGAATTGGAAAGGGGCCTTCAAATCCATTTGCTTGTGAATCAAATGGATCTGCCCATTGTCAAAGCTCCGTCAAAGCTTCACTGAAGGACAGATCTGGGCGCCCTGTCCTCCCATCCCCCTGCAGCTGCACCTCTGTGTCCTCCACTGCCTCCACTGAGGCCCAAGTTGGCCTTCTGGAGGTGACTCCGGGGATGACTCTGGACTCTGGCAGTGGCTCTGGTGGGGGCAGCAACTTCTGGTGAATTGCTGAGGCTTCCTGGTGCAGACGGTCTTGACCAGTGAGCAGACTGGAACGCACTACAAGCGAAGTGCAAACATGCCCTAGGTTTGAACTGACAACAAAGAATACATGTAGCTGAAATTGAAATATGCCACACACACAGTGGACCGTAGCTTACCATCACATTTTTATTATGCTGGGTCTAGTCCCTATTAAACAAAAGTGAAAACAATGTATGTTTGAATGTATGTTTCAGTATTTGCAGAAAGAAGAATCCATTATTCAAGCAAACTAAAAATGAAAATACCTAAAGCACAAGCAGTTGGGTCCCTTGTTTCTGAAGGACAAGCCTGGTCCTTTGATTGTCCTGTAAAATAAAGGTAGCTAAAGAAAAAGTCATGCCTATCCATCTATAGTGCAAGAAGAATTGAGTTTTAGGACATTTTTCTCAATTCTAATGAGATTCCTGGTTGATTTTTTAAAAATAATTTGAAAAAATGCTGGCACTTCTAATCACCACATTTGTATCAACCATATAGGAAAACTTGGAAGTTATCTTCCATATGTGATTATGGTTGGCTGAAGTCTGAACCTTTTTACAGCATGCAGCTTCAGGTGGTCCCTGTCCTTACACACAGTTGGAGGCGTCTTGAGAGCATCTTAAAATACAGGAATTCCAGTGGGAAAGAAAGTGAAAATAGCCAGCTATTTAGAATTTTACTAGCTGGATTCTGCGTTTAAATGGCTATCACAAGAGAGCAAATATTTATTAAGAATGTAATAAACCTAGTAATGTCATATCATAGAATCATAGAGTTGGAAGGGACCTCTAGGGTCATCGAGTCCAACCCCCTGCTGAATGCAGGATTTCCTTAACCATCACAGACAGGTGTAGGTTCAGCCTCTGCTTGAAGACCTTCGGTGAAGGAGAGCTAACCACCTCCTGTGGCAACCTATTCCATTACTGATTGCCCTCACTGTCAGGACATTTTTTTAATATTTAATTTGTATTGTCTCCCTTGAAGTTTCATCCTGTAGTTTCTAGTCCTCCCATCTTGTGCAAGTGAGAATAGGGATGATCCCTCTCCACTGTGAAGGCCCTTCGGAGACTTGAAGACCGCTATCGTGTCTCCTATCAGTCTTCTCTTCTGAAGGCTAAACATTCCTAGATCCTTTGGCTGTTCCTCATAGGACAAGTTTCCCAGACCATTGACCATTATGGTAGCCCTCCTTTGGACTAGATAAAATCTTTTCTGAACTGGAGTGCCCAGAAGTGGGCACAGGACTCTAGATGAAGTCGGACCAAGGTAGAGTGAAGAGGAGTGTCCATCTAACTGCTTTTTCCAAAACATTTTGCATTAAGGAGACAGGTGCTTAAGTACAAAGGATGTCTCTGAATTTTCCTCTCTCAAAATTTCTGTTTCTGTCGTTAAGAATGAAACGTATAAAAACTGGTAACTGAGCAGCAATAACGTGTCTCATTCCTGCCAGTTTTCAGCTTTGATCACAAGAATTAGTCAAGACCACTAAAACTTGCACTTCGCTTACATATTTTAGTTGCAACCAGAAGCACATTTGTCCATAAGTAAAGGTTTTTTTGCAATTGGAGGAACCACGGCCAGAGTCTGCACTGCGAGTCTGTCTGGAACTGTCTCCAGCTTACCTGAGGCCTTTTGCAGTGCAGACAGTCCATTTTCCTACTCCATAGCTACAGAAGATTGGGATGGACAAAGGTGGCAGCATGGTGTGTGGACACAGCATTTCAGTGCTTGTGTGGCCATTCTGATCATTCAAGTGTGAAAAGGTCCTAAGTTCATTGATCCCTGTGAGACTACTACTTCTTCTTCATGCCTCATTATTAGATCTTATCTGGTGGTAGAAACTCAGGCTGTGATCAAACACTGCAAAAAAAAATAAAGAAAGAAAAAGCACCTCCAAGACATGGAAAAAAAGTTAAAATAAAGCTTACTTCATAATAATAAATTTATAAATACTGTATTTTCTGGCATATAAGACTACTTTTCAACCCAGGAAAATCTTCTCAAAAGTTGGGTGTCGTCTTATATGCCGGGTGTCATCTTCTTATATAGCGAGTATATCCCAAACTCTATTTTAACTGGAAAAGTTGGGGGTCATCTTATACCCCCAGTCGTCTTATATGCCGGAAAATACAGGTAATTTTAAAAGACCAAAAGTCACTACGAGGTTTAGCGGCAGTTAGGCGCTTGGAAAATGCACAGAAATTAAGCCAGTATCCTGCCTGCCTTGGTGACCGGAATTTTAAAATGTCAGCGGTTGTGACTTCCAATGCACAGGGCAAGAACAGCAAGCACACCCCACCTCCTAATGAAATGAGAGCCAATCTCCTCCCTGTTAGCCTGCAATCGTCCCCATGTGTGGTCTTGGCTCGCTAATCAATGTGTGCCGGTACCCCAAACTATGCTGAGACTTGGTTTTCAGGTGCCAAATTTGGTCCTGGTCTGGCACAGTTTTGGTCTGCTTTCCGCGGACCAAATCCAAAACTCATGGGGACGCCCCTTGACAATTCCAAGTTCAAAACCATACCAAATGTACATGGGAACGCGGCCTCTGAGGTGACGGTTTCAGGGTACAGGCTGCAAACTGTTTTGCTTTCTGGCCTTGCAGGCTTCTTGTAAGCTGCAATAGCCAGCCTTGTTGCAAACAGCTTGTTGCAAGACCTGAGCAGAGGCTGCAAAAAGGGCGGGAAATCCTGTGCGGGCCCTGTTGCAATGATTGGTTGCAGCTGCTTTTTGGAGGGAAAAGCTGTCCGGGGATCTGAGTGCTGGAGGGGCTAGAGCAGGAGTTCCCACCAATCAGGAGTTTCTAGCAGGAGTTTCCAGCAGCATTTTATTCCAGCAGTTTTCCCCAGGAGGTGACAGCCAATCAGGGCTACAGAACAAAAGGAACACAGATTACAGCAGACTATGTCTTCGTGCTGGGAGAAGAGCTGAAAGGAACAGAAAAGAGCTGAATCCTGAAGGAGCCGGACCAGTAGTTGACCAGGGGTCTTCGTGCTGGGACAAGAGCTGAAAGGAGAAGAAGAGCTGAATCCTGAGGGAGCTGGACCAGTAGCTGACCATTGGTCTTTTGGCTGAGTGATTTCTGAAGGAGGCAATCGTGAGGATTGTGGCTCTGAGGGAGACTTCACTAGCAACTGACCAGGCTGGATGATCGGACAAGCAAGGACGGACTGGGCCTTGTGATCATCTAGGGCCACGTTCTGGTACACTGGCTTGGCTTGAGCTGTGGCAGAGCAAGCCAGAGGGGAAGGAACGTGGAGAGGTTTGTCTTTTAAAAAAGGGAACTATTTTCCTTTAGAAGAAGGAGAGCTGATAGGCTGGGAAGCTGGTAACCTTAAGAGACTCATAGACTTAAACCAACAAATACCTGAACCTTATTATCTTTCTAGTATTGCTTGTGTATAATAATACACCTGTTTTAGTTTACTGTTGAAACGCTTGCTACCAGTGTTTTGTGTCCACACTGTAGTATTCACTTGGCCGTTGCATGAACTCAGCATCCTAACAGAGCCAAGCTACTCCCAGAGAGGGCAGGCACTTACTGGAATGCTGGGGATCGTGGCATGCCCCTCCCCCCATGAACACTCTATGGTAGAAAGGGTGGATAGAGAAGGCTTGAGAGCACAAGGAGCACATACTGTCTCTATGAGGCGCCTCTGAGGGCCTTTTTGATACATCTAAACACAGCATAAACAGGTTAGGAATGGCAAGACTGGCTAAATCGGGGAGTCTAAAGATCACCCAGAAGAAGGCAATAGTAAGCCACTGCTGTCTGGAGAAGCACATGCAGTCACAAGGATTCACATTCAGTGATATATTAAAATAGTTCATTAACTCTAAGAGTACATCCAGATGTGTTATAAAGAATGACACATGACATTGCGCAAGGGGGGGGTGGCCTCTTCCCAAGATATTGTCAGCCCCAGTACTCAGAAAGGCCAGTGTGAGGGGTGGGCGCGAAAGGGAGGGAATTTCCTTTTGGCTGAAACAAAGGTGCTGTTCAGCGTGATCATCACCAGCTAAAAGTGCCCAGTGTGGCCGTATGGATGCGATCTCCTCCCCTGTGGGCAGACTGCCTCCCGTAGCTTGAATCCAATCTGTACAGTCTGTACTCTGCCTATTTCTTGGTCCTTTCCCAGCTTCTGTGTCTCCGCCCATCCAGGTTACAACTGTTTGCTTCAGTACAGAAACGTGGTTTCTGCTGTAGTTTCTCTGAGAGAGCCCTTGCTCTTGATATAGTGCAGGGACTGCAGAAGGCAGGAACCGCACGGTACTTTGAATGTGTTATGATGCACAGATACCGTCCTATTGCCCCACAAAGTTGTCATAAGTGCTCCTGTAGCAGGCTGAGGAGCTCCTCAAATGTTATTGCAATTCTCTGCTAATAACAACATGGCCCCACTGTTGCTGCTTAGGACACATTCAGGAGCCCTCACCAGCACTCCCTGTTAGCAAACGAAGGAAACAACCCAGCAAGCCATTTTGGGGTCTACATTGCACCCAGTTTTACAGCAAGGGCGGCATCCCTTCCTCATAGATCATGATGACAGTGAGGACCTGGCTCTGATCTCCACGGGCCAGACGGGGCCTCCATGCAGACAGCATACCATCGTGTTAACAACAGTGTTGTTCAAAGAGCCCTGCCCTTTCTGTGTGCAGTTTCCGCCTCACAATCCTTCTTTAATATATAAGTAAAGTGGAACTGTAAGTGAGATTTTAGTTAGAAGTTTCATTAACCCCTTCCCCATATTAGCATTATGTTTTTGTTTGTAGGGACCATCTCTTCATATATCTCTAATGGTTAAAATGCCTGTTAAGTTAGTCTGTTTTGTGATATCATGTGCTTACTTTGATTTCCTCCTGCTTTTAGGGCCATTTTATGTCTTGTTTCTAACTCTGACTCACCACTGGTCAAGCTAGTGAAAGGTGGAATAAAAATATAGGCCAGGGTTTCCCAAACTGTGGGTCGGGACCCACCTCTAGGAAATTTAACCGTATTTGAAATAACTTTTTTGATGTAATTATTTAATTAAGTAATAAAAAAATTGTATTAAAACTTTGTTTGTTATTTGAAAAGTCCTTTATTCATATTGGTAACGGTTAAATTTCCTAGAGGTGGGTCCCGAGTTGGTAAACTTATATTATATGGGTCGTAGCCCAGACAACTTTGGGAACCACTGATATAGGCAATATATTATATTTGTTGAAGAAAACCCGCTTTACCAAAACAGGACCAGACCTGCACAAAGAATAAGAAGCAGGGAATTCAAAAGGAGAGGGTCTTCACTACCAAGAAATGTCAGGAGAGTTGCCATCCAGATGTGTTGCAGCCCAAAGGTGGCCCCAGCATCATTTGAAGGGTCTGTAGGGCTTGCAAGCAAGACTTCCAAAGCTCACTCTCTGGAGGTCAATGGAGGCTTTAAAGAAAGTAACGATACTTCATTTCGCGTGATCCGTGTCAAAAGAGTGTCAGTGACCTAGAAGAGAGAGGCTCAGTATCCCATTTCCGGTCCTGTGACCTGTCATGGAGGCCAGCGTTTGTCACAAAAGATGAGCGCTTGACGTTCAAACATGGACATTTGGTTAAGAAGTCCAGCTTTTCAGACTGGGCAGCCCAAAGCACATTGACTGCACAGTTCCAAAAGCCTCCTCATATTTCAGTGAAGATTCATGAATTTATCATAGATATTATGGAAGTTGGAATGAAGGGGATTCCTGCTTATTTGCACAAATGTCTGATAGGCAGGCAGGAGGATCTTTGGTGGGGAGCTCAGTTCTTTAGGGTGCCTGTTCTAGAGGTCTCACCACAACTAAATTTCCAGAAGCAGCTTACTGATGGCCCAACATTGTTTGCGGGGAAAGAGGTTTCCACCTCTGACCCCTCTCCTGACCTTTGTTTTTTGTGGGAGAAAGAGGAGCAGGGCTAGCCAGAGGGATCTTCAATGGGCTTCCTAGTGCAGTCCCTGCCACATAAGGAAATTGAAAGGCATTAAATAATTACTCCCAGCCAAACACCCCCACCTCCCCCTTACAGCTGATGTTCTTCGGTCACTGCCTTGGGTTTTTGCTCCAGGAAGGAAGAGTTTGGCCCTCCTACGCAGGGCCTGGTGAATCTGCTCAGGCTACTGGTTACAGCTCCAGTACTTGGCAGACATCCCCCAGGGGTTGTTGGATGATGGCAGCAGGCAGCAGTTCTGTAGGCATTTCAATTTCATCTAACACTCTAGCAATCCAAAATGCTTAACAGCAGAGTGGGAATGGCTTCTCTGCTGATTTTTAGCATTCAATATAAAGTTCTGTTCTGAAAAGCTATGGATTATGGATCCATCAAGTAAACCAAAATTGTCTCACAGAATAGCAGTGGCACTCTTCTGAGCTCCCACAGACCCACCTACCTCACTGGGTGTTCTGTTGTGGGGGGAAGAGCAGAAGGTTTGTCAGCAGTTTTGAGTCCCTTTAAATGTGTGAGAAAGGCCATCTCTTCTTCACTAGAGGGTGTGTTTTTCAGTTAATTTTTAATTCTCTTTCCCACACTGGTTTATTTTAACTCATCTGAAACTTTAAGGGAAATGGAAAGGAAGAAAGGAAGGAAGGAAGGAAAAGAAAGAAAGAAAGAAAGAAAGAAAGAAAGAAAGAAAGAAAGAAAGAAAGAAAGAAAGAAAGAAAGAAAGAAAGAAGAGACATAGGAAATCCCTGGCAATAACAAAACCATGTTGCTATTAAGAAAACTGCGTGGGTGCGTCCCTCTAATCAGAAACAGTTCGTCTTGAGGGTGTCTTTATCTCTACCTTAGAATATGATGCCAAAGCACTAGTATTTGCAAAAATAGAACATGGCTCCCGTGCTTCTGAACCTATTTCCTTAAATAACCTTTTTCCCCTCATAGCAAAGTTAAAATCAATGCCTCAGCATGAATCATCCCGTTAAATAATCATTCTGCCATTGCTTATATTTGTTTTAAACTTAAGGCCAGTTCTACTGTGCAGCACATCCATTTTTCTTCTCTGCTCACTGAAATGTTCCTGGGGAACCCAATAGGGAAGGGAAGCCTAAAGCATTTGGAGACCAACGGTGAGGGTTGATAAGGAAACAGAGAAGTCAATTATCTGTTCAGACTCCACAGCCTCTGTCTTGGATATAACCCTAATAGAAAGAAAGTTTATTTTCAAAACTGGCATGGAAGGGGGTTGACGATGTTTTCCATAACGATGCTAGCGAGGAACAGTCTGAATTTCTGGGAAAACTTTAGTCATGTATTTTAATGAAATATTTCATCTCATTATTGTTTATAGAAGCCCATTAATAGAAGAAGCTGAATCCAGACAAGACAGAGGTGCCGTATGCCACAGGGTCTTGGGTCCATGTAGTTGGGAGACACCCTGTCCTTGATGGGGTTGCAATGCCCTGGAAGGGACAGGAGTGTAACCTGGGGGTACTCCTAGACTCCATGTAAACGCTTGAAGCCCAGGTGGAGGCCGTGGCCAGGAGTGCCTACTTCCAACTACGGCTGGTGCAGCCATTTTTGGGCAGAGATTACTTGGCCACACTTATCCGTGCTCCGCTTGATGGGTCACTGCCTTGTTGTGGTGAAGGAACTTGTGTAGGTCAATGAAGCTACAAGCTACGCCATGTAGGACCATCCAAGACAAGTCATACTGGATCTACTGGAGAAGGAAATGGAAATTCACTCCAATATGCTTGCCAAGAAGAAAAGGCTAAAAGATACCATACCAGAAAACAAGATCCTCAGGATGGAAGTTGCCTAAAATCTTACTGGGGAAGAGCAGAGGGCAACTGCAAGTCGTCCCAGGATGAGTGAATCAGCTGGGTTAAAACTTAAAGGATGCTCACAGTCTGTCCAGTGGTGAAAAAGAAGGAACCTGGAATGTAAGACCTATGAACCAAGGTAAGCTGGATGTGGTCAAACATAAAATGGGAAGATTAAACATTGATATAAATGGGTGAACTTAGTTCTACAGCAGTGGATAAGAATCATTTAGAAGAAACAGAATAGTCCTCATAGTCAATACACGGATGGGAAGAGCAGTACTGGGGTACAATCTCAAAAACGACAGAAGGATCCAATCCAAGGCAAACTGTTCGAGTCTATGATGTGACTAATGTCAAAGAGGCTGAAGGTGGCCCCTTCTATGAAAACTTTCAATACCTTCCAGAATGAACGTTCCCCCCCCCCCCCCGAAATGCCACTTTCATCACACGAATAACAGGCATGTTTGTCCTTGGAGCACAAAATGAAGTAGCAGGCTAGAGAGTTTTGTCAAGATGGCTCCCCCTCCTAACATCCCACGAAGGGCCACACGCTGATTTGCCTTCTGGGCCTCACGTCTTCCTGATTCAAATTCCCTGGGATTGCATTAAAACGAAAGTAACATTTTACCAAGGATGAAAAAAACCCAAAATCATGTTATACAAAACTCTTCCTATACAAGAGACCGTGTATCTTTTTTCACATATTTGAAATCTTTTACTTGATTAATCATCATGAATCGTGGAAACAGTTCAAGAGCAGAAATTATACACCACCAGCTTCCCCAGCTTTCATAAATTACTAATTCATTAGCTGGAAGTTCTGACAGTTGTGTGAACCAAGAGTGAATAATTACAGTTGAACTGTGCCTTGAATCGCCCTGGAGATACATCCTCAAAACAGTAAGATACGTTTCCTCCAAATGCTTGAATTTAAATCGAGACAAAATTTGGCACTCTGAACAGGAACTAAATTCTGGGAAGGGACTGGGCAGGATGAGGCCTGAAGGGCAACTGCACCTACTTCATATTTTTCAGGACTACAGTGTCTTCTCTCTTCTTCTCATGTAAGACAATAGAAGAATAGTTGTGGGGGGCAGGATGATATTTTAAACATCACAAACAGAAATTATATGAGAATCAGAAGAACAATAATAAACAACATTACCAGAATAAAATTCAGATGTTAATACCATTTGTCAAAAGAGGTGAAGGACACCATCAAAAGCAAGGCAAAATAGCTTCCCTATTTTTTTCCTTTTCCCAAAGGTTTTAACACTGGGAACATTCCCAAGTACTAAGATATGGATGGCTCAATGAAACTTCTCAATTATTTAATTCATTTTTTAAATTATTAACTAAGTGCTGTTTGGGAAAACACTTTTTTCCTACTGTAGCCAAGCAGGCAGTTTAAATAAAACACTCAAAAGAAGAGAACTGAGTTATAAAACATCTCTCTATTTGCCTCAACACACAATTATTTAAAAGTCCAGCAAAGTAAGTAGTAGCACTTGGAGACTAACAGGAGAAGGGTTGGTAGCATGAGCTTTGGAGACACGTTGACTTCTTCATCTGAAGAAGCAAACGTACCCATTTGGGCCCTCTAGCATCTGAAGAAATAGACGTGCCCATTGGGCCCCCTAGCATCTGAAGAAGTAGACGTGCCCATTGGGCCCCCTAGCATCTGAAGGAGATGTGCCCATTGGGCCCCCTAGCATCTGAAGAAGTAGACGTGCCCATTGGGCCCCCTAGCATCTGAAGAAGGAGATGTGCCCATTGGGCCCCCTAGCATCTGAAGAAGTAGACGTGCTCATTGGGCCCCCTAGCATCTGAAGAAGTAGACATGTCCATTGAGCCACCCAGCATCTGAAGAAGTAGACGTGCCCATTGCCCCCCCTAGCATCTGAAGAAGTAGATGTGCCCATTGCCCCCCCCCCCCCCTAGCATCTGAAGAAGTAGACGTGCCCATTGGGCCCCCTAGCATCTGAAGAAGTAGACGTGCCCAATGGGCCCCCCAGCATCTGAAGAAGTAGACGTGCCCATTGGGTCCCCTAGTATCTGAAGAAGTAGACGTGCCCATTGGGCCCCCTAGCATCTGAAGAAGTAGATGTGCTCATTGGGCCCCCTAGCATCTGAAGAAGTAGATGTGCTCATTGGGCCCCCTAGCATCTGAAGAAGTAGACATGTCCATCGGGCCACCCAGCATCTGAAGAAGTAGACATGCCCATTGCCCCCCCAGCATCTGAAGAAGTAGATGTGCCCATTGGGCCCCCTAGCATCTGAAGAAGTAGATGTGCTCATTGGGCCCCCTAGCATCTGAAGAAGTAGACATGTCCATCGGGCCACCCAGCATCTGAAGAAGTAGACATGCCCATTGGCCCCGCTAGCATCTCAAGAAAATTGGGCCCCCTAGCATCTGAAGAAGTAGATGTGCCCATTGGGCCCCCTAGCATCTGAAGAAGTAGACGTGCCCATTGGGCCCCCGAGCATCTGAAGAAGTAGATGTGCCCATTGGGCCACCCAGCATCTGAAGAAGTAGACATGCCCATTGGCCCCCCTAGCATCTGAAGAAGTAGATGTGCTCATTGGGCCCCCTAGCATCTGAAGAAGTAGATGTGCTCATTGGGCCCCCTAGCATCTGAAGAAGTAGACGTGCCCATTGGCCCCCCTAGCATCTGAAGAAGTAGACGTGTCCATTGGGCCACCCAGCATCTGAAGAAGTAGATGTGCCCATTGGGCCCCCTAGCATCTGAAGAAGTAGACATATCCATTGGGCCACCCAGCATCTGAAGAAGTAGACGTGCCCGTTGGCCCCCCTAGCATCTGAAGAAGTAGATGTGCCCATTGGGCCCCCTAGCATCTGAAGAAGTAGACATGTCCATTGGGCCACCCAGCATCTGAAGAAGTAGACGTGCCCGTTGGCCCCCCTAGCATCTGAAGAAGTAGATGTGCTCATTGGGCCCCCTAGCATCTGAAGAAGTAGATGTGCCCATTGGGCCCCCTAGCATCTGAAGAAGTAGACATATCCATTGGGCCACCCAGCATCTGAAGAAGTAGACGTGCCCGTTGGCCCCCCTAGCATCTGAAGAAGTAGATGTGCCCATTGGGCCCCCTAGCATCTGAAGAAGTAGATGTGCTCATTGGGCCCCCTAGCATCTGAAGAAGTAGACATGTCCATTAGGCCACCCAGCATCTGAAGAAGTAGACGTGCCCATTGGGCCCCCTACCATATGAAGAAGGAGACATGTCTACGAACGCTCATGCCACCAATCCTCCTGTTAGTCTCCAAGTGCTACTAACTACCTTGCAGGACTTTTCGAATTAGACTAACATGGCTATTTCTTTGATATTGGACACAGTTATTTAAGACATTTACAATAAAATAGTAAGATCCTGAGTATGATCTACAGAAATCCTAATGTAGAAAGAGGATAGGACAACCCCATCTAAATTTATTAACACCTAATTCACAGCTGTTTGCTTCTTTACATGACGTTATTCCTTTCTGGGGTTGTACATATTCCTTAGTTTTGGAATATATACTAACTTGATTAGTCATCAGTCTTTGCTGCAATCTTTAAATCTTTGCTGAATTCTGGCTGGAAGCTGTTCTACTTAGTTGGAGACAAATAATTGTCCCTTCTCTTGCGTGGGGGAAGCTAGACAAGCCGGCTGCTGGTCTCGCCATGTCAGCTTGAAGGAGCCAATGGCGAAGGCCGGTGGGCAGACCGAGCTGTCAAACAGAGAACATGCGCTCTCCATCTTTGACAGCTGGGCAGGGCTTCTGGAGCGGTAGGGCTGGCGTTGATTGTGCATGCACGTACCACAGCCTACATTTCCCAGCACCCCTCATGAGGGTCGCTAACCCCTTCCCATTGGCCAGCCACCCTCATGACGGCGGCTGGCCAATGGTGGCTGTGTCACACTCATGCGCGATTGACACCGGCCCTGCCGCTCCCAGAATGGGGCACGCAGCTCCGGGCGGGGAAGGGGGGGTAGGCTGTGCTTCCCCTCACAAGAGAAGGGCCGATCAACCCTTCTCTTGCGAGGGGGAAGCTAGCAAAGCTGGCTGCCGGCCTCCTTGTGGTGGCTCTGATGGGGCCAATAGTGGAGGCCGGTGGGCGTGCCCTCCTGTCAAACCGGGGGAGCATGTGCTCTCCCTCTGTGACAGCTAAGGGCCGGTTTTGGGTGGGGGCTGGTGCATTTGCACAGCACCCACCTGAAACCGTTTTTAAATCCGGCCCTGCCGCCGCAGCCCCGCGCGTGTGCGTGCACGCGGGGCGCAGGGAATCCGTTTCTGCTGGAAACGGATTCCCTTCTTAAAACGTTTCTGCCGAAAACAGATCTTTTTAGATCCGTTTTTGGCGGCATGTGCGAAAAGGCCCGAAATTTCCAAGCATTGATAGGAAATGAAGCTACAAGTAAAAACTGCTTGGCCAGCCAGGTGTAAACTTTGGGGGTTCATACTACTTACTTTAAAACAAAACATGAGTTAATGACACCCAAATCAAAATTCCAACTAAAAAATATTGTTTTAGCCCTTCTTCAAGTAATCCTACAGTTTTGGGTGATTTTATAATGTACTATTTTACAATGTATGAAATGTTATGTGTTTTTATATGTAATTTTATAATGAATCATTTTGCATTGTATTTTTTCTTTGTTATAACTGCCTTGAGCATTTCTTTTTTTCTTTCTTTTTCTTTCTTTCTTTTTTAATTTTTTTGAAGGACAGTATTAAAAAATGGAAGTAGACTGGGATCTTTGGTCAGCTGCTCTGGACTCCATTCGGCCTCAGCTGCCTCAATTTGTGTTTGTGTTTTGGCTTATTTTGCAATGTTTTGTACAATGTGCAATTTTTATAATGCATTTTTATTATAATGTTTTGATTGTTACTTTGCATTTTCTGTTTTCTGTTTGTTGTAAACCGCCTTGGGCAAATTTTTATTTTGGAAAGGCAGTATAAAAATAAAAATGGAATGGAATGGAATGGCTACTTCAGTTAAGGACCAAGAATCCTGACAACTGCCACAGATTTAGGGATGATGCTGAAGAAGTCTAAGGAATGAAGCCCTCTAGCCTAGTTCATTGACATTCACTCATTCAGTATGCTTGAAAAGTGCCTCTCCTGACGGTGAGCCAAGGCCCTGTTCCCTGGTTCAGTGCTTTGGCTATCCAGCACTGGCTTGGCATAATGTTAGAAGAGATCACACCGAGTTTCCAATGCATTTTTCAAGCAGGGTGAATATTTAAACTTCCCCAGACTGGGCTGGTTTGAAGGGTCCAGTAGCTAAACCAGTCTACAGGTCTTTTTATTTAGTGATGTTTCTAATAACTGACGAAAGTAAATAATTTTTATGTATCACCGGATTCTTCAACATGCCACTCTCTTGACACAGAGCAGAATTGTAATTTTGGTTGGAATAAATGGGTAAGAAAAGTGGGGTAGAAAAGCCAACTCTTCTTCCTCGATGAAGCCAGCTGGGTGACCTTGGGCTAGTCACAGCTCTATTCTGATCTCTCACAGCCCCACCTGCCTCACAGGGTGTTCTGTTGTGGGGAGAAGAATAGAAGCTTTGTCAGCCACTTTGAGTCCCCTTAAATGGGTGAGAAAAGCAGGATAGAAAAGCCAACTCCTCTTCTTCTTTCTTCCTTTCCATCCATAATTCTGATACATTTTGTGTATCGACACTCTTGAAACACGACGCAGTCCTCATAACTTCCATAAATAAAGAACTGTGTTTTCCCAAAAATGGAAATTAAGATCCACCCCCATAGTTACCTCAAGCCAAATGATCCGTGTGGGCAGAATTTTTGATGCAAAGCAGACTTTTTCAGTCTCTAATATGCCGTCTGACAGTCTGCAAATGCCTCATATTTTTACCTCTGGTAAAACAGGAGATCTTTGCTTAATTTTAATGACTCAGTCCTCTGGACATGAAGAACGAATCTATTCCGCACCACTTTCTGCCACTAAGGACCCTCGCTGTCCTGTGCTCCTGGAGGTTCCTGAAGTAAAATTCCCTGCAGCTTCCTAATATCAAAGAGAAAGTTCTTCAGAAGGAAAGCAGGCCTGATGTAGAAGAGGAGTTTCTCCCACTGCACCATGATGCAAAATCTGGAACTTTTCTTTCCCAGTTTCAATCCAGCTTAGCCTGCTTCGCTTGCCGTATTGTAAAATATATTCAAAAGGTAATCACTGCCCAGGAATCCAAATATTAAATTAACTCATTTTGCAAGGGCTCTCAATGCTCTTCAGTTCTTTTTAAATCCAGTCCTGGGGACAGTAAAGCGATATAACCCAATGCATTTACTTTTACCTTACCTTACAAATTATTAATATCAATAGGCAGTAGATAGGGTTGCATGCTAGTTAACTCGATAATGGTAATGGACTCAGTATCTCTGAGCAACTGGGTACCCATGCAGCCATGACATAAGTCACAGAAAAACTCAGATGCTTATTGCATACAGTAAAAAGATTGTTTTTAAAAAATGTTGTAGTGACTGTTATAAAGAAGGAAGCCTGATATCAAAGAAGGAAATTTAAAAAGTTATGCTTTGAAATCCCAATTTATATTCATTGAAAACTTTTGCAGCCTTATATATCTCCAAGAAAGCAAACACCATTTCAAAGTATTCAAAGAACATCTAATTCTGTTTATACGAGATCCACTTATTCAGTGTAAGAGCATTACGGAAGTCAATAATAAGCATATAGGTTATACTATAACTTTTTCCATTTTTGGTTTCTTCTCAGGGTAAATAGTACAAAGTATCTTCTGTGTGAGATTTTTCTGTGTTAAGAATTTAGAATTTGTAATATATGAATGTTTGATATATTTAATGGAGCTGATGAGGTTGGGAAAAATCCATCACCATCATGACCTTCATTATTCATATTGTAGCACATTTAGACATCAATGAGGTATCTTCAAGAATGAGGATAGTTCCGAATGGTGTTGCTTTTTTTGCAAATGTGAGATTCTTACTTTATCTCTTCTGCTGAATTCCAAATAATAGACTCTTGAGTTAAGGCACTTGTAAGTACTGGTGTCTTTTCCTCATAGAAGCACTGGATTTCAGTTTGTAGGTCTTGGTATTTATTTTCTCCCTTATTCTGGAACAACCAAATTTATTAACTTTCTTTTTCTCAATCATAGTTATTGTCAGGCATAATGTTAGGATTCAACTGTTTTTGAGTCTTAGAAGAAGAAGAGTTGGTTTTTCTCACCCATTTAAGGGGACTCAAAGCGGCTGACAAAGCATCTGTTCTTCTCCCCACAACAGAACACCCTGTGAGGAAGGTGGGGGTGTGAGAGCTCAGAAGAGAGCTGTGACTAACCCAAGGTCACCCAGCTGGCTTCATGGGTGAGGGCGGAATCGAACCTGGAATTCCCAGATAAGAGTCCAGCTCCCTAACCACTAGACCAAACTGGCTGCAAGTTAAGATCTCACAATGGTTTAACATTGCTGTTGTCAATGTTGTTGGGAACATTTGGCCAACGTAGTCCCAGAAACTGAATTTCTCCAAACTGGATTTTTTTTTTTTTATGAATGGCTTTTTTGGCTTGTGACAAATGGCAGTTTTTCCATAAGGCTGAAGTCAGCTGGAATGAAACCACTAGCCTAGGAAGCTGAAGTTTATTTTAAAGACACAGGGCGTGTTCCCACGTGATCTGTTTGAAACGGTTGTAAAAATGAACAACAAACCCCTTTGCAAACACGTATCTGGCAATTGCAGTCAACCCTGAATTGTGTCCCCAGAGAAAACTATGCATTGGGGAAAGCGATTCTTTTTCCTCCCCACCCTGTGCCCACCCCTCCCTCCCCATTAGGTTTGATCCAATGACGTGGCCAAGGGTGGGGAACCCCAGCGCCCCCTCCCTCCTGCTTTTGCTGCCTGTTTGATTCCCACAGACCTCCATGTATTTTAATCATGATTGGTTAAAAAAGGGGGGATATGGAGCCCCCTCGATTTCGACCCCGGTGCCCTTCCTCCCAATCCCTGGCTTGCTTTCTCATAAAGGAGGGAAGATAAAAGGGAGCCAAGTGCTCCTGCACATACACACACACACCTGCGCGCACACGCACAGCCCCCTTCTTGCAGCTAAACTAGCCGCACACACCAAGTGCCCAACAAAGTCTCCAAACCCAGATGATCCACCACACAAACAGATTAGAACACCAGCAGTTATTCCTCCAAGTTCTTGTTACCTTTCCTGTGCTTTGATCTTCTTTCATTTGAGTGCACATACTGTTCAAGAAACAGGATAAGCCAAAGAAGGTGAACATGAAATTGGCAATAAAAAGATGGCGACAAAACACCCACAAATGGAAATTTATACTAGAAATGAAACTGCAGAAAAATTGTGAGCTGCATCATAAGTCTGAAGAACAGAAAAGCTAACTTGAAAAACTCAAGGAAAAGCTCCAGAAAAAATCCTCTAGAAACAAGAAAAAATTCAGAAACATTTGAAACAAACTGTGAATTACAGCAATAAAATGGAAAGTAAATTGTTATGATGCCCGTATAACCAATTTAAGCAAAATGCACAATTGCACTGCAATTAGCAATTCTATAAATCAATATCTGGAAAAAGCAATAACATCAGAGTTGCTTCAGACAGAGGGAATATAGCCCTAAAACATATAATAGAAATGTAACTTTGATTTGTTTTGTTAATAAAATACACTGAATATGTATTGAGACCCAGAAATATGGAACTAACAATCACTACAGAAAAAGCCACAAAACAAGCAAAATGAGTTGAAGACTGAGCATTTCATGGAACTGGTCAGATACATGGATTCTTGATTTAACATGTTATCATCATTTATTTGTTATGGTCATACATATAAACATCTAATAAGTGGAACAATTTAAAACCTTGCATTGAACAGCAATTTTAGCAATAGAATGTCTACTGGAAAGGATATAAACACCTAAGGATATAAACATACTAGTAAGTCAGGGGGGTTCAGAAATAGTCGTCAGGACTCACACCCCACATCACATCTCCAACAGAGCACAAGTGAATGAAGCCAAAATTGTATCCATAGTAGGTACCAATGCATTTCTATATGCAACATGTGGAAAGACCTCAGGAAAACCAGAGAATATCCGAATAATATTACCTGAACATTGGGCTCAGAATTTCATTCTATTCACACAGTTTGCCCAAAATTCAGATTCTCAAGGAAGATCAGAGTGAAAGATCAAGGGACTGAAGATGAGCCAAATATTAGGCTCAAAGTAGAACTGGCTCAATCATGCTCATACAATGGGAATATATTTTATCTGCACCAGGCATTGGATACATAGGCCTTTTCGCACTAGGCTGGTAGCCAACAATTAGTGGACATCTGGGGAAGAGCATCCGCACTCGGAGGAGGCTGGGGAGCGTGATTAACCAAGGTTGATTAGCTCGGACAAGAAGGGAAGTGTGAAATCGCCCCCGATTTCGTCAAAATGGCATAGGTTTATTTCTCATACAGCTTGGCATTGTTCCACTTTCTTTCACTGAACAAAGTCTGATACTCCCTGAAATTCTGCATGTTACGCATGTTCTCTGAGTCTCCACTCCAGCCATC
Organism: Aspidoscelis tigris stejnegeri; assembly: GCA_023333525.1. NCBI lineage: Eukaryota > Metazoa > Chordata > Lepidosauria > Squamata > Teiidae > Aspidoscelis > Aspidoscelis tigris. The sequence goes on along the minus strand of JALMGA010000019.1, from coordinate 3,273,001 downwards.
CATACTGATTTTAATGAAAAGGACAAAGATAGGCTAAGGCCAAGCAGCAAGATTTCTCTTTGGCAACCTGTCAGGAGAGTTTCTTGGGGAATTCACGTAACAGAGCCAGAGACATTGATAAATTTCTCTCTTGAACGATCAATAAAATATCCACCATTCTTTCCAGCCTTCTAAAGTGGATGTGAGGGCCGTAATTACATTGTCAAAAATTCAAGTTAGCCCAGCTGACTGAGACCTCCTTTAAACCAGACATATGACTGGCAGATAGTTTATGGGTGGTGTGCTCTGATTGGCAGGGGAGCAGGATAAAGCCAAAGGCAACACTGAAATTTCCCAATATGCTCTGACCACCCGAGCACAGGACTGCCATTCAGAGAGAATTCTGGAAAAAGCTGTAGTCATATTAACATATCAAAAGGAGACGTTGACAAGCACTTTCTAAATAATCAGAATGCAGCCATAGCTATGGACAATTCCTCCAAAATTTTCTATTTGAAAGGAAAATATGAAATTAAATTATACTCAGTCCTGTCCTCCAGAGGCATACAATTTTTTTCCTAGGACCTATTTCTTTAATGATTTAGGTCTGCTCTAGCCGAATGCATTTATTTTTAAAATGTTAAAATATTGACAATTACTCCAATATGCTCTATACGACAAGCCAGTTTAGTGCTAAATTTGAGCTAGCCAAATGTGTTTGATTTAAGCTACAACAAGGAGGGGTAAAGGGTGTATCATTTTGGATTTGGGGCCTACTACCACAGAGGACTGAAGAGCTCATATAGCACTACACTACAAAGTTCATGCCTTGAATGAAACTTAATTGTGCCCATGCTCTGGCTGTGCCTGATAAGGGACTGATGGAATTCGATGGCAGTGCCAAGAATTTTTGTATCGTTATTCAATGCATTGAAACCAAGAGATGCCTCCAATAGTGCATTACGCTTACTCTGTTCCCTGTTCCTCTCCTTCATAGCTCATGTATTTTTCTTATCTCCCTTTCGGACTGCTTTTTTACAATAAGTCAAACTGGAGTGGTCAAGCAGCTGAGGTGGGGCAGCTGTACTAGAAGAAGGGTCATCTGCATTTCAACAAATATTTTGGTGCAGCCCCAAAGAAAATGTGCCATGTTCAGAGTCTCTTCCACACTCACCTGTGACTAAGAATTAAGATTCCTGGCCTCAGAACCCCCCAGAGGGCCCATCTCAGTGGTGCAATTTGGTGGGCCACTAAAATGGGAAACCTGCTAAACCAGAAATCACATACTTCTTCAGTCTGGCTTAATGACCACTGGGCTGTGGGTGAACATTTTAAAAAAAGTTCTACAGGAATATCAGGCTATGTGACCAGAAATAGGGCCATTTTCCAGCCTCCAAAGTTGCTGGCCAGGGCTATTTTAGCCAAGGATCCAGAAACTGCCCACTTCTAAAGCCACATCTAGGTGACCAGAGAAGTGTTGTCAGCTTCCTCAGCTCTAATAGACTGGATCAGCACACAAGCAGCAGCCTGGCGTTGGTATGGGCTATGGCACCATTTTCATACCTCACCCTCTGAGGATGCAGCTTTCTAAATAGTGGTGTGGCCTCACAGTAGATCAGGCTGCAGTGGGAATGAGACATTCCAGCAGTGCTGCCCAGCAGGCCTACCAGCCCAATGTAGACATAGCCATGGAAGCTGGGAAAGGTTTGAAGAAAGGAACCCTTACTTTAATTCTTCTTCAGACCAAATTCCAGCCTGTTTGGTTACATCTCTAAATGCCAAGCCAGGTGTTTTTTTCCTCCCTCTGTCTGGGTTTTCCTTCATTCAGGCTGACACAGCATTAAGCTTATAATCCCCTTCCAGGAGGCCACCATTCCGGCTCCCCAGCTGCTCAGAAAATGATACCTATGCAAGCCTCTGGTCAGTCTTGCCCCTCCCCCTCTCCTTACCATGACAGTCCTTCCTCTGTCTCCCCCACTCACTTGCTGTGACTCCTTTGCTCTGTCATCAGATCTGCCCCCTCATCCCCCTTGCTGTGATTCCTTTGTTCTGTCATTGGATCTGCCCCCTCACCCCCCCTTGGTGTGATTCTTTTGCTCTGTCATCGGATCTGGCCCCTTGCCCCCCTTGCTGCGATTCCTTTGGTCGGTCAGCCCCCTCACCCCCTTGCTGTGATTCCTTTGCTCAGCCATCAGATCTGCCCCCTTGCCCCCCTTGCTGTGATTCCTTTGCTCTGTCATCGGATCTGCCCCCTTGCCCCCCTTGCTGTGATTCCTTTGCTCTGTCATCGGATCTGCCCCCTTGCCCCCCTTGCTGTGATTCCTTTGCTCCATCATCGGATCTGCCCCCTTGCTGTGATTCCTTTGCTCTGTCATTGGATCTGCCCCCTCGCGCCCCTTGCTGTGATTCCTTTGCTCCGTCATCGGATCTGGCCCCTTGCCCCCCTTGCTGTGATTCCTTTGGTCGGTCAGCGGATCTGCCCCCTCACCCCACTTGCTGTGATTCCTTTGCTTTGTCATTGGATCTGCCCCCTTGACCCCCTTGCTGTGATTCCTTTGCTCTGTCATCAGATCTGCCCCCTTGACCCCCTTGCTGCGATTCCTTTGCTCTGTCATCGGATCTGCCTCCTCACCCCCCTCTTGCTGCAATTGACAGCAGCAGGAAGGTGCGACTAAGCCATTCCAGGCTGAAAATGGCTTGGATTTTGCTGCATTCCTGACCCAGATTAAATTGCTAAGGTGTAACCACAGCCTAAAACCCTTTCTACACTGCCCTTACTCTGGATTTTATTCTGGATTTTCTCCTACCATCTGCATGATGGAGCAGAGTATGGCAGAAACAGCATGTGACTGGCAGGGCCATATGCAACCAGAGCTATTTACTGCCTTACAAAAATACAAAACACCATTTAAAAAATACACATTATTTAAAGACGTGGTTGGTGTATCTACCAAGCTGATAAAACTGCTTGAGCCTCTAGAAACACTGCAGAACTCTTAGGAGTGCAACCCAGGTCCAATTCACTGTTCGTATTCAAGTTCTGATTCAAGACATCCACCACCTAGCCGGCGTGGAAAAGACAAAGATTTATATCATTTGCATACTGGGACTCCTGAAGCCAAATCTCTGGATGATTCTGTCTTCTGGTTCCATGTAGTCATTAAATGTCATGGAGGAACTGAAGAAGCCCTGCCGAACAAACTCTAACTATTAAGGAGGTGAGTACAATATCCCAGCCCAACAGAAAAAAGTTCAACAAAGAAAAAGTAAAAAGTGCTAAGTTTAGAAGACAATAGCAGACACTTGGCTTGATGACAATATGCTTACAAATTATTTTGGCTTTTAGATAACCACAGATGAAGCACAGTCTTCATCTAGTCCTGAATATGTCAGGCTGCCCCCAGGCAGCAGGAGGCAAGGCGAGGTCCAAAACTCATCCCACAATTGCCTCTTGCTGCACCTCCCCAGATAAGCGCTCACACCTTACCTTCCATGTCTGCCTGGCCACACTAGGATTATCTCACAGCCAAGCACCTCCCCACTTCCTGTCGTTTTTCCTGCACTTGACCAGCAGACATCACTATTACAGGAAACTCAGCACCATTGCCAGTTTTCCTGTAATAGCGATATCACAGGACTGTATTGGAAGTGTCACGGTCACATCTGCCATTTCCAGTATAGTCCTATGGAAACTGTGGGTTTTATCTTGCATCTGGAAGCATCTTTAAGAAGGATTCAGAATACATTTACATGCTGCCTAATTAGCAGTTAAGGGATGGCTTTTCATAGGCATGTGACGGTGTTCCTCCGGCAAAATTATCTTTCTATGACTCAAGAGGCAGGTCCCACGTGTTGTACAGGAGAGAGCACGGGCATTATGTTGCTTTTTAGAATGGGTTCAACCACCAATTTAGGAAAATAAGTAAATAAATGCAGATATGTGGGCCCTTGCATCCTTGGGTAGATCAGCAGAGGAGGCCCTACATGTTTCATTGTTTGAAGTTATGAATACGATCACTGCAGTAGTATGGAGCATTAGGTAAAAGAATGGCCTGAGTTTAGCAAAGATTATAAGATGCTTGTAATGATGCTATCCCATGTATAAGCTGAGAGTGTGGAACAGGCCAACTTCAAGTATCATTTTAGCTGAAGTCTCCGTTTTACAGCAGTGAAGAAGGAAAAGATAGAAGCTGTCATTCCAGATTAAGAGGGGTTCTGTAAGGATGTGAAGAACTGTCATTCTAGGCATAGGCTGCATAGGTCACATGCTTTTTGGCATTCTAGGGTGAACACTCTGTTTAAAATTAAAGCAGGAGGCAAACCAATTAAATTCATTACCATAACATAATGATGACTTTTTGACCCAAGTAAAAATGATAGTTCAATGATATGCCACTAAAAGTCTTAAATGAGGTTACTAGCATGCATTTTTATTCTGTAGGCTCCAGTAAAACACCACAGTTTCTGAAGAAACTTTGCACAGACAGACAAGAAGATAATTTGTGTTTCTATGTTCTCTAGCTTTTAAGTGATATAGTTACGTGGCTCTCAAGAAACATTAATACACAAAAACTGTTGGAAGAGGAATGTCCTAGATACAAGAATTAACAATGGAGCAAATGTAAAGTCTAAATAATAAGATTTAATTATTCCTGCATAAATTCTGCATATCTACATTTTATCCTCACCACATTCTCCTAACTCAGCTTCTTAGAGTTTAGAATCAATGGTTATTGTTAGGAATATTCTAAACATTCACAATTTGATCGAATTCAATCAAATGTGGACATTCAAATTCGAATAGGATGTCTCCACATTCAAATGTAAACATTCAAACATTTGTGCTGATAGTGCAGGACGAAAATGGGATGCATACGGGATAAAACGGGATGCATACGAAATGCGTACAGATATGTATAACACATACGAATGTTGTCGGCATTCATGTCTTCAAATACAAATGTTGTCGATATTCGTATCTTCAGACTCAAATCTCACATTTAAACAAAATTTGATTCAGATTTTGTTGCATTTGGATTCTAAACATTCAAATCGAATAGAACATTTGGATAATTGAATCAACTCAAATTCGAATGCAAAAAATACCTCTGCGCACATTGTGCCTTTCCTGTGTTGTCCTCCCAGGCTTTGCCGTATCCTCCTTGCTGAGGTACGCCAAGGCACCAAGATTTCACCGCTTGGGGCCCCTGGTCCCCTTATGGTCCCTCTATGTGCTGTCCTGCAATTTATGTTTTTAATTAACTTTTTAAAGATTATCTTGCCCATCCCGAGACCTTTGGGTGAAAAAAAGTAAGTTCTGTAATTTAAATTATGAAACCCAAGCACTAGAGAAATAATGTAAGAAAAATTATAGAAATTATTGGGGAACCTTAAAAGAATCATTAATATATTCAATTAAATAAATATATATTAAATAATAAGTTCCAGCTTTACAAATGTTTATGTACAAATAAGTGGCATAAAATGTAGATGATCCCTTTCTGCACTTCACTAATTCCAAACTGGTATGCAACTACTGCTTATCCATCTTGTGAGGTTACCTTGCATTCATAACATTTTATCTCTCACTTCTGAGAGCAAAACATAATGAATATTGTTCAGCTACATTTTTGCCTCCAAATCACACCCTGTTTGTTATGGCTATGCAAGCAAGCAAAAAATATCTCACATATAACCTTAGGGAAATTCTGTAAAACGTAGCAATGAACTATAGGCATGATGGCTTCCCTATCAAACCAAACAAATACAATTATAACAATCATAACCACTTCCGTAAAATGACAAGGGAGACATTTCCCACCATGCTCTCATGCTCCACATGAGGAAACCAAGAAGGAGAAAAAACCCAAAACTCTAGAGTTTCAGGATTATTAGCCGAGTAAAAAAACCAAAAAGCTTTAGTTTTCATTTGCAGTTCATTCCATGAACCCAGTTATTCCTAGGAGAAAACCTGTTTTTCAATATCTGCAAAAGATCAATGAAAAGAGGCCTGTAAACATGCCAGCTTTATACTTTAGCACTAAATTCATACAGACTATTTAATTATGACTTTTTTCTGAATGGTTGTTTAGTCATGGGTTCTCCATATATTGTGTATCACTGACATCAACAGTAAACAATTTAACATCTCTCTGGATAAAGCCAGTAAGTCTACTGGGGATATATTAAAATTATAAATATTAAAAAAGGTTCACACAAATCCATACACAGATGTATGTGTACACCCATATTGGAGATCTCCATGGGGACTTCTTATGATGACAGATCTCTCTATAGGATAGTCAAAAAAAGAACAAGGCCATCTCCAGATGCTGTTTACCTATTCTGCTATGTCTGGATTGTGGTGCCCGCTAGGACCCCTCAACCTCAAAACTAAGTTATTTTACCTAAAAATACAAAGTGTTATGAGAACCCATTGTCCATACTGTTAAAAGTGTTGCCAAAGTGGATTTTTTTGCAATGGTAAGTAGCTTAAGGGAGGGGCTAGTCAAGCTCTCCAGGAGGGAGTGTGAAATAAACTCCTGGCAGAGTCTCAACCAATCAGAGTGAAGCTAGCCAGCCAGGCTCATATTTAAGGGAGCCTGAGGGAGTTGTTAGTGTTCTCTGCCTGGGGTTACCTGACCAGAGGGGGTTAACGAAGAAGGGAAATGGGCTCTAAACTGTCCTGAGGGAAGCTGGGGAATAGAGTCCTGAGTCATTAGTGAATATACGGTGTTTAGAAAGTAAAAGAATTGAAATGGTTATATGTTACTTATGCTGCTGGCATTAATCTGAATAGGATTGGAGTCCTTGGGCTGAGTGAGGAAGCTGGGGACAGTTCAGTCAGAAGAGTGAATTGACCTGTGATTGACATAGTGAACTTACCTGTTTATTATTAAGAAAGCTGTACACAATAAACTTGTTTTCTTGTTATTTTAAAGAAGCTTCAACTGAGTACTCTGTTTTCAAAGTGAGCCAAGTTAGGCCGGAGTTCTAAACAGATATTGGCTGCATCCCCACGGCATGCCTTAATTCGGTTTAACGAAACCAAAATAATTGAACCGGAACGAAACTGTCTCCACGGCTTTCAACTTGATCCATGTCTGCGGGATACCAACGGCATCCTGCCGGCAACCTTATCTCAGATTCAATCCTTGGAGGCCCCACGGCAAGTCCTCCCTGCCCATTGCCAGTCAGGATGGTGCCCACCCCCTCTCTCTGATTGGTGTTCCCTCAGAGATCAGACCTCTCCCCCGGCTGCTGGGGATGGTTGAAAGGGGCGGGGAACGAGGTGAAAAACGAACCAGATGTATCGGAAAGGAAATTTAACAAGAGATGTGGGGGGGGGAATGTAGCAAAAGTGTGTGATTTTATAGCTGTCATGAAAAGCTGCCTGCTCCCACCCTCCCTTCCTTGTGCCTGATCCATGCCTTTTTTGCCTCTTTGTTCTGATCATCTGTAGCGATGGTGCAGTAAACTCTGTAAAATTCTGTCTGCTTCCTCCCGCCCTCATGGCTGTGCAGCTCTCCAGCTCGTTCCCTCTGCACCACGTTTCCCTCCCGCTTTTCTTCCAGCTTTGTGCTCTTCCCTCCAAGCCCCCCACCATCACCCCCACCGAAGAAGTCTGGATCCCCCTTTTCCACCCGTGCTTCCCTCGCGCCGAGAGGCTGGGCTGGAGGGGACCTAGGGGCTTTTCCATTGCTCAGCAGCAGCAGCAAGTAAAGTTCTGTGTGACTCCTGCTCCTAATTCCAGATCTAAGGGAGGAGGGGGGAGCGGTATTTGGGAAATCCTCAACGAGTGGCCCCCAAGAAGGTGGCGGAGGAGAAGAGAACTGTGCTGTCTAGTCTGGTAGGCATTTTGAATATTTATGGAGAGAAAAGAAACCATGAAGACTCAAGAGTAAAGCCAACTCTTGTGGTCACACCTAAGGCTGAATCCAGTTTCAGTCCACTTTAAAGGCGAGGGAAAACATCAGCAAAGTGACTAATCATTTCCTTTCCACATTATCTGCCCCAAAGGTCAATTTTCTGAGATATCTAACACTGAAATAAAGCAGCTTGTCACTTTGCTGATGATTCTCTCACTCTGAAAGTGGACCAAAGCTGGATTAAACCTTAAGTGTGGCCACAGCCAATGTCTCTTTTTATGTGGAAAAGATGAATTTTGGAGGACGGGTAGGTAAATAGAGCAAAGAGTCTGAGAAGGGAGGAAAAAGAAGAGAAAAGGCTGCTTCCTTTCACTTTCTAAAGGTCTGAACTTGCGCAAAATCGCAACATTGTTAATCGGGAGTGAAGGGGCTCCCTTGCTACACTGTAGCACTGCTGTGTGAAGGCTGCTCCAAGAAGTTCAGGCTTGCAAGAGAAGCGATCCGAAAAAAGTTTGCTTCAGATCAGGCAGGGAAACACCACCACCCCATGACGTGCCCAGCATACGGACAGCCATTGGATACAGTGCGATTGAGGGAGGGACACCCTGAACACGGAATCTCATCCCTTAACACGGTACTGCCAAACAGTAAAAAATGAAACACGTATTGAGCGCAGGATTCAGAGTGAGACCTGTTGAAATCAGGTTTGAGATTCAAAACGGTTTGGCGTGCTTTAACACGGAAAAAGTGTGTTAAGCCAAACTGCCGTCTGGCCAAGGAGAACTCAAAACGTTTTGAATTTGAGATAAGGTTGCCGTGAAGACGGGGCCATTGTATCTTTAACCCACTGCTAGTGAGGAGGCAGAGTGGGGGAAGGAGCTGTCTGCTGCAGCACCAGGAAGGAGGCAACATTATTATCAAACTTAATAGTAGGGAAAGGGAAATGAAAGGTGTGTGTCTTGGAAGGGAATAACAGAGTTTTAATCTAAAAAGTAAAACCAACGCTACCACACTACCAAATATAAAGATATATATAAATCGCTACCCGACCAAGAGATGGCCTTTACATGGATATTCTGGATTAAAGAACTCCCAGAATTATAGCACTTTGTCCAGACGTTAGGCTGACAGACCACAGTTCAGCACCTAGCGTGGCGACGCGATGGTGTTTCTGTATTGAAAGTTCCTTTCCATGTGACCCGCCACTCCCATCCGCCTCTGTGTTTGGCTCTTCAGGATTGGCGAGCCCATATTCCCTCCTGCTGCTTCTGACCAGCTTCATCCAGATTCCTCAGAAGGGGCTAGAAAAGAAAATGCAGAATTAGGATAGAAACAAAGCCTAGAACAATTACTGGATAAAGATTAGACTTTTCCTAAGAAAAAGCTAGGTTATGCTTCACATTTATTCATTCATTGAAAGTACTGCCAGAATAATTCACACTTTAAAATAAAACAACCAATAAATATGAAATCCTTAAGAAACATTTGGCCTTTTCACACTTGGGAAAAAGGTCCAGCCAGGTATGCTCTTGCATGAAGCGTATGCACCATATGGAGCACCTTCCATTCTGGAAGCAGCTCCACACGTGCCAGACCATCCCCCAGCCAGATACTACACATCAGCAAACACCTTTCACACCTCTTCTGAGTGAAGAGTGCATGGGGTGGGGCAGAGCAGCCGCAGTGGCACACTGCACCACCTTGCTGTCGTGACGACAACCAGTATGCATGGCCATTGTTGTGGCAAGGCGATTGCCTCTAGTGTAGAGGCAGTCGTACTTACCTGGCACTTGGTGAAGTGCGGGGTAAATTTTAGATGGGCTACGTGTTCAAAATGTGAATGCCCAATCCATTCCACATCTTCACTTGCCTGGGATGATTTCCCAAGGAAGTGAGGTGCAAATTCACCCACTGGAGAGGAGGTGCCAGTCACAACAGGAAGGCAGTATTAACATGGCCCATGATCTCCACAACATGTTGGGCTTGTAGCTGTGGGGACTTTCATTCCCAGCTTCCAAAGTTGGATCAGGTTGGGCTGCTGCGCCCAGTATGGACTGGATCACGTAATCCAACTAAAATGGCATCAGTTGTCTCAGCTATGGTAGAAAAGCACTATCTGCACATAAGTGGCTGGTCTGGTATACTGTTTTTAACCTGCTTTTATGTGGTTTCTGTTTTACGCTTGTACTGCTCATGGACTGTAAATAAGCCTCTATCATCACAAGCAGCTGGTCCAGTATATGAGCCTGGGACACTGCTTATGGTAACAGCAAGCTACCATAAGCACTTTTGAGCCAGAGTCAAGTCCAACACCTTGTCCCATACAAATGCAGCGCCTTTGTGGGAGACATGCCTTCCCAGTGGGCCAGTACGCAATGCAGATGAGGCATTCCAGTAGGACTGCTGGGAGCTGCCAAAACATCTTTAGTGGGTGCTTAAAAGGTGTCAGGGTAGACACCCCTGAATCTCAGGTGGGAGATTGGAGGAAAAAGATACATTTCATAGGTTGTATCATATGATGCATTAAATTCTTATATGTACCTTTATAGAGCTTGCTTCTCACATGATAGATTAATTCTTTTGACTACATTTACAAAGTTTGCTTCTAACTTAAAAAAAAAAGGAAATATTTTCAGGAGCTCTACATTCAAAATACAAAAGAATCAGAGTTCCTGTCTCCGTTCAACAAGACATTTAAACAGCCACTCGATTTTTAATACGGCGTTCATTCTCCCCTTAGAATTGATGGAACTCAATGTGTGCTTAAAGCCAAGCAGTGTATGAAAGCACTTTTCTGGATCAAAGCCCACCTACCATTCTGTATCACGCATAGGCAGATGCTTGCGCACTCTCTGTCGGAAATCAACTCCACAAACGGATGCCCATCTTTCTTGGCCATCTGCACCGGTCCCCATCTGTTCAGATGGCATGGTCTCCCTTGCAAGCTGCTTGGACTCCTTCCTGATGGTACCAGTGCCAAGGAATGGTGATTTAATCAACAGCTTGAATACAGCCTCTCTCTTGGAGTAAAACCACTCGACAAGAGGAGAACTGAAACAGCATCACATTTGGTGCACTTAGTCAAGCGTCACTATGCATGCCAAGGCAAACAAATGACCACATGAAAGGTTATGACCATAGTGTACAGACATTTGCAGATAGCCCAGAACAGCACCAATGACAGCAGGTGTTTTTTATACTTTTTTAAAAATCACTATTTTCCACAAGCATTTTATACAAATTACAGAAAGATCAGAAAACAACCAGTCACTTTCTTTGCTCTTCAAACTGGGTGTCCCCATGGTAACGATACCGCTAGGTGAATGCGAGTTTGCCTCGCGAGAGTCCCCATGCAAAGACTTAATTCGGGCTACATGAGGGACAAAATCCTGTAAATCAAAATTAAAAAAAACACCCTTGGTAACTGTTCTTGCCCTGAATTACAGGGCAAGAACAGGTTATCCTGGGGGCATGGGGACCCTTGCGGGTTACGATTGCAGCATTAGCGTGCAGGGCTTCTCTGTCCCCGCCGCTATCACTGCAATTGCAACTGCCCCCCCTTACCTGAGTGCTTAATTGCCCAGGTAAGGGCTTGATTTACTGGGCAGCTGTCAGGTTCTCATGTGTATGTGCAGAGCTCTGCAAAAATGATTAAAACAGATGCGGCCTTCACGTCTGTTTTAATTATCTTACCGGAGCTCTGCCCTGCTTTTGACAGCCCCTCTACCCGCCTGACAGTTGCTCAGCTGACTGCAGGGCAGCTGTCAGGTGATCATTTGGGGTAATTCAAGCCCTTACCTGAGCAATTAAGCACTCAGGCAAGGGGGGGGGGTTGGAGAAAACCATGGCATCCCGATGCAGGGATTTGCTGCGGTTTTCATGGGGATGGGCAGGTTTGCTTTGAACCCGCCCTGTCCTCCATTGTTATGGGGACTCCTTAATGTGAATCTTAAGGCTGCCCAGAATCCACCGTGGGGCAGTGGCAGCCCCATGGAGACGAGCTCTAAGAGTTTTAGGATGGAAAAGATATTCCTAGATGACATCACTACTGAAAATAAAAGGCCAGGCACATTTTAGGAGTGCTTTTCATTTCTATAAAAGTGTTAATGCTGGATGATTTACACCACATATTATTACAATATCCCAAATAACAGCCTGCTCAGATGTTTTACATGCAGCATGTTTTGCTTCTGCTACAGTTGTGGAAGGAAGGAAGGAAGGAAGGAAGGAAGGAAGGAAGGAAGGAAGGAAGGAAGGAAGGAAGGAAGGAAGGAAAAGCTCTATTTCCACGCTTGAAAAAACAGGATGTTCTGCCAAAAAATGCAACCTTTATTCCACATTCCTGAGGTCCCAGATGCCTCAGCAGTTTATTAACAAGGCAAAACTCCTATAAAAGTCTGCAGCAGACAGCATGACCAAGCTGTAATTAGTCTGGAGTGTTTCTTAGGACTCAAGACCAAAGCAGAACTATTTTATACCAGCCACTGCATAACCTGACATCTTTAGCATCAAGTGGCAAGTTGCAGGAGTGAGTGTGAGTTTGAAGGAGCACTGCGTAACCTTGGGGCAGCCCCTGCATAATGTGCAGCACCTTGAGCTTTTTGGACAAAAGAAAGGATAGCAGTGCTATAAGCAAATAAGCAAATAAATGTGAAAGTCTAAAATCAAATGTTTGCATTTTCCACACTACAGCACTATATATCTTTTTGAGGTCATTAAAAGTTGGGCCGTACTCACATCTTCACTTCAGATCTTCTTCAGCCCATCTTCAGGTCTGACTGCTCAAACCTTTTCATTTCCATCCGTTTTATTTGTGGACTTTCCGCCCTCCATTTGGATTTTCTTGAACTGAAAGTGCACAAATAAAACGGATAGAAATGAAAAGGTGTGAGCAGTCAGACCTGAAGATGGACTGAAGAAGGCTTAATGTGAAGGTGTGACTGTGACCTTCATCCTCCAGTCTAAAAACAAATCGTTTGAGGTCCCTTGGAATTTGAAGGTATTAAAATGGAGAACAAACAAGGCTCCATTCCAGACGGGCTTTTCTCATGGGCTTTGGATGCCTGCAGAGTCCAGTGGACAAAAGTGTCCATGGCCTAGTCAGCCTCAGACACTTCCCAACCAACCCCCCCAAAAGACAACCTGCTGTTAAGCCCTAGAAACTACTCTGAGGCCATCTCCCAAGTGAAGCACCTCCAGTGAAGGTGTGCAGTAGTCAAGATTCAGCTTGAGGTCTGAAAACAAACCTCATTCCCAAGGACCAAAAATGCATCAGACCTCTCTCTGTATGCCTAGTCCCCAGCAGTGATCAATCCAGACATTTGGTGTGCCCTCAAGGATTCAGGTCAGCATGCAGTTTGGATCTCGTGCCCATGCCCCTGGGGCAGCCATTTTGAGATGGCCCCCAGATCCCATCCCAGGTAAGGATGCAGTTAGTCAGTCCAAATTAGACCAGGAAGGCAAAGCTACCTCATGCACGCTCAGTTTGAGACACTTATCCCGCCTTAGCTTTGCAGTTTCTTTGAGTCAGGTCTCGCCTTCTGTGATATTCTGCCAAAGATCTCCCCAAGAAGATCTGTAAGAAAGAGCCAAGGGCTCACAGAATGTTCATAAAGCTGGGAAGAGTGGGAAGAGAGGTGCTTTATGGCTGATCCTTAAAGGATCAATGGGTTAGGAATGAAGGCAAAAGTGTGATAGAGATGTACAGGAATTGGAAGAAGGAAAAGCTGCCTTCTGGTGACCTCCTTGGGTACTTTTATAGGGATGGGTGATTGATTCCACAGGCCTGGCCTGTGTCTGGGTCTGGAGGACTAAGAAGCAGGATACAGATCACTGCATTGCCCATCAGAAGCGATGAGGATGCAAGAAGTCACCTCACACAGCCCTTATCATAAGTCTGGGGGCAAAACTGAGGTAGAATCAGCAGTATGGTACAGAGAAGCCATGCCAGAGGTAGTCTCCACAGATAGATTTCCCTGCGCACAACAGTAACTTTGTGGCTAATTACAAGGAAATATGGCCCAAATTTAGCTATTTTTACCCATGCCTATCTCTGTATTCCAATATCTGGAAATACCCAAAGCTCATACTGAGCCCTTTCTCATGATCTTCCTGCGGCCAGTATATTCCACCAGACTCTGCTAAAATGGGATGCAAGGTCTTTCGCAGTGATTAATTTTTACTGATGTCCTTCAACCAGCCTTTAAATCAACGATTAAAAACGCACATTAGTCAAACTGTCCATCTAAAATTGTAGGAGTCTTGCATTAACCTGAGGTAAAAATTAACAGTGGTGCTGAGTCACAAATCAGAACTTGAAGGAAAGCCGCAGGAATCTGGCCGGAAGATCTTTGCCGACTCATTTGCTGTGATCCTCTTGGGGCGTCCAGGGAATTCTGTTTCCCCTCCTGCCTCTTTAAGAGGACTTTTCTTCCAAATAGCCATCGGTCAGGAACAGATACAACAAAGAAAAACACTGAGAAATACAGAAACATACTTTTTTATAGTTTTAATTCCAGTTCAGACTTAAAAAATAGTTTTTAAAGTCTTTCTGCCTCTTTCAAAAAATGTGAGAGTAAAACTGTTATTGTTCAGTCGTGTGCAGTGCTTTTGGACCTTGGCACACCAGGGCCTTTTGTCTCCCATTGCCACCCAAAGTTTGCCAAAGTTGTTTGTTGCTTCCACATCTGTCCTACCTGCCTCCCAGCACGACCCTGTTCTCACTGCTCCGTAACTCCATCACCTCATCACCCTGTCATTGTGGGAAGAGTGCCACGTAAACACATCAGTAATGTTGCCGCAGCTCCATGGCTTTCTCTGTGAATGGAGGCAATTCGCACCTTGCAAGCACTTAGGGAAGGGTGAGGTTAGGGATAGATCCAGTGTCCCATCTTCCCTTTCCCGGGAGGTTTTCCCAGGGAAGGGAAAGTGTGAAAATGCAACTGTCTATTCATCTCATCCTCTGCCATCCCCTTCTGGTGAGACAATTTGGTTTAGTGGTTAGGGAGCTGGTTTGATTCTGCACTCCTCCATGAAGCCAGCTGGGTGACCTTGGGCGAGTCACAGCTCTCTTCTGAATTCTCACAGCCCCACCTACTTCACAGGGTGTTTTCTTGTGGGGAGAAGAACAGAAGGTTTGTCAGCTGCTTTGAGTTCCATTAAATGGGTGAGAAAAGTGGGATTCAGGTTTCTCAGAAGACAGATATGGTGGCCAGGAACTCCCATTTCTTTAGGAATAGACATGTGCCAAATATATATGTCAGCTTCAATTTTGTATGCAAATTCAAGGCTTTGACAATATGTGTGCAGATCGAAAGGGGCCAGGTAGGTGGGCAGGAAGGTAGGACAGAAGGTGGGCAGCCATGGTGGCATTGGCTAGGGGGGTGGTAATGTACCCAGAGACTAGCAAGGAGAGATAAGATCTTCTTAAATTACAAATGAGATATCATCCACCCTCAAATGTTCTGTCCACAGAGAACAAAGCACAGAGTGGGAGAGGGTACTGAAAGTGCTGCCCTATCAAGCTCTACCAGTGGACCCTAACATTGAGGTCTACTGGTGAATTAGTAGGTTCATGGGGAACCTTTTTTGGAAGCCCTGCTGGGAGGGACATGCCACCAAAAGGGCCCACCTGGAGACATTTGTTCCTAGCCTTAAAATGCTCTAGTGCCAGATCCAAGGGCTGCCTCAGCCTTGGAGTTAATGGCTGGGGCTTACATGTGATGGGACTTCCTAAGAAAGATGGTCCTGCCCAGTGGCAACCCCTCCCAGCATGGGGTAGGTTGTATATCCTGGGTCACAGCATTCCACCCTAGCCCAAAATAGGAATGGTAAGTGTGAAAACCAAATCGGGCTGCATCCACACACATTTTTAAAAGCAGCTCAAAAAGGACTTATGTTCCCATTCTACCTCTAATCTGCATTTTGGAAGTGCATTCTGTCCTTTAATACAGAGTAAGTCACAAGCCTATGGATGTTACCATTTCTAAGGTAGTCTGGAGCACAGATTGCATCATGTCTCCAATATATTATCACAATTCACCTTTAAACTGTCTCTGTCACAGCACTGATAAACTTTCTCATGACTGTGCCATTTGGGGGGAAAATCTGAATTAAATAATTTTTTAAACTTATACTCATCCATTCATCTATACCAAAGGACCTGGGAAGGAGTACAACACAACAAAGAAAGGACAATATGGTAGAACACAGTAAGTGAAATCTGCAATAGATAAAAGGATCAGATATGTAGGTGTGCTTGTTTTCATAGGCACAGCAAAGGAACTGTAATATGCTACATTCATCATACCGGCAATTCCATAAATGACCCATGTTATTAAAGTGGGTTTTTTGTTTTGTTTTGTTTTGGTTATTGAAACCATACCAGCAAAATGGCAGGATGAGACACTCTCAGCATCTGCTGTTTTGGCTGAGAATTGCCAGTCGCCCACAATGTAATGAAATGCTTGTTCGGCTGGGCATACCTGTCTCAGTATCAACTGCCATAAGCAGATGCCTGATCAGACATTTATACAGAGCTGCTCTGCAACAGAGAGGCTAAAAACCATACAATAACAAATAATATAAGTGATACCAAAGCCAAGCGGGATGCCTGTGCCGTAAGAACTGAAGCGCCTATGGCTGACGTATCAATGGCTACTAGAATGAATGCCTAGGTACATCTTTCAGGCTGGGGGGACGAGCAGGACGCCTCTAAGGACATTTGCTGGGATTTGAGAGCAAAAAAAGGTTTGTCCTTGTTTCTGTTCGAGATGCCCATGGGCAATTGGTGGGCCATTGCGTGCAACGGAAAGCTGGACTGGATGGGCTGTGGCCTGATCCAGCAGAGCTTCTCTTATGTTCTTAATAACACATTACTATTCATACCTAGCAAAGAGAAACAATGGGCTGATAAGTCCTTTCCCCTCTAAGGATCCTTTCACATCCCACCCAAGAAGCAGTTAAGAGTAAGACATGAGACGTTTTCGCATTACTCCCGTTCCATTTGGAACGGGAGTAGGACGGGAAGATTAAGACAGCTCACGACGCTTTCACCTTTCACACACAGGAGCGCAGGAGCGCGTGTAAACGCGTTCCGGCGCGTCTGTGTGCGAATGCTCAAAGCATCGTGAGCTGTCTTAGCCGGCAAAGGCCGGCCAGGGGCGCGGAGACAGCCGCGGAGGCAGATCGGCAATCAGCTGATTGTCAAACAGCTGATTGTCGAAGCCGCGCCGGCGTCGGAGGCAAGCCCGCAGCTGTTAGGGAGGGAGAAGCAGGCGCGAATGCTTCTCCTCCCGAACGCCTGCGGGCGGCTCGTCCGCGTTCGAATGCATGTAGAGCACTTTAAAGTGCTCTACATTTCGAACGCGAGAAAGACAGCTGCGGACACGTCGGAGCGCAAGCCCCGCTCCGGCAATGCGTATGCCGTGTCCGCAGCTGTCTCCCACGCGTACCGTTCAGCCCCGTGCGAAAATGTCTATGATTTCCACAGTTGCAATCACATGTTCCCACATTAAAATCACAAGTCTGTTGCTTTTCTCTTTTTTCTTTTTGCAGGGAAACATGTTCCTCAGATTGTGTAGGCAATGTGTTTCCAATGTTCCATTTTCTTTGCTTCTTTGCTATTTGGCAAGTCAGCGAGCATCACCGTGCCTCTTTTTAAATCTAGGCTAAAGCCACATCTGAACAATTGTGTACCAGTCTCTTCTGTGTTGTACAGCACTAGAACCACGGAGCATTCTGTGAAACTTATGGGCAGGAGAAATAGGAACCCCAAAGGAAAGGGGATATTTTTCTGCACCCAAAGGGCCATCAGTCTGTGGCCCCTTTCCACACTGGGACTTATTCTGGGATACATCCTGGACAAAGAGCCTGTCACCCTTATGCTAATCACAACTATCACAGAGGTGGCATCAGCAACCAGCCCGGACAGCTTTAAAAAAGTAGAATACAAATTCTCGGAGGACAGGCGTATCAGTGGCTATTACAATCAATTATTGAGTACTGCTTCTAGGTTTTTCTAAATAGTATTTTCAGGCAATTGAGATCAGATGGAGGTATTGCCCAAGATGCCCATAAGCAATCGGTAGGCCACTGTGCAAGATGCGGGAATAGATTCCATTCCATTCCACTCCATTTTTATTTATATACCGCCTTTCCAAAAGTAAATTTTTGCCCAAGGCAGTTTACAACAAATGGAAAAAAAATACAGTGCAAATACAATCATTACATCAAAGACATATGGCAAATAAATATAATCATGGGCTCATCCAGCAGGGCTCCTCTTAGGTTCTTAGGTTCTAAATTATGTAATATGTATTTATCCTCTATGCTGGGTTAGATAATATAGGGTAAGTGTGCTTTTTAGGGGCGTAACGTCTATATAGGTCCCAAGAACACCACTTCTCATAAATTTCAAGTCTAAATTTCGCTCTCCTCTGTTATTCTTGCAGCTTTTTAAGATACGTATTTCTTTCATTTCCCTTTCTTGCCACCAACTCCTTTATTTATATCAGAGCTGCATGGTTTGCAGGGTTTCTCCCTGGCCCCAACGCCTGTGTGCGCTTTGGACATGCTGCACAGCAGCTGCACTTAGCTGACATTTTCATGCCTCTGGCAACGGGCTGCCCTTTGCCCCCGATACTCTGCACACACACAGACACACACACACGCAATTGGAGGGAGTGACAGGTTCACAAAGCTCCCATGATCTTTTGCTATCCTGTGGACTGCCTGCATCACATTTATTCAGGCTTTGACAGGTTGCAAGTTGGTAACACACTGTTGGCTGATTTAGTGAGTGTGTTTGTCGTTGTTGCTTTTTATTGTTGCTTTTTTTAGTTGGGTTGGAATGGTTAATGTTAATGCACATTGGCTCAGGATGGAAGCAGCCTGGATTTCCATCTCTATTTTGCAGGAGCAGCATCAGCTGAAGTTCAGAACATCAAGTAACTGAACATTATTATCTGTGGATCCCCCCTGATTAAAATCAGATGCACCATTACTTAACACTTCAATTCTATAGAACTGCCAAATAGGATAGAAAATGATAAACCTTCCTTCCTTCCTTCCTTCCTTCCTTCCTTCCTTCCTTCCTTCCTTCCTTCCTTCCTTCCTTCCTTCCTTCCTTCCTTCCTTCCTTCCATCCTTCCTTCCTTCCTTCCTTCCTTCCTTCCTTCCTTCCTTCCTTCCTTTGGATAATATTTTGATCACCCCATCTTGATCCAGGGAGAGGTGAAAGCAGGGACTTAGAGGTTCATTTCCACGATAAATTGAACAGGTCTTTTCCCAGAACCTTTGCAAAAACAGAATGGGCAGAAACCTAATTGCTGCAATATGAAGTTTCCTCCAGGGGCCAAAAGCCATTGTGAGGCACACAGCCTCATCTCCCACCCCAGTGGTGATTTGGAACTATCCCCCACTCCAGACCCAGGCTATATCAGCTCCCATCTGGATGCAGACAGAGAGATACCCATTTCTTTGGAACAACCAGTGGAAAGGCCCTGAAAAATTATTTGGAAGATGGGGAGGGAATTACTCCTCTTTATTCACAATGGTAAAAGAGTTTAGGTATAATTTACATAGCTCATTTTATCCAAGTAAGCCAGGAAGATACATGAAAGAGGAATGTTGAGGACATGTTTTCAGCAGTGAAATACATAATGCACAATGCAATATGTAATTGAAGTACATGAAATGTCCAGTCACCTGTGTGTGCCAGAAGTATATGTAAGCTAATGGAAATGTATTTGCTCACATTTTATGAAATCAGATGAAACTAAAAAATGAAAATATACACCATATGAATGCATCAGATTCCTAAAACGTGACTCAAAACCTGGCAGGAACCTTCAGCCCAGTCCAAAATGGAGCAGCCACCTGGAGGGGCCAGTCTGCGGCAGCAGCAAATGCTCACTCACAGCAAAACCAACAGCTGATCGTGTCTCTCTTTTCCTTTAAGCATGGTCCTTCTGAAATACGTTTCCTTCATGTCATGAAGTTGCTTTTTCACTTGTATCTCATTTATATTCCAAAGGCCACATCCCCACGGGATCGTTATCGCGAATTCAAAATGTTTTGAGTTCTCCTCGGCCAGACGGCAGTTCGGCTTAACACGGTATTTCCGTGTTAAACCACGTTATACCGATTTGAAATAAATCCTGATTTCAACAGCTCTCACTCCGGAACGTGCCCTTGATACATGTTTCATTTTTTACTGTGTGGACAGTATCGTTTTCCGGTATGAGATTCCGTGTCCAGGCTCTCCTGCCCCCAATCGCACTGTAACCAATGGCTTGTCCGTATTCGAGGCACGTCATGTTTAGGATTCCCCCCAATAGCTCGCTCCCAAAGAGTGATTTCCATTGAAAGAATCCAGTCTCTAAACAGCCACTACGTCCAAAGCTACACTGTAGCCATGTAGCTTAAAACAATGTTGCAGTTTTGCACAGTTCTGAACTTTAAAAAGGAAAGGAAAGGGGAGTCCCCGCGGAACTTTCCCAGCCCACTCTCCCCGCTCTCCGAGTTCCCTCCCGGCCCCCAGGGGAAGAGCGAGCGAGGAGCCCCTTCGCCCTCCCCCGCGGTGGGCACGCTGAGCTCGCCCGCCTCTCGGCTCTCCTCCTTTTCCAGTGGCGGAGGTGGCACCGAGGAGCCCCAGGGCGAAGCTGCCCGTGCCGCAGTGCCAGGATGGATGGATGGATGGATGGATGGATGGATGGATGGATGGATGGATGGATGGATGGATGGATGGATGGATGGCGCGGTGGGCGCTGGAGCCGCCGGTGGGGGAGGCAGGGGCAGCCCGGGCTGCGAGCGCGCTCCGGCCAGTGGGGCGAAAGGCGCTGAGAACGCGGCGGCAGCGGTGGAGTCGGGCAAAGCGGAGCCGGGCCCTGAGGAGCCCCAGGGCGAAGCTGCCTGTGCTGCAGCGCCAGGATGGATGGATGGATGGATGGATGGATGGATGGATGGATGGATGGATGGATGGATGGATGGATGGATGGATGGATGGATGGATGGATGGATGGATGGATGGATGGATGGATGGATGCTGCTGCTGCTGCTGGTGGGAAGGGGGAGGGGAGAGAACGGGAATCCCCGGCGGAGCATGGATGACGCAAAGGGAAGGGAGGGTGGGATCCTGGGAGGGAGGACCAATCACAGGGCACCATGACTGGCAATGGGCGGGAGCACAGGGCTATTGTGGGGATTACCAGGATTGATTCCGCATTAAGGCTGCAATCGGAATGCCACAGAACCAGATCAATTTGCAAGTCGTGTGGACAGCTTTGTTCCGGGTCAGATATTTTGAATTATTTAAATCGAAATAACGCATGCCATGAAGATGCAGCCAAAGAGTTTGCGCCCAACCACCCGCTAGGAGCATAGATAGATGAACTCCAGGCTTGCCCAGATGGATCTACATTGCTGCTGTGTCTCTCAATCCCATTTCTTCTTACAAAGTCCTTGAGAAAACAGCGGTCACACATGAGGTTTAATCCAGCTTCAGTCCACCTTCAGAGTGACAGAACACATCAGCAAAGGGACCAGTAATTTTCTTTCCCAAAGGTGAATTTTCTGAGTTATTTAACACTGAAAGGAAACAGCTTGTGACTTTGCTGATGTGTTCTCTCACTTTGAAAGTGGACTGAAGCTGGATTAAACCTTAGGTGTGACAACAGCCAGAGTCTCTGAAAAAAGTTTATAAATGCCTTGCTTGCTTGAACCATGACAGTACCCAGTGTCCTTGGCTCTAAACTTCAATCTTACTCATTTATTCCGGCTTTCCTTCTCATTTTCCCTTTAAAGCTGTTTCTTCCACATTTCTCTAAACAATATTCTTTTCTATAACAATATTGGAGTGTATATATAATAGACCTTGTTACACCTTGTTTCCCTCATGCATTGTTTCAAATGGTGATAGATAATATCATGTTGCACGGCAGCTTCCACATAGGCCTTATGGACGAGGCCAGCTGTGCCAGGGGAGGCAGGATCTGCTCAGTAGGGCACTCCCAGGGGACGGTAGAGATGCATGGTGGCTCTCAAGCTTTGGACACTTCTGGGTGCAAAAACCATGCTGGAGGAAGCATCAGTGCAGCCGCTTTCATTCCCCAGCTGGACTGGCCCAAGCGGCATCAGTGTTCAGTGCCCCTTCATCTGGCTCTGGAAGCAACCCCAAAAAGTGAAGCTGCTGGGATGGCCTCACAGCCTCTTCCTTCCTTCCTTCCTTCCTTCCTTCCTTCCTTCCTTCCTTCCTTCCTTCCTTCCTTCCTTCCTTCCTTCCTTCCTTCCTTCCTTCCTTCCTAGTCAGGCTCACTAGATTCTGCGCCATTTGTGTGAAGTGTAGAAACAGCCTACGCTTCTACATGCGTATCCACTTTCATTCCAAAGCTCAGATAAAAAACTCACGGAAAGAAAGTTCCTCGCCCCTCATAACATATCTTATATACATGCACACACGCACACGAATAGCCATCAAGACTTGGCAGTGGAAAACAGGCAATGAGAAACTTTTCTTCCATGAACTTCCAATAAGTTAATTTGTTTCAGGGTTCAAACCTTTGACAATTTGGCATGCTGGCTGTAGAGGAAGTGGTTCCATCAGCAAAATTAATTCTGTGTAACATTCTCCGTATTGTACCACTGCAGAGTTTATTACCAATACCACCAGCATTATTATGCTTTTGTATGCAAGGTGTAGCAAGAAAGTACCTTACCCCTCAAGCAGCACTGAACACATATAAAATATATATTCCTTTCCAGTGATTTCTACATTTAGCAACCAATAACAGGCACATTCGCTCTCGTGCTTATTCTATCAATGAAACTCGACAGCCTGAAAAGGCAGAGGGGAGAGGGAAAGAAGGAATGGGCTCACACCTTTAAACTTGAAGCAAATTAAGGGTCCTTGTGTTTGCATCCAAGCTAAAAACATCACCATCTTGTGACAACATCACCATCTTGTGGCAGATTTCCATAAAGCCAGTTTACTTTTTTTTTATCACTGTCCACAAAATCGAAGAAATGCCCTAGAAATGACACATAAACTGAAAATTTTAGCAATACTAACTTTGCTGAAGACAGAAGGCATAACATTTCTAATTTGACATGCCTTCCATTTTACTAACAACAAGTCATGAGATAAAAGGGAAAATATGAATTAATTCTTAAGTACCTGCACAAAAAAAACATTTACCTGAATTTTCAGGTTTAAAAATCCCTCTCCTGCTGGGTTCAACTGGAGCTCCATTATGATTTCACTGAGCTACATCTCTGTTTTTTGAGTAGGATCAGACAACCAACACATACAAATTGATTTCTATCTTATCATCCGCCACCATTACTTCATAGTGCTGGAGGATGATGCATATTTTATAAAGCAATTTCTAAAATTCTCGTTGGTTTCATTACCAATCATAGCAAATATGCAGAATGGCATTTTATGTATGTAATAATATAATAATAATAAGTTTAATGATTAGTCCACTGACCGTATCATGAAATAAAATCCAAAGAATACAGTAATAAATGAAACTAAAAATAAGATTAGTTACACTCATTGCTGAAACACTGAATCTAAAACATAGCAGCACAAATTCTGGCAGCCTTGATAATAAACAAGGCCACTCGAGTGATGCTGCATTTATCAATTCCACTAAAGCCTGTGCATTTTATCTCTGTTGTCATTTTCTGTATGTATTTTGGCTTCCACTTCGATGTGCTACTTTCTGAAGTGGATCCCATATCAACATGCCTTCCATGCAGGCCACGAGGACCAACTAAAATGGGCATCACTCGAGGCCTGAAGCCTCAGATTCTGCCGGTATGAAACGTCTTCAGTTTAAGACAACTTCATCTTCTAGTTGTGTTACTCACATTATTTTTATTCTGTTCATTTTCCAAGCCAGCTTATCTCCATTAGACCGTTTTAACCGGGGTCTTCATTGCCAGAGGACTCAGCCCATCCTGGCATGCCAGGCCATCTTCACTTCCTCAGTGTGGTGGGTGGGGTCCAGTCTTTCCTTCAGCCAGTTGGCACACACACACCCCATCATGCATACCTCCCTGTCTCTCCTCAGTTGATGTGTGTGATTCCTCCTTCTATCTAGCATGTTTCCAAAAATGTTTTATTAGTTTTTTTTTTAAAAAAAAATTAATCACACAGAGAAGAAAAGCAGATAAAAAAGGAGGGGGGCATGGAGGTTGGGGAACAGGCTTTAAAAAGAACCACGAACACAGACCCTCGCCTCCCCTGAGTGACACAACAGCATCCAACAAAAGGGGTGGAGAGTCAAGGGTTCCATAGAGGAGGCTCCAGTCCATCATGGAGGCAGGTGTGAGCAATGCAGCCCAGAGCGACGACGGCCTCAGGACAACCTATAATGATCTAGTTGTGAACAGAACTGGTCAACCTCGGTTTGAATTATGAATAGGATGTCCTGTCTCCCCTAGGTGTGATCAGGGCCTGGGAGGAACCACGTTGCTGCCTGTTCCTTTCCCTATATTATTTCTTAATTTTGTTGCTTAAATGTATTGTACTTAAGCCTATATTATATTTTATCTGTTATTCTTGGTATAACAAAGTACCATCCAATCAAACTTAGAAATATTGCACATGTATCATTATTTTCACCATTAGAAACACGTTTAAACCTGCTGTCTTTGACAAAGAGGCTTTTCCACCAGTCCTTCCTTCCTACTGTTGCTGTACAGTGACTGGTCAGTTGTCCATCCAGTTTTACTTCTGTTCCACCCACATAAAGAGGAAACAGTGACAGTTCTCACCAAAAATCTCTGTGTTCAGCACTAAATTCACCTCTCTCACTCACTTCCCCACCCTAAAGAGGGGTTTCAGGGATCAGTTTCAGGGATCTAAAAGTGGAGCTGGGAAGTGATTTGTTGGGAGGAGGAGGAGGAGGAAGAGCAGCTGGCCAGAGCATGTCCATTCAGTGGATTCCTTACTTACTCAAGGGGTCAATTAGGTGCCCCATGCTGCATCTCACATTATGACTGGTCAGCTGCTGAAATATTCTGGATTTGAAGTCAGGATGTGTGTGAACATGCATAACATTCAAAATTCATACGGACTTCGCCAAATTCAGGCATTCAAATTTGAATCGAATGTTGGCACATTTGAAGATTGGCATGCAAATTTGAATGGAATGCTTTGATATGTTTGTATGAAGCTTTGTGTGGGATACATATGAGATCCGCATGGGGTTGGTATGTATTCCTATGGGATTGAACATTTGTATCGAATTCAAATCCCATTACATTTGAAGGGGATCTATTGGAAGGAATACGAATTTTCTTGTATTTGATTCAATACTTATCAAATACAAAAAAACCCAATCATGCACCCTCCTAATTTGAAGTGAGGAGCTGGACTGCAATCTGGAGATGAAGGCGGGAATCCCACTTTCCTGCCTCTGGGATTTATGTGACAAATATCTGTACCCACTGCAAATGTATTTATAAACTGCAAGGACAGCGATACATCTCACGCTTTCCCTCTCAAGTCTCTCTCCATTCTCAATATTGCTAGGCCGAGGCAGAAGACTAAATGCATATGACTGTGTCACTCTCCTGTTAGTTTTAATAATGTGTTTGGGTGTCGCATTTGTTAAGCAGAACAGAACAAGGAGATATTTCTGCTTATCTTAAATGTAATGAGACTTTCCTTATAATTTTGTCCAGGTTTTGCTACAAATTTCAAAGTCTTCTTGGTGATTTAAATAATTTCTCCTGAGCGTCATATTAAGTAATGTAATTTCTGGGATGCTCATGTGTTTGAGAAGACTTTAAAACACTGTACTCTGTACTCTGTACATATTTTACAACCCTTTTCCCACTTCAAAGTGTACTTTTGTTAACAGAATGGGAAGCGGTTTTAGCATATATGATGGAAGCAAAGATAATTTATTCTAGAAATGGACAAATTGCTTTGTTTTCTTTCTGTGTTCCATCAAAAGACTTTTTCCTCCCAGTTTCTGCAATTTTTTAATACATAAAATATAGAGAGATTATATACATTTGTCTTAGGACATGCATTTTTGTTACATTCAATACATTTTTACCAAAATACATAGACATACATATTTTCTGATAAACTACATTTTATTAATTTGTGATTTTGTGAAAACAGAAGTATAGCTTCACAGAAGTACGCCGTTCAATTGTTCACTATTTTATAATATGTATACACTACATTCTAGGGAATGGAGATGAAGCTTTTTTATTTTATTTTGTAAAAGTATAAACAGAATAAATTATTCTTCATAGTTCATGCACCTTTATGAATTCATCACTTCTTTCTGTTTAACTACATGAGAGGCATTGGTAATAATACTATATAGACTACTAAAATATTTCAATGTGCTATTAGACAAAGGACTGGAGAAAGGCAACTCTGTCAGTGTAGCCTGGAGAACCTGGCACCCTGCATGAGCTTGAAAATCAGAAGGATTTCCAGGCTCATCATATTTCACGAAGACGGTTCTGTCATGCAAGCAACTGCTAAGTGATGCTGGTTTAACAGAGCGCCCAAATAAGTGAGTGCCCATTCAATCAGCTTCCCTGCCAGTGTGCTGCGTACGCACAAAATGCCACTTCTGATACCAAGACAAACTTGACAGCCCTGTCATGATTTGAACAAACATTTACCTGGTCAATATGTGAGTATTTGAAGCGCATCATTACTACAAGACCTCTTCTGTTTTCAGTCTCCATTTCAGAGTTTCCCGGAACGCCTCAGTTTGGAGCAGGTAAGAAGTCATCCCACTATTAAGATGCTTTTGCAATTCCATGGTGGCACCTGTCACTTTCAAAGTGCCAAAATGATTCTGTACAAACAGGATTTATATACGAGTGAGGGAGGGATTGTTGAGTTCATTTTTAGACCAAAACCCATGAAATGTTTGGAGTTCAGTCCTAAAACTAACAGAACTGGAGAGGATTTGATTTCCACCCATCCTGCATGACACCCTGTCCTCCCTCTCTTCCTTGAAGGCATCTCAGCCTTTCTCCAGATCATACCCAGCTTCCCTCACTTCCAACGCCCATATCCTCCCCAGGCCCATCACCATTATAAGGTTACAATAACTTTAAAATAAAAAAAATGTAAATTGGGGTTCTTAACCAGGGGTCCATGGACTCCTTGGCATCTGTGAAAGAATTCAGGGGGTCTTGCATTGCTGATGTGGATGCCATAAAACTATCTGCTGCTACATTCCCCCGAAGAATAGTCAGTTGCAGCTGCTAGGCTCTGCCTCTCCAATCACGTACCCAAGAATGAGCGCCAAACAAACACACCCAGGCTGTGTTCACACCTACATTTTAATCCAGGTTTAGTTCACTTTGGCCGCATCCCCATTGTAAGCTTAATTCGGTTTCCCTAAATTGAAATAATAGAACCAGATGCAAACGCGAATTTGCCTGTTCCCGATACTTTAAACTTAATCACGTTCGATCCAGATTCTGAGGATCGTAGTTGGCATACGTGACTCAAGGGGGGACTCAAGTGGCTACTTTTTAAAAGCCGCTTTTTGGGGCTGCCCTGCCCTCTTCCTCCTAGCATGAATGCGCCACCCATAAGAGACCCCTTCACGGAGCCTAGCTGGGTGGCTGCCACTTGCCTGGATGGAGGAAAAGCGGCAGCAGGCAGCCAGCGATTCTTTCCCCTCCTCTCCCCATTGCCCAGGGCACACAGCAGCAGCGGCAACTCAAGCAAGGAGGCTTTAAATATTTACACATCTCCTAGAACCTGCCCCTGCTTTCCTTTCCCCTTTAAAGGTCAGAACTCCAAAGAGCTAGAATTGTGCAAAATTGCAGCATTGTTATCAGGTGTGAAGTGCCTGGATTGCTACAGTGTAGCGGCTGTTGTGAAGGTTGGATTTTTACACTGAAATCACTGTCTTTGGAAGCAAGCTATTGGGAGAGGGAAACCCTAAACATGGATTCTCATCCCTTAAAATGGGAGGGTCCCCACAGTAAAAAATGTAACACGTATCAAGCGCACGATCCGGAGTGAGACCTATTGAAATGAGGGTTAACATTTACAATGCTTTGGGGTGATTTAACAGGCAGAAAGCATGTTAAGCCAAACTGACGTGGGGTCTGCGAGGACTGAACCCGTATTGAATCCAAAATAAGCTTGCCGTGGGGATTCGCCCTTTCAGAATAAAAGAACACATCAGCAAAGTGTCAAGCTATTTTCTTTCAGGATTATCTATCTTAGAAAATCCATCTTTGGGCTAGATAAAGTGAAAATGACTGGTCATTTTGGTGATGTGTTCTCTCACTCTGAAAGCAGACTGAAACTGGATTAAAAGCCCAAGACTGTGATCACATCTTCACTTGAAATCTTCTTCAGTCCACCTTCATTTCTATCCATTTATCTGTGGACCTCCGACCCTCCATGAAAAGGTGTGAGCAGTCAGGCCTGAAGATGGACTGAAGAAGGCTTAAAGTGAAGGTTTGACCATGGCCCCACTCACTAAACCCAGCCAGCTTCACACACAAACACATTCTAAAATGCAGGAGGCAAGTCCTAGAGACCCACTTCAGCGCCACCAGTTTCCACTCAAAATTCCCCTTGTCGAACTCCCGCTTTGCTCTCTCTCCTTGTTTTCTTACTCCATTCACAAGTTCTCAGAAGATCGGTCTTCCCAAAATGGAGCCCGATATAAGCAGCGCCAACGCAATGCTCAGAAAACCCACAGTGTCAGTTTCAGCCTTAGAAAGGAAGACTTTCCGGTTATACAGATGGTGAATTTTATTTACTATAAGAGCACAGACAAAAGGTATTCTGCCCTATACTTTTCCATCCAAAAATCAGTACAATCACCTGAGGATTCAGGGATTGAGCTGGGGAAGAACAGAAATTGTTCCAGACTTTCAGACTAGTGCTGTAGAGGCTGGGCTGTTGTTTGATTTGAGGCTGGCGTAGTGCAATATCCTCCCTCCGATTTTCCTGTTATTTGTTGCAGTTCAGGGCAAGAGAGACAAACCAGCTGGAGCAATGTGACACCTTTAAGTAATATATTACCACTTGCTCGTGCGGCTTTGCAAGAGCAAACAAGTGAGATTTCAGAACTCCGAAGTCAAATCACTGCGCAAGGCGCCCTCCCTCCTCCGCTGTCCCCTTTGCACTGACATATTGCCATTTAACTAGCAAGCAAGGAGCAAGTGTTCCTGTTCCAGTCACCAGTGAGGGACAAGGTTAACATTTTAAGTGATGGAATATAGTATATATATTTCCCCATGCCAGAGACCCAGGACTCCAGCACCACCTTTCAGAACACTTAATTTCAGTGATGGAATAGGTGGCACATACTTTCCCGCCTGTGAAATCTTGACAGCTACTCAGATTAATACACCAAAGAGATTTGCTTTCCCCATTACCCACCTGAAGGGAAGCAAAATCACATCTTCAGAGATGACAAAAGAAAGGGAGTCGGGTTCATTTCTGTTGACAAGTTGCCTTTTTCAAGGGATGCATGAGCAGCCTGTTCTAACTCTATAGTAGCCTTCACAGTCTTGCAAAAATGGGAGTAATTATCTCCTTAATATTCAGAAATACAAAGAAAAGCTGGATATTTTTTAGCCGTTAGAGATTTTTTAAAGCTATTTACTAATGAAGAAAAAATTAGGAAGGTGAATCGAACCATAGTTCTAAGAGAAAGAAAAATCACGTATATATCACCTTTTCTCTCATCCACTTTAATTATACTTGCATACTTTTCTGTTTGTGAAAAATATCAGAGAAGTAGCCATGTTAGTCTAATTCAAAAAGTCCAGCAAGGTAGGTCGTAGCACTTGGAGACTAACAGGAGAAGGGTTGGTGGCATGAGATACATTCCAGACATCTGAAGAAGTAGACCTCCTAGCATCTGAACCAGTAGACGTGCCCATTGGCCCCCCTAGCGTCTGAAGAAGTAGACATGTCTACGAAAGCTCATGCCACCAACCCTTCTCCTGTTAGTCTCCAAGTGCTACTAACTACCTTGCTGGACTGTTTGTGAAAAAGTGATAGATACATTCCAGACATAGTATTTTTAGGAAAAACACTGTCCAAAATGTGCCTACCACTTGTTTAGTACTCTGCTGAAAATAAGAATGGCCAGGATATATTCCTCTTATTTTCCAAATTTACTAGTAGCAACCAATGTGTAAGATTTTCTCAGTGATGGCCCCTAGCCTGTGGAATATTCTCCCCCTTGAGGTGTGTCTATCACCTTAATAGTACATGTTTAGGAAGGCAGTGAAGACACACCTCTTTGTCCTGGCCTTCGGTTAAATGAGGAGATACTTTTCTCTTCCCACTGGAAGATGCTGTTATTGTTTTAATGTTTTAATGGTGTTAAATGATGTTTGACTTTAGATGTTGTTACCAACCCAGAGACATCCGGGTATAGGGTGGGATAAGAATGTAAACAAACTAACTAATAAAAGGGATGGGGGGAAGGGAAGTGAGAGGGTGCCTGGGTTGCATATGGGTATTTGCAACAGGAATAATCATGGAAGGAGCCAGCAGATGGATCGCCTCTTGCCGTATTGCAAGGACAGCAAGAGGCAATTATGGGGTCGCAGAAGATCTCACAATAGCCTTCTGCTTTCTGGAGGTGTTCTAAGTTTGTTAGCAATTAAATTGTACAAAGAACAAACAAGCCTTTTTTATTAGTTCAAAGATTAGTCCTTTTGCATTTTTGGAAACCAGATTCTGAGTCATATTTTGATTGCAAAAATCAGGCTGATGTATTCATTTTATTTGTTTAAGGGCCCGTGGAACACCCCATCTCTCAAGGAAGCAGTCACTACCCCCTGGATCCACCTGGTCATACTTTGTTGTCTGGCTTTAATTACCATATGATAGTTGCACATCTTTGTCCAAGATCTTATTTCTTTTGCTAATTCCTCAAGTTTACTATCAATATTTGGAGTAGTGTTTACCAATATTTACTGAATGAAACTAATTATAAAAGCTAGACTGAATATCTACTAAATATAGTCAAGAGGATATGATGGATATGGTGAAGTTATGGCCTAGAATAAGTAATTCAAAGAAACATCAGTGTGAGTAAGGATGCCTCCAGACACAGCTAAAATTCATGATTCTCCTGGGATTATATCAAGGTGATATCACAAATCTTGGCGGCTTTGTAGGTGCCACTGGACTTCGATAAAAGGCAGATAATGTGGTTTGTGGGAGAAAAAGAATTATATTATATTAGGAAAATGCTAACCTCTCTCTTCAGATCTCCACGTCAGTTGCCATCTTGACGACTCCTCTTCAAGGTGATATCAAAGAGGGGAAAAAAGGATTTCATGAGAAATCTGGCAATGCCAGGGTTGTAGTAACAGTGATTGCTTACTCCATCTGCCAGCTCCTTGTGTTATCATTATTGTTTCAAATACCTGGATGGTAGTTAAGTACAGGGAAGGGGGGAAGGGATTGGGTGCTTGGCTAGCAAGAGTATATTGTGGAACTGGAAATGGTGCAGAAAGGGGCAACTAGAATGATTAAGAAGCTGGAACAGAATCTCGTATGAAATCAGGCTGCAATGCCTGGGCCTCTTCAGCCTGGAAAAACAGCGTTTAAGAGGGGACCTGATTGGAGTATATAAAATCATGCAGGGTATAGAAAAGGTGGATGGAGAAAATTTCTTTTCTCTGTCACACAACATCCATGAAGCTAATGGGTAGGAGACTCAGATCAGAGAAGGGGAAGGATTTCTTCACCCAGAGGGTCATCAGTCTATGGAATTTGCTGCAAGAGGAGGTGGTAACAGCAACCAGCCTGGATGTCTTCAAGGAAGGGTTAGACAGATTTATGGATGACAGATATATCAATGGCTCCTAGAATGGATGCCCAAGTACATCTTTAAGGCTGTGGGGACAAGCAGGATGCTTCTAAGGCCATTTGCTGATTTTCAAGAGCAGTAGGTTTGCCCTTGTCTTTGCTTGAGATGCCCATGGGCAATTGGTGGGCCACTGTGAGAGACAGGATACTGGACTAGATGGGCTGTGGCCTGATCCAGCAGGGCTCCTCTTAGGTTCTTATATAAATGGAAACAATTAATAACAGAGGAGTTTGTTAGTTTACAAGTCAAATTCCGGAGAATGTATGCTGTCAAAGTAATTCATTTATAAGCTTGCATATATAACTATTCTGTGGAGTTTAGCAGGATTTCTTAAAGGATTAAACTGATTTTAAAGTCCAAAATCGCCCATTTGCCCCCAATACTGAATTAATAGTGGCCATCACACTATAGGAGTGTACCTGTGATAAGACCAAAGACAGAATTCAAAGCTCTAGCAGTGAGGCCTCCTGGGCTCTAGTCCAAGTTGGTCTTACTGTATTTGCTATAGGACTGATGAATGACATACTTCCCCAACAGCCATTATTGGATAAATCTATTTACACAGAAAATATTGACCTGGACCAGTGAAGTGGGACTGGACACAGGAAACTAGCAGCCCCCAAAGGTAGAAATGCATTTCCAGCCAAGAGTGTTAGCAGCGCAAGCCCATAAACAACAATGCTATCATTAATTACTTAGACAGGGGCAACCACAGATGCAGCAAGGAAACTCAGACGGCCAACTGGAAATAGTTCTGTTTCATGAGGAGTTGAGGGAGGAGGGAAAACGTGGGCAAGCTTAGGTCACCGTAAGCCATGTTGTGGACCAAAGAAGCTTATTTGCACACGGGCAGGAAAAAAAGGCAAACATAAATCCCAAATGATGTCGACGGAGAGGGAGAAGGAGAAGGAGGAATCCCATCCCAGTACAGGAATACTGTCATTCTTGAGGCTTCCAGGTGCAGGAAGTAAACTCTGGAACTGAACTATATGAAATTGGATGTGATAATGATACTGTGGATGTATATTCACACAAATGTAAAGAAAATATGAAGAATATCTTCTTGACATCATCTTTCCTCTTGCACAGACAGCAATATCCCATCGGAAATAGAAACACTCAAAACATATATTTCTTATGACTTATTAATAACGATTAGTTATCATTAATAATGATAAGTTAAAAACTTAGTTATTCTCCACCAAGCCTGTGTAGAGGATCCAACTTGATCCTTGTCACAATTTACATTTACATTTTATAGCTGTTGTTGTTGTGTCATTAGGCCAAGCCCAATTCTTTGTGACCCTTCGGACCACAGCACACCAGGTCCCTCTGTCCAAGAACCCACTGGTTTCCCAGAAGTTGCCTACTGTTGATTAGGTATGGAGCATAAAATCCTTCCGGTTCCTTGCAGTCGGTGGGTGGGGGAGGTGGCATTCATGCAGGCCCAGGCGCTGGCAGCCATGTTCAATCACGGGCTTCTGACATGACTAGACCTCCAATCCTCAGGACCTCCCATGGTCGTGGTGGGAGTGGTGTCCAGTCACAGAGTCTTGTGAAGGACATTCAATCAGCAACAGAGTAGTGGGTGCTGTGTGTTCGATCATAGCCGTGTTTGGTCACGCCCCCCGGCTGCTGATGTGATAGGTCGCAACATGTTCCTGTGCTTGAACACGTCCCTCTGCAACTGTGTCTGAGCACATCACGTAATGTGATGGCACAGCTGAGGGCGGCCGATTGCAGCAGCGAGGAGGTGGAACTTCCAACTTTGGAGGCAGCGGCGCTAGTCGGTAAACAGGAGGACCATTTGCACTTCTGGCCAGTAACGGACACTTTGGGGAAGCTTTCCTTGTGGCAAACATGAATGGATCACCTTTATCAGAAGTTTGCCACCCCTAGTGCACAGCAAACTAATTTCGTAAGTGCAGAAATGTCCATGGATTTGAATTTGAATAAGCTGCAGCTCAACTCATCACTATTCCCAAGTCTCCTGTGCTGTTTAGGTCAATACAGAGCAGCGACTACCTACTTTACATGTTTGATTCTCATTATTCAATGTTTTGGGAATGTTAGGGAGACTGGGAATGGATTATACTTCATTTCTGTTTATAAAAGAATGACCAATAGATCATTTATGTTACCTTTCAATGATTCTTTTTAGAAGTTAATGTTCACCACTGTCACCATGCTGGACAGCTAATCCATCTAGCATGAGCAGAGTTTTGGTCACCCATTTTATCAGGAATCTTGAAAGTGGAGAGTGATATGTGCCTGGACGATGTTGGCTTGGGTGCAGTAAAGTCCTCCATTTTTGCAAGCAGGAGAGATATAGGACCTTTATATAGGGTACTGCACATCCTAGGCTTCCCATCCACACATGACTACAAATCAAGGGGACCTGGCCCCTGGTGGTCCAGCTCCATCTGCCTTAGACGGAGCCTGATCTAGTTTAAGAGGCCCTTAATTTAGGGGCATTTTTGCACTTCCCTTCACATCCGCTGAACGAGAAAGGAACGCGATCACCCAATGTTAATGTTTGATTCTGCCCTCCTCTATGAAGCCAGCTGGGTGACCTTGGGCTAGTCACAGCTCTCTTCTGAGCCTTCACAACCTCACCTATCTCACAGGGTATCTGTTGTGGGGAGAAGGACAGAAGGTTTGTCAGCCACTTTGAGTCTCCTTAAATGGGTGAGAAAGCAGGGTAGAAAAGCCAACTCCTCCTCCTCCTCCTCCTCCTCCTCCTCCTCCTCCTCCATGAAGCGAGCTGGGTGACCTTGGGCTAGAGACAGCTCTCTTCTAAGCCCTCACAGCCCCACCTATATCACAGGGTGCCTGTTATGGGGAGAACGTTTGTCAGCTGCTTTGAGCCCCCTGAAATGAATGAGAAAAGTGTACTTTGGAATTTAAAATTTTGGACAGTAAGGAAACAACGAGCCTTTTATTTTATATTATTTCTGCTTTTGGAAACACTTTGTACTTGATCTAAATACTGAAGAGTCTATGCTGCACACATTATCAGATAGAGCTGGCGCTATTTCCTGCACAGTATTTATTCTTCCAGACTGAACAGCATTACACAATTATCCCTGCTTTTAAACCCCAGCTTTTTATATGAAATGATACTGCAACCAGTCCATGATACATTATGGGAGTGATAATGTATACAGATAGCCCAAAGAAAGCATATCACTGATATGGTAAGGCTGAAAGAGGAAACTGGGCGACTCAGTGCTTGTATTTCAGGCATTCCCGGTTTTGAGTTAATAAAGAAACAAAAGAGTACCGTACTCAACAGCCAAAAGATTAACTACTTCAAAGTCAAATGTTGTCTTGCTCAATGATGCTTGGCTGAAATGGCCCAGGCTGAACATTTAGTAAGGCTTGTGTGAGACCCAGAAAGAAACATCACAAATCCTGGACTTGCATACAAATCCCTCTCACATAGTTGAATGACTTTGGTAATTTTTAGTTTTGCTTTCAGATTTAAGTATTCCTGTTGTCCAAATTAAGGCCTTTTTGGCACTCACCGTTAACCAGAAATAAGTGCCACATAGTGAGTTTCTTGGGATCACTGATCCACACATTAGTTTGAATCTGTGCAGCCCTAGCCCCACAGATACACTCTGTCCACATGAGACGTAGCATAATCCCAACCAGGAAGGCTCTGACTGAGATAACCAGTTGACTCAATTAAACAATTAGCAGGGGACACAGAGACTCCCCTAGGGTCTCCAAGGCTAGAAACATTTCTTTCCTAGCCCCTGGAATGCTTGGAACCTGAATGTTAAAACTTCCTTTCATTTCATCCAACTAAACAGCCTAGTTTCCCACCTGTCCTAAGGGTAGGATCTGGGGTATAAGAATAGGGTTCCCTGCCACTCAAGTGTCTTTTGGCTCCACCAAAGTCCTCCATATCTTGTGCACTCCAAAAGTCCATTGCGTCCACCGAGATCTGTTTTCCCCCCTCTTTGCACTTATCTGGCTGATCCTGGTACAAAGTGAACCACCCCATACTAGAATACACAATCTATCCTATTGGGGCAACATGTTCCCAGCCAAGCCACCGCCACCCCACTCAATCCAAAGCTGGCACTATTTTGTGCCATTAAAATGGGGCCCCCAAGATCACAGAGGCATGCCATGATCTGGTATATCTCCCCCTCCTACAATGTTGAGGTCTACCAGTAAACCATACTAGGGGGCAATTTTGGACACATTAACACAGTCTACAATCAATCCCACCCATACAAAGTCTACTAGGAGGGTCAGGGGCCTCCCTTAATCCTCACCAGAATGCTGAAGGGAGCCCTATACATTACATCTTGTTCCAG
This sequence comes from Aspidoscelis tigris stejnegeri, assembly GCA_023333525.1. Classification (NCBI taxonomy): domain Eukaryota; kingdom Metazoa; phylum Chordata; class Lepidosauria; order Squamata; family Teiidae; genus Aspidoscelis; species Aspidoscelis tigris. The sequence goes on along the minus strand of JALMGA010000019.1, from coordinate 3,236,965 downwards.
ACTTATGGTAAGTGTGGAAAACCCTTTCTCCTTCAAGAGCTAAATTCTGGTCTGTCCTCACAAGATGCTGAACTTTTGTTTGCTGTGTGTTTGGTTTCCAGAAATTTGTATAGTATAGCCACAAAGAGCCAAGGGCTAACTCAGAGCCAGGCCGATAATCAGATTTACTTGATGTCTCACTAGACTGAGCCATGGAGCAAGCAAGACCAATCAGCGTTGTAGTTCTAGAACCCTGTACTTCACTTTGCTAGTACTGAAAGGTAAGGAGCTGGCCAGTGTTGATGCACACTGATGTAGGGATGTGCACAAATATTTGTAACATTCCATATTCGTACAAATTCATGCAAATTCTGACATTTGTATATGGATCAAATGTTACAACACTTGTACATTGGAACATTTGTATGAAGCTTCCGAACATTTGTGAAATGGAGGGGTGGGATAGGTCACCCAGTTGGCTTTGTGGAAGAGTGCGTAATCAAACCCAGTATTCCCAGATAAGAGTCCGGCTCCTTAACCACTAGACCAAACTGGCTCAGAGGTGCAGCTGGTACACTAAATGAAGCTGGCAATAGGCATTCCTTGCCACAAAGATCACTTGAGCCTCCAGTGATGATTCCATGAGTTATGTAGCTGCTTTGACTGAGATATAACATACAAATCCCTCAAGTCTCAACTCAGGAATTTCCTTCCTATAAGGTGTCTGTCCTATCCAGCCTCAGTTTGACAGTTAATCTAGTCCTGGTAAAATAGTGGTTTCACTCACTACAGCCCTTTATATCATGAATCAGATCAAGAAGGCTTTCAGAAGCATAGTTTACTTCTTTGTTTCCCCATCTTGTCGTCCTGATTTGCAACCTCCTGCTGTTTTTAGCATTTTGACTGAAATACTGAATGATAATTTCTGTCAGTGTTTAATAGAAGCAAGTGCAGGGCAGAGACTTAAAGGCAGCATGTCACAGCAACTCCTGCTGGCAAATGCATTCTTGTATTTTCCTCTGTCCTACAATAATTTATGACAAAACAGGTTTGTAGGGCCTCTAGCACTATACCAGATTCAGCTCATCTAGCAGGCTGCCATGTTACCCTGACCCAACCCAGTTCTGAAGGGTATGATCAGCTGGCCGTCTAAGCAAAACCTCACCAGGCTTGCAGAGCTACTGCTCAGTACGCTCACTCACCCTGGCAACTGGTCCATAAAGTCTGCAGCAAGGCAGCCCTGCCTGAGCCACTTTCTCCTGGAACTGCAAGTCCTCAGGCCGTCCTCGTTTTCCTGCCAGTCTCACTGCCACTGCCTCACAACTAGACCAGAAGCCCATCTGCACCTGCCTCCAGGCATGCCTTGCCTTCCCAGAAGTCCCCTAATCGCGCACTTTAACAACTTTAACCAAATGCTTACCTGGAGCTTCCAGGCAGCAGCCATTTGCACCTCTTCCAGTGCTCGAGAGTCATCTGAGGTGCTGCACAAGTATGCTGGCACCTTGGATGACCACAGATGCGACTGTTCGTGCACAGAACATCAGCATCATCATGGCGATTGTGAAGGGTGCCACAGCCAAAATGGCCCCGCAATCGAATCAAGGTAAGTATTCAATCGTTGTGTGTGGGGGGAGAAATGGCCAACATTGACTAGCATTCCAAGTGTGAGCGCTACTCAACGTTGGTTCATCGCACTCCTTTCCTGTCCAGTGGGCAGGAAGGGAGTGTGAACCCCCCCCCCAGGAAGTGCTACCATATGTTCCTTCTTCCACCTGGGCAGCCTGACCTGCTCAACAGCCAATTCACCACCTTATTCTAGATTATATCCTGGGATGGGCGTCTGCTATATACTATCAGGATATAACCCAGAATAAGGGCCAGTGCAAACAGGTCATAATTATGACTTTAACTGAGATCAGTTTGTTTAGGGTCACACAAATATAAGGTCAGCCAGAAGACTTATGATTTGTCTTATATCAGAAAGGCAAATAAATCCATTCTCATTCTTGATCTTAAAAGAAAGATAAAGACGATATTAGCTAATTAAAACTGTTATTTTCTTTGTCTTTCCTGCACTGCTGCAGCTACAGTAGTACTAGATTCCCCATTTTAGCCCAAGGCCTGTCTCCCCAGTCCCTTTGAAAGAGAGAGAAAATCAGGAGCAGCAACTGTGTTTATCCTTCATTTGGTATGTATAGTGGCTCCCTCTTTAGAAGCAAGGTCTTTTTTGTCATTTAATTCAACAAAGATTGTCCTCTAAGAATGACCTCCCCTTCTTCCCCTTCTTCTTCCTTCCCCTACCCCAGGCTATTGCCCTCGTGGCAGTAACTAGATAACATACTCTATCAGAGTTTTTAAAAAATCATTGGAAAGGCACTAGAGCTGATAGTAGCATCAATCCTAACCTGACACAGGCCAGGGTCAACCATTTATCTCTTCACATTGCCTGTGGTAACAAAGGCAGCCATGTTGGCTTTCTCTCTGTAGTTTAACAACCTTGTGGAAGATGCATTTGTTTGCAATGATAAAATCTGCACTAAATCCAAACTCTCATTGTTACCCCTGTAAAAATGCATAGGATTTAATATTCTCTGGTGAGGGGAAGGAATTATTTCAGATTATTGTGAAGGAAAATTATCCAGAGACGTTTTCGCACGGGGCTGAATGGTACGCGTGGGAGACAGCTGCGGACACGGCATACGCATTGCCCGAGCAGGGCTTGCGCCCCGACGTGTCCGGAGCTGTCTTCGGCGCGTTCGAAATGTAGAGCACTTTAAAGTGCTCTACATGCATTCGAACGCGGACGAGCCGCCCGCAGGCGTTCGGGAGGAGAAGCATTCGCGCCTGCTTCTCCCTCCCTAACAGCTGCGGGCTTGCCTCCGACGCCGGCGCAGGTTTGGCAATCAGCTGTTTGACAATCAGCTGATTGCCGATCTGCCTCCGCGGCTGTCTCCACGCCCCTGGCCGGCCTTTGCCGGCCAAGACAGCTCCCAGCGCTTTCACCTTTCGCACACAGACGCGCCGGTACGCGTTCCGGCGCGTCTGTGTGTGAACGCTGAAAGCGCCGGGAGCTGTCTTAAGCTTTCCGCCTGAACGCGTTCCGTTTGGAACGCGTTGCAGTGCGGAAAAGTCTCAGATCTAGAGAGGAATGAGGAGACACTAGGCAACATAGGTTAGGGATACCAAATACTGCACCAATGGACATGCATACATGCAAATAACATAGGTCTGTATAATCTCAACTTCAGATAAACTGTACAATGACTTTTCTTGTTCATCCATCATGAGGAAACTGCAGAGAGATTTAAAGGGACTTTCCACTTAAGAGTGAGTAAAATAAGTTCAAGGCTTATAGAAAGGACACAGGAGTCTGTCTTAGCTTATGAAGGAAACTCTGACCAAGGTACAATGATTGCCATGTGTCACAGGCCAATAGCTGGCTAATCCAGAACACATGGGAGCATATAAAACAGACCAGAAACAACCACAAGCTCTGCTCCTTGGATGTGTGGCTGACTTGTAGTGAACTCTGGAGATGGATGTTGAACAAGTAAAGCAGAAAAATAGAAAACCAGTTTTACATAACATCTAAGGCCTTGCCCGTTTCAGTACCTCGTCTTCACACACCTTCCATCAATGTAATAGCTATTTTCTAGAAGAAATGAGTTATTTATAGGAAAAAAACTCCATTTTCTATCTTTAACATTATCAGAAAACTTTCTATGCTTTCCTTACTTAGATCATACATTTGTGAGAAGGGATTGCCTTCCCACTTATTTCAGCATTGCTATTCGTTGTTGTTTTTCCTAAAAGCTTTTGCTCATTAGAACAAACTCAGGCAGTGTGCAGCAAAAAAAAATAAACAATCCATATGTAGTGCACAAAAAATACAGCATAATTTTGGAAAAGAAAATATAATAACATCACAAATAAGTAAAATGGGAAAGTCGTGCAAAGACAAAAAGCTCTTTCAGATGGTTGACAAAGAGTAAGCTTTTGGATGCTGGAATAAGTTGCAGTGTAAGTGTTGCTCTTTGGAGTTGCAGTCAGCCACTCCCTTTTCCAGGAATTCCCCTTCCGTCTCCTACCTCTCCCAAACAAAAACACACTAACAAGGAGCCACTGTGTATGCTCACTGTTGCATTCAGTGTGGGGGCAGTGTGCCACTGTGCGCACCTGCGCATAGAGATGACGATCAATTCTGGCAAGCCTAGGGACCTATCCAGACCAAGCCAGGGGTCCAGAAAGGTAAGTGGGGACTGGAGGACTGGGGGGTGCCATGCAGTCCCCCCCCCCTGGATGCAGCCAGCCCAATCAGGGCAATGGCAGCCCCCAGAACCCCAGCACAGCCCGAGCCAGGTTTCGCCCCACCCCTGAAAGGGGCTGAAAAAGAAAGTAATCACATAGAAAACATTTTTAAAACTGCCTTCAGAAAGAGTTTTGCTGCCTTTATTGCAGGCAGGGTTTGCAGGGGGGGTGGGGTTAAAAATCCTGGGTTTTATGTTTAAAAATAGTCACAAAAATAGTCCAAGCAGGACTAAACCAGGACTAAAAAAAGCTGCATGGGGAGTGTTGCATCATGAACAAGAACTGACATAGGTACCTATTAATCTGTGCATTCAACATTGCGTTGGTGGTGACTGACGTGGAGAAACCAGAGAAGGGACAATGGGATAGTGGAATTCCTGGTTGCGATGTTGGTTAAGCACATAATGCAGACCAGGTTACTCTGATAAATATTCATAGCAGATTTAGTAATAAAACATAGAGGGCTGTTAAAAAAAACTGCATAGGGGCATTTAACTGGTCAAAAGGAAAGGGAGGGAGATGGAGTAAAATGGACCATTCTGAAAGCGTACGAACGAGTGTCAGATTGTGTCCCCAGCTTCTCCTTAGAAGCAGCAACAGCAAATTGTTTTTAGTTGTTGCTAAGAAATCATCATTTTATGTTCATGGAGTTACCAAAAAGCAAACCCAAATCAGGTCATCTTTACTTTTAAATTTCCCTGAAAGTTTGAGAGGCAGCCCTACTCCTGCCTGGCAAAAAGCCATAGAAGCGCAACAGAAGTCCAACTAGCAGGGGCAGAAAGAACTTCCCAGACCCCTAGATCTGAAGGTCATAGGAGCTACTGCAGCCATGGGTCCAGCTGCTCTGCACAACCTCCTTGGAGCTGCTTTTATGAGGATTCATTAAAATCATATTAAGGAGAACTTTAGCATGGTCTTAAGTATGGCACTGACATTCATCACTTGCAATGCCAGCACTGTAGCAATGTATTTCCAGTGCAAATAGAAGATTTTAATAATAATTATCTGTGCCCTTGCCTACATAAAATTATAGGAGACACAAAGGATTCCTCCAGATACTAAAATCATTGGAGTTTGTAATTCTTGAGACGAGAAATAGGCCACTGCCTATCTCTAACAGTGCTGACACAATTTATCTTGATTTCAAATTGTCCACAGAGCCACAAACTCAGCAAGATAGGTCTTAACCAATATATGGGCCTTTCCGCACTGGCTCTAAAAACGGATTTAGAGCCAGATGTGGAACGGATTTAGACCTGCCTTCCGCATAGGGGATGGAATTAGGACCCCTTTGAGGAAGCCGCATCCGCATATCGGCAGTTTTTGCCGCCAAAATCCTACCCAGATGTAAGACCTGAAAAATCAGGTCTTACATCTGGCTTTCCCCCTGAAAACGGTTTGGAAACGAACGTTTCCGCACCGGAGGGGGAAAAGCCGGATTGCCGGCGCATGCCCAGTTGTTAAACAGGGAGAGCGCATGCTCCCTGTTTGACAGCTGGCCATGGCGCGGCTGGCTGCCGCCATCCCTGGCTGTCCCCTGGCAAGAAAAGCTGGGCATGACCCCTTCTCTTTCCAGGGGAAGCTGCAGCTGCCACCCCGCACCCCACCCATGGCCACTTTTGGGGTGCTTACCTGATCGCTGGTGGGGCGACTGTGAGAGCAGCACGGCCGGCGTCCATTGAGTCTAGGCGCGCCGCTGCCTACATTTCCCAGGAAGCCTTGCGAGGGTAGCTGTTAGATCCGTTTTCGGCGGCGTGTGTGAAAAGGCCCTATGAGAGCATAAGAGAAGCCTTGCTGCATCAGGCCACAGCCCATCTAGTCCAGCATCCTGACTCATATACAGTGGCCCAGCAGTTGCCCATGGGCAGCTCAAGCAGAGAAAAGGGCAGACCTTCTCCTGCTCTCGAATCTTAGCAAATGGCCTTAGAGGCATCCTGCTTGTCCCCTCAGCCTGAAAGATGGACTTAGGCATCCATTCTAGTAGCCACTGATACATCTGTCGTCCATAAATTTGTCTAATCCTTCCTAAAGCCATCTAGGCTGGTAGCTGTTGCCACCTCTTCTGGCAGCAAATTCCGATGATCCTCTGGGTGAAGAAATCCTTCCCCTTGTCTGATCTGACTCTCCTGCCCATCAGCTTCATAGAGTGACTCCTGTACCAAATCAAAGTTCAAGCATATCTGATTAATCCTGAGGACTTAATAGGTACCTATGTCAGTTCTTGCCCCAAGTGTTTTATTTATTTATTTATTTATATTTATTTATTTGCCTACCTACCTAATAACATTTGCATCCTGCCCTCTACTCAAAGGTCCTAGACAGGATCACACAAAACAGATGGTAGAGATGCCCTTCCCCCACTTCATCCCCATGTTAAAATATCTGGAGCACCCTGTGGTCAAGACCTAAAGATTGACTACAATCTAATTTATTTCAGTCTAAAGACTCAAAAGATAATACATAAAAACAGATAAAACAATTTACAATGAGAGACAATAAAAAACAAATTAAAATATACATGATCAAGAATAATTTTTCATTGATTCAGAGTATCTCTAATCAAGGTCGCTCAATTGCAGGCTTCATTTTCTAACTTCTTTCTCATTTTTATAGCTGTGGCCAAGAATTTTGCAACCGCAAAGGTTGTGTCAGGATTGGTATCAATTAGCAACAATTTGCTGTATTCTGAATTGGGTCTCCTGGATATGCGCTCAGATTGGGACTTAGTAATTCTTGACGGGCAGTGTTGTAAAGATTACAAAATAGGAGAACATGTTCTACGGTTTCTGTGTCACCAATTTTTCATGGACCAAGGTCTGTGGGTGATAGGGATATGTTGGTATCTACCCTTCAATAGATTTGAGGGTAGAACATTTAATCAGGCCTTTGCAAATTCTATATCTTTTTACGGCATATTTAGTCAGTAGCCATAATTTAGGCCCATATATAAAGGGGAGCAGATAGAATTTGCTCTTGCAATTAAATTCTGGGTACCAGTGTCCCAGATTCTTTGTTTAACATGCATGAAGGGATTCTTTGTTCCAGTCGAAAAAGATAGTCTGGGGATAATCCTAGCTGGGAGATCTCCAAACTTACTTTTTTATGCTACGTACTGACAAAAGTGTCATTTGTTAGTTCTTTTAATAATTAGTTTGTTGGGTGGAAAATATGTATTTTGAACCACACTGTAATAGCTGAGAGCCAAGCTTCTGGTTCTAATGGCTGTTGTCCTGTTTTAGGCAGTATCACTGCTTGCAGTGCACATCTGGGCACATTTATAATGGTCCTCGAGGTTGGCTTAGAAAGCTGTCATATCCCTTATGTTATTATTTACCCATACTGCTGATTCATATAGTAGCTGGGTGACTATCTTGGCATTAAAAGTTTTAACAACTGCCAGTAGATAATTTCCTCTTCAGGCATAGAAAAAAGAAAAAAGGAATGACTGCAAAGTTTCTCCCTTGTACCTTGACTCATTCGCTCCTCTTAGTGCATTTCTTTCTCCAGCACCCTACCATCTCCCTCATCAATTGCTCTGTAAGTGCAGGCGCTTCCACTAGTCCTCAGTAAGAATTGCCCACTGCTTTTGTTCTGTTTAGATATCAGATTAAGACACACCTGCATTTTTTGGATCTATGAGAGCTTCAGTTTCAGACCCAGTTAAAGTTTTTAGTATTTTGTTTTGCTGCAGCACATTGGTCTGACAACTCTTAGGATGAAGGGTAAGATAGAAATAGAATAAATATGTATATAAAGGTCAGATCCTCAATTAGCATAAATTAGTTACTTCTTTCAAAGTCAGCATGGTTAAGTGTCAACTGATCTCACACAGCTTCATGTCCAACATATGTTAAAATGTATTGAATCTTTAGAGTTCAAGTGATGTCCCATTACTTCTTTGACATTTTGCACTTCTTGCTAATAGCACCATTATTATAGCCCTACATACAGGACGCCATTAATGCATTTCCTTGACTACTACCATTATTTCCAGTGGAAAGGTAAGGGCAGTTTCCATGACATGATTTAAGCTTCCACAAAGGAGCATGCATATACTACATGGTGTCATAAATCTTAACAGGGGACTGTCAACTAAAATGGAAACCACTTATCTGACCTAACCTGCTTCTGCATACATACAGACCCATAATGCTTGGGTTTTAATTAATAAGCGCAGTTTTCTGCAAGCCACAAACAGACATTTTTGGCATGTGTACCAAGTATCTTAGAATAAGATAATCACATGTGGCTTCATCACTGGACAGTACCATGGACAAAACTTTGAAAGAAAGAGGACCAATTATTCGAATTAAAGCAGATTCTACAATACCTGAAAGCTTGTGATATAGAACAGTATAGGAAAATCAGCTAGGTGTGGGCAAGAGTTAAAATTATATTTTCCAATATCCAATACAGAAATGAGGGCTTTTTGCATGGTTAGCTCTTTATGTGTGAACTTGTATTCGGCATAAAGTGATAACCGATTGCTATTGCAGCGGCAAGTCTGCAAAATACAGTGCTCCAAGATTAATATCATCATTATCAATTTATTTGTGTATTGCCTTTCCAATATAAAATGCTCAAGGCAGTTTACAACAAAACCCAAAAAGCAATATAATATAACAATAGAAAACAATTACATTACATGAATAATAATAATGATTATTTGACAGTACAGTGTTAATTGCAACAGAAAAAAACCAAAATACAAATTAATTCCAGGGAGAAAACGCTCATCACATAAAAAGCTCAGGCACTTACCTGGCTTTAATCCTGAATCACTGGGTCTAGAATAGCCTGGCCTGCTAATGCAGATTAGGGGGGAGTGTGGGTGGGATCATGCTGTCTTCACTGACACCCTGATCTGCATTAGCTTTTCAGTTGCCCCCCACACTTTGTTGGGGCCTGGCAGTGGTGATTTTCGGCAACACGCCTCCTGTACGCCAATTAAACAGTACTGGCAGAGAACCAGATTAAAGGCTTTCTTAATTCAGATCAGGCTCTGTCTAATACAAATGGAACTGGACCAACAGGGGGAGGGATCTCCATGATCCATATTAGTGGGTGGACAGAGATTCAGAGGCCCTGTTCCCATTACAAGCTTAAAATGGTTTTCCTAAACCGAAATAAAAGAACCAGATGCAAACACAAATTTGCCTGACTCCATTACTTTCAATCCCGATTCTGAAAGCGCTTGAAAACTTCATTTGGGAAAGCATATCTTTTCTCCCCGCCCATTGCCAGTCATGGTGCCCACCCCCTCTCTCTGATTGGGGTTCCTCCTGCCGCAAAATTTTTGACATGCAAGGCTGGGGAGTTCCTAGAGTGCTATTGGGGGAGGGAAACCCTAAACACACATTCTCATCCCACTAAAACGGTACCGTTCCCACAGTAAGAAATGTAAACCGTTTAAAATGCAAGAACAGGAGCAAGTCTTGTGGAAACGAGTGTTTATTAACAACACTTTCAGGTGATTTAACACGCGGAAAGCGTTAAGCCAACCTGATGTGGGGACTGTGAGGATCGAAACCATTTCCTAACTGTTTTAAGTTTGTAATGGGAACAGGCTGAGAGTGTGGACTACGTGAACCTTTAATACGGATAAAGGGTGCTTCCGTACCTACCACCAAGAAACGGATTAAAGTAAATCCATTTCCTGGCAATCCATCCTCCTGAGTATCCATCACAAATAGGGATGGATGCGCGGGGAGGACAGATTGAGCCGGCTGGATTCCCTGGGTGCTCTGCGGAGGCTGCAGCACCCACTCCAAAGGGGATCTGGCCTCCCACGCTGCCAACGCCACCCACGGAGCCGGAGAACTGGAGCATGCAGCTGCCAGTCATCGTGCATTTATGGTGGTGCGCAGTGTGCGGCGTGTGGGGGAAGGACGGAAGGAGGCAGACCGGCTTCCTTCCACCCTTCCCAAGATGGAGGCTGCCGGCACATCCAGCCCCTCGCCTCTCTTTGTGCGGAAGCCTCCTGCTTCCGACTGGATCGAGGCGAGGGGCTGGATGGAAGACCTAATTTTTGAGGTCTTCCTGGAGGCCAGATCCTTCGGTGGCAAGGCCCAATTAGGGTCGGATCTTGTGTGCCAGAATGTGGAAGCGGCATCTTCGAAGAGTCCCGGATCCGGCCTCCAGTGCAGAAGGTAAGTTTTCCATGTGTTCTGTATGTATCTTGTATGTGTCCTTAATGTGTTTTTAAGGGCCTGTGTGGAAACACCCTAAGTGTCCATGAGGAAAGGGCCTCAAAGAGTCTTTCTGTATCTCACTCCCCCACCCAGGCAGCAACTGTTAAAATGAGCCACAGCAGGTCACTGCGTGCCTGGATTTTAAATGTTGTTATGTTTCTTATTGTTTTAATATATGTTTTGTTTAAGAAGCTGGATTTTAAAGGTTGTTACCCGCACTCAGACCTTCTGGTATAGGGCGGGATAGAAATATAAACAAACAAATAAATAAATAAGAGAAGAGGAGGAAGGCAAGGAATGAACTCAAGAAGGTCCCCAACAGGTCCAGCTGTATCCACTGAAGCAGTCCCTCAGCCTTGGCCATATCAGTGGCCCACTCTGGCCTCAAACCGAGAGGCATGGAGACGCACCATCCATAATGCTGCTGCCTCCTTTGAGAACGCTCGCAGAACCAGTCTTGAGGAGAAAATACAACACAGGAAGAACCGTGTCATCACAGTACCACCCAAGGAGACCTTTCTCTGTACCGTCTGCAACCAGACTTGTCTATCCCACATTGGTATGTTTAGCCACCAACAGGCATGCAGCAAGCATGGGTCGAGCCTTCCCCAATCTTTGTTCACAAAGCCAAGCCATGATGGTGATGTCAGATACTTATGCCTATATTTAAATAAATAATACAATTAAAGAATTGTACTAACAGATTTTATTGAAAGCTTGAAGGCCAAAGACCTTCTTGCAAACATGGTTACTGAGATGTCTTTTTCATTTCTTCTGAACAAATCTGCACTTGAAACCATCAGGAGTTTCTCTGCGTATGATTTTACAAACAAACCAGCTTATTCATATATACTATTAAAATTAAATTGAATTGAAAATACTTCTATTCTGCTTTTCAATTTATTTTAAAAAAATTAAATAAAGTACAAAACAGCAATAAAAATGAATAAAATCATCAATTACACGGAAGCATAATTAAAATTATGAATGGGTAAGAAAAACATTCACTCTGGGAAAGCCTGAGCCAAATAAAATCTTCGGATCAGTACCTGAAGGCAGAAGAGTGGATAGCTCACAAATATCAGAGAGACTGTTCCACAGGGTGGATATGGCCGCAAGAAGGCCTGAATGAAGTAGGATGTTTTTGCACGTAACAGCCATGGGGAAGTATCCCATGGCAGGGAAGATCAGGAACTGTGCCCAGTGTTCGAACTGCGAGCACCAGCCTGACAGAAACTTCACCCACACCTGTCTGGGTCTCAGTGAAGTATGGGTGGCTCTGCCCAGGATTATCCAGCTAATCACAGCTGTACCACACACAGAAGTAAGCGTGAAGACTGCATCTGCAGAGGCTCATAGCATAGCAATCAATCGGTTTTTACTGTTCTACAGCTCCTGCAGATCAAGATGGCCGCTCCATAGGGTGTGAAGCCATCATGACTGCCCAAGTGCGAACAGGCCTGTAGTCACAAAATGGCAATCAGTAGTTTGTGGTTCCCTCAGCAGAGCATTTTCTGAAGTGCTTAATGATCTCACAGATTGCCTAAGTAAGCTGGTCCCAAGTTATTAAGGATCTGTGTGCCTTTTCACACTTACCTGAATGGTATGGTATAATAATACCATGCCAGTCTGGTAAGGTAGTAGCTCGGTGGCAGCCATCCAACTTGTGTGCACTGAACTAGTCTCATGCGTGACCAACAGCATATGCAGTGCAAACAGGCCACCTAGACCACCCTGACTAAGTCTGAATTAGTGTCTGTGCACAGTTGAACATTGCTGTGGAGATCAGGCATCTGCATGCAGCTGTGCAGCCACTGTCATCCAACCATTCCCATTGCTGCACCACACCAGAAAGAATGTGAAACCACTTCCCCAGGAGTGATCTACCCTCTTCTGGGCAAACCATGGACCTCTGTTTAACAGTACACAGCTGGGTTGCTCAATGGAGTGACTATCCCACTTCAAGGAAGCTGGGACGGAAGTGAAGTACAGACAGACCTCACCAGCAAGTGGACGGAACTGCTCTAACAAGTAAATCCAAGCAGACCAAGAGCTTTAATCTGCCTGGTACTAGAAGATACTGAGGCTGTGTCTTCACGGCAACCTTATCTCGGATTCAAAACGTTTTCAATCCTTGGAGTCCGCACGGCAGTTTGACTTAACACGCTTTCTCCGTGTTAAACCACCCCAAAGCGTGGTGAATCTCAATCCTGATTTCAACAGGTCTCACTCCGGATTGTGTGCTTGAAACGTTTTACATTTTTTACTGTGGGGACCATACCGTGTTAAGGGATGAGAATCCATGTTTAGGGTTTCCCTCTCCCAATAGCTTGCTTCCAAAGATAGTGATTTCATTGAAAAAATCTACCCTCAAAACAGCCACTATAAAAATCCAGTCCTTAAAGCTACACTGTAGCGATCTAGCCTCTTCACACCTTAATAACAATGTTGCAGTTTTGCACAATTCTAGCTCTTTGAAAGTTCAGACCTTTAAAAAAGGCAAAGGAAAGGAAAGCCCTGGAGGTTCTGTTTTAAAGGATGTGGCTGTGAAGGGGGTTTGAGTTGCTGCTGCTGCTGCTGTGTGCCCTGGGAAATGGGGAGAGGAGGGCAAAGAATAGCTGGCTGCTGGTGCCGTTTTTCCTCCATCCAGGCAAGGCAGCCACCCAGCTAGGCTCCGTGAAGGGGTCTGTTATGGGTGGTACGTTCACGCCAGGAGGAAGAGGACAGGGCAGCCCCGAAAAGCAGCTCTTAAAAGGTAGCCACTGGAGTCCCCCCTTGAGTCATGTACATCCTCAGAATCTGGATTGAACGCGATTAAGCTGAAAGTAATGGGAACAGGCAAATTCACGTTTGCATCCGGTTCTGTTATCTCGGTTTAGGGAAAGTGAAATAAGGTTGCCGTGAAGACACAGCCTGAGAGTTCAAGGAGAAAGCACAGCTCTCCTCTAGTTCTCCCTCACTAACGGTTATCATCCAACATAGTTAAGATTACTTCGGCATGTATACCATAGGTACATGCTATGGGCATTGCTCCTGGCCAAGAAAAAGTGTTTCAGGTCAGGAACACAGCAGGACAGTCCAGAAGAGGCCGGCAACCCTCTGCCTGAGGGACTGTTGCATCTGGTCTACCTTTAAAGCTGGGGGACAAATGTTACCAGTTTCAAAGTTGCAGGTTGTGGACATTTTACCAAAGCCCTAGAACTAGGTCATTTTCCAGATTAGTAGTGACAGGAACCTGGGCCTAGCCTGGCCTGTGTCCCCTGACAGAGCACTCCCCAGCACAGATTCTGCACCTGGCAGTGAACTAGGCACTGGGGCCATGCAGTCAAAATGGGTCAATGGAGGCCATAACCTTCTGTGTTGGTCAGTGGCATGTAGACCATGTAGTCTAAGCACACAACTGGCACAATCTAAAGTGAACATGTAGATGTTGTCTCTGAGCATATTTTATACAGGCCCAGAAAACATACCGGCCGCAGGTCAGTATTTAATTATCTTTAAAAATCTGGTTCTCATGTGGCTTTTTGAAGAGGTGATATGCTATCGTTTCCTTTAAGAGTAAAGGTATGAGTCCATTCTCAATGAAGCATTCTCTTCCCTTAACATGCACTTTATTGAAGCCCAAACCTACAAATATTTTATTCAGAAAGCTATATTTCTTAATAAAATGAGGCTTCGCCTGTATGCCACACACATAGGACAAATGCTACTCTAACCAGCACACACTGCAAGGAGAATGGGAGAAGGAGAAACAAGATAAGCAGTGAAAGATGAGATGTTCCACCTCTGATAAAAGCAGGACTTCTTCCAAATCCCATATTGTTTGAAAATGACATTTTCTGGGAAATCATTGAAATAAGCATTTCAGATTTCCGTGTTGTTGTTGTTCAAGAGCTGAAACAGAAGCAATAAGGTTTCCGAGGCTGTCCACCACATAAGACATGGTTTTATCACTTGGCAATAAAGAAAAGGCTATCATTTTCCTGTGTCAGCTGGTGAATATCCCTCTGCTTTGGAGAGAATGAAAAGTTACCACCACAGTTCAAAATAATAAAATAAAATCTGAGATCAGGATCTCTGATGTCAGCAACAGAGACAGGAAGAGACAGAGAATTAGGAAGAGTGCTTACATTTATAAGAAAAGAGTTTGCAAAAAATACAGATAACAGTAAGCTGCAAGGTCAATTAAAAGAAATAGGGCAAGTCTCATTCATATTTAATAAACCATATGATTAACTATAGTTATAAAACTTAAGCATTAGTTCCACTGTGCTGTGTGACAGAACTGCTATTCAAAGTTGAACAGCCCTTAAAATTATATATTGCTCCTGCCTGGCCTCAATTGTTTTCTTTTTTCCCTTTTTTTCCCCTTTTCCTTAAATGTACACAATATTACAAATTTAATTTTAAGCTGTTTGAATCAGTCTATAAAAAAGATTTGATTATACCTGAGTGTCCTGGCCCCGCTCTTTCCATATCTCAGTAATCTTGGCGGTAATTGGCTGATTAGGTCCCTCACACTCCATCTCTGCCTCAGTTTCCATGGTGATGTTACAGGAGCTATTATGGATGAGAACTTCATCTCTTTCCACTTTAGGGCTGAAACGAGAAGGGAGGTTAAATGGGGTGTCATCAATCTTAATGAAATGCAATTATTTTTACTCTTATTAATCATTGCAAGCCATTAGCTTGTGGCAACTCCAGGCCACCATTTGTCAAACTTTGCAAATTTCTGTAATTTTGTTTCCATTCTTTTATTGTTTATTTGTTTTGCCCCTGCACCCCGTTTATCTGGAAACCCTCTCGACTAAAATACACATAGGAAATGTTTCTCAGTGACGCGGCTCTTCTTGCCTCTCAAAACCGATGTGCCTTTTCGGTTTCGGGAGCAAGGAAGCCAAGGGCCGACGATGGAAGAAAACAGACACTGCTTGAGCCAGGGAGGAATCAAAGCCCAGGTAGTGCCTGTTCCCTTTCCCTGTCTTACTCACTCTTAATCCTGGGGAATGAATAACTTGCAACTCCCTTAGGGCAAGCGCAGAAATTGGAAAACCACACAACTGGCTAACAGGTCCCTAATTCCAACTGTGAAAAAATGAGCTCATTTAGGGTTCCAATTCCTGCCACCCAGCTGATAGCAATGATGCTTCCTTCGCAGCACTGGAACATTAACTTAGTAAATTAATTAAACTTGCTTAACAGCCCAGGCTAAGCAGATTCGATATATGTGCCAGTTAGTTTAATATGCCCCTTTTTCCTGAAAATCTTTGGAAATGGGAGACAAGATGACAAGGGAAAATTGTCATCGAACTAGCAAATCCATGCCCTGCTTTCTGACAGCTGCTCACCTGCACGAGGAACGCCGAAGCTCATCCTACTGGAATAATCTGCACTGCTTTAACAAACCCCTTCAGGGCTCTGTGGTTATACGAGCAAATTTGGTTTTCTGAAGCTTGGAATTCTTCTTTGGTAGCATCACAGTTTCAAAGGATTGGCTTTTTACTGGGCTCCATCATGTGCCTTAAATTCTGGCAAGCAGCGTTTTATCAGCTAAAGTGCAAATATACAATAACCTAAAGGATACGTTTTACACGCATGTACAAAACACTGAAAAAAGATTTAGCAGCCAAACACCTCCTGCACTCTAAATTACAGAAATAGGGATTAAGTACTGCACGAATGTTCTAAACATTCAAAATTCAATCAAATTCGAGCGAATGTGGACATCTGAATTTGAATAAACATTCAAACGAATTTCAAATGTTCCAAAACATTCTTTGAATGATTCGAAACATTCAAATGTGCAGATATTTATGTATTATTTATTTATTGTTTGTTTGTATTTCTATCCACCCTATAGCTGAAGGTCCCAGGACGGGTAACAACTTTTAAAACAACAAATTACAAACGACTACCGTATGTATTCAAAGCAATAATATACATTCAAACACTTTAAAAATCCAGCATATCTAACAATGTACTCCATGTTAAAATAATGGTGTCAGTAGTGGGGGGAAAGTATGATCACCACAGCCAAAGGCCAGGGCAAAGAGGTGCATCTTCACCGCCTTCCTGAACATAAACAGAGAAGTGGCGTGACACACCTCTAGAGGGAGATTGTTTCATAACCTGGGGGCCATCACTGAGAAGGCCCTCTCTCAGGTGCCCAGCCACCCCACTACTGATTACTTGTGTATCTGTACGAATCTCATATGTATCTGTATGCATTTGCACTGACAGTATGAGATGAAAACAGGATGCATAAAGGATAAAAACGGGATGTGTATGAAATGCATACAGATATGTATAACACATACAAATGTTGTCAACATTCATATCTTCAAATTTGAATCTAACATTCAAACGAATAGATTTGAATGTATTTAATTCGAATTGGATTTTGTTGCATTCTGATTCTAATTGAATCAAATGTTTGGATATTTGATTCGACTCGAATTCAAATGCAAAAAAAAATTTGTGCACATCCCTAATAGGTATATGACAAAATCCTGTGTAGATAAGATCACTGATCTAAAGCACTCCAGCCTCAAATATTTAAGTGCTTACACAAAAGGCAGATTTCAGCAGGTGCTGTTCTTCCTGTCGTCCCCATCCCCACATAACACAAGCTGCTGCTACATATTTGTCTCTCCAACTCATTCTTGTGGTCCAAAACTGAAATGAAAGAAAATCTTTCTGAGAATCAGGAGATTCAAGCTTCATCCAGACAGCACTTATTTAATCTGCATTATTTCAATAATTTGGAGTAAAGTACATTCAGACACTCTTTATTCTGAATTATCCATGCTTTATTTTCAATTATCCACATAATGTGAATTAAGTTAAGTGCTGACTGGATGAAACTGGAGAGTGAGCTGTAGCTGCATCCAGACATCACTTACTTCTTCAGCAATATTTGGATATTCTAGAATAAAGGACGGATATTCGAGAATGCCCATGCTTATTCCAGAATATCCAGATAGAGCAGAATAAGTAACCAATCTCTGGGTGCAACCATGGCCTCCCCTTACCCTACCAGACTCCTGCTCCAAGGGGTGAAGATGAGACCTTCCATTCACGATAGCGGTGGAATGCAGTGGCTCAACCAAAGCACCCTGCCAAGGCCCAAGAGTTTAGGTTCTCTCCACATTAGCAAGGAGACCCAGACTGAGACTTCTCCTAGGCCCTGGTCACATCTTTAGTTTAAGACAACTTCAGGTCATCTTCTGGTCACGTTACTCACATTATTTTTCTTCAATTCGTCTTATCCTTGTTGGATCATTTCAACCGGAGTCCTCTTTTCAAGAGGACTCAGGCTGTCTTATTTTCTCTTCCTCAGTGTGAACAGGTGAGCAGGCTACAGGAGGCCGAACCGTACTGGGGATAGTGGGATCCAGTCTTTCATTTCGGACAATATCTAGGAGAGGGAGGCGCGCACGGGATTCGTGAGGCACCTCCCCTTCTCTCCTCAGTTTATGTGTGTATGATTCCTCTATTTAGCATTTTTAAAAAATTAATCACGCAGAGAAGACCATAAAAGGAAGGGGGTGTGCAGGTGGTGCAGCAGGCTTAAAAAGGAACCACAGGCACACACCCCTTGACTCCCTTGAGTGACACAACGGCATCCAACAGGAAAGGAGGAAGATCTGAGGCAGCCAAGAGTTCGGTGGAGGGGGCTCAAGTTGATCGTGAAGAAAGGTGTGAGCGATGCAGCCCAGAGCGAGCACAGCTTGAAGATGACCCATAATGATCTAGGTGTGAACAGAGCTGGTATGGCTTCGGTTCAGATTATGAATAGGACATCCTGTCTCATCGAGGTGTGACCAGGACCCCAGAAGCCTCCCTTTGCTCTGCCCAAACCTCATTTCTCACTCAGCAAATCAAAGGGAATTTTCCATGTTGGGTCTTGTAACTCCATTACTACCCTCGTGGTCCTGATGCCTGGATCATCACCACCTCCTGCACCTTCATCTGCCAGATTCTCTGGAGATGCTGACAGTTTTCTTTTACGTAAGGAGGTGGACAGCATGACTGGACAGTCATCCACCACCTGTAGTAGCTCTGCATTTAACTGGCTAAAATTTAGGGGTGTGCACAAATGTGTTTGGTTTTTTGCATTTGAATTTGAGTTGAATCAAATGTCAAAATATTCAATTCGATTTGAATGTTTAAAATCCAAATGCTAAAAAAAACGATTCAAATTTGTTTCATTCTAATCTATTTGTTCAAATGTTAGATTCATATTTAAAGATATGAATGTTGACAAGATTTGTAGGTGTTATACATTTTGCACGCATCCCGTTTTATCCTATGTGCATCCTGTACAAATGTGTACAGATACATATATTTGTTCAGATACATATTACATACGTATCTCTACATTCAAATGATTTGCATCATTTGAACGAATGTTTCGGAACATTCAACATCCGTTTGACATCATAAGAACATAAGAGAGGCCCTGCTGGGTCAGGCCACAGCCCATCTAGTCCAGCATCCTGTCGCACACAGTGGCCCACCAAATTTATTTATTTTATTTATTCATTTCCATTTCTATCCCGCCCCATACCCGAAGGTCTCTGGGCGGGTAACAACAAATCAATAGCAATTAAAAACATATTAAAAACAAGATGCAGGTAAACATATTAAAATTGAATAATTAAAACAAGGTATTAAAAACAGGGCACAGATTAAGCTATGGTATACAATTAAAAGTTCTAATATAAGCCCTACATCTAGGGGTCTATTACTAAAACTGTGACCAAGGGAGGAATGAGTCAACCTTGGCCAAAGGCTAAGGCAAAAAGATATGCCTTTACAGCCCTCCTAAATGACAACAGGGAAGGGGCATGGCACACCCAGGAGGGAAGACTATTCCACAACCTAGGGGCTGCCACTGAAAATGCTCTCCCCCGGGTGCCCACCAACCTCACTATCGAAGGTGGTGGAACAACCAGGAGGGCATCTCAAGCAGAGACAAGGACAAACCTATTCCTGCTCTAAAATCCCAGCAAATGGCATTAGAAGCGCCCCGGTACCCCACCCCACCCCAATGACATTGAATGCAAAACATTCTATTCGAGTTTGAATGTCCACATTTGAACGAATTCAACTGGATTTCGAATGTTTAGAATATTTGTGCACAACCCTACTAAAATTACTGGACCTTCAACAGCAGTTTGGATTTCTTTTTTCTTTTTAATGTAGCAAGTATAGCATTGCCAAGTTGAAACATCTTTAAAAATCTCTTGTGGCCCCTTACGGAAATTCCAAAAATGCTTTCAGTTAAAGGAAAAGCCCTTATATCATACAGATAATAGTGCAATTTCATTGCAAAATGTGCAGGGAACCTGCATTCTCCTTGGGAGCAATGTTCAAAAGGGCAACATGTGTTTTGAATAATGGCTGCAAATATTTCTTCTTTTTTTCTCGATCATTTACATTTTGCAGGTATGAAATCCCTCCATAGATATTTCCATTCCCAGTTTTGCTGTTTTTTCCCTAATTCCAATGTGCAAGACTGTATGCATGCAGATGATTTTATACATTTGAAAGGCAGGCATATTGCATATACACTGACATAGAACAACATACATGTAGACTTGGCCCACAATGTGACACAGCATTTTTAATCTGAATGTTTTGAAATCAGCATTGAGCATGATTTCTGAGCACCCCCACAACAGCATTATAACACAGACTCAAAATGGATTTGCTAACTTGCTTGTTCCCACTCTTCATTCTTCCCATGCCGGACATAGTCATTCTCTTCCCCTCCCCCAAACCCTTCCCCATGCAGTCAGCAATTGGACACCAGTCCATTCTTCAAACTGTGACATCACTGGGGTGGAAATTCAAGAGAAAGAGAAAAATGACCTCCTCTCAGTATTTATTTCTTTGTTTGTTTGCATTTTGATCCTGCCCTATACCCAAGGGTCTTAGGCTGGATTACAATAGATAAAATGAACACATTAAACCAGTAATGTATTAAATATATTAAAACCATGGCAGTGTCAGAACGTGGGGAGGAAATGCCTGTTCCTTAGCCAAAGGCCAGGGTAAAGAGGTGCATCGATCTCACACACATGTACATGTATGGGGTAACTTTTAACATTCCCTGTAGAGTCCTGCAGAGGAGTCTCTCAACAACCTTGTGTGGGAAAAAGCAGGGGGAGAGGGATCAGGGTTGTTTTTGCACTGGCCCTGAAGACCCCATTAGGAACCTGATCGGTACCCAATTGGTACAGATCAGGAAGGCCCTGTCTGCACCGAAGACCTCATTAGAACCCCATACCAAAGGCCCTGTCCCCAAGAGGGCTGGAGAAATCCAGATTTAATGAGTCCTTTGGGTTCTTAAATCCAGATTTCAGGGAGGGTGCGTGCATGCGTGGACTAGCTGCAAATTGCTGGAGCTTTTTAAATGCAAAAAACAGACTCCTAAAGGTGCATAAAAATAAGGATTTAAATTAAGAAGCACCTCTCCAGCCTCTTTGACTTTCAAAAGCCCACAGAATTGGGGGGGGGGCAGAGAGTTCGGTCCCGTTCTCAGGCAGGAGGTAAGAAAAACACAATCAAAATGGCGGAGTGAAATACTCAGCCCCAGGGCAGCCAGGATGATCAAGCCACCATTGTTTAATAGGGACGCTTCTAAGTCTGACTCTCTAGCTTCCTTCTAGTCCTGCTGCCTCTCATCTAAGATGTGCAGGAATATTCAAAACATTCAAAAGTCGACCAAATTTGGACATTCAAATTTGAATCAAATCTCTATAAATTTGCATTTAAACATTCAAATGAATTT
The DNA here is from genome assembly GCA_023333525.1 of Aspidoscelis tigris stejnegeri. Classification (NCBI taxonomy): domain Eukaryota; kingdom Metazoa; phylum Chordata; class Lepidosauria; order Squamata; family Teiidae; genus Aspidoscelis; species Aspidoscelis tigris. The sequence goes on along the minus strand of JALMGA010000019.1, from coordinate 3,215,689 downwards.
TGAAATTTTTGATCAATTTGTTCAAATTATTTGTATGTGTACGGGTATGTACATGATGCGTACTTGCATATACATGACTTCCCTGCTTTTGAGATAACTACAGGATGCATACGCACGAGTTCAGATGCGTACAGATGCATACGGGATGAGTAACGATGCGTATGGACACATACAAATGCTGTCGACATTTGTAAGTGCAAATTTGAACTGAAAATTCAAACAGATTCGAATTTGCTTAATTCAAATCAAATTTAGGTAAATTCAAATTTTAAAGATTTGAATCGGATCAAATTTTTGGATATTCAGTTTGAATCTTGCACACCCCTACTCTTGTGTCTTACACACACACCTCGCCTCTCTCTCCAAACCTGCTTTCCCTCATGTCCAAACTATTCGTACGAATGCTCTGAAATATTTGTATTTGTACAAATGTACAAATTTGTGTGAATAATGAATGTTACGAATATTTGTGCGCATCCCTACCACACACATAGCAATAGGCCTCCTGAGTCACTCCAAAGTCCCCTCACCATCCATCCATAAATGGAGGAGCAATGCAAGGCTCTGCTGGATCCTGGCCTGGGAACGCAAGGGAACAGGGTTACCGGTGATTTGCATTGTGGGAAATCTTGGGAGGATCAGAGGCTGCATCAGGGCGGGCATGTGTGTCCACACAGCTTCCATGCTAATGATATGTGGATGCCCAGCTCCTGGAGCCACCCCAGGGTACCTTTGGGTGGGACATAGGTGGTGCCTATGTAGAAATTTAGGGTTTGTTCTGCAGATGGTGGACTATCCCTCCCCATGTTGTTCTGGCTCAAACAATCCAGCCCATGAAATTTCCTACAGGGGACTTTCACTTGGGCACCTGAATGCAGTGTGCTTGTAGAGTCCCTTCCAAATGGCACCAGGGCCGTGTGCTGTCCAAACGTGGCCTGCTGGTTTGGTATGCCAACAGTAGTCCATTTGCGGACCACTTTGTTAGGTCTCCTGGTGGAGCGGTGTAAGCATTCCAAGGAGTTGGGGCCTCTGATATCCTGCATCGCTGTGCAGAAGCACCTCCATCATCCTGTGCAGAAGAGGAGAGATTGCTCTGGTGAAGAACAAGGCCATCTGCACTGCACGGCCAAAATGTGTCCCTCATGCTATACCAGCATGCCATCATACACTGGTTAACCTGACTAGGAAGCCATTTTGAGTGCCCTGTCCCAGTCTACACTCCTTCCTTTCAAGATGGAGTATACTATGAGGTGGCATGGCTTCCCTTAATCCACATCAGCGGTGGAAGGGTGGCCTGTGGCCTGTTAGTATCCAAGTGTGGAAAGGCCCCATGACTTCACTTAGTATTCTCTTTTCGCTCACATGGCTACTTTACATTTGTCCACTCAGGTCTCTATATAAGCTATGAAGACACAAAATGTGTGTTCTGGGCCACCATCCCTCACAGCCTTTTGTATGTGATGCAAGTAAAGCTTGATTATTCAAAACTCACTTTATAGCCATTAAGACTTGCTTAGCTTTATCACTTAATTTTTATCCTAGTTTTTTTTTTAATGCTAGCTAAATATCTACCAAACGCAGGAGGACATTTTCTTTTCCTTGATTTATATACTGTCATTGGCTCCTTTGGAGGTAAGATTTAGGGGGGTACCTTATTCCGATTACGTCCCTGTGGTTCTGAGCAAATTGAAACAGCAGGGCACAGATTATTATTTTGTAACTTCTGTTGGGATCTTCCGGAAGAACAGATTAATCCAGTCACCACTCTTCATCTCACTCCTGTGTATTGCTTCTTCTCTACTGTGTAATTAAGTTTACTACAGAAACAGCAAGTTGTATTTCTGCAGAGAAAAATATTTCTAAGCAATTTAAATTATTCTTACATATTCTTTTTTTTAAAAAAATATGTTGGCTAGCATGCTTTGAGGTCTGTTGACTGTTTCTAAAGAAGATCGGTTGGCAGCTAGCATTGCATTCAGTATGATTTAATTTTAGTCTTGGATTTGCAAAGTGAATATTTGCCCTACAAAGCACTGATAAGTTAATAAGTCATTGTAACAATGAAAAGTCCAGCAGGGTAGTTAGTAGCACTTGGAGACTAACAGAAGCATTGGTGGCATGAGCTTTCGTAGACACATCTACTTCTTCAGATGCTGGGGGGGCGATATCACCTGTCCATTCCCTGTGTCGTGGTTGCTCTTTCAGATACCCAGCAGTCAGCTGAGCACATGAAAGAAAACAAAGGCAAGTTGGAGGGGATCTTAGCTGGCTCCTGGGTATCTGCAAGAGGGACCATCATGAAAGGAGACAGAAAATGGAGGTAAGAGCTGCCAGTTGCCTCCCGCGTCTGGTGAAGGCTACAAGACGCCCCCATATTTAGGAATTACACCCCTGGGTGCCTGTATCCAAACCATCCTGTTCTTATATAAAGAATTGCTCTAACTTTTTTCCTTGCTCTCTTCTTCCCTTCTTTACATCATCCGTGGCATTTAAGACGTTCAGTGCAGCTTGAGCAGGAATTCTGCATTATTCTATCCTCTCTCAGACAGTTTTTGCCTTAGGGTGATGCTGCAAGAGTTGTTAAAATTAAAATGTCTAGTAAATAAAAATATCTTCTATGGGGAAAAATTCCCACAAATCAGATGCCAGCTGATCCTCTTCAGGAAGAGTATTTGCCTTGTTGCAGAGACTGGGAGGGGAGGGGAGGGTTGCTGCCCACAGATTCCATTGCCACACGAAGAGGGAGGAGAAAACCCTGTTTTTCTCTTCTGACTCGTCATAAGATTTTCTATTACAGTAGATAGTGGCTGCAGCTGAGACTAGAGCGTAGCACTGAGTTCTTCAGGCTGAGTCTTGCTTCTCACCTTTTTCTGCAGCAATCCAAATTGCTGCAGAAAAAATCCTTCTTGTTAGTTGTTGGGTGGGGGTAAAAGGACAGAAAAATAGGGATGTGTACAAATATTCATCAGGCTCATGATTCGTACGAATTTGCACAGATTTGAACATCTGCACTCAAAGCAAATATTGGTTACATTTAAAGATTGGCATCTGAAAGTGAAGGAAATGCTTTTGTGCATTTGAGCAAAGCTTCATTATATGCGCAGTGGTGGGGAGGTGGCAAAATGGCTGTCCCGTCACATCTGCAGCACACTGAGAGTGGATTCAAAGCAGATTGAGAGTGGATTCAAAGCAGATTGAGAGTGGGTTGAAAGTATATAATGTGGATTCAAAGCGTATAATAGGGATTCGGAGGTGCAACCTGCAGCAGGGGTTTGAAGCAGATTCGAAGAGCATTCACAGTGGATTAAAATCCTACCACATTCGAAGTGACTCTATTCACATGAACGCTAATTTTCTTCACATTTGCCTCACTGAGGCCGTGTCTTCACGGCAACCTTATCTCGAATTCAGAATGTTTTCAATCCTCGGAATCCACATAGCAGTTTGGCTTAACACGCTTTTCCCGTGTTAAACCACCCCAGAGCATGGTGAATCTCAATCCTGAGGCCTTTTCGCCCTACACCCATTCCATTTGGAACGAATGTAGTGCACGAGGCCTAAGTAACTTCAGGATGCTTTTACCATTCACACACAGGAAGGCAGGAACGCATGTAAACGCATTCCTGCGCGCCTGGGTGCGAATGGCTAAAGCGTCCTGAAGTTGCGTAGCCAGGAAAGGCCGGCCAGGGGCGGGGATACGGCCTGCAAGGCTGCCTCCCATTGGGTGCGAGCACCCAAGGGGCAGGCAGCACTGTCAGGCCGCTTGCCGTGCATCGTGCCAGCTGTAAGGGACCTGCTTGGAGAGTCCGCATCCACATTTCGGCATGCAAGACCGGTTTTTAAAACCAGTTTTGCTGCCAAAATCCGGATTAAATGTAAGACCTGAAAAATCAGGCCTTACATCCGTCACTTCCCCCTGGATGTGTGCAGAAGCAGGATGCTTCCTCACGTGGCCAGGGGAAAAGACAGATTCCCTACGCCCGCCATTTTGGGAAGGGTGGAGGCAGGACTGCCTGCTTCCAAAGCCCTTCCACCACGCACCAGGAGCTGCCGGAAACACACGGTGACTGCCAGCTCCATGCTCCAGTCCCGCGGCTCCGGGGGGGGCGTCGGTAGCTCACGAGCCAGAGGACGTTTGGAATGGGTGCTGGTGCGTCCACACGGCACCCACTCCAATCTGTCCTCCAGAATCCATCCTCCCCGTGCATGTGCAGACATGAGGGTGGTCCCTCCGATCTGTCACAAATAGGGACGGATCAGGGGGAGGACAGATTGCCGAAAAATGGATCTTTTTAGATCCGTTTTTCAGCGCCCAATGCGGAAACACCCACAGTCTTTCACTGGTTTGGCTAAGTGTCATGCCTACGGTACAAGCCTCATCAGATGTTTATTCTGCATAAAGGAACACAGGCTGTGTTTTTCAAATGTAACAACTATTAGCTTTATCAACGATAAATCCCACCTTTGAATGAACTGGCAACATTTCCAGTTCCTAATCTAATTCCACTTTGCCATGTACAAAAGCAAACCAAAAAACTGGGGTAAAATCAAATATTCATTTGCTGACATCTAATGGTACATTGAAGTATTGCAAGGAATAAAACCCTGACATCTGTCCAATACACAAAGCAATTTAAGAAATTAATACGTTCATTATTGCTTTGCTTCAGAAAGTACAGAGTCTTCCAGATGATTTAGCATAAGAGGATTATTTTCTAAGCTTCAAAGCACATTAATAGTGACAAAGTACAGCAGTTCTTTGATGGGGATCCCTTAGGACAATGTGTAAGCCAATTCATTTAGTCCGCATCAAATGTATCTATTTATATAAAGATACATTATAGTTTTATGGTTAAGCCAAAACTGCAAAACAGCTCCGTTTGTTCTGAGCCTCATTATAAGCCAGAACAGACCCTGTCATATCTCTTCCTTGTGTGGTGGGGTCCAATTCCTTCTGGTGGGCCTACAAGAGCCTTCCTCTTAGCCAGCACAACGCGTTGGGTCTTTTCGCACTTACCTGATTGGTCTCCCATGCACTGGGTCTGGTAAACTTCTGGTAAAGGAGAACCACTCGCACTTGTCATGAGGGGAAGCTTCCCTGAAGCATCCATTACTGGCCAGAAGTGTGAATGGTCCTCCCGTTGACCAGCCCATGCCACTACATGTGAAGCCAGAGGTTCCACCTCCTCACTTGAATTACTACTCCCTTTCATTCTGTCACCTGTGGTAAGTGTTTTAATTATTTTAATGCCTTTTTAAATATGTACTAATAAATTGTTTAGCAAAATTGTAGGCTATGAATTTTATGAAATAAGAAACTCGACTCAAATATTAGATTTGCTCTAAACCCTCATTAGGTTCTGCTTTACATCACATGGAGATCGTTACCAGTCCACACTAATAGAGGCTCCCATATTCATGAAAGCAAACAGAGCCTATGGAGTCTTATCTTTCTCTTATCTCTTCTACAAGACAGATTCAGTCCAAATACCTAGTTTACTATGGGTGTTTTTCCACCGCGCTCCTTTAATCTGGATCTAAGAAGATCTGGATCTAACGAATGGGTACTTCCCTTAATCCGGATTTAGTAGATCCAGATTAAGGAAAGTACACAATGTGTTTCCACGGGTGGTCTAGCACCCAATAGCAATGGGTGCTAGCCTGCCTGCTGTGGAAACATCGGAGCACCCATGTGGCAAATCTGGATTGGACCTCAAGGGGTCTGCCTGTCACCTCACGTGTTTTGGGGACAGGGGCGTAAGCTCTGAAGTTGCTTTTGGAGATTAGCACAGGCTCCTAAGACAAACCCCTCAGGAGAGAGATGCATATTAATTAGCTCCTTGCTTGCATCTCTCCTATGAGCACTGATGAGTCAGCCTCATTAATATGCACCTCTTTCCATGCTTGGAGGTAACAGGCAGCTCCCAAGTCAGCCTCATTAATATGCTCCTCTTTCCATGCCTGGAGGCAAGGGGTTTCTCTGCTGAGCCTTTGCTAATCTTCTTCAGAGGGATTTCGGAGCTGCCTTCGGAGGGACTCTGAAGTCTTGAGTTTGGGGCACCCCCCATGGGTACCTCCCCCTCTGAGCCTCCTCTAGACCCCATTGTTGGATTGTAGTGGAAACAGTCTCCCTACAATCCGGATTTGAAGGCTGAAGACCCCATTGTAGACCCCGTTAATGGGATCTATATGAAATGCAGATTATAGGTCCTGAAGGACCCATAATGACCCAGATTTACCTAGCTGTGGTGGAAACAAATGTGTCCCTAATGGGGTCTGTGGTGGGAATGGGGCCATCCAGCTCTCAGCCAAATGGGTTCTTAATGGGTGCTTCAATGGGTACTTAGTAACAGTGGGAAAATACCCTATAATATAGTTCTACTTTGTCTGGAAACAGAAGAAACACTAATTCCAAGTACATTTTTAAGCCTAAATTCTGGCTTATGAAACAATGGGCAGATTATTATTTTAATTTAGCTATATAATGAATAGATAAAATATTCTCCTTCGAACATTGAATTAGGACTGCTGCCATTCCGCTATGAAATGAAAGTCTCATAGAGAAGCATTATTAGGTACCTCCCACAGCTATTGTTCCATTCAGCCAATCACAGAACTCAGAGCCAGGCCCTCATTTGAATGCCTGCCATTATATAAGAGCCTGGCTAAAGCAAGATCACTGTCACTTGCACTGGGCAGCTGAACTGAACAGGAAAGGTGGAGAAAAACCAGCAAAGCCATGGCTGCCTTCCGAAGAGGTAGGAAGGCCTACTACCAGAGGAAAAGGCGGTGGCAAAGGAAGTCACGCAAGATCCTGAGCAGACGAAGAAAGCTATATTCTAGGCGAAGGCAGAGAGCAAAGACACGAAGCGTGGTGAGGTTAGCAAGAAATCGCTCCCAACGGAGGCGCCTGCCCGTGGCCCGATACTTTGACAGACAAATGAGGAATAACGTACTTTCTTCCCAAAAGGCCAAGAACACCATGGGCGCCTGCAGACAAAAAGCTTTTAACAGGAAGCCACTGCGGGTAGGTAGACCAATGAAAAAGAAGCCCTCTCCTCGTGTCCTGCAGGCAAGACTGAAGAAGAGAATGAGCAAGAAACTGTGCAGGCGTGCCAGGACGTCTGCTGAGAAAAACGGGAAAAGAAAAGGACGTTACTCTGACAATGAGATTTTCTACAGGTTAGCACGCTCTTCCATGGCGAACTCAGCCCCCGATGACAGGCAGTCAAAGAAACACTCTGTCCGCTTCACCACTCCTGGCAATTCAAAGCCCAAGGAAAGTGAGGCGCAGGAAGACCTGCCCACTGAGAACCAGCAAAATCAGCAAGTGGGGACCATAAAGAAACGCAACAAAGCCACCCCTGCCAAAAGCTATTAAAGAAAAGCAGCCTCTCTCACTGTCCTCTGAGTAAGGCCTCAAAAATAGCATTCAAGAAGTAAGACAATAACACCCCAGCCTGCCTTAAAGATCCAAGAGATTTCGTACTGTATCCTTGATATGACCACCTGCACCAACTCAATCCTGAACTGACACACGCGAACAAACCAATAAGATTTGTGTTATCAACATCTGGAAAAACTTACTTGATCCATCCCTGCTTTACATCACTTAAGTATCTCAAATTAAAAAAATCTTTCTTGACTAACAAGAAAAATGTAAAACTAGAGAAGAGAATTACAGTACCACCATTTGGTAAAAGGATTGTTCCATCAAGGAATGTCTTTAAAATACTAATAAAGCTGGATCATTTGAAATCTGTGTTGTGGAATTATCTAGGATACATAGGGTGCATCCCCATGCACGTTTGGTCTGGTACAGAAACTGGGCTCGGCAGGGGGTGTCCCCATGCGTTTTAGATTTGGTCTGTTTTCTGCTGACCAAATTCCCCCAAACCTTGCCAGACTAGGACCAAATCTGGTACCCAAAAAAACAAGTCTGGGCATCGTTTGGGGTCCTGGCACGCATTGCTTAGCGAGCCGAGACTCCGCATGGAGATGATCCCGGGTTATTTTGGGAGGAGATTGTCGCTCACGTCATTGGGAGGTGGGCTGTGCTTGCCGTTCCTGCCCTGTGCATTGGAGATCGCAGCCGCTGACATTTTTTGGGAGTGGAAAAATCTCGATTGCCAAGGCAGGCAGGATAATGGCTTGATTTTTGTACTTTTTCCACAGCAAATATTCCACCCCGTTTCCTGATCACCAAAGCAGGCAGGATAATGGCTTGATTTTTGTTCCTTTTCCCAGATATTCCACCCTGTTTCCCGATTGCCAAGGTGATCATGATAATGGCTTGATTTTCTCCCTTTTAAGGTTGCCAAGCACTTTTGCAGTTCCCGGTGGAGCGGAGGTACACAAAACTGCTCAAGCACCCAACTGCCGCAAAACTGCATAGTGGATTTGGGTCTTTTAAAATTATTATTATTATTATTATTATTATTATTATTATTATTATTATTATTATTATTATTATTATTATTATTATTATTATTATTATTATTATTATTATTATTATTATTAAGCTTTATTTAAATTTTTTCCATGCCTCCCAGCCCAGTCCTAGCTTTCTGTGCCACTAAGGGGGGGGGGGGAGTGGCATTTGAAGCTGGTGGCACAGGGGTGGGCTGATGTGAATCCAGCTTCCAATGAGGAGAGGGGGGGCAGAGAGGAGGGGTGCTGCTCCCCCGTGCGAGGGTTTGGTGTGGTTTGAATGGGGATGGCTGCATCCGCACCAAGCCTGCATCACCGGGAACGGGCAAGGATCGATCTTGGATGTGCTCCCAGTCCCATGCATGTCTATTCCGCACCAAATGGCTTGCATGGGGAGGTGGCCATAGGCTACCATACTCAAGAAACAGCTGCAGACTAGGGCAGAAAAATTGTTTTACATGTAGTAGGAATAGCTGTGGAACAGGGAATTTTAGGACAAAAATCTTGAAGATAATCTTAGGCATTTTCCTAAACACCAGATTCAGCATTGCTGTTGCTTTTAATGCCTGACAACACACAGGGATACTTCCAGCATAAAGGGATAGTTTGTGTTGGGAGGCAAGAAGGATCCAGTGCATGTTCTGGTCTTTCCCACATTTCTGTTATAATATGGACTTAGTTTAAACTTGCTCACTCTCACTTCTCAACTTTCCTGTGCTTTCCTGTACCTTTCTCCACCTCTCACCAAATTCCCCCCTGTGTGGTCAGTGATTGGATGCAGTTCCAGCATTCAAATCTTGACTTCACAGGGACAAGAAGGTCAAACTCCATCTGCCATATTTCCAGAACGTGGATTCCTTTGACAGCGTTATTGGCCATTCACCATTTGTTCCTTCTGCTCCTCCAGCCTGTATCCACCCAAGCACAACTTCAGTTCCATATCTACTACATGGCAGATCTTTTTTCAAGCCCAGCCTCAGTTTCTTTGTGATTGGAATTTTGCACTACTTTGCAATTTCAAATCAGTGCACAGGGAGGAGTTGCTTGCTCTCAAACAGTGAAAAGGGGGGAATGTGCGAGGGAAACAATATTTGCGGTAGTGAAGTTAGTGGTCAGTAAATGGCCCCCACATCACCTCCCCCGTGGTGGCGTTTGTCCCACAATGAAGTTGTGTGGTGCCAGTGGCAAACTTGATGGTGACGTGGGTCATTGCTGGGGTAAAAGGACTGCACCCTCAAACAGGCGTATCTGAGGCATACACCAACTAGAATGCTCTCACACACCCTGAACATTCTTGAAGAAGGCTGAGACTGTCCTGTGCTGTTTGCCCCCAAACCACTGAAGCACAGTGCCTTTTCTTTTTCCAAAATCCCCTTTTAATGGAAAAATACAACAGCATTTCCCTTGTGCATTGCTAAAGAGAAATAAAGAATACATTGTCCTACTCACAGGGGCAGGAGAGAAAGGAAAATGGAGGATACGTTGTCCTTCTTGCAGAAACAGGAGAGAAAGGATGAGTCAACCAAAGCGTAACTTTCACTGTGCCTTTGCTTTTGTTCACCCTTCCCACACAATAGGGATGTTTTCACCCTCCTGAGCACGATGGTCACAGCAGTCTGTTGTTGGACTGAAGGAAATGGAGAACACACCCAAAGAAGTATGGTTCCCTCCCGAAATAGTCTACTTGTCAGTTTCACTTTCTGAAATAAAACAAGCTAATGATACAGGCTGAGAACTCACTTAATCCAAAAGCAAAATATTTCTGATTTAGGAAAAAGTGCAGAAAACCAATATATTTTCTGGACAGTCAGAACTGAAGATGGCCAGTAAACTGGTTAAATCATGAGTAGCAAGATAAGGGATGCTATAATACTTGGAGTTACTATATTGTTAAGAGATGGTTGCATGCCTCAGAAAACTGTGCTTTTAGACACCACTACAGCAGCATAATAACATCTTGTTTTTGCAAGATGTGAGCCAGAGAGGTAAAAAAAATGGAGCCAGTAAACTTACTGAAATCTTCAGAAGGATTTTCTATGAACCTTCAATAACATTGATATACTGATTTTTTAGTGAAGAAAGTGACTGTTCTACAGTTTAATGTTAGTTGCTTTTATTGTGATGTTATTGAAATGTAGCCTAAGATATGTAAGCTTATAAGCACAGATATAAGCATGAGAATTCGTGGCAGAAAATTGTTTCTTCCACCCAGCTGAAGCAATTTAAGAATGACTTATCAGTTATTATTTTTCTGATTAGTAACTAGTTCACAAACAAATAATTTGGGAAGTCTCAAATCCAACATAACGTGTCCCAGGATCAATGGCTCTCATAAACACTGCAGCATCTCTTTCTGTTGTGACTCATAACAATCAACCGTCCCACAGAAGCGTTTTGAGGCTTTTTCCCCACAGAGGTTAAATATGAACCAATCGTTACTCTTGTCTTCACGAATATGTCTGTAACACTGCCAGGTAGCTGTGGGTTCACTAGTGGCAGGAAGGAAATGGAAACCCAAAAGCCTTATGTCCTCTTCATAGTCCCTTGTTTTCTCACAAGTTACAAACTCTGAAAATGAGTTTGAACAGTGCACCCAATCTTTACCTTAGGAGTAAAACAACAACAACAACAACAAGCAAACCCTGAATGAATTTTATCCATTTTGCAGAAACTTCACTTTGGGTTTAAAAAAGATGATGCTTTCTTAATTTCTAGGTAAGGAAGATTGGTGGATTCAAGGGATTTTATATATTTCTGTTTTATCTTTTTTGGGGGGAAGGGGAAGCAGGATTTGCTCTGAAGTTTGAGAAAACCTTCAGAAGTTTTAAGTCAGTCTCTTAATCAAAGTTCCAGTGCATGATTAGTTGGACTCATTCAGCTTGTAATTCCACAGAGGGCTCCTTGGGTGTTTCTGCACTGGACAGGAAGAGTGCATAAGAGACTACAGCATACTAGCATTTGCACTAGGGAATTCGAGTACATGATAGCTTAGCCCCCGCATGTCCAGAAATTTAACAGAGGCCTATTTGCACTACAGCTGGTAGTGCATGATTAGTGAACTTCTGGTGAAGAGCACCCGCACTCGGAGGACGCTGTTACAGCCTCCAAGCGTGCCCTGCCTCCCCAGAAGTTCACTAATTGTTGATAAGGGGCCTATTCGCACTTGGCTTTATTCTGGAATATATCCCAGAATAAGGGCCTGCTGTCCATATGCTCGTGCAGGCTAAAGCAGGCCCCAAGTGAGGCCTGCCAGAGTCTGCATCAGTATGCAGACCACAGACCCCTACCCCTATCCTGAAATATGCTCCAGAATACATCCAAGTGCGAATAGGCCCTAGGTGTGGAGCACAAAATCATGTTCCACACCTTAACCAATGTTTACCAGGAACTTACCTGAAGTGTCCAGCGACGCAACCATCCACACCTCTTCTGGTGCTTTGGGGGCGTCAGATGGCCATAGATGCGACTGCGTTTGTGCAGAGCATCAGCGTCATCGTGGTGACAGCGCTGACACATGTGCAGTCGTGGGGGGCACAGCAGCCAAAATGGCAGCGACCAGGAGAGGACTGGTCCTGGCATCAAATCAGGGGGAAGGGAACGGCCGAAGGTGACTAGCCTTCTAAGTGCAAGCACCTGTCATCATTGGTTCATCACACTCAAGGGTGAAAATGCCCATGGACCCGATCCTCTGCAGGATGCCTCCATTCTGACCTGAGCTCTGCATTGATCTGAGTCTTAACAAGTTGTGCCTGGCAGAGAGAGATGTTGTAGCTGGAGTCCTACAGAATTATGGAGTACAGTAGGCTTGCTGAATTGTCCTCCGCCCTGAAGCTGAACGTTTTGAGGTCGCTTGTAATACTGTACTATGTTCATCGCCACACACCTGTTCTCCAATGAGCTTGCACAAAGTTTTAGACCTACATATTGACACCACTCCTCTTCCCCACTTCCAGCGCAACCAAGAGGAGGCTGAGAGTGTTCTTTAAACAGGGTGACATGATAATGCAGGGCTTCGGGGAGGCTTCTTCTGGAACTGAGCGCTTGTGTCCCAGTGGTCTCTCTGCTTTGTACCCAATAGTAAGCCAGCAGTCTGCAAAAGCAAAGCAAAGAATCGCTGCAAGTTTTCTCCCAGCTGTGGGAGAGGAAGTGATAAGGAGCACATGACTGGAGGCTCCACTTAACCTTCCTGAAATCTGTGCATAGAGTGCTGAATCAGGTGCACGCATGGCCAAGGGCACCTGGGCACTAAAATATTCAAGAACAAGGTATGAAAAGGCACATGTACATATCTGATGAATAGCTGGCTTCCAGTGAGCTTCCACAGCGTCATCCCTTCCTTTGCAGACTCTGTTTCTTGCACTTTTCCTGCTACGGGGGAAGAAGCAAAGCCATCTGAATAATTAATGAAGCTTCTCTGCACGCTGCTCATCAGAGACAGGAGGTCAGCCTCTGACAACGCTACTGGGCACAAGCTGTGGGGGGGAGGAGGAAGAGGAAGGAAAGGAAAGGAAGGCAGAGGCCTCCGGCTGGTCAGAATACCTTCTGCAGGTTTCTCCAACCTGCCACAGCCGGCAGCTGTCTACATTTTTACAGCTACCACAGAGAGAGAAAATTAATTTTTAATGCACATGGCTTACAGGTTCCAGGCACCCCAAACAAAGAGGCAGTGTGCATTTTATGTTGCTTGGAATGTATCTCATTAAATCCATCCCCTGGTGGTTTTTCATCAGCTCTCTGAGCTGGCTGAACTACCAAACAACATCTTACCTTTAATGTGCTATTTGTTGAAACATGGAACTCCTTGCGCTCAGTATTGCAGAAACCCCTTGGTTAGCCTGGTACATAACACTCTAAAAGTTCTGGCTCATTGACAGAGACAGTTGAAGGTTCTGCTCGGTGAACAAAATAGATGTCTGCTAGTTCTCTGTTCCAGAACCACACTTCATCTTAAGAACAGAAGAACAGAAGAGGAGCTTTCCTGCTGGATCAGGCCACAGCCCATCTAGTCCAGCAACCCATCGCACACAGTGGCCCACCAATTGCCCATGGGCATCTCAAGCAGAGACAAGGGCAAACCTTCTCCTGCTCTCAAATCCTGGCAAATGGCCTTAGAAGCATCCCGTTTGTGTCCCCACCCCCCAGCCTGAAAAACGTACTTAGGCATCCATTCTAGTAGCCATTGATACATCCACTATCCATAAATTTGTCTAACCCTTCTTTAAAGCCATCTAGGTTGGTTGCTGTGACCACCTCTTCTGGCAGCAAATTCCATAGACCAATCACCCTCTAGGAGAAGAAATACTGATGTCCCATTTTAATATGTGAGAGAGCCACACGTAGACAACTAGGTTACCAGCTATTCTTCCCCATAAGGACCTGAACTTGAGAGAGATTATTATTGTTGCTTGGCTGTCCACACAGATAAACAGCTGTCCCGATGTGAGTTTTCTAGTCCCAGAGAGACATGAGCATCTAATCAATACATCTAGTGGCTGTGATGGTTTTATCAGGCTTCACCATTTCACTTGTTGCCCCGTGGTTGTGGAAAATGATTGCATGGAAAACTAGACAGTCCCCATCCCTAGAAATACTCAAATAAGACTTGCGCCATTTCACACTGGGCTTCTTCCAGGATATATCCTAGAATAGGGCCTGCTGTCCACATGCTAGTGCAGACTTCAGCTGCAGATGGCAGGCTCCTGAGGCCTCTTTGCACAAAGGGTTTTGGAACACGTGTAGAACACATTTGGACACAGCATTCACTTTTCAGGGGCGGCTGGATCCATTCCAAGGTGCCCCAGCCGTCCCAACGTGTCTACACGCGCTCGGGTTTCAGAGCACAAAAATGTACTCTGAAACCGTCCCAGCACATTCAGCCCATCCTGACCCGTTTCCAGCCATACAGGAGAGAAAGCACTTGCACTCTCTCCCTCCGTGTCAACTGGGCCCCACCACTGGGCTGCCCCAACTGGATCCCTTCAAGCCAGAGGTGGGCAGCCCAGGCGCCTTCCTCCCCTGGGCTCCCGCTCGCTCCTGGGGCCCAGATTGGGCTCCTAGGGCCTGGGGGACCCACACCCCACCCCAGGGCCCCGCCCACATGAACAGGGCTTACCTGTCCAGCGCTGGGTAGTCACTAAGGCAAGGAGGCCTGCCACATTTTGCGCCTGCACGCCGGACTGTCCCTGATTGGTCAGGGACCCGCCTGGCTTCAACTGGCCATCTGCGCAGGCTCGGGTCCCTGACTAATCAGGGAACGCATGGTGCGCAGGTACAAAACATGGCTGGCCTCCTTGCCTTAGTTGCTGCCCAGTGCTGAACAGATAAGCCCCGTTCATGTGCGCATGTCCCTGGGGTGGAGTGGGGCGTGGGGGTCCCCCTGGGCCTAGGAGCCCAATCTGGGCCCCAGGAGCAAGCAGGAGCGCAGGGAAGGCATCCAACAGGCCTCCTGCCCTGAGTCTTGCCTTGCCCAATGGCAGGAGGCCAGGGAAGGAGCGTCCCACCCACAGGCTAGGACAGGTGGGAATGCTTTCTCCATTCGCACGGAGGGAGGCAAGAAATGCATGTAGACATGCTCCTGCCTCCCTCCGTGTGAATGAATAAAGCGTTCCCATGCGTCTTAGCCTTCTGCGCTACAGCCATTCCGGCTGTAGTGCGAAGAGGCCTCTGTTCTGTGAGAAGCGCCGGACAGGTTTGGGAAAGATCGGGCGTCATGAAATACGGATGCCTAATTTATTCCAGAACATACTTTTTCATTGCACCAAAGAAAGATGCAAATTGGCCCTATGGGCCAGTGCAGAAAGGATCTTAAATATTAATTTACTTAAATACTAATTTACTTTGAATTTTTTTGGGGTTATTTTTGTTTATTGAAAACAAAAATGCTCACAAAAAAGAACAAAAAAGCTTTCAACAGCAAGAGTCAAAAGCAATCATTTCAAAAGTACTCTATGGCTGTCTTCACTTTTTAAATCCAATGTGCTGCCAAAGTAATACAGCCAGTCTCGAGCAAATCTTCACTATTTTTGAAGTGACCAGTGAAGTATGTGAGCACTCTCCCCACCATGTTTTGAGGCTTTTTCAACACATTAGCTTAATTGTAAATATGAAGGAGGAGAAGGGGTTTGTAAGCCACTTTGGTCTAGTAGTTAGGGAGCCAGTCGATTCTCGGGGAATACCAGGGGTGTTTTTCCACTGCAGCCCTTAGATCCGGATCTAAGAAGATCCAGATATAAGGAATGGGTACATTCCTTAATCTGGATCTAGTAGATCCGGATTAAGGGAAGCACCTAATGTGTTTCCACGGGAGGTGTAGCACCCATTAGCAATGGGTGCTAACATCCCTGCTGTGGAAACAGCTTTGCACCCATGTGGGGAATCCGGATAGACCCCCAAGGGGTTGGTCCGTTACCCCAAGTGTTTCAGGGGGCAGGGGGGGGGTGCAGTCTTCAAAGCCACTTCAAATTGACTTCAAAGTCATTTCAAAGTCATTTTGAAGTCTGTGCAAAATAACTCTGGAGTGTCTTTGAAGTCTGTGCTGATCTTCAGAGTGAACTTCGAAATGACTTTGGAGTCACTTTGGAGTCACTTCGAAGTCACTCCAAAGTTCACTCCGAAGATCAGCACAGACTTCAAAGGTACTCCAGAGCTATTTTGCACAGACTTTGAAATGACTTTGAAGTGGCTTCGAAGTGGCTACGAAGTGACTTAGGAGCCTAGGTTTAGGGGGGGCCCAATGGGTGCATCCCCTCCCCCTAGCCTCCTTTGGACCCCATTGCCTGTTTCCAGTGGAAACAGGCTCCCTTTAATCCAGATTTTCTGGCAGAAGACCCCATTGTAGACCCCATGTCTACAGAAAATCTGGATTAAAGGCCAAAATGTACCCATTAGATCCTGATTTCCCCCACGGCAGTGGAAACAATTGGATCCCAAATGGGTGCTGTGGTGGAAATGGGATCATCCGGCTCACACCCAAATGAGTCCTAAATGGGTGCAAAATTGGGTACTTTTTGACAGTGGAAAAACACCCCAGGTTTGATTCCATCCTCCCCCATGAAGCCAGCTGGGCTAGTCACAGCTCTCTTCTGAGCTCTCACAGCCCCACCCACCTCAAAGGGTTTTCTGCTGAGGGGAGAAGAATAGAAAGGTTTGTCATCCACTTTGGGTGCATTCCCAAAGGCACTAAAATCCAGACTGGGTGGGAACTCAGCATCCAGGGTTCCCATTACATCGGCCAGTAATCCAAATTCAGCAAGCCCCGTTCCCATTCCACTTCTTATTTCTGGATTTTCTGAGGACTATCCTTCAGAAATCTGGGGGGGGGGGACCCTGTGAAAACAGGACTTTTCTTAAGGTTTCCTAGCTGAGCCCACTTTTTTCCTCTACATGGGAACTCTCCCGTGCTTTTTGATCTCCTCAGCCTTTCATGGTTGCTGCTCAGAGCTTGAAGAGAAAGCCAGGCTCGGTAATCTGATGCATTGTAGACGGATTCAACTTGTTGAGAGTGCCACGCCGCTCCTGCTCCTGCCACTGCCCAGGCTCCTCTCTTTCCTTGGGTGGGTTAAAATGCCACCTCAGTTTCCACCGCGAATGCATCAGTCGAGAGCGAAGCCCAGCCACTGATTCCATCACCCACCTTTCTGAGGCGCTCCAGCTGTCTGAATGCAGAAGTAGCGACGCAGCAGCGACATGGCACTCCCGCTGTCTGAATGCAGCAGCAGCGATTAGCCCAACCTGGGCAGCAGCAGGAGCAGGAGCGGAGCGGCGCTTCCGTCTATGGGTCTGCAGATCAAGTTAGATCCTGCAACCCACTCACCCTGCACAACTTCTGCGCCATCTGCAGCCACTGGATCCAGTTTACCAGCAAGTCAAATGGGAACACCAAAATGCACACTCAGTGCTGTTCCCGCATCCTGCACCAGAACCCGGACCAGAATTTGGTCAAACCCAGACCAGAATAGTCTGGAAACGCATAGGTGGGAACACACCCTTTGACTTCCCTTAATGGGTGAGAAAAGCAGGGTGGGACAGGCAACTCTTCTTCTTCTTTATTTCCATTTAACATACATATAAAACAGAATTATTCTCAATTTCATAGCATATCAGCAAACTAAGAAACAGTAGCCTTCACAAATGAGTCAGATCTGTAAGGCCTCCTCTCTCTCCAACACAAGAGTTACTAATCTATAATTAAAGTTTACAAATCCACAGGGTTACCCTCAATTTACATAATTTTGCACACCATTTAAGAAAAAAATTATTCTGTAAATGTTTTTAAAAGTGCTAAGAAACAAGTGTATTTGTCCTCATGATGAGTGGCATTAAAGCTTAGTTGTTTGCCTATGAGAAATGACTTCCCATTTTGACTCAGGGCCTTTTCACTCTTGGCCTATAGGGGAGGTCAAGGGATGCTCAGCACAAACCTCCCTTTTGTTTCTTTGTAATATTCTTTGCGTGTTCTTTGGACCTTTGCATATTCTTCCCAAGAACAATCCGTGTGTGCATTCCAACCCGCTCTGCTAAGGTTTACTTTTCAAGTGAACCCATGATATTCAGGTGAGCTGTCAGGGATGGTGGACCTTGGGAGCACATCCACATTTGGAGGCCCTCAGACCAAAGAGTCCTGAAATGCAGTTACAGACAACTCTCACGTAAGGGCCCTGCCTTGTGCAATGCTGTTTCCAATCCACTATGAGCTTTTCTGCTTTTGTTCCTCTGAAACTTAATTTGAAAGTTGTCTGCAGAACATCCTGTCAGGCTTTGAAAAAGAAAACTAGGGGTGTTTCCACACTGGCCGCGGAAACCCCCTTAGGGACGCATACAGGACACATACAGGACACATAGAAAACTTACCTCCCGCACTGGAGGTCACATCTGGGACCCTTTGAGGCAGCCGCTTCCGCACAGTGGCGCACAAGATCTGACCCTAATGGGGTCTCACTGCCTAAACATCCGGCCTCTGTGAAGACCTGGAAAATTAGGTCTTCAATCCGTCCCCTTGCCTTGATCCGTTTGGAAGCAGGACGCTTCCGCACATGGAAGGCGAGGGGATGGATGTGCCAACGGCCACCATCTTGGGAAAGGCAGAAGCAGGCCGGTCTGCCTCTGGAACCCCTCCCCCACAGGCCGTGCGCCGGTGGAAAGGCATGGTGACTGGCAGCTGAATGCTCCAGTCCCGCGGCTCCGTGGGCGGCATTGGTGGCGCGGGAGGCCAGCTGCATTTGGGAATGGGTGCTGCGGACGCAGGAGGCCGCCTCGGATCCGTCCCTATTTCGGACGGATCCTCCAGAGGACAGATCACCGGGAAACTGATTTTCCTTAATCCATTTCTCGGCGGCCAGTACGGAAGCACCCTAGAAGAAAGCTTGGTGATCCTTTAATCACAAGGCTTCTCAAAATACATCAAGCACATCTATGTGAGGATGCCTAATTAAGGTGATGTTTGGGATAGGGACTGGAGGCAAGAGACTGAAAGCAGACTGAAAGTAGCGGAAAGTGGGATTGATCTGAAGGAAAAGCAGGACCCACCGCAGCTTCACAGGTCAAAGCTAAGGACGTGCAGGGATATTTATGACATCCAAGATTCATACGGATTTGGACAAATTTGGATGTTCGTATTCAAATCAAATGTTGGCACATTCGAAGACTGACATTCACATTTGAATAGAACTTTTTGGTACATTCATATGAAGCTTTCTATGGGATTTGTACGGGATTTGAGCAGGGTATGTGTGGGATTCATTTGGGATTGAACATTCATATCAAATGTGAATCCCACTGCATTCAAAGGGGATCTAGTCAAAAAAATTTGAATTTTCTTGCATTCTACTCCAAATAAATCGAATACAAAAAAAAAACTCCCTGGACATCTCTAGTCAAAGCAGCTTCCAACAGCCTCAAAAACCACGGAGGGTGATTATGATGCTCCTGGACACCAGATGGCAGTGCTGAGACACCAAGGAAAAGTTCTGAAAAGCCTACTAGTTTGTTTAATTATTCTAAGATAACAATCATTACTCCATCATTATTTTGGGGGTTTTTTTGTTTTTGCTTTTTTGAAATTGCTCTAATGAGAAGACTGTAGAGAGAATGTTGTGTGGATATGTATGTGCTTGTTGCAAACGTGTGTGTGTGGTGTGAAGGTTCAGTTGTGCACATGTCTGAGTAGCTGTCCTATCTCTGAGCTACACCAATGTCTTCTTTCATTGTGACAGATAAAGATAATGGATTTGCATACCTGGAAGAAAACCACTCCTGCACATTAACTCCAGTTCAGTCAGACTGAGTTGCCCAGCATTCCTGGCTATCACACCTAGAATATGCAGTCTGCACGAAATTGGATGTGCCGGCAATGGCACCTTTCAACATCTATTGAATTTGAAAGGGAAAATTCAAATCTGTACTCTTGATCTCCACATTTTCTGTTACTAGGAAGGGAGTCAGGTTCTTCAACCTTAATCATTTACAGGCTGGAGTAAATCTGGTGTGAGAATTCCAGGTAGTTCTGGTCTCCTCTCATGCTTCCAATATGCCAGATCCAATTTATCTATGGCCACATCTCCATGCACATTTGGTCCAGAATTGAAATCAAGTTCAGGAGGGTCTGTCCCCATGCATTTTTTATTCAGTCTGATTTTCTCAGACCAAATCGCCCAAACCAGGACGAAACCAGAACCAAATTTGGTCCTGGAAAAAACTGTTTTCGCCACGGTTTGGGCAATTTGGTCTGAGCCTAGCCTGCACATGGGGACAGTTCTGGGCTATTTGTGGAGGAGGCTGCCTTGGTTTTACTCCCTTTTCCACAGCAAGCAAGGAATCCACCCCTGTTCACGATTGTGGCTGGCAGGGCAGAGGCTTGGTTCCCGGGTGAAGTGGAGGTGTGCAAAACAGCTCAAGTGCATGGGGACGGCAAGGTGCAGCTTCAGTCCCGCACCTGGTCACATGCGAGCCAGCCCACCCCAAATCACTTGCATGGGGACCCGGCCTATGTGCAGGCCTTTTGAATGAGACATCTCCCTGCCTTTTACTCTATAATTCATATTTTAGAAAATATCTATAGGGTGATACAAATAGCATATACAACAAAGGCATATATATATATACACATACACACACATATATATATATATAATTCAATCATTAATCCTATTGCATAAAATGGATAAGGGAATTAACAAGGTCAGACGAGTAGAGGCATTCACAAATCTGTTCCTTATTTGGTTATTGTATTTTTTAAAAAAAAATTAAAAATAATAATTCCTATTTTAAAACATTCTTGAAACTAAATGCTTCTAAGGGCAGCACCCCCCAATTTCAGCCAAACCTCTCTGTTGATAATGAAGATAAAATATTTCAAGATGTCTTGGAACGCTGCTTCCAAAGTTGTCATAAAACCAGTGGAACAAACTGCCTGTTCCATTTCACTCAATGGACTTCTTTAACTGCTAAATTTACTGCTCGTACAGCTGCCACGACGAGAGGCTGGAGAGTTCTCGGGTTTCGAAGGACTGCAGTTTCCTTCAGCTCAAGTGCTCCAGACTGGTCACAGAATGTTTATGCCTGACCACCCACATTCCATGGTTTTTATGTACGCGCGATAAATATACCTCAAGCCAGCAATTTAATAATTAAAAACGTACAAAGAGGAGCAAATATATCTGTTCCCCAGTTTGTTCATAAGTTCTTGAAGCTGTTGCTTTGGGTGCCTGGAGGTTCTCACAAGGGCCTTATCTGGGCAGATGTGAATGTGGACCACTTGCTCCTCCCACAGAATCCTATGCAGTTGTCTTAATCCTCCAAGATGGAAAGGCATGGAAGTCCCCAGAACAACCATTCAAAACGCCCCCATGTCCTTGAAAGCCAAACCTCACCTTCCTATATTGTGCCCAAACCCAGAAGAACGCCATGCTGTATCTAGCCCCACCTTCCAAAGCTGCCTCCAGATGACAAGGATATAAAAGAAAACCCAGTAGTGTGTCTTGCCACAACCCAACAGACTTACGTGAGGCTCTCCCCATCTTAGATCTGCTTACCAGCGTTGGCGAGGTCCACATGGTGTGACTTCATTGTGAACTTCTGGGAGTTTGCCAGGCCCCACCCTCTTTCTTTTGTTTCTTTTCACATTCCCAGAAGTTTCCAGCAGCAGCCACGCTACATGCACTCCACCAGGCATCTCTGTAAGCGAAACTAACCCAGAAAAGCAAAAATACGACAAATGATGTAGCCCACAGACTGCAACAGCCGTGAATGCCACTGAGGCCGTCTGGAGATCCAGCTGTGATGCTGGCAAGGTTCTGGAATTTTCTGCATGCTTGGAAGCAACCCTGGTTTAAAGTCTGCCGTCTTGGTGCCTGGCTGCCACTTGCCTGTGAAGGCATTCATTTCTTCAACCCTGGACCCATTCCGGGTGTGCTACACTCCTGCTACATCTCCTGATGCACGTTCATTACAGATTTGCTGCACTCCTGCCTAGGGACTGACTTTGTTCTGGTGACCCCAGAGGCAGCAAAAAGACAATGGTCCATTGGACCTAGAATCCAAATGGGCAACTAAAATATATCCTTCGGTTTCTGAAGATGTCCTGCTCCAGATCCTCAGGAACCAGGGAAAGAGGCTGGGCATAGTACAGCAATCCTATTCTTATTGTTCATCTTCCAGTTGTTGGACAGAGAAATGATGAGCAGGCCAAGCTGCCATGTGTTACCATAACCTGGCCAGATGAGATGGTTCTTCTATGATGCAGCTCTTTCCATCAAGGTACTCAGAGTCCATACAGACTCTGGGTACTTTCTTTAGCAGATATCCTTTCCAGAAGCTTCTAAACTGAATGCTCAATTTAACAGAAACAATGCTAATGGGCCTCTTCTGCACAGTTATGAAATCAGGGTTTCTGGCTGTTACAAAGAAGGAAATGGGGAAGAGATCAAGGCCATTGTTATCCTCTGCCTTCTCCGCCTCTAGCTAGCACCGTAAGGATAATTCCAGGAATTGAAAAAGATCAAAGCATTCTACAGCTAGATCCTCAAGTCCTGACTGGTTTACTCACAGAGGGACTTTTAACATTCAAGTACAAGATATGGTTGACCCCATGGAAGCTTAGGAATATGCGCACAATGCAGCACATTTCTCCAATGCGGACTCAGTAGTTGAGGTGAAAACGAGATAGAGGACACAGGTTTAGATAAACCATTTTCAGAGACTGCAGAGACAGCTTCCTGCAGTTAATTTTACCTTCTCGCTCCCTTGCTCCTAATGGTTAATAAAATCTATCCAAAGTGTGATAGAATCCAGAGTGTAGTAAAAGCTTCTTTGACAGAGGGCAAAGTACCACCTGCCCTTAAAGTTCTGAGGTAAACTTCTTACACTCACTCACAGGGCACGTCTTCATGGCATGTGTTATTTCAGTTTAAAGAATTCGAAATAAAAGAAACGGAACAAAGCTGTCCAGACGACTTGCAAGTTGATCCGGTTCCGATGGCAGCCTTAACGCGGGATCAATACTCGGAGTCCACATGGCAGCATTGTCCTCCTGCCCATTGCCCACACTCTCTCCTGTGATTGGTTTTCCCTGCCAGGATCCCACCCTCCCTTCTCTTTGCGTCATGCTCCGCCGGGAATTCCCTGCCCCTCCCCCTTCCCAGCAGCAGCAGCAGCAGCAGCAGCAGCAGCCAGCCAGCCATCCACCCACCCATCCATCCATCCATCCATCCAGGCGCTGCGGCATGAGGAAGATGAGGATCGGGGGAGAGGGGGCAGCAGCTGGGTGGGGGTGGGGAGGGGAAGGGAGGCATTGCTAAGGCACCAAGGAAAAGAGTCTTGGGGGGGACTAGCAAAGGGGGGGTGTCGTCCTTGCACAGACGGGATTCTAAAGTGAGAGAAGCCCCCCTTTCCCAAAAAGAGAGAGGAGAGAGGGAGGGGTTCCTAAGAAGCCCCCCCTTTCCCAAAGAGAGAGAGGAAGGGGGGGTATCTGGGGGGTAGGAGACATTGCATGAGCATCTCACGTCTCCCGCCCTCCCGAAGCCGGTGTATCTGGTACACTCCTGATTATCAATGTTGCAAATTTCCGCAATTTCAATACAGCTCTGTATCAAAGGACCGGGGCTTTAAACATTAAAGAGGCATAGGGTGGCTGTGGTGTCATATTTTTATCCCACTCTATACACAAGGCTCTCAGTGCGGGTCACAACACATTGGTTTTAATGTGTTCATATTAAACATATTAAAGCCATAACTTTGCCTGAACGTGGGGAGGAAAAAGCTGTTTCTTTAGTCCACCCTCAGAGCCAGAAAACATGAGCAAAGTGACCAGTAATTTTCTTTCCACATTATCTCTCCCAGAGGTGAATTTTACCCTAAAAGAAACAGCTTGCCACTTTGCTGATATATTCTCTCACTCTGAAAGTGGACTGAAAGTGGATTAAACCTTAGGTGTGACCACATATTCTCTCATTCTGAAAGTAACAGAGATCAGAACTTTCCCCATGCACAGAACTTTATTGACCCATGGCCAGGCCTGGTAGTGCGGTGCAGGATTTTGGGACATGATTGATCCTGCCCTATTGGATTTCCTAGTGGTCACCTATCCATGGTCCGCTTTGCCCTAATATCCTGGCAACTGGAATCTTATCTGGGAATTCCAGATTAGATTCCACTTCCCATCCTGAAGCAGGCTGCCCCTGGCCTCCCATTGCATCACCACCCACTCCTCCTGGGCTTGCATGGCACTGCCACCCCCAAACAAAGGATGCCCAATCTGGGGCAGAAGGCAAAAAAAGACACTTCTTTTTTTAACTGTATGAAAATGCTGCCCACATGAGATCTTTAAAACACTCTCATGCTCTGGTGCTTGGCCATTTAGTCAAGCAGAAGTGTTGTTTAGTCTAGTGCGGTGATGGCCAACCTATGACACGCGTGTCACAAGTGACACACCAAGCCCTTTTGGGTGACACACATGGCCACCCTGGCACCTGGGCGTGTAGTGCTTGCTTGTTCTTGAAGTGTACAAAATACCAACTTTCAATTGAAGATTTAGCAACAAAAGTCACTAATGTAAAGAATTATTTGTTTTTGCTTTTAATAAAATACATATATCAAAAATATAAGTTTTTTACTAGAGCCACAAATATCACAAAATTATGGATATTCCTAGATGTGACACAGCACCCAAGTTAAGCTAGGTTTTCTTGCAAATTTTGACACACCGAGCTCAAAAGGTTCACCATCACTGGTCTAGTGGTTAGCGAGCCAGGCTCTTATCTGGGAATATCAGGTTTGATTCCACCCTCCTCCATGAACCCAGCTGGGTGACTGTGGGCTAGTCATGGCTCTCTTCTGAGCTCTCACAGGGTGTGGGGAGGAGAACAGAAGGTTTGTCAGCAGCTTTGAGCCTCCTTAAATGGGTGAGAAAAGTGGGGTAAAAAAGCCAACTCTTCTTCCTCCTCCTCCGTGAAGCCAGCTCAGTGGCCTTGGGCTAGTCACAGCTCTTACAGGGCATCTGTTGTGGGGTGAAGAATGGAAGCTTTGTCAGCCTCTTTGAGTCACCTTAAATGGGTGAGAAATGCCAATTCCTTCTCCTTCTCCTTCTGGGGTAGCATTATTATAAAGAGGTATAGAAATCCAAGTCAAGGTTCCTATCTTTTTTTAACAGTTGTGCAAAGCATGGAACTTCAGCAAGTGCATCCTTCCTTCCTTCCTTCCTTCCAGCCTCGCGCCAAGGGAAGAGCAGCCGGCGGCGGAGGCGGCAGCGGTGGCATCCATCCATCCATCCATCCATCCATCCATCCATTCATCCAGGCGCTGCGGCGCTGCGGCGCTAGCGGCTTCTCCCTGGGGCTCCGCCGCCGCTTTCCCCCGCTTTTCCGCCACTTTGCCCCGCAGAGGTGGAGAGCCAAGGGGTGGACAAGAGGGCGAAGGGGGCTCCTCGCTTGCTCTTCCCCCGGTGGCTGGGAGGGAACTCCGCCCCCCCACCTCACAGGGACCGAAGCTGGATTAAAACCTTGGCTTGTGGTCACACCTAAGGTTTAATCTAGCTTCACTCCACCTTCAGAGTGAGAGAACACATCAGCAAAGTGACCAGTAGTTTTCTTTCCACATTATCTAGTCTAAAGGTGGATTTTCTGAGTTATTAACCCTGAAAGAAAACCAGCTTGTCAGTTTGCTGGTGTATTCTCTCACTCTGAAAGTGAACTGAAACTGGATTAAACCTTAGGTGTGACCACAGGCAGAGGCAAAGTAGCCTAGAGGGGGCTCAAAGTGGTTGACATTCTGTTCTCACCCTTCAGGGGACTAAGTGGCTGACAAGCCTCCCTTAAGGGGGCTGAAAGCCACTGTTCCGAACCTTCAAAGGTCTGAAATTGCGCAAATTGCAACATTGTTTTTAAGGTGTGAAGTGCTTAGATTGATACAGTGTTTCAGCTTTAAGGACTGGAGGTTTATAGTGGGTGTTTGAGGGTGGATTTTTTCAATGAAGGAAACCCTAAACATGACGTGCTTCTAATACGTTCAGCCATTGGTTACAGTGCGATTGGGGGGGCGGGACAGCCTTAACACTGAATCTCATCCCGGAACGATACTGTCCACACAGTAAAAAATTAAACACGTGTCAAGGGCATGTTCCGGACTGAGACCTGTTGAGATCAGGATTTATTTCAAATCGGGATAACGTGGTTTATCACGGAAATACCGAATTAAGCCGAAGTGACGTGTGCACGGCCCGAAATCAAAACGTTTTGAATTCGAGATAACGACGTCCTGGGGATGCGCCCACAGGCTCTTAATAGCTTCTACCCCTTTGAAGCCCTTGCCCTCTGTTTTGTTAAAGCTTTGTTTTTCTCTGCCTTTTTTCTCTTAGTGTTCTGTCTCAAAACTTTTTGAATATATCCCCTCTTGTCTGTTCTTTCTCTCCCTCAAAACTTTCTCTTAAAATCCTCAGCGTCTCCCCCTGTCTCAGTCAGCCTGTCTCCCCCTAGCCAGATTCTGCAGCTCCCATTGGCTGGAGAGGGTCATGTGATCCCTACTACTGCTGAAAGCAGCCTCTCACTCCCTCCCCCCAGCCTGTGATGGTCACATCCAGTCTTTCCTTTTGGCCAATATCTAGAGGAGAGCAGCATGCGCAGAGTTCGTGAGGCACCTCCCCTCCTCTCCTCAGTTTATGTGTATGATTCCTCTATCTAGTTTTTCCGCAAATTTATTATTTAAAAAATAATTAATTGCCCAGAGAAAAAAAGCACATAAAAAAGGAAAGGGGGGCACGGAGATGGGGGAGCAGGCTTTAAAAAGAATCGCAAACACACACCCTCAACTCCTTTGAGTGACACAAGGGCATCCAATAAGAAAAGACTCAGCAATAAGATTTGACTCAGCAAAAGGAGTGGAGAGCCAAGAGTTCCGCGGAGGAGGCTCAGGTCAATTGCGGAGGACGGTGTGAGCGATGCAGCCCAAAGCCTGAGGATGGCCTGAGGATGACCTATAACAATCTAGGGGTGCTTCCGCACAGGCCTTTTAACACCCATTAAGCACACATTGGGAAACCTGCGTCCGCACACGTGTACCTATTTAGCACACTTCCGGTGAGGCGTGTCCGCACATTAACACCCATTAAGCACACTTTGGGAAACCCGTGTCCGCACAGGGGGACCTGCTTAGCACACTTCCGGCGAGGCGTGTCCGCACATATCCATCTCTAATGTGTGTTTAATGGGGTTTAACTGAACACCACATTGAAGGTGGTCTTAATGGGTATTTTCCCTCTAGATCCACATTAACGCAGCACGCGTCTGCATACAGACGGGAGAGAGAACACATGGGGCGGGACAGGAAGTCGCCATGTTGAATGTGGCGGTGCGGCATGGAGCCATCATGTTGAGAAGGCA
The DNA here is from genome assembly GCA_023333525.1 of Aspidoscelis tigris stejnegeri. Classification (NCBI taxonomy): domain Eukaryota; kingdom Metazoa; phylum Chordata; class Lepidosauria; order Squamata; family Teiidae; genus Aspidoscelis; species Aspidoscelis tigris. Next base: position 3,188,393 of record JALMGA010000019.1, on the reverse strand, counting down.
GGGACAAGCGCAGTCCGGCCATGAAGTCCCCCCCCCCCGGTGGGCTTCACCACGGGTCGGCGCCCACTTACAGCGGGCGAGGGCTGGATCGAGGTGCAGGAGGGGGCCCCTCGCTGGCCCCGCCGCCTGAGGGGAAATCTCTGGAGCGGTGGTTCTCCTATCCTGCTTCTCTCCACCACATAAAGGGCATCCCAGCAGCTGATGCAGCATGCCAGGTCACGGAGTGTAGGGTGGGTATATCAGAGAGGGCACCCATACAGGGTGGAGAGGAGGCTCCAGGGAAGGGAGATCTGGAGGGGGGCTAGGGCTGCGACTTGAACTCTGCAGCTGCCAGCGCACACGCAGCTCCCCTCCCTGTCCCTTGCCTGGCTATTAAATGTAGCGATGCCAGTCACAGAAGGCAGGCTTCGCCACCTAGAGGGCACAGGATCCCAGGCATGCCGCTGTTTGGTCACTGGTCCGTCCTCGACGCGTCTGTGCACGGCCAGAAAGTAGCAGTGAGTGACAGCTGGCTGTGCCAATCACGCAGCTCCCGGGGCAACCGTCTGCAAGTCTGTGCTACTGCGTTCGCACAGCAAGGGCCAAATCTGTTCCTCGCAAGCTGTCCTTCCCATGCGTGTGCGGACAGAAGGGGTGTTGGCAGATCCATATCTAATAGATGCGGATCTACCGGAAAACAGATGTAGTAAAAACAGATCTAAAGAAACCGGATTTAGGAGATCCGCATCTATTCTAAACTGGATTTAGTAGATCTGCATTTGTTCTAAACCGGTTTTAGTATATCCGGATATAATAGATCCGGATTTAAAACGGTAAGTGCAGAAGCAGCCTAGGTGTGAACAAACCTGGTACAAATTATGAATCCTGTTCCATATAGCTGTGACCAGGGTCTAAGTCCTTTATTTGAAGGGATGTTTAACAGATGTTCAACAGATGCAAATAAAGATTTTCTTCTGGGTGCAGTGAAAAGATAGGCATGGAATTTGGAAGTACTGCTGGATATGTCCCTATCACTTGACTTTCAGGTGGCAGTAGCTTTCCACAAATGCCTGTCTCAGTGTTTGGTTAGTTTGCCAGCTTTGGTCTTTTTTGTCTAGAGACAACTTGACTATAGTCACCTCTTCTCTGGTAAACTCCAGAGTAGACTAACATAATGGATTCTAAATAGGACCTCAGTTTAGGATGGTTTAGAAGCTGGAAATGGTACAAAGTGAAACATCTTGAATGCTGTCTGCTATATGCAGCCAGATAAATACCATGCTGATCCTAAAGTATTTGCTTTCTTTATACTAAAAAGTTATTACATGGGCTATTTCTGCACTCAGCGGTAGACTGGAGCATGTTCCAGTCTAGGGCCACACTGCCTGTACACGTCCTAGTCTAGCACCATGCTCTCCATACACTAGGCTGAAGCAGAAGAGGCTCTGCTCCTGTTTACCATGCTTCATCTGCACAGGATGAAATTACAGACAAGGAAAGGGTGACAAAATGGTGCTGTGTCCTGATCCATACATGAACTTTTTCAAAGAGGTCAATATCAGAGAAATAGCCATGTTAGTCTGATACGAAAAGTCCAGCAAGGTGGTTAGTAGCACTCGGAGACTAACAGTAGAAGGGCTGTAGACACATCTACTTCTTCAGATGCTGGGGGGCCCAATGGGCACGTCTCCTCCTTCAGATGCTAGGGCCCCATCTGAAGTAGATGTGTCTATGAAAGCTCATGCCACCAACCCTTCTCCTGTTAGTCTCCAAGTGCTACTAACTACCTTGCTTGATTTTTCAAAGTGAACCACGAGTAGACCAGAGTTGGTATTCCAGACCATAGGAGTATGTGGAAGGGAAGGCATACCCCATAGTTTAGTATAAAATTAAGAGTCCACCAGGATACACTACTAGAAGTCAGCATGTCACCAGAGGTCAGTGTGCTGCCAGAAGTTAGCATAGAAACCTTGAAAGCCAGTACCTTTCATTCTCCATCTTCAAGGCTGGACACCAGCTTTGGAGTTGCATCCAGCCTTTGAAATCAGTGCTGAATCCTGGGATGGGACAGCGTGTTTGAATGAGGACAGATAGATCCCATCCCACTAGATTAAAAAATAAGGATCACCTTTTCCCATGTATTCCTGCCAACAGCTGAGACCTTCTGGGGAGTCCCTGCTGACAATCTTTCATTCCTTAGCCATCCATAGGATGACGTTTGGATACCCCTTAGCTATGGAGCAACTCTTCCTGGTTTGCCTCCTTCCACCCACCACCACGCGCTGCCAGAAATGCGCAGTGACTGGCAGCTGCATGTTCCAGTCCTGTGGCTCTAGGTGCAGTGTTGGCAGCACGGGAATCTGGCTGACTTTTGGAATGGGTGCTGTGGCTTCCCCACAGCACCCAGACCATCCGTCCTGCTCCCCACTCGTGTGCGGATGCGCGAGGATCCTTTGGATCCATCCCTTTTTGGGATGGATCCTCAGGAGATTGGATCGCTGAGAAACGGCTCTTCTTTGATCCGTTTCTCAGCGGCAAATGCAGAAACACCCTTTGATTCTGTGATCCAGATCAAGTGACCCTTGGTCTGGATCACCAGTAGACTTGATTAAAAGATCTACTAGCATACCAACTTGGACTGGTTTGAGTCACGCAAGTGTGCTGTGCGGAAGGCACCCATCCATTTTCTGGACAACTGGGGGACCAATTGTAGTGATACATATTAAAAGGGGCTACTGAAATCTCTCCCCTCCCCCCCCCCGTTGTCTCTAGGGCTAAGAACCTTCATTCCAATCCCTCAAGAACCCTCAGAATTCAGCCCTGGAGTGCATGCAAATTTAGGGGCCAATGGAGGGGCTGGCCTGGGCCAGCAAGGTTGTGGAGATGGCACTGTTCCAGACCACGTTGTTTTCAGACAACTGGGTCTGGCTGGTCAAGTCCCACTGGCCCAGAGCAAGGCAATCTACATGCAGAAAGGCCCTTTGAAAGCAAGTTTTAGTGATAGGTCTGTATCTTTATCTGTACTGGGCACACCTTAAAAGACTGCATGTCCTATTATCCTTCTGCATTCCAATTTCCACCTGTTTTCAATTCAGACAAAATATTTTCACCTTTGACCTTCTCTGTTCCAATGGCGCAAAATTTCTGTAATTCTTTACATTTGTCCACTGTACTTACAGCCTCAAGAGCAGCTGTATAAACCTCAACCGTAACAGCTGTTAGGCACTTCTGCCTCGGCTTCAAACATACAGCAAGAAGAAGTGCAAGGCTGTTGCAGACTGGCACACTCCTTAAAACGTCTCCTTTCTTAAAGGAGCTTTCCCTCCGTCTCCCTCTCGCCCTATCCATCTCTCGTTTCCAATGGCGAAAACACTGAGCTATAGATTTCTTAAAAGTTTGTTTTGATTTTCGTTTCGCCTTAGTTATTAATCTATAGGGCCAATAAGAGAGAAAGCAAATAGACATCCAAGGACACAGAAGAGGTTTTGAGTCAACCGTTGAGTTGCATCCATGCTGGGCAAAAACACACGCAGGCCATGGTCACACCTTTAGTTTAAGGTGACATCAGGTCATCTTCTGGTTGCATTCCTCACATTATATTTATTCAATTCATTTTCCAAGCTGGCTTATGCCCATCAGATGGTTTTAACCGGAGTACTCTTTTCCAGAGGGCTCAACCTGTCCTGGCATGCCAGGAGGGTGGCAAGTGTGGAGTTCGTGAGGCACCTCCATTCTCTCCTCTATCTTACATTCTTCCCCACCAACTAATAGTCAGGTGCAATTCAGATGCTGCACAATGACTACCCGGAATAGTAAAAGTGAATTTCTTGTCCAATGTTTTATCCGTAAATGAATAAAAAGAATCTGCAAAACTAATCAGAATGGCCCTTTGTTCCCCTTGATTGGCATTATAGACAAACATGTTCTTTTTGGCCCTGGTCACACAAGTGTAAGACAGGACATCCTGTTCATTAATTTGATCTGAGGTTGTACCAGCTCTGTTCACACCGAGATCATTCTAGGTGTCCTCAGACCATCCTCGCTTTGGGCTGCATCAGTCACACCTATCTCTGCGACTGACCGGAGCCTCCTCCACGGAACTCTTGGCTTTCCGCCCCTTTTGCTGCACCAAAACTACCTCCTTTCTTATTGGATGCCATTGTGTCACTCAAGGGAGAAGAGGGTGTGCCTTTGCAGTTCCTTTTTAAGGCTGCTACCCCACCTCCATGCCCCCTTCCTTTTTTATGTGCTTTCCTTCTCCATGCAATTTTAATGATGAAGATGATAAATTTGAGTAAAAATGCTAGACAGAGGAATCATACAGAAAAACTGAAGAGAGAAGGCAAGCTGCCTCACGAACTCCACACATGCTGCCCTCACCTAGATATTGCCAGAGGGAGAGACTGGACCCCACCCACCACACCACAGTTCAGCCTCCTTTGGCCCATTACCCCCCCGCTCAGACTGAGGAAGAGAATATGGCCTAGGATGCCAGGACAGGCTGAGTCCTCTGGAAAAGAGGGCTCTGGTTAAAATGATCTGATGGGGATAAGCCAGCTTAGAAAACAAATGGAATAAATATAATGGGAGTAACATGACCTGAAGAGGACCTGAGTAGGAGTGTGCACTAATGTATTTTTTGCATTCAAATCCAAGTAAATTCGAATATTTGAAAATTCAATTCATTTCAAATTTTAAAAACCCGGATTTTTGAAAACCCGATCCGAACCCAGATTATCCAAATCCACACTTTCAAAAGTTTGATCCGTATTCAAAAATATGAATGTATTTTTTTAATTTGCGCACATCCGTATGCATCCCGTTTTTGTCCCGTATGCATCCCGTTTTTGTCCCGTATGCATCCCGTTTTCATCCTGGATTATAAGCACAAATATGGTTAATTTTCACACGTATTTGTATACAATAAATACGGTTCTATTCGTTTGAATTATTCAAATATCCATATCGGATTTTCAAAAATCCAAAATTCATCTGAATGTCAAAATTTGAATGTTTTAAAATCCAATTCAAATTCGAATATTGATATTCATCAGATTCGAATCAGTTTTTCAAATTTCCAAATATTTGTGCACATCCCTAGACTGAGGTCGTGCTAAACTACTGATGTGACCAGGGCCTTTTAGAGGCACTTAGAAGATGGTCAAATGAAGAATTGCAGAATGTGCCAACCATTCACTTACAACCTAAGTCCGATTTAAAAAAAAAAAAAAGCAACACACACTATAAATATAATAAATAAACCTGTGCCTTTTCTTCCTCTACAAGGGCAGTTTCTTCGCTATCATGCAAGTTTTGTTCTCTGCCTAGCGAGAATTCTTTTTAGCAAAGTAAATAGAATCCAATTTTTATAAAGTCTTAATTTTTTTAAAAAAATTCCTTCTAATTGTAGGTCGAATCAAAGATAACTTCTGCATCAGTCTCATGAGGCCAAAGGAAAAGAGCAGCTGGCCTCAGCTCCACATTCCAAAGGGACTCTTAGAATCTCCATGAGCTGCCAACTGCTCCTCCACCCTCACATATGTGTGAGCAGGTGTGGTAGAGGACAATTGTTGCAAAAGCCCACTGTGGGCCCCCCTGAGATCTGGAGCGAAAAGAACTAACACTGTTCATGAAGAAAGCGGAGGGCTTTTTGCACTACAGCCAAACAGCCACATGGGGCGCATTCCCCACTCACACCTAGGTAGGTAAGGAACCTGTGGGGACACATTCCTACCTCCCTAGGTGCGAATGCGGAATCCGCCACCGCGTGGCCTAGCCCAAAAAGGCCAGCATGGGGGCGGGACACTCCTCCCAGGCCTGCCACCATTGGGTCAAATTTGACCCACGGGTGGGTAGGCCAGTCCTGTTCCTTCCCCAGGCACACCCCATGGGCTGGGACCTACCTGGGGACACGTGTGCATGAACACGACTTACCTCATTGCCGCCGGGTACAAAGTGGCGGGCGTTCCGTGCTCTACCTCTACGCGCTCCAGGCCCTGATTTCAGCATTCTTTGGCTAATTTAATGGAATACAGTGGGGAGTTTTGTTCGGAAAAAGTTCTTTTGTATGATAACAGTATGTTAGGTGTGAATCAGAAAATACAGCTGTGTAGTGAACAATGGTCATCAAAAAAGGATAAAATTGTTGGAGCAGACAACTTCTTGTTTTGTTCAACATATCTATACTTAACTAAACTTGTGAGTCTTCTAACTTATTTACATTAGGTATACACGACTAGAGATGCTACAGTGCATCTTTCTACTTGGAGAGATGGAGAGCATGTGATGATACAAGCTATTACAGCAGAGTTAACCGATCATTCAGCAGATCCCACACTGCAGCACTAACACACACAGACGATTAACCCTTTTTAGGCTGAAGTGATAGACACTTGCAATAAGCGAACAAAAACGAGTTAGCAAAAGAGGGTAAAAGTTGGCATTGATAACTGTTCTACAGAAAGGCTGATATGTGCATATACATCTTTAGAATTTTAAAAAGACTTTCAGATAATTGTATTGGAGATGATTGTGGTCTTCCTTTTTAAACAAATGAGCCAGGGTTTTTGCTAGACACTCAGGAAATTTTTGCAAGCTGCAGATTCTGCTGTTCGTTTATTGTTGTGTTTTGTGCATATTTGTCAACTCAGTTCCATGACCTGAGAGATCCATTTCGGGTTCTTTTCCAAGGACCACCCTGGCTTCTACGCCAGCGATCCCCCTGCAACTTTAATTTAGGGTTTGGTTTTGTCTCTTCCTTTCCCATTTAATTTATGAACTAAGTTTCCTGTCAGTTATAATGCAATTGTTTGTTGAGTGCTTTTAATTCTTTTACCTATTTTAGTTGTAACAACCTGAGGATATAGGGCAGGATATAAATGTAGAAGAATTAAATAAATAAGATCAAGATGATGACCTGTATTCTTGACGATCAGAGATAAAAATCAACTTTTTGCTCTCTGCGGCGTCTGAGAACTACAGCCTTCAATACAGTTCTGTGGAACACCAATACAGAAACATTTTTTAACATTAAACATTAGTATCGAACAAAGTTTAGCCTTTCTTTATGGCCACACAGAGTGAAATCAGACTGCACTACTCCTAGACAGTATTCCTAATCAGAGAAGTCAGCTGGCCTGCTAACTATGGATGGGCAACTGAAGATCAACATTCTTTCCCTTTTCGTTCTTCCTTTTTAGCTGTATTTCAATTGGAAAGTCTCTCAAATATACCTCTAGATACCCATCAGTCTACAGAACTTCATGACCTTTGGACGACCTTTGTAAAATCTGAGGTGCAAAATGCAGCCTTTTCCTGCTAATGAACAGGCTCAGGTGACCTTCACACCTAGCAGCGCGTTCCATCAGCTTTGGTTGGTGTGCTACTACGCCCCTTCTGTGACAGAGAGAGCTTAGCCATTGTTGCCTGTGAACTCATTATCTCATGTTTGGCTTACTTGGACACACTTGATGTGGGACTCCCTTGCTCCAGAAGCTGCAATTAGTGCAAAAAAGGGCAGGATTTTGCAAGGGACACTTACTTGTGCATGGATCATCCTGGTGCTTAAATCAATTGCACTATCAGTTCACCACCAGACTAAATTAAAAACTTAAGGCAACTTGGGACCAGATAACTTAACAGGCTGCCTCTCCCATTTGAGGCTGCATTCAGACAGGACAAATATAGCGCCCTTACGGTGCTGCTGTGGTCAGGTTGTCTCACATATTGTAGGCAAGCTCAACATAGCCCTGCTTTTTCATCCCTAAAAAACACTTTTAAGTGTTGCTGGGAAGCCCTTCAGTGGTAATGGGTTTTCCAGCTGTAGCTCCCTTTAGGCATGCACCTACCATTCTGGATGGAGCAGTGGCTGGAGCCGTCCTTCCTTATCATCACTAGTTGTGGACCAGTAAAAGTTTCCATGTGTGAACACTGCATGGGGGCAGCAATTGTCATAGGAGTGACCCGATGCACATGGCCATTGCTACAGTCATGCGGATGGTCCAGGACAGGACTGTCCACACTTGGAGGGCCTCTGTCCTTGAAGACTGCCATGGGGTACCACCCCATGGCAGGTAAATGCAAAAAAAGTCCAAAGGCATTATTATGTCATCTATGTACAACTGGGGAGGAAAAATCTTGTTTGGAAGGGGCCTGTCTCTCTAGTTAAATAGCTTTTGGTTTTGCTTGACCTCCCTTTAGCCTTTTCTTTACCCCTCCACCTTTTTGCTACTGCAATCTTGATCCAAGACATTCTGTGCCCCACCTTTTCTGCTAAGTAATGTATTTCAGCTACGAAGAGTAACAACAGAAGTAGCTCGGCATGAGATCAGTCCTGCTTTCGACATCTACAGAAAAACTTCAGCTTGATTTTATGAACCATCAAGAATGTGGCAACACTTAAGAGATGATATTGTGAAAACTTGTAAATATGCAGACAGAGGCTAAAAAGAATATGAATCACAAGGCTGAAGGAAAATCTCAAAATGAAAAGTGTTAATTCCTATTTCTGCTTCCAGACACTATCTTGAAAATGTCACAGCAGTGGGCTACTTTTTACCTCCTGATTAGGAGAGGTTTGCAGTTCATTAAAGGACAATCTAATTGCAAATGCAATCCAAGCTCCCAGGTATGCTAGATGGAGAGAAGCATGGGCAGATACCATGGATGTCACTGCAATCCAAATTGGTGCTCCTGCCCACCAAAGTAGATAGTCTGGCCAGACTTTTGCTCTTCCCAACAGCTAATGATACCAACAGTAACTCTGGCAAAAATTACCTATGGGGGTCATGGTGAGGGTACACAGCAACCCCCACCCCCCATGCAAACCTAGGCTGTATTCAGATGTAACATATGGGTGCTGCATAGAGACAGTGTGGCCGTCATGTTCTCCAGTGGGTCCGGAATAGTGCAGCCCACTGTTCCAGATCATGGGGAAGTGCGGGTGAGATCAGCACTGCTTGTACTGATGATGCTGATCCGAATTAACCCATGTCCGGCCTGCAAAGCTTACATGAGCTTCACAGCCAGAGATGTGCGCAAATATTCATAGCTTTCAAAATTCATTCAGATTTGTGTGAATTTGAACATTCGTATTCAAACCAAATATTGGCACATTCGAAGACTGACATTCAAATTCAGATTGAATGTTCCGATACATTCGTACGAAGCTTCGTACGGGATTCATATGCATCCATGTGCATTTGTATGGGATTCATATAGGACTGAACATTCATACCTAATTTGAATCCTGCCACATTTTGGGGGGATCTATTTGAAAGAATACAAACTTTCTTGCATTCAATTCAATAGAAAAAAAAACATTTGTGCCCATCCTATTCACCACTGCGCCCCCACACCTATGAAGTCTAGGACCCTGCTCTGTCTGGTAGTACCAATTAAACTATCACCAGAGATCCACATTAAGGGCCTAATTAATCCTAACCAGGCTCCATCTAATGAAAAATAGCTAGATTAGCAGGGGATGGAGCCTCCTTGATCCACTTTAACATGTAAATAGTGATGCCCAGAACATGGATTAAGGGTGCTTCCACACACTCACTAAGAACACACATAGACACATAGGGTCTTTCTGCACTGGCCACTTAACACGGATTAAGGACCCATTAACAACAGATCTAAAACACTTGGCAAGTCGCCTTCCGCATTGCAGGACACATTAGAGACACTTTGCGGAACCTGCTTCCGCACTGACTCATGCGAGATCTGTCTCTAACGTGTGCTAGAAGGCGCTAAAACCGGTTTCCTTAAAGATATGATTGAAGGTAGTCTTCATTAGAGGCCTTTTCGCACACGCAGTTTTCGAACGTATGGAAGACAGCCCGGGACGCGGCATTCGCATTGCCGCAGCCGGGTTTGCGTCCCGGCTCGTCCCGGGCTATATTCCACGCGTTCCAGATGCAGAGCACTTTAAAGTGCTCTGCATCCGTTCCCGCGTGGACGAAGCATCCCGGGCCGTTCGAGGAGAAAAGCGTTCGCGCATGCTTCTCTCCCTGACAGCCGTCGGCACGCCCCCAGGGCCAGCATTGGCCGAAAATTGGCCTCGCAGCTGGCCTCTGGTTGGCTGATGACCAGCCTTGCCGGGCTGGCGATCGCACCGGCGCGGCGAGGCCAGTAGACGGGACCCACCGAATCGGGGGTCCCCTGTCCCATCTGCCAGGGTCACCGACGCTGGGAAAGGGGACCCACGATTCAGTGGGTCCCATCTGCAATCTACCACAGACACCGCGATCGCCGGACGGGCAAGGTTGCCGACGGCCTCATGCGCCGGGACGTGGCTCCTTCCTGGCTTCGGCAGCCCCATTGGGGCTGCCAGAGTCGGGGAGCCGCCAGCATCGGCTTCCTGTAGCCCCTTTCCAGGGTGGCAGGAGGCCGATCTCGGGCTGGCTGGGGGCGAGGGGCTGAGGGACCCCTTCTTAGACAGAACCCACATAGGTTATATCTAAGAAGCTTTGCCCCGACCCCGATCGCGCCCATCTGCGGGGAGTAGGCACCTAGATATAGGCGCCTACACCCCGCAGATGATTCCCCCCTGCACTTCACTCCCACCCCCTCCCCCGCTTCACCCCCACCCACCCTCTCACCGCCGACCGCGATGGCACCCATCTACAGGGTGTAGACGCCTGGATGTAGGCACCTACACCCTGCAGATGATTCCCCACCCCCAGGGCCCGGGGATGACGCACGCACGAGCACCTACCTCTTAGGTGTCCGGGCTTGTACTGAGCTCTGGATGCCGGGACCGAGCACCACATGTGTGCGCCGCAGCCCCCTATTGGACGAGCAGTTCACGTAAACTGCTCGTCCACTCGGGAGCCGCTGCGTGCGCACGTGGGGCACACTCCCACCATCCCTCTCTCCTTTGAAGCCCGGGAAGGTAGGTCCCCTGCGCGCGCACACGGTCGGGAAGGCCGGGTGGCGGGGGGGGCGATCGGGTGGGGGGGTGGCAGTGGACCCCTCCCCTCCTCCTCCCCCCTCCCACTCCTCCGCCAGATCCCCAGATCACAAACTTTTAGTCCTGGTTCCAAAGGGGTTCCAAAGTTTCCTTCCCCCTGACAAATCGCAGGCTTGGAGGGGAGGGGGCCACCCTCCCCCCTGCTCCTGGTGGGCACCAGCTACCCGTCCTACACCCGTTCCAAATGGAACGAGCGTAGTGCGAAAAGGCCTCAGGTCTTAATCCGTCCTTGGGCAGTAAATCCGCATCCACATAGGATGCTTCCACACATGGACGGGAGAACTAACTGGGCCCTCCTCCCAGCTTCCTCGATTGGCTCCTCTGGAGGCAGACATGGAGAACCGGGGGACTCTGTTCTCTGGGCTCCCCCTCACCCCAGCAGCCAGAATCATGGCTCCTGGGGCCAGGGGGTGTCTTCCCCCTACACCCCCCTACTAACCTCGGGTCAGGCACGCGCGATCCCCTCCTTACCTGCAGACAGCAAGGCCAATTCTGGCTGCCGGGGCCTGGTGTGCTTTGCGCATGTGTGCAGCGCACCTCCCCATTGGCCAGCCATGCTCTCCTGCGCAGAGGGCCTGCTGAAGCCAGGCGTATGCATCAGTGTAGTACAGTTGATTTTAAAAGGTTTATAGTGAATAGATTTTTAGGAAATCTGCACTTAATGCCCAAACTTTGTGAAAAGGCTTCAAAATATGACTGGAAGACCCAATTAAACCTCATCCGGATCTAACAGAAAGATGATGTTCTACTGAAGTAGTTGTTATTCACAATATGAATAATCTTGTGAATAAACAGTTTGATCCTAATTATTGGTGAAATTCTTGCTCTTTCTAAGGACTACTGCACCAATGTATTCTCTGGAAATGGTAGCAAATGGGGTTTCTGTTGCAACAAGTGCTTAATAATGCTAAACTTTTGATATACCACCACTATTTTCTTTACCAAATTTTAAGAAAAAAGCTGAACAGTTCAGCTGATGTCCTGAAACGCCGTTCACTTCACGGAAAGGGACTCTTCTGAGTCCAGTTTGAAAGCAACAGTTGACATTGAGAGATCAAATTCATGGTAAGATCCATTTCCTGCTTTCAGCTGCTCTCAAGTATCTGTTTCTAGCTGTTAAGCAGAGCTTTGCCTTCCTGCCTTGTTCTGTTCATTTTGACCGTTCACTTTGTACTGTGCTTGGAAGTTATTTCTATCCAGCGTTCTCAGGTATTGCTATGCAAGTGTGCTATTGCATCCATATTAGTTACATCATAAGTCAAACATGTATGCCAAGGACCACGCCATCCCTGTACATTTGCATACTGGAGAGCAGCACCATGGCGCATGAGATGAAATCTGAAGATGGTCCCTCCCTTCTCAGGACAGGACAGCTGAAGAGGGGCAATTCAACAGCCCTCTGTGCTGCTGTCACTGCTAATGATTGAGGTGGACAGGAGGTGTGGAAGGAAGGCCCTTCAGCCTGTAAAGGACACAGACAGGTGGGAGGCCACCTCCAGGGCATCTGGTACAAAAATGGATCACGCAGGCCTTTCCAGAACAGACCCTTTTGCGACAGAGAGGAAGAACCCCTAGGAAAGCAGGAGAAGCCAAAGGCTGTAGCAGCGGCAACCGAAGGGAAGGGCAAGTGACGACAAGGCTGGAAGACTCCTGGATGTCGCAGCAAGGATAATGGAAGAGAACTTTGCGAGGGAGGAGATTTCGACAGGACAGAATAGACTAATCAGAGAGGGAGAAGAAGTGTAGATACAGATAGCTTAGAGGAAGATAAGAATTTTGGAAGAGAAATTACAGAAATACCCAGGAGAGGACGGAATAGTAAATACCACTGAAATGTCTTTTCGTGCTTGTTTTCTAAAAAGACATCAAGAATCCTGAACAAAAAATTGAAATAATTGTAAGGCTTTTAGGGAAAATGTCCATGGAAAACAGAAGATCTTTGGGTTTAATCACCAGCCTTTAAATATCCCAAACAATCCTTCTTTCCATCAAATTTGGATGATGAAGTCATGGGTCAACCTCGCAACAGGATACAAGAAGACGCTCCTGGTGTTTGAGGTAATGCTCGACATTTCTCTTATTTTAGTCTGTACTCTGTAATTGTATCCGGGGATTATGATCTGCATAATGCCATACAGCTCTCTTGCTTCCTTTAGATCATACAAATAAGTTGTTTTAAGGCTATTCTTAACTATATAGACACGAAGGGTTGTTTTGCACATATGTGACACCAACTCGCTGAGGCACACAGCAATAATGTACCCTGCTGCTTATCCAAAGGATCGCCCTTTGCAGTGAGGCCCAATCCAGAAATGCACCGCAAAGGTCACTGAGCAAAGTTGTGCTCCAGCATGGTAAAACTTCACCACTGTAGCCAGGGATGTCACTTTTTTGTCACTTCAGATTTGCTGCAACCCTAAATTCCTCCAAGCTTCTCAGATAGCAGGTCCCCACGTGACGTACTTAAGGGCTAATTAATACTACTCTTTCTGTTCAACATCCTTCCTCAGGGAGCTTACAACAAGAGTGTTGTTCTTAGCATGCTGGATTTTAAAAGTTGTGATGGATATTATTGTTTTAATATAGGTCATTTTGATATGCTGGATTTTAAGGTTGCTACCCGCCCTGAGACCTTCGAGTATAGGGCAGGATAAATAAATAAATAAAAAGAAATGGCTGTCTCCAGTATTGATAGATCAGGCTTGGATCTGAGAACTATAAGAACTACTGAAAATATCAGCCTTAATAAATTTAAAAATGTAAATGCAATTTTTTTCTAGCTTTTTGGACTGCAAACAAGATAGACGGCGTTGGCATGCCCCTGCTAAATTCTTTGAAATTGAAAGAAGCTCAAGTAGACAATGAGTTTTATTGCAAATATGCTACTGATTCTTTAGGGGCACATAGGACCTCACCAGACAGTGAGGGGCAGTGCCAAATATGGAAGTAAGTCTAAAGTTTCATGTGGCCCATCAGACACAAACGGGCCACTTATCTCACGGCACAGAAGGACTTACCAGGAGCTCCTCCAGCCCTGAATGAGAAGGAACTTTTCAGAACTCCCCATGTAAATACAAAAATAACCGAAGAAAGGGGACAAGGGAAGCAAGTTCCAGCAAGATCCTTTCAATTCAATCCTGAGGAGCTCATATGATGTCTTTGGTGAGCTCCACGCTGGATATGTAACACTGATCTGGACCTATTAGAGAACTTCCAGGGAGACTGCTACAGCCTCCAAGAAGTTCACTAATGGTTGATTAGGTGTGGAGCACGAAATTGTCCTCCACACCTTTACCAAGGTTGACCAAAAGCTTACCTGGAGTGTCCGGGCAGTGGCCATTTATACCTCTTCTGGTGCTCCAGGGTTTCTGAGGTGCAGCACAAGTGCCCTGGCACCTCGGATGACCATAGACACAACTGTCTGTGCGCGGAGCATCAATCTCACCATGGCAATGATGCTCATGCAGTCACAGAGGGTGCCACAGCCAAATTGAAGATGACCAGCCCCGGGATCGGTCACAGGTGAGTGACCCATTGCATGGGGCTTAGGCTGTCACTGCCTAGTGCTCACAGGTGCAACACTAGTTAACATTGGGTGACCGTGCTTCTTTCCCAACCAGTGAAAATGCCCCCGGTGAAAGGGCAGTTTGGTGAGCGAGAAAGAGGTCGTCCAAGCGGAGCTTTCCCTCTTTCCTTCCTCCTTTCTGAAACTGCTCTGCAAGCAATCTTTCCATAGATTTACACCCCACCTTACAGTATAGGAGCAGCCTCAGGAAAGGTCATGGATAAAAACATGGCAGTAAAATCAATTAGAAAGGCACAACATTTAGAACAAAAGCCAACGCTGAATTCCAGAGGGAGAGTAGGTCTGGCTGCTGCTGCTGCTGCTACCCAGAACGCTCTCCTTCTTCCTCCCACCTCGAAACACCTGTAGCAGTACAGTCAAGGCTGGCATTGCAAGCACACCTGGCACCACAGGTGGCATTAAATTATGGGGCCAAAGTAGATCCTGCACAAATAAATTTCATCTTCTTTTAGGCCACGTTCCCATTATAAGCTTAATTCGGTTTCCCTAAACCGAAATAACAGAACCGGATGCAAACGCGAATTTGCCTGATCCCATTACTTTCAGCCAGAATCGTGTTCAATCCGGATTCTGAGGACGTACGTGACTCAAGCGGGGACTCAAGTGGCTACTTTTTAAAAACCGCTTTTCGGTTTTTAAAACCGCTCTTCCTCCTTGCGTGAACACACCACCCATAAGGGACCCCTTCATAGAGCCTAGCTAGGTGTCTGGGTGGCTGCCGCTTGCCTGGATGGAGGAAAAACGGCAGCGGGCAGCCAGCGATTCTTTCCCCCTCTCCCCATTGCCCAGGGCACACAGCAGCAGCGGCAACTCAAGCCCCCTTCGCCCTCTCACTCCACAGTCACAGCCTTAAAAACAGAACCTTGCATCTACTTTCCTTTCCTTTCCCTATTTTAAAGGTCAGAACTTTCAAAATTGCAACATCATTATCAGGTGTGAAGTGGTTGAATTGCTACAGTGTAGCAGCTGCTTTAAGTGGTGGATTTTTACAGCAAAATCACTATCTTTGGAAGCAAGCTATTCGGGAGGGAAACCCTACACACACATTCTCATCCCTTAACACGGTACCGTTCCCACAGTAAAAAATGTAAAACGTTTCAAGCGCATGAACCAGAGTGAGACCTGTTGAAATGAGGATTAACATTTACAATGCTTTGGGGCAATTTAACACGCGGAAAGCGTGTTAAGCCAACCTGACGTGAGAACTGTGAGGATTGAAACCGTTCTGAACCCGAAATAAGCTTATAATGGGAACGCGCCTTTAGAGGGGAAATCAGATCTGAGAATATAGCCTCTTCATATGAGATATTTCCTATGGAAAAAAAGTTCCACTTAGGGTCCTTTAACTTAATATTCCAACATTCTGCAACATTAGTGAAGATGCCCCTTATTTTGTTACAGTTGCTTCTGATAAAATTGCTGCTTCCCAGTTTTAAATAAATTGCTGTATTTTTTTAAAAAGAGTCATTTCCTTGCCGTCACACCTCACATATTATGTGCCCATATCAGAAATAATGCTTAATCTGACACAGAAAGCTTCAAAGTTTCACTATGCTAAGTTTTCAGTTTTAGTTGTTACACATTTTGCTAATTTCATTCAGAATCTGCTTCACCTCTAACTCAGGGTGTGCATGAATGGTTTTTTTGGATTCAAATTCGAGTTAAATCGAATATCCGAAAATCCGATTGAAATGTTTAAAATCAGAAAATTCTATTCGAATCCGTAACATTCAAATCTATTCATTCAAATATTAGATTTGTATTCAAAGATACAAACGATGACAACATTCCGTAAGCATCCCTTTTTATCCCATATGCATCCCATTTTCATCCCGCATTATAAGCGGAAATACATATCATATTTGCACAGATACATACGTAATACCTATGAATCTGTACATTCGAATCACGCAAATATCCAAACGAATGTTTTGGAAAATCCGAAATTAATTTGAATGTCTAAATTCAAATGTTAGTAAATCCGATTCGAATTCGAATGTCGATATTTGTCATATTCGAATTGGATTTTTGAATATTTGAATATTTGTATATAACACAGCACTTGTTCCAACAGCAAATGCCAGG
This sequence comes from Aspidoscelis tigris stejnegeri, assembly GCA_023333525.1. NCBI lineage: Eukaryota > Metazoa > Chordata > Lepidosauria > Squamata > Teiidae > Aspidoscelis > Aspidoscelis tigris. The sequence goes on along the minus strand of JALMGA010000019.1, from coordinate 3,171,771 downwards.
GACCTCTGTTTCCTTACCATCTACGCTTGGTTGTACAGTACTTTCTGGTATTTTGTAACAACAAAGACACAATAGAGAAAGGGATCCTTTTTAGTGTAGACCTGCAAAGAGCCAGATAACATGTAGTGATCTGTGTACTTAGCTTCAAGAAAGATATGCCGTACAGAAATAAAAGATATTTATCACTGAAACTGCAGACACAAGTTTAGTTAATGAAAATACAGCCTGTTGCATATTTATCGGTGGTCCGCATGCAAGCCCCTTCACATATGCTTCATCCACACTGGACAAAGGTACAGATCAATATTTGGGCCATGGCCACACCTGCACTTTAATCTTTCTTCGGTCCATCAGGTCTGCCTGCTTCCACCTTTTCATTTCTGTCCATTTTATTTGTGGACTTGCCTCTTCCATTTGGACTTTCCTGAATGGTAAGTTTATTAACAGAATGGATAGAAAAGAAAAGATGTGAGCAATCAGACCTGAACATGGGCTGAAGAAGGTTTGAAGTGAAGGTGTGACCACTGCCATGCAGCCAAAATGGTGCTGTAGCCTGGGGTGTTTATGCACTTATGGTAGCTTCCCATCTGATGGACAGGAAAAGTGCATTTCTTACTAATGTGTACTATTGTTCACACTTGGGAACATTAGTACATCCCAGACTAAGCCCCACACACTAGGCACGTGTCCGGGTGCCGCCATCTTGTTTTCAAAGTCCAGCATGACTGTGCATGTGACGTTACTATTGCCATGGTGACGGTGACGCTCCGCACATGCACACTCACATTTGAGGTCATCTGAGACACTAGTGTGATTGCATTGCACCTCAGATGACACGTAGCACCAGAAATGGTGCAAATTGTCACAGCGCTGGACACAACAGATAAGGTTTTGGGGTTGGGATGCATGTGGTGCACGATTTTGTGCACCACCACTAGTAGACAACAGGGTAACACCTGGTAAGGCAGGAGGCGTTTCTGGGTTGAAAACACCTCCTGAAAGTGCAGATGCACCTTACAGATGATCCCCTATCATGTACTACAGCAGGGGTCCCCAACCACCAGCCGGGCCGTAGGGGTTTTTTTGCCAGTCCGTGGTGCCACTGCAACAAGCTGCCATGCCACACCCATGCCACCCACACCATGCCCACGCCCACACCGTGGAAAAGGAAGCCGGTCCCTGGTACAAAAAAGGCTGCGGACTCCTGTACTGCAGTGCCAAGTGTGAATTGGTCCCTGGACCTGCTGTGGAGCTCTTTAGAGACATCCACAATCAGACCAGAGTCCATATTCTAGACCATGAAGGATATGCAGGCAGCAAAAACACACACACACTGTACTATAGCCCAGAGTACTATAGGGAACCGTTTTAGTGACTCTTTGGAAAGAGCCACTGGATATGGCATCAGAAGTAGGCATGCGACCAAACAGAAACTGCAAAGGCTCTGTGCCACCTGTGAGGACTGAGCACAGGCTTAGCAGTCAGCGGCCAGGACTGGGCTGGGCTGGAATGTCCAGTCCAAATGCAGACTGTGCTTGGAGTGGGCTACTGCTATCCTGCTTCAGCCTGGCCCATGGATTAGGGTTAGGGTAGCGTCGAAAGGGGATTCTATGCAAGCTTTTAAGTGCCAGTTTTTCAGACGGTCTTTATCTCAGAGTCATTCTTTCTTGGTAACCTTGGTACATCTAACATTGAATGCTCTAAGATTATTACTTTTAACTAAATATTTTTGCACATTTGTCTGCTTCTTCAAGCCTCTGCTGTTTGGAACTGAATTACCAAACATGAGAGCGAGAGGAAGGAAGGAAGGAAGGAAGGAAGGAAGGAAGGAAGGAAGAAGGAAGGAAGGAAGGAAGGAAGGAAGGAAGGAAGGAAGGAGGGAGGGAGGGAGGGAGGGAGGGAGGGAGGGAGGGAGGAAGGAAGGAAGGAAGGAAGGAAGGAAGGAAGGAAGGAAGGAAGGAAGGAAGGAAGGAAGGAAGGAAGGAAGGAAGGAGTGAGACGTGCTCAACAGAGGGTGTCTCCAGAGAGAGGGAGAGAGACCTGATATAAGAGGGAAGCCAGTTTGCCCTCTATGTAGCCTTTCAGACATGTGAGGCTCCCCCAGGAAGTTCTCATCTTACTGGCTATTCTGGTAAAGTTCTTCAACAAAGTGCCACAAGGGACACCCTCCCTCCTTCTTACATCTGGTTTTTTGTTGTTGTTGCTCACAGATAGGACAAGCTTTCTGATGTCCCTTGTGACACTATGCCAAAGGGCTTTGTGAGACAGACAGTCACCCCAAAACATGCTGGCTAATAAAAATAGTCCTGGATATCCACCACTATTTCTGTTGGCAGGTTGCCAACATTTCTGATGTCCTGCAGCTCCCAGGACCTGCCGTTTTTGCTAGCTGTCATGCAAAATGCAAACATTTTTGGCATGTTCAAGAAAGAATCTAATTTAAAATCTATTAGTTGCCAAAGAACTGAACTATAAGGGAGAAGATTCATTTTAATCTGAGGCCACAACAGAGACTCTTTGCCTCTTCCACTACTAATAATAGCTGGTTAAAGTATCTTTAAAACCAGGGCTGGAGAAGTCAGTATCATCCCAGCAACCAAGTACACAATTTCAGAGCCAATCTATAAACAGAATCATCGCATAGTGGTGCAGTAGGTTAGGAAATACATTTTTAAATACTACACCATGTAGAAATTCATAGAATGCGTGCCTTAGGCCATGTTGGTCACACATTTCTGCAGAGTTCAGCCTGGGTTTCCTTCACAGAGCCCTTGGCTCTCCATCACTTTTGCTACATCATTTCTATCTTGTTTCCAATTGGATGCCGTTCATGTCACTCAAGGGAGATGGGCGGGGGAGTGTTTGCAGTTCTTTTTAAAGCCTGCTCCCCCACCTCCACACACACCCTTCCTTTTTTATGTGCTTTTCTTCTCCTTGCAATTAATATTTTTTAATAATAAAAATAAATTTGTGTAAAAATGCTAGAGAGAGGAATCATACAAATAAACTGAGGAGAGGGTGAGGTGCTTCATGAACTTCACAAGTGCCGATTGGCCAAAGGGGAGGTGCCTCATGAACTCCACGCATGCCGATTGGCTGACAAGAAATACTGGGCGCCACCCACCACAGCACAGTTCTGCCTCCTTTAGGCCATCCCCCCACTCACACATGAGGGAGCAGAAGGTGGACTGGAATTTCTGGCCAGTCTGAGTCCATGTCAGTCCTGTAAAAACAGGACTACAGTTTAGGATGGTCTAACAGGTGTAGACTGGCTTGGAATACAGCTTAGATTAAATTAAAGTGAGTTACAGGACTGCAGGGTGGGGAGACTCATGTTGATCTAAAACCCGCATGTGACCATGGCCAAGGTTATTACAACCTTGTGAATATCTGCTAAGTCAATTGGAACCATCCAGTCCCTTTCTGGAAACAGAGATTAGAAGAGAGAGAAAGGAGGATTGTACTTCAGTGATTAAGGAAATCTGGAGATGCTCTAATTTGAAGCATCCTCACAGCATGGAGCCATTTCCATTCCAGAGTGGCTCTGATTGTGGATAGCTGTGGGATACCAAAAAGTGTTCCACAATTATACTAGAAGTGCCCACCATGCTCCTAGGTAGCTCTGGCATGCACTCTTTGCACGACTTCCGTGTGAAGGGCGCATAGGAGCAGGGTGGTACAGACGCAGGGTGGTACGGACGCAGCCACGTGCCACATTGCCCAACACCATAACAACAGCTCTGCACAGAAGGCTGTTGCAAGGGCAAGAAAATTACTGCTAATACATCAGTATTTGCACTTACCCAGCACTTCGTTAAGTGCCAGGTAACTCTGGGATGGGACAAGTGTTCAAAATGCAAACACCTGGTGCAACCCTTGATCTTGACTTCCCTGGGACACTGTCACAGGGAAATAAAGTACAAAAAGTATAGGTGGATTAAGGGTTTTTTTCCCACTGACCTCCGGTAATCCGGATCTAAAATGATCCAGATTAAGGAAAGTACCCAGTGTGTTTCCACGGGTGGTCTAGCACCCAATAGCAATGGGTGCCAGCTTGCTCACAGTGGAAATGCCAGAGCACCCATGAGGCGAATCCAGATCTACCCACATGGAGCCCACCTGTCACCCCAGGTGTTTTGGGGGGCAGGGGGTGCAATCTACGTAGATGCTTGGGAGATTCTCCGAAGGTCCTCCTGAGTCGTTGACAAAGCCATTGCTCTCACATGGGGTCCTCTTCAGAACCTGTGCTATTCAAAGCTTTGAGTCTTGGGGTGCCCCCCATTGGTGCCTCCCCCCCGAGCCACCCATAGACCCCACTGCCCAATAGTGGTGGAAACAGGCTCCGTATAATGTGGATTTGATGCCTGAATATCCCATTGTAGACCCCTTTACAGGGAATCCAGATTATAGGTCCTGAAGGACCCATATGTTCTGGATTTCCCTAGAATATGTGAAAACAAATGTGGCTCTAATGGGGTCTGTAGTGGAAATGGGTCTTCCTGCTCTGAGCCAAATGGGTACTTAATGAGTACTTAGTGCCAGTGGAAAAACACCCTAAGTTACATTTAAACTCTGTAGACCCAGGAATTTCAGTTGTGTCATCCCCGGGTGCAACAGCTGACTATTCTAATCCCGTGCATGGAACAGTACATACATTTTTCCCTTAGACGTCCCTGTCTGTTGCTGTCCTTCAACTGAAAGGTACCATAGTGCCTATGTGCACATTCTTACCATCTATTTGAGCTGATGGATAGCTTTCAAACAGGCAAGAGACACCAGTGCTTGACCTCTGTTTGTTGCAATCTTCTTGATTCTAAAAGGTCACTCAACATTAATGGAAAAAGAACCACCCTAACAGTGTGAATCCTAAGGAACAGCTGCACCTGTATGTCCACCAGAGTTTTTATATCTTGTTTTTATTGCTGTAACTGGCCTAGAGACCTTCGGGTATGGGGAGGAATAGAACTATAATCAATCAATTGATCAATATCAAGAATGAACAGACATGACAGTTAAAAGACTCCTACATTGTTTTCATTAAATAGGCATCCACATACATTTGTTGGTTTCTTGGATGCACATTCATTTATCATTTGCTTTGGCTGCATTATTTTTTTAAGTATAATATTTTACCTTCTTCTAAACCTGCCAAGAAATATGACGGTCACACATGCTTTGACACACAAAGATAAGTGTTTGTAGAATGAGAACAAAACAGTACATTTTTATTGCCTAAGCAATCATATACTTTTAAATCCACAGTTAAGGGGGAAATCACAGCTTAACTGCTACGAAGCGGTGTCCGGGTGTCCAGAATAGTGCAGCCTTCTGCAGCTTCTTCGTGAGAAGCTGTGAGAGCTTGAGGTGGCACACACGGTCACACGGCCAATCAGAGCTGAACTGCCCTCCCTGTTCTCATTGGGTCTTCTTGATGTTCCATCCAGACCAGCAGGGAGATTAGAAGTTTCTTAATACTGCGCTGTGAGTGCTGTTAAATCAGCATAAATGTAAATGTGCAGTAGCTATGGGATAATGCGTCACCACTATGATCTATCGATTGTTGTGTGTGATGCCCTGTTGCACATATCCAGCGTACGTGTCCTAAAATGGCCAGGGAGGAAGATCTGCAGCAGCAAGAGTTGCTGCTCTTATGCTGGATGCTGCGATAGAAAAGCCAGGCTGCTCTACCAGCAAGAGCACCGCCAGCAAGTGATCCACCATGTGGTGAGCCAGTAATGGTGGACCTGATAGTATGGAAACAGGGAAGGGAAAGAAAAGAAGAAGCTGGGAGCAGAGTAAACGTGGAAAAAGAAACACCAGTTTATTCTTGCAGGGCTTTTTATACAGAAATTCCAAGGAGCATGGGGGAAATGACATCAAAGCGACATCAGGGGAGGCGACTGGAGGAAAAGCTCCTGTCTTCTGTGTCAGAGGTCCTTCTGATGTCACATCCTGTGGCCGGAGGCAGGGAAGATCCTCAAACAGGGAAGATCCTCGGCAGGTTTTTATATTTTTATATTTTTTATAAATATATATATTTTGTTTCGCATCTAATGCCCCAATAGTGCATTCCGCTGTGTAGTATTAACGAGTCTGGATGTACCCCATATCTTTTCATTTCTATCCATTTTACTTGTGGGCTTCTATTCAGAAAAGTCCAGATAGAGGGTGAAAAGTCCAGAGATAAAACAGAAATGAAAAGCTGTGAGCAATCAGCCCTCAAGATGGACTGAAGGTGTAAAGTGAAGGTGTAGTCACCTCCAAAGTGCTTTTATTTTTATTTTTTGCCATGTCCGATCATAGCCTCAGTAGAGCACACCTGCCACCCCCAGAGCAGAATTCTGGAGCCATTATAAACATGAATTTATTTTATATGTTTTACATAAATATACATGTTACTTTTATAAATATATAGTATAAGTGCTATATTTTGCAAAGCAGTGTCATATATTATACCAGTAAGTAAATATCTTGCCCCTTTGTTTCATACATGTAATTACAGTATCTGGACATAAACTCTTTGAAACTAGTGGAAAAACAAAGCACTATGTGGGGGACGCAAGTTCTTGCACCTGAACAACCTGGGGCAAAGGCAGGGGGCTGAGGTGTATCACCTCCAAAAGCAAGAGCAAGATTACCATAGATGATAAGCAACGCGTTATTTTCAGATTTGAATGAACTGTACTGCCATCTATTCGTGGAAGGATCGTTTTGTCCAAGAAAACTCTCTAGCAATAATTTTCTTGGGCTTTGTAGCATTAAATGCACACTAGAAACACCCCAAATATGTATAAACCATGTAACTATTTCACTAGTATGCCTCAAATTAAAACCATTCAACATCAAGTTAAAAAAGGCATAGCTATTACAAGAAATAATAACTAAGGGAGACTTCAAGCCTAGGAGAAAATGCTGCTGTCTTATGCGTGTATCTCTTCATCCCATTTAATCCGTGAAGACCTGCATCTATGCTAGCAAAAGGAAGTATTTTCTTTGTGAGGCTGGAACTTGTGCCAGTGTCCTGATGCCAGGAGGAGATGACCACCTGCTCTTTCTGAGATTACATGCTTCTTTATATCCCCATATTAATAATACGGCTATGGAATGTAAGGAAGTGTGTCGTTTCAGGAGGAATCCCACAAAGCACTGTCTTCTTTCACGTTCTTCAATATGCAGAACCTACTTTTCTTGCTGACAACGCCTTCTGAGGTGTCTAATAGCGTCAGAGTTCTACCAGAAGTTCCAGCAGCAGCAGCCTACCAACTGAGACCAGTAGGGCAGTGGGGAAAAGGGGCCATTTCCCACGAGAATTTCACTTCTCTCCCACCATCCTCACAGAACAACATGGGGAACCATTCCTGTGAAGATGGCAATTCTCCTCTTTCTCTCCCTCAATGGCCAGCAGTACACAGCCTTCCCAATACTAGATGTTTGTAAAGAGAAGTGGCATGGAGAAAAGCTCACGCACCCATGAATCACCACACAAACGAGGGCCGTGGCCACACTGTCACTTTCAGCCTTCTTCAGTCCGTCTTCCGTCACCAAGGCTCACACCTATAGACCTACTATAGTAGGTGGATAGTGCATGAATTTGCCTCGTCCTTCACGAATGTGTGATTGTGTGCTATTGAGTCGCAGAACTTTTATCCGATCAGAGCGTAGGGGGTGCTGTGACAGTGGAGAGGGGTGGAGATCTAAAAAAGCCTCATAAAGAAGTCTAGGGACAGAAAGGGGCGAGCATAGCAACCTAAACTGAGGATGAACTAAAGAAGGATTATCAGATAATGGGGTCCAGTCCCTATTGGCATTTTAAAGCGGTTTGGAAACAGTTTGGATTCTCTTGTGTCCCCATTACCAATCCATTTCAGGGGTATTTTGAGGATTATTTGGCTAAAACACGGAATAAATAAACACCTGTTTTTTCAGGTGTTTTTTCCGTTTTGCTTTTAAAACACTTCTTCATTATTGCTGTGGGAACACTACAACAGTATTGGGGCAAATACATCATGAAACGGGTGGGCTTTCACCCTGCGCAGGGACCAGACCCTTCCCAGATTTGTTAAAGTGCCAGATCCATATTCAGTAGATAAGTAACAATTCAGCCTGATAAGATGTAGCAATTCACCCACTCCACACTTCACACTGATACGATAACAAAGTTTCATTTTTACACTTCCCCTGCTTTCTCCTTGCTGGGAAGCACATTCACACGCAGCTCTCTCTCTGCTGCTACTTTTTTGTGGAGAAGCAAAAAAGCACCAGTCCTGAGTTTACTTGTGTGTGTGTCTATATACCAGCCAGTGCTGCTGGCGATGGGGAGGGGAGGAGAGCAAAGGGGAGGAAGGTGTGTGTGTGTAGGACTGGCAGGACGTCTTTTGCAAAAGCATGAGGGGAGGGGACGGGAGGGGAGGGGAGGGGAGGGGAGAGGAAAGGGGGGAGCTGCAATTCCCCACCCTCCGCCATGTCATTGCAGGATCCAATCGGCAGGCGGGGGGGGGGTGGCTGGCTGGCAAGAAGGGGGAAGAAAAGATTCCCTTTCCCTAATGCTATTCTGAACCATTTTGGGTGGAGACAGCAGAGGGGTTGATAATAATTTAAAGCGATTTAAAACCACTGAAGTGGGGACTGCCAGAATCTGTGTTTGAATTGCTTTGTTTTTGTTTCATTTTTAAACCGTTGTAAGAGGCATGAGTGGAAACAAGCCCTGGGTGTGGTTGGAGTCAGTGTGTTTGGAGTCTAGCTTCATAATAAGATAGACTATTTCTGCAAGGTGTGACCATGGCCAAAATAAGAATGCTCAGCAATGTTTGTGTAAATACTGTTCAAACAGTGCCATGAAATGGGAATTGTGGGCACAGTTTGCACAACATTTGCATCAGACATGAACAAGCCCTTCATATCAGTATTGTGAGGCTTGATCGTTGCCATCTGAATGGGTGGTCTCATCTTGGGTGTTTATGCAAATGTCTCCACTCACAGTGCATTGTGCTTCGAAAATACTATTGTTAAGGTCATGGGGCCAGGGTAGGGTCAGATCACATGCAGCCATTCAGTTCATGGGAGAAAAGCATGGAAGTTTGGTGGAAATTGTCCTGCCCATAGTGAAAGAGATGTGTCCAAACATACCTTTGTCTCACAAAACTATTAGCTTCAAGAGAACCGGACGCTAATCTGTCCCTCATGCAAAAGAGAGAGATGAATGGAGGAGTAATGCAACTGGGCCTCCAGGTATGGCCTTGTGGGAAGAAAGATGTGCCTCTTGTGAACAGAGGTACTTTGGGAGAGCTGATGAAATAGGGGTGATAGAGGCTCAGGCCATTTCCTCTCTAAAGCGGGGCTTGAGAGTTAAAGGCAAATTAGGCATATGTAGAGGAGGAGGAGAGTTGGATTTTCTACCCCGCTTTTCTCACCCATTTAAGGGGACTCAAAGCGGCTGACAAACCTCCTGTTCCCCCCAGCACAGACACCCTGTGAGGTAGGTGGGGCTGTGAGAGCTTAGAAGACAGCTGTGACTAGCCCAAGGTCACCCAGCTGGCTTTGTGGGGGAGAGCGGAATTAAACCCAGTTCACTATGTGAGGGCCAAAGTCCCTGGATGCAGCAGAACCAGCCAATGTTCTGTGGCTTTCAGAGTTGGGTAAGGAGGGTATACCGAGATGGCGTTGAGTAAAGATGTCTGAAGGGACTCTTCCCACAAAAATCTGGTTTTGGGGGGCCCTTGGCAGCTCACACAGTGCCCACAGAGTCTGCCTAGTCTGCTGTTCTCTGAAGGCAAAAACAGTAACTGCATCGTTGGTGCAGAAGGCTAGTGGTGTTACTTAACAAAGATTGCTGGTGGTGGGGAGGGGAAAATGTGCCCGGTCATCCCCTGGACCTCCAAATAAAAAGTCAGAAAAGCAAAGTTTTAACAATCTGCAAAATGTAAGGAAGGACATTGCAGAGATTCAGGAGAAACTGGGCAGGCGAGAATCTCCTGTCATCTGAGTCACCTGAGAGTGATGCCTCCTCACGAGCGAGGAGGAGCCCCACCTGCGCTGAGCCCTGGGGAGCGCAATTGCAAATGGCAGAACCAGCACATCAGGGATGTTTATTATTTTGATGTTGTTAGTAGCAACACGGTAGAGCCACACATAACACCACAACAAAATTACACAAGACCAGCTTGCAATAGCCCATGTAATTGCCATCCTTCACATAAATTCCCATTTCCATCCCTGTGCAACCAACTACCGTAAGCAACTATCATATTTCCTTCATTTCCGCATATATTTTTGTTTCTTGCCAAGACGCTTTTTCTCTGGGATGTCTGTCTGTTTTAATTCAGGGTCCACATTTAGAATACCTCACAAATGTTGATAGATAAAAACGACGGTATCCTAGTGCAGTTCTGTGGAGATAAGGAAAGTTAGACCTCACCATTTGAACAAATATACCAGATACGGTGGGCTTCCTTCTTCTTAGCCTGATAAGATTAACTTGATTCAAAATGGCGTTCAGTTGGATACTCGTTGCGCATAAGAGAACACCATTGGACATCCTGTTAATTTCCTCCTTCTTGCAGTAAGAGACTCTTCACAAAAGACACCCCATGTTTGAAGCACACAGCCTTGTTAAAACCCATATGTGCACAAGTGTGTGTAAACACCTAATGCTAAAGATACTGAGAGCAAATTTTGCCAAGATCCTGATGAACACGGTGTCCCTGTGGTATGTCGCCTCAGTATCATTCAGAAAAATACTCCTTTGTCCCACTGAAGGCATCCCCACAAACCTGGTAGTTCCAGCAAGTCCTGGCAGCTGTCGATCAGGTACAGCTGGGCAACTGTGTGAAAATCCCTGCTTGAGTGACAAGTAGCAGATGATTCCGGCGGACAAAAGGGAGGTCTCTTTCTTTAAGGAAAAATGCTCTTCCTGCTCCTTTAAAGAAAAGTTTTGAGGTTGCTGCTGCTCCTAACAGAGGTGGGGTCATAATTATGTCTAACCTCTGCATTTGCAAAAAAGTGCAGCCTTGTTAAGAACATATTTGTTAAGCTTTGTGCACAAATATTCAAAAATCCAATTCAAATCTGACAAATGTTGACATTCGAATTCGAATCTCATTTGATAACATTCGAATTTAGACATTCAAATGGATTTGGGATGTTCCAAAACATTTATTCCAATGATTTGAATGCACAGATACGTATTTATTATATACGTATTTGTACAAATATTATATGTATTTGCACTTATAATACAGGATGAACACGGGATGCATATGGGATAAAACAGGATGCATACAGAATGCACACAGATAACTATAACAAATACAAATGTTGTCGACACTTGTGTCTTTAAACATGAATCTAACGTTCGAACGAATAGATGCGAATGTTATGGATCTGAATCAGACTTTTTTACACCCAGATTTTAAACATTCAAATTTAAACCAATTTTAAACATTCAATTTGACTCGAATTTGAATACAAAAAAAACATGCATGCCCCCCTACTTTTAAGTGACTCAAATAACCAAGCTGCCAAATGAGTGAGAACTTTGTTGTTCTGCAAAAAAACATTCTCAGGGTCAGCCTCTGGGTTTTAGTCTGGCATATTAACAAAATTAAAAGGTCCTGGTCGTAAAACGTGCAGTTCCTTGACAGTCCCCAAGGTATTTTGTGTACACATTCCTTGCTCTAGTCCACAGCATTTTTGTCATGGCCAAATTAAAGGCTCCAAACTTGGGCCTATTCCCTAGTGAATGGACAGAGGTTTACAGTTATGGTGTCTTTCATCTCATTGTTCTATCGAACTCAAGAGTACCGGCAATGGATGGCTGACTGGGGCCCCTTGCCTGCTGCTGTGCAGTTCTGGCTCACAAGCGGCAACTGCACTAAGCTTATGTGTAGAACTTTAATGTTTCTTCCAAGGAGAGCACATTGGTTTGGCACTGAACCATCTAAACTGCCCCCCTTAGGAATGGCTTAGGCTGCATCCAGACAGGGTGCAAAACCTTAGATTATCCTGGGGCTATGTCAGCACTGGCACATGTGTCCCAACACAGTCCCAACCATTCCTGGGATATTGGAGAGAAATCCCACAATAATTGTAGGGAAATTAACTCCCCAGCCAGGTTTCACAGATATAGCACAAAGACTTGCCTAGTCCAGACGCCTGCTCATGCAATCCACCAGCTTAGCAATGGCCACCAGTTATGTGCAGGGCCCAAAAAAGGCAGCCTCACATGTACACAGAGAGGCAACTGTACAGCTCTGGATATTTTGCTCTGCAGCATGCCACTTGAATAATTCATGGAAGAAGAATACATGCTTCTGCCTTGTTGTTTTGTAGTCTAACGGCTTTGTCCTCATTGTCCTCATTGCTGCAATTGGTTTATACACTTGTGGGTTTTTTACTTACTATGAAAATGTTAGGCTGCATTCCCATGACAAGCTTAATACGGTTTCCCTAAACCAAAATAATAGAACTGGATGCAAACCCGAATTTGCCTGATCCCATTACTTTCAACTTAATCGCGTTCAATCCGGATTCTGAGGATCGTACATGGCGTACGTGACTCAAGGGGGGACTCAAGTGGCTACATTTTTAAAGCCCCTTTTCGGGGCTGCCCTGCCCTCTTCCTCCTGGCGTGAATGTGCCACCCATAAGGGACCCCTTCACAGAGCCTAGCTGGAAGGCTAGGTGGCTGCCGCTTGCCTGGTTGGATGAAAAACGGCACCGGGCACCCAGCAATTCTTTCCCCTCCTCTCCCCATTGCCCAGGGCACACAGCAGTAATGGCAACTCAAGCCCCCTCTGCCCGTTCACTCCACAGCCACAGCCTTAAGAACCTACAGCTGCTTTCCTTTCTTTCCCTTTCTAAAGGTCAGAACTTTCAAAGACCCAGAATTGCGCAAATTGCAACATTGTTATCAAGTGTGAAGTGGGTGGATTGCTACAGTGTAACAGCTGCTTAGGGGATGGATTTTTACAGTGAAATCACTATCTTTGGAAGCAAGCTATTGGGGGAGGGAAACCCTAAACATCCATTCTCATCCCACTAAAACTGTACCATTCCCACAGCAAGTGCATGAACCAGAGCGAGACCTGTTGAAATGAGTGTTAACATTTACAATGCTTTGGGGCGATTTAACACACGGAAAGCATGTTAAGCCAACCTGACATGGGGACTGCGGGGATCAAAACCATTCTGAAACCGTTTTAAGCTTGTAATGGGAACTCCCCCTTAATCCCAATAAAGTTAAAAACGAAAAAGAAAAAATACACGTACTGCTCTCAAGATTAGAGCTCCCAGAATTCTGCTTTGTTCTGCTGCTGGTGACATGAAGAAGAAGAAGAAGAAGAAGAAGAAGAAGAAGAAGAAGAAGAAGAAGAAGAAGAAGAAGAAGAAGAAGAAGAAGAAGAAGAAGAGTTGGCTTTTTTACCCCACTTTTCTCACCCATTAAGGGGACTCAAAGTGGCTGACAAACCTTCTGTTCTTCTTCCCACCACAGACACCCTGGGTGTTTCCCCACTTCCCTCCTGAAATCCAGATTAAGGAAATCCATTTTTCTGAAATCCGTCTCTGGGAACATCCGTCTGAAATAGGGACGGATCCAAATGAGGCCCCACGCTTCCGCACTCCCATGGGAAGCACGGATACTGAGGCACACATTGTGTGCTTGCTGTGCGGATGCCGCAGCACCGATTTTCAGAACCATCTGGCCTCCCTGAGGCACCGCCGCCCTAGGAGCTGCATGATTGGAGCATTCAGCTGTCAGTCACCACTCGATCCCCCCCCCCATGCGTGGCCATGTCAGGGATAGGCTGCCCACCAATCAGCAGTATGCCTGAGATCCCATGGCTGCCGTGGTGCAGGTGCCTCACTCAACATGGCAACCTCCTGCTGCCTGACTCAACGTGGCGACTTCTTGTCCCACCCACTTCCGTTCCCTCTCCTGTCTGTGTGTGGAAGCGTCCTCCTTTGATGTGGAATTTCCACGCAGGAACAGATTGAAGACCTAATTTTTCAGGTCTTCCTGGAAACCGGATTTAATGGCGCCTTGACCCTGCTAGCGACGGATCTCGCGCGAGGCTGTGCAGGAGCGGTGCCCTTGAAGGGGCCCTAATCTGTCCCGCTGTGCAGAAGGTACCTTGCCTTGGAAGCCCCATATCTGTCCTTATTGTGTGCTTAATGGGGGTTTAGCGGCCAGTGCGGAAACACCCCCTGTGAGAAATGTGTCTGTGAGAAAGAGAGCTGTGACTAGCCCAAGGTCGCCCAGCTGGCTTCATGGAAGAGTGAGGCATCAAACCCGGTATTCCCAGATAAGAGTCCAGCTTTGTAACCACTAAACCAGACTGGCTCACATTAACTCTCTTGAGAGGACTAGATGACTCCATGCTTCCTCCACTCACGGACACCATGTTCAGGTTCACATTCAGTTTTAGGAAGCAGTTTTATTCTCCAAGATGAGGGGTGCAAAAAATGTGTTGACTTCTTAAGTTTACCTGCTTCTGCAAGAACAGTTAACATTGAGTGACTGGCAGCTTATGTGGGGGAGAAACAAGCCAAATGATTGCGGAAGATGCAACTGTGGCAAACAATGCGTTAATCCAAAGCTCTGCTTCTCCTTCTTCTCTGGTTGCAGCTGCCACTTTGGTAACTTTAAAGGGCCACCCAGTTTTCCAGGTAACATTGGTGTCTAATTTATGCAATGTTTTATAGCCATTACATTTCTATAATCACCCATTCTTCCATGTTTCAGGATCTATGAATTGTTGAAGGCAACTCAGACAGAATCACATCAACCGCAGCATTCAGAAAGATGCCAAGGGCTGCTCTCGTTGGTCAAAAGGAACCAAGGCCGTCTTTCCTGGAGGTTTGGTCCCCTTCAACCAGCAATAGCAGCACTGAAATCAATTATCTTCCTGAAAACCAACACCTACATTTATCTCCAGCACAATAGGATTTTGTCTCTCATGCAAATTGAGAATTGTTTCCTATGCATTGCAGAAAAGAAAAACATTTAAAAAGATAAACTAGGAAACACAACTGAATAAAGAGGTGCTAAGGGTGTTGTCACAAGAGAAGCTAGCCTGGACAAAGAAGGGGCGTTGCAGCTACGGTAAGTCTCAGGTAGGTTTTGGTCAGCATAAAGCAAACACTGGCTTCCATCCCTGATTTTAACTCCCCTGGCCCAAGGAAGGTAAGTGTGAATTTCCCCATAGATGTTAAAGGTATCTCATGGCTATTAATGGCACCTTTAGGAAACATGACATAGATCAAGTTGTTGAGGTATTTTTTTCTGGTTGGGCTAATTATCACATACACAGACAATTAAATGAGAGACTATAGCCATGGTCACACCTTCACTTGAGACCTTCTTCAGTCCATCCTCAGATCTTGATTTCTCATACCTTTTTATTTCTATCCATTTTATTTGTGGACTTTTCACCCTGGAAAGTCCAGATGGAGGGTGGAAAGTCCACAGATAAAGCAGATAGAAATGAAAGTGTGTGATTAATCAGGATCAGAATATGGTCTGATTTGAAATGGGTATATTCCCATAGGCATTTAAAGCCGAATTGAATCTGAATTCAGTATCCAGAGTTCCCATTTACTTATGTATAAATCTGAATAGAATCAGAACTCGGTATCCAGCATTCCCATTCAATTTCTTGTTCCCGGATTTTATGAGGACTATCCTGGAGAAATCCGCAGAAAAAAAAAGTACTGATGAAAACAGGTCTTTTTCCCCTTTTTGGAGCTGAGTCCACTTTTTTCCCTTCAAATGGGAATGCTATTGGGATATTTGGGGCATAGATCTAGCCTAGCCAATGCAGCCAGCTGTGGGTGGGATTTCACAGATGCAAAGGTTCCCCCTCCCTTGCCATGTCCACAATGCTAGAGCCGCAATCAAAAAAGGCAAAAAAGGGGGTGAGTGAGTGAGTGAGTGAGTGAGTGAGTGAGTGAGTGAGTGAGTGAGTGAGTGAGTGAGTGAGTGAGTGAGTGAGTGAGTGAGTGAGTGAGTGAGTGAGTGAGTGAGTGTGGCTGCTTTGATCACAGGCAGGGTTTGCACTGTCGGGGATGTAAAAGTCCTTTTCTGAGTGGGGACAGCTATATTCGGATTAATCTTCAGGCACTCTATTAGGATTAAAAATAGTCCAAATGGGACTAAAAAAATAGACCAAACAGGACAAAAACAGGACTAAAAAGGCTAAGTGGGAATACACCCAGTGAGGGCGTGAACATGGCCTAATAATCTGCCCCAATAAGCAAGCTAATTGGTATGAACAGAGAAATACAGTATGGATAAAAATGTATATTTCTACTAAACTGGGGTCTAGAGCAAAAACATTGCACCCTATTATATCTTCTCTTATACTGATTGTTAAGATCCTATGAAGATATTTCTATTTGTCTACACAGTCTGTAACGCATTTCTATAACACTTTTAGGCATCAAATCAGTCTCAAAAAATCCAAAATACTTTATAGGTGTCTAGAATAAGATACTGAGAGATTGGTTGACTTTATATAATCAGATCTTATTTTATTCACAATGCTTTTAAGTAAAGTCTGAATCCAAACATATCTTACAGAGTATTTATTTAAAAGACTTGGCCTTATTGCAGATTATTGCAGATGGACAGAGGTCTGCCATCGACATGCTGGTCATACTGGTCTAGAAGACTTCCTTCTGTATGTTCCCCACATTCTTTCCCTCTGACGTTCATGTTATTGACCCATCTTCTATTCAGCTGACAGGTCTTTGGACATTTGGCGTGGTGGGCCACCCCCAAGGATTTTTTTTATGTAGTGAGATTTTCACCAGTCTGGTGCTCTGCAATATCTTTACATAATAAACATAATTTGAAATCCATTCTGAGTGTTCCTGGTACCAAGAACATAAGAACATAAGAGGATCCCTGCTGGATCAGGCCACAGCCCATCTAGTCCAGCATCCTGTCACACACGGTGGCCCACCAAATACTCATGGGCATCTCAAGTAGAGACAAGGACAAACCTTTCCCTGCTCTTTAATCCCAGCAAGTGGCCTCAGAAGCATCCTGCTTGCCTCCCCCAACCTGAAAGATGTACTTAGGCATTCATTCTAGTAGCCATTGATACATCTATCATCTATAATCCTGTCTAACCCTTCCTTAAAGCCATCTAGGCTGGTAGCTGTTGCCACCTCTTCCGGCAGCAAGTTCCATAGACAGATGGCCCTCTGGGTGAAGAAATCTTCCCCCTTGTCAGATGCTACCTTTGACTACCCCCAGCAAAGAGCAAGTGATGGCACTGGGTTAGGCTGGATTAGCTGTGCACTGAGTCGGGGAGCAATTGCGTTGCTTAATACAATCTATTCCTCCCTCACACACTCCCTCTGCTCGTTCTTGGGAGGTTCAGGACCTGCAGGGCAAAAAGCAGCTTGACACAAAACACAGACGAATCACACCGAGGGAGCGGTCACACCTTGCTGAAATAATCTGTCACGCTCAAAACACTAACTCTGATCACATCCAATACCGTCCTGTCCCCATCCTGAGACTCCCGTGCAAAACTTCTGTGGATCTCCAACCCTCTCTTCTGTCACAACACCCCCTGTGCTCTGATAGGCTAAAGGTCCTGTCACTCAACAGTCTGCCATCATGGAAAAGGAAAGGCAAATTCATGCAGTATCTGCTCAAGTTCTCCCTCTATACCCACCACCACTTCAGTATACAACTAAGCTGAATTTAAGCAACGTAATACACATGTATACTTTAGCCATATATTCTCCTTGCCGCAGTTCCAGGGCAGCAGACCCATTCAGATCACCACAACGTGCTGTTGGTTGAAGGACAAGTAATGTGAGTCTCCAGTATAATATGTAGCTTATAGCCAGGAAGGGTTAACAAGCTTAACATATCTGGCACCAGTTTAGAGTAGATAATAGCAAAGTTCTTTTATTGGAAGAAATCCTTGAAAAGTGTCTCTGTGGCTGTTTCCGCACAGGCCCTTAAACCACATCTAAACACACATTAGACACACATTCGGACAACATAAAAACTTACCTTCCACACTGGAGGCCGGATCCGGGTCCCTTTTTGGCGGCGCTTCCACACATCGGCAAGCAAGACCCGTTCTTAATCGGGTCTCGCCGTCAAAAGATCCAGCCTCTGGGAAGACCTGAAAAATTAGGTCTTCATCTGGCCCTTTGCCTCAATCCGTTTCGGAAGCAGGACGCTTCCGCACACAGAGAGGCAAAGGCCGGATGCCCCGGCGGCCGCCATCTTGGGGAGGGTGGAAGCAGTCTGGTTTGCCTCCTTCTGCCCTCCCTGTTGCTCTGAGGGCAGCGTCGGCAGCGTGGGAATCTGGCTGCCTTCGGCCCCGGGTGCTGCGGCTTCCGCACAACACCCAGGCGATCTGGCCACCCGATCCGACCTCGCCGCGGCTGCCTCGCACATGGGACAGATCCTATTTGGGACAGATCCTGGGAAGAACGGATGGCTGAAGAATGGATCTTTTTAGATCCGTTTTTCGGCAGCATGGGCAGAAGCGCCATCTGTCTCTTATGATAAATAATTTAAATGGTTTGCCAAAAATTGTTGACTGATCAAGGCAGCCTCTGACCAAGCCATGAGATAGTTATCCTGGTTGTTATGCTCTTTGTAGAACACAGAAGGAGGAAACAACGATTTGTTCACTTGCTAGCCTGAATAACACTTTCTTGGCTAAATATATAGAGAGGAGGGATGTGTGTGAAAATTTGTAACATGCGATATTCATACAAATTCAGGCAAATTTGGACATTCATGGACGAACCGAATGTTACGACATTCATACATTGAGATTCGTCTTCGTACAAATGCTTCGGACCATTCATGAACCAGGGAAGTGGGAAAGCAGCAGCACCAGTCACATCTGCAACGGATCCAGAGTGCATTCAACATGGACTGAGAGCAGATTCAAAGTGGGTTCAGGGAGGATTTGGCGCTTTCAGATCAGATATTTTACGGGATTCGTATCTATCATTTGTATTGGACATTAATATTGAATATAATCTTCCCACATTTGAAGGGGATCAGTTTAAATGAATACAAATTTTCTTACATTCGATTTGATACAAAT
This sequence comes from Aspidoscelis tigris stejnegeri, assembly GCA_023333525.1. Taxonomy (NCBI): domain Eukaryota; kingdom Metazoa; phylum Chordata; class Lepidosauria; order Squamata; family Teiidae; genus Aspidoscelis; species Aspidoscelis tigris. Next base: position 3,152,683 of record JALMGA010000019.1, on the reverse strand, counting down.
CAGATGCAAAAAAAACCATTCATGAACATCCCTAATAGAGAGAGATGCATTCCACTTCACGCTAGTAGGAAACAACTACACTTTGTGGACATGGGGGATTTTTTCTTCATGCCTTACATGTCATTGTCAGTAAGAAAGTATCTGTCCCAAACCTGCCACTAAAAAAATGTGTCAACCACTACCAAACCACATCTTAAGTAAAATGAACTTGCAAAACAAAAGTCTAAAGTAACCTAGCATTACATGGAGAAACAATTGTTCTTGGTTTGGATTCCACCACATTGTAGCCGACATATGACTGACTTCATGAACGCCTCCATGGCACCTCTATGCAGTTTTCTTGGCAGAGATACAGAAGTGGTTTGCCATTGCCTACTTCTGGGGAGAAGCTGATGACTGAGCCAACAACTCTCTGCTCCTTAAGCACTGAGCTACAATGACTGCACTGGGTGACAGGAACAATGCATTTTCCTGTCTTTTGCTATCATTTTGCAACATAAACTGGATGTTATTTTATTGTTTAGATTTGCTTGTTTTGTGTATTGAAATCTACATCATTATCTTGCCAACTTCCCAGTTTTTACCCTTTGTTAATAGTATTCTGGCTTTGCCAGCGTATAGATGGAAGCATTCGCAAGATCTTCAAATTCCTAATTCAAGTACTGTAAATGAAACTTCCAGAATTCCACTTAAGTGAAATGAATGGTGTGGTTATCAGGGAAAGGCTACTGTGCACAGTCAAGTTTGGATGTACAGCTTAATCATGGTTAGAATTCCTCTTTAGTCAAAATGTCATTTGCAAGTGGAAGCGACGTCAAATTCCAAGGTGCAACAAAGCCAGAAACCACCTAACATCACAGAACCCATTTACTGTTCCAAAAGAAGCTAGCTAGTTAGTTTGCTTGCATCCTGACCATTCTATAGCATCTCAAAGTGATTAACAAGAATCCAAAGTCATCAAAAATATAATCCCACCATCTACCCCAGCCCAGCCCCACACAATTGCTGGAATTAAGCAATTTAACACGACTATAGGATTTATACAAGAGATACGATGATTGGTTATTCTGCTTATAGGCAGAATAATGGTTAGGTTTCATAAGATTCACTTCTAGCCAAAAGAGAACATTATATGACCCATATAGATTATTTCCGTTAAGTGGCTAAAAACACATTCTCTCTAATGGAAGAGTTTCCATTAGCTTCTGTGCTCGTGAGAGGAAATTTAAAGTTTTCTGGGCTAATGTGGTAAACCTGTAAGTGGTTTGAACAGAACTGACATAAGAATTTCCAACTAAAGAATCAAGATTCCTTAGAAACTCTTGTTTTTATTTTTTCCTAGAGAGGGGTGTAAGAGGAGGCCATGATATAGGTCACCTTGCCAGAGATATGGCAATGCAGATAATGGAAGGTGAATGTGATGTGTTATCTCTCCGTTTTAACATCATTTTCCTGCTTACTTTGTTTGCTATATGGATTTTTAAGCAATTTAGCTGAAAGGATGGACTCCCGCCTCAAGATTATCTTGGTCCAAGTGGTGGTATAGCTGGAATTTCAGCTGGAACTGATAAAATGAACTCCATATTGAGGGCCCCTGAGTTTCAGCAACGGCAGCATTAGATCCACAAAGCAGCACCAAACAACTACTTTGCTCATTACTACCTCCCCTGAAACAAACTGAAGGCCACTGAGCCAACCACCAATTCCTTTATCCTAATGCAATCTATTAATAAGGCCATAAGGATGTTTGCTGCCTCACCTAAATTAGATGGGAATGCTACAAAATAGATCCAGGACTGTAGCCTCAGAGTGTTTCCTACTCTTGCAGATAAAATAATATGCCAAAATCTGCACCTTCATCAATAAATGAAGGAAGAAAAAAAGAAGAAAGATGAAATGGCTATTGTGTAGACAGTCCCCTTGAATGGGTTAGAAAAGCAGGGTATAAAAAGTCAACTCTTCTACTGTTTCTCTTTCATTTGAAACTTCTGTGTTTGTTACCAGATACATTACATTACTGAAGATGAACCTTATAAACCAGCGTTTCCCAAACTTCAGTCATCTGCGTACTATGTTCCACAATTACGGCCTTCCTCTGTACTGAGCTGTACTTACTATTTACCTAATAATATTTAGGTCAACTCACCTTTTCCATTTTATTAAATTTATTTAAAGTAAAACAAATTACCCATATACCACCTAAAATCATCCAGTGGTGATCCCTACTTTGGGAAGGACTGTTATAAACCATTCCCAAATAATGGTTGGACAGTGAAAGCAAAAAGCTTGGGTGCCGTTGGAACTGACAGGCATAGAAATATGTGGAATTCTTGATGTAATGGCCTATTTTGGCTTATGAACAGCAAGCGGCAAATGATCTTCCTCTCGATAGTTTTCCCTATAACAGCATCAAAAGTCCCTGAGCTAGATTGAGCTTCTGCTTTATAATACAAGTTCATTCACAAAAAAGCTATACAGTAATTATTTTGCAGTTGAAAACTAGTAGGAAATGACAAAGGGATAACTATGGGAAAAAAAGTCTTTTTTCTGACTTTTATTTTTAAAATAAATTATAGAATAAATACAAATAAACTACGATGTTTTAAACAATACTTTTTCCAGATGTATAAATATGCATATAAATAGGTCTTAAAATACAGATGAAAGCACAATCCCATACTCTCCTTTACATTTCACAATTCAAAAGCAAATGAACTGGTGTAAAAAGACACAGCTCCATCCAGGGCAAGAGGATAGGAGAAATATATCTCTGAAAACCTTTTTTAAAAATCAGATTTTGCCCTCATTCATTTTAGCATCGCCCGGATACATTTAATTGTCTTGAAAATGCTGAAATTTTAACAAAACAGAACTAAATCTTATCTCAAGTTTACTGGGCCTCGTATTTTTGCCAACCTTGAAATAATCATTTTCTGTTTGTTTTCATTTCCACGTTACATGATGGAGACTTCTGGCTGTTTTTGGACTGTTTAGCTTCATCTGAAAGTGTTATATGGTTTTCATCCACTCTTGGTAAAATACGTTTGGGTGGAAACGGCAACGCAGGTGCAACCAGCTGTGACGACTTGCTTCTCCAAGGAGTAGATCTGCTGGCAGCCCACCTGCTTACGCTTAAGGACCAGTATCTCCTGCTTAACGGGAACTGAATTCATGGCATGGGTTAGACGTCCTTCAAGATCCAGACAGCCAGTATAGCGGCAACTGGCATCCACAATGACATGAGGAATCCTGTTGAAGTCCTCGCTAATACTATAAATATAAACACAAAATGAAGGATAAGTTCTGTAGTCCATCAAAACACATGAAATCCTGAAAATTAATGAATAACTACAGAAATGGTGATTGTGCTAATTATTAATTGAATATAGTGGATCCTTAAACAAAAACTGTTTAAGAAGCTCTTCTTCCTTTCTGCTTAAAAGACTGAAATACATAAATCACTTTCTCTCCATCTCTTTGCCGGGCACATAACTAATCCTGAGCAAGCTCTGCCTTTTGTAAGGAGCTGAAGAAGCAAAGTAGAGCCCCTTTCTGGAGCATTTAACTGCTTGTTGAGCTTGCAGCTTATTAGTTATCGATCCCGGGACACATTTCTCAGTCCATCTGGTATGAAAGGCTCATCCTGCATTCCTTCCTAGCGGCCGGTCCTGAACTAGCTCTGCCCATGAATACGAGCAAAGAAAGGTAGAGGCAGATGGTCTATGCAAAGCTCCACACCGAAATCATTTTGGTTACTATCAGGGTGTACAAAGCATCACAGACAGATGCATATTCTTGCATATATACAGGCACCACTGTAAAAAATGACAGACTTTTTTCTTATTACAGACTACGCTAGACTATATACTCTCCTTGGGTTATAGTCAGTTGCAGGCCTTTATGTGAAGCAGAACAAAACAGGTTATGCCCTCATTCATTGCAGCTAATTTTGGTGCAATTCAGAGCAGGAAACAGTGCTACTTAAGTGAATATAATCTCAGAAACATATTAATCAAGTGACTATTAGAACTGCAGACCAGCCCGTAAATGGCTGTGAACACATAAACAAACACTTTCTTCTCACTACAGAACTAACATAGCAGTCATTCATTGGATAAAAAGCACCCAGAGGGAAGCCTATGGGCCTTTTACACTTACCGGCACAGCATGGTTTAACAACACCATTCTAAGCTGGTAAAATAATAGCACAGCAGTTGGCATCCAGGTTCTGGTACCCAATCCACACTGGGCCAGCAGCACATCAAGTGTGGATGGCCAAGGCAGGGCAGGGCAGATTACCTTCGCAAGCTCTGCGGCGACATCTAGAGCATCTGGAAGAGAGCTTGACTGCGTGCTCTCTCTTCCAAGTGGACACAGCCAGATTGTTCCAGAGTTAGTTCATTCCAGGGCGGTGGCAGCCTCAGCTGAGTAGTGATGGGCCTTGCTAACAAAGTAATGACCTTTCACTAATTGATAAGCATGAACAAACTCTACAATTCCAGGGAGAATGCTGGCATTTCTCAGTTATGCTTCCTGGACGCTGCAGCATTACAAGAATAATAGCAATACTCCCTTGAGCAGCTGGGAACAAAAGTACACCTTTGCCTGCAGCACAAAGTAGTCCAGTCCTTCTACCATTAAATTGTGTGAGCCATTAATAAATCTCACTTACACACACAAAATTTAATACCTGGAATCCCATGGTGAAAGAGATTTGTTGCTGACGTCGTGTGGCACCTCATCGACATGTTCGGTGTTAGCAATATTTATATGCACCTTTATCACATTTTCAGGGAATCTGGCATTCTCCTGGTTTGGGCAGTTGTTCTTTATTTTCTCTGTGGCTTCTTCCTTATTTTTCCTATGCTTTGTTGTTGGTTTTCCAGAAGATAAATCCATAAGAACAAGCATCAGTACCAAGAATCTGATCTGGAAGGAAGAAAATATACTGTATATATGTGTACCATTGGATGCGTGGTGAGTTCCCAGTGTGGCATTTGAAACTCTGTATCACACACAGGATAGTAGATTTGGCTGACAGGAATGGTTAGAACATCAGTCACAATAGGCACGAATCTATTTCACAAAACACTCTATACTAATAAAAAGAAATTGTCTAGATAATTATGTCTGCTTTTAAATTTTGAAGTTTGAAATCTAAAATATCATGAATACCATCTGATTCCATACTTTGCATAGAACTTTATCCCAAGTAGGGATTGTGATCATTCATCTACAAGAAGGCGATGAAAAGTTCACCTTTGGGATAAATAATGTGGAAAGAAAATTATTTGGTCACTTTGCGGATGTGTTCTCTTGCTCTGAAAGCAGAGTGAATCTGGATTAAGCCTTAGGTGTTACCACAGCCGAAGAAGTCTGAAAGAAATGTTATTACACCTTTACTGAACTTTCAAGATAAAATTAAGTTACTATATCACAATTTGAAAAGTAAGTCCTTGGAAATCTTCAAGACAGGGAGAGGAATATATACAGAAACTGCAGCATATGGGAAAACTCTAATTAATGAAACTCTGCATTCAGAAGTATGGAGAAAGACCTAATTAAAACATATACAGGTTAACCTCTTAGTTAAAACGTGACAATCAAACTACTTACCACTGAAGAGAATTCTTTAAGAGCCATAGTAAGTATTTTTTCTGCTGCCAAAGTCTCTTGGCTGATGCTCTACCAAAGAGGACCAGAATCCTAGATGATATCCATAGGTGCAGTCACAGATTCCTTTTATACTCTCTTCAGAATCACAGTCACTTTTTCCTTGTATCTACACTGGTGAGAAGAGAGTCTCTCCTACCCCCATTGTGATTCTGGGGAGGCTGTGGTTGGCAATTACCATGTTGTCTCTACCACTTCCTTGGTGTGTTATGTGTCACATAGATAGGGGGACGAACAAGGGAAATACATGTAATATTACCTAGTCATGGGAGATCTAGACCAAAGGATTTGTTTGATGACCTACAAGATAACAGCATACTTTACAAGCTTTTCTGATCAACTTTTCTGACATACACTTTTAGAGGGGGTGGGGGAAAGGTGGAGAAAATCATTTGCCTATTTTCTCTCTCTTTTTTCCCCCATTAATAATTTATCGTAAGCATACAGGCCAGCGTCCAACTGTACCATGTCTATATGCAAAAGGAAAAAGAATGACGAAGAACTAATTACAAAAAATAACGATTCCCAAATGACCAGTGGAAGACCAAACTCAGAAGGTGGAGGTTGGACCATTGCATGAGAAGAACGGAGTGACTGATGCGTTGGCAGGCAAAAGAGCCTCCAGTCACGGCTGCCAGATTTAACCAAATGATATCTTAAAACAAACACCCAGGCCAGTATTCAGTTTCTTTGATAAGTGATGGATTTGAATGCAGCCAGCCCCCACAACGCTTGACACCAATGTTCAAAAGGGCTCAAAAGGGATCTATGGAAGTTGTGGGGATCCTCCAGCATGTAATTCTGAAGAGATTATTGGAGTCCATTGGAGAATGATTTCAATTTCTTTGGTTACAGAAGTCCAAAAAGCAATACATTAGGGCGTTCCCACCACATATGTATAAACATTCCAGGGGCAAGTTCCCATTCAAGGAATAAAGTGCAATATACAAGCCTATTTACATCGTGATTTACATCGATATATAAAGCGCATTAAAAGGAAGCAAACAGCAATCGGATTCAATCCCAATTTTCTGTCCCCACTCTAAACACTTAAAACGCTTCCAAAACCGGATTGGGGAAAGCAATTCTTTTCCCTCCTCTCCCCATTGCCCAGGGCACACGGCGGCAGCAGCAGCAACTCAAGCCCCGTTCACCCGCTCACCTCCACAGCCACCATCCCCAGCAGGGGTTCCCTCCAAAAAAAAGCACCCTGGCTGGCTGGCTTGCTCTGCCTGCACACACACACTTAAACATACGCACATCTCCCAGTTCCTGCAGCAGCTTCACCCCCAAAAAAGCACCCTGGCTGGCTGGCTTGCTCTGCTGCTGCCACTGCCTGCACACACACTTAAACGTACGCACATCTCCCAGTTCCTGCAGCAGCTTCACCCCTTTCCCTTTTTAAAGATCAAGGAAGGAGGGAAACAGCCAGAATGAGTGTTCCAAGGAGAGTGAGAGAGGGCATTCCAAGTTTTCTTCTTGTGGAAGGAACCACTAATTTATGGTACCAAAGAGACTTTAACTGTTTGGTTCTACCTTTTGGTGTGTGTTTTTTGTTGTTGTTCTGTTTGCAGGATTCTGCCGGTGCACTTGAGGATTTCAGCAACAGAATATTTCTGTAATCAGCCTCGGTTTCAGGCTCGTCGTTTTGCAGGAACGCACATGAGGACCTTGTTTTTTTTTTCTCACTGGAGAAAAGGCAATGCTGGCAGCTCTTCAAAGACAAAGTTAGAGACAGGGAGGAAGAGGAGTAGATGCAAATCTGATCCTGACAACTTTCAGTGTATGGAAAAATACTGAAATGAGGCATTCAAGTTATGAAGGTCCATAAACAAGTGGGAAAACTCTGCATGAGAATAATGCACAGTTCACAACAGCATCAGCTGCAGCAGAGAAGAGCAGCGAGTTGTGCTGACTAAGTAATTACAGCAGTAGAGAAGAATTTCAGAGGGGGTCTAGTAAGAAGCGGTTTGCGTCTAAGAATGGTACTATTTCATTTTATTTACACCCTCACCCCATAGCACAGTCTCAGAGCGGCTAAACAAAAAGACATAAAAAGAAAGGATAAAATAGGAAGTTAAAATATGCATAAAATACCTTTGAAGATGGGTGCCAAGTTAAATGGCTTCACTATTCAGCAATGGTGAATTTCTGCAGATGTGTGAATTTCCTGGAAGGCCAGAATGATGATACTGGATATACTTTTACTATTTGATCACTCATGCTGTTTTATAACCAAAACGTTTTCTGCACTGAGCCTTATTCTGGATTATATTCCAGAATAGGGGCTTACTTGTAAATAGCAATGTGATTCGCAATTGTACTCATCAGATGAGGACTTTTGTTTAGATACTCCTTTCCAGAGAAGTGTGAAAGCTGAAGAATTATGTTTTAAAATTCTGCATAGATGACATTTCATTCTGAAAGGTTTTGTCTAAAATGCTACCTGACTTCTCCTTGCCTTGGCTTTGGGTCTCCTGAGGTGAGTTTCCATTACCAGTTTAAAACGGTTTCAAAATGGTTTGGATCCTCGTTGTTCCCATTCCCAACCAGGTTCAGGGGTATTTTGAGGATTATTTGGCTTAAAAACGGAATAAACACCGGAATTTTTCAATGCTTTTTTCTGCTTTAGCTTTTAAAACATTTGTTCCTTAGTGCTGTGGGAACGCTAGAGTATTCCCCTATACCACAGACTGTTTCAATGTAACAATTCAGCCACTTCACACCTGATAACAATGTGTCCTTTCCTACCCAGGCAAGCCTAAAGATCAAGGAAAGAGGCAATCCTGGCAAGTTCTGGTCTCTCTTACCTGCAATATGGACAGTCCTCCCTGTCAAAGAAAAAATGTTTTCCATGCAGAAAAAAAGCACCAGGTAGAAAGTGCAATTACAAGGAAAACGCTGCACATTTGACACGTAGTCTCACATGTTGGTGTGAGATTTAATAAGAGACAAATCTTGCATGGAACTTCCTACACAGAGTGCTTCCAGATGAACTTTGGGAACTGGGTGCTATGCAAATTGTTCACTTTAGGTTTTCTATTATCCAGGTGTCTCATTTTAGTATGGCTTTGATACTTGACTAGGAGCGTGTTCCCAAACAGAATATAATGAGCTTTGAGACCATTTTGAGTATTCACCGTTTTCAACATTTTTAAAGAATCTGAAGTTTCTAAGGATTAAAGGTCCCGAAATGCAGATTATCTATATTCTGATCAAAAGAAATGTTCTGTTTTATTTAGCAAAATGGGAATGTAAATGGGTTTGGGGGGAGGGAACCATGTTTTAGGGGTGCTCTCCTCAGTTTCCCCTGATCCAGTGATAAAGCGTGACTTCCTCTGCCATAGCCCTCTCTTCCCCAGGCTCTTCATTACAGGCTAAGGAAATATAGTGCAGGCTGAAAGGGAAGGGAAAGGAGGGGAAGAATGAACAGAGCCCACAGTGGCTCAGTCACACACAGTGTAACGAGAGATCAGACAATGTAATAGGGAGTGAGTGAAAGTGTCTGATTTTACTAAGAGGGATTCACTGGCAGTGATCAAGGAAAGATTTAAGTGGCTTCCATCCTGGGGTTGTGAAGTGTGTCAGTTCCTGCGTAAAAGTCTGCCTAATCCCTCCTGCCTTCCCTCCCTCTCTTCCAGGATCGCCTCTGCCATACACCCTTTTTGCCTCACTCCCTGCCATTCCATGCTGATCTGCTGTAATGATTCAGCACAAAGCTCCATTATAAGAAAAAAAGGGAAAGTGTCAGTTCTTGTGGAAAAGCCTGCCTGCTTCCTCCGTCCTTTGTTTAATTAATTCCTATGCTCCCCTTTGCAAAAAAGTATAAAAAGGAGACACCTGGGGTATATTCCCAAACAGATGGGGGGGAGGAACAAATGGTGAACAAAAGCTACTGCATGATCTGATGTGGGGGCAGACTTATAGAGAGGATGGTGTTAGAACTGCCCACTGCAATGAAGTCAGGGTATGACAGTGTCCAATTGCTGACTGCCAGGCACTGAAGAATGGAGAGTGATATTTAGTTCTAATCCTATTCTTTAATGAACTATTGTTACACTTGTGTCTTTGCTTTCCTTGTAAAATGTTGATTAAATGTTACATGAATTAACAGGCATTAACAAGCATTAACAATAGACGGAAAGTATTGTATTTATACTTGGGTGTCTCAAGTCATCTGATTGAGGGAAAAGATTGAAAAGTTTCGGCTAACCTTCACTATGTAGGTAGCACATGTTTTTTACTCTCCTGGAACCAGTTTATTTCACACTTGCCCTTTTTTGCATGCAAAATACTTTTGCTTGTATAACACAGGGTTCCTGGTCACACCTATATGAGACAGGTTGTCCTATTCATAATTCAAGCTGAGGTTGCACCAGTTCTGTTCACACCTAGATCATTCTAGGTCTTCCTCAGGCCGTCCTCACTCTGGGCTGCATCGCTCACACCCTTCTCCGTGATCGACCTGAGCCTCCTCCACGGAATTCTTGGCTCTCCACCCCTTTTGCTGCATCAGATCTATCTCCTTTCTTATTGGATGCCATTGTGTCACTCAAGGGAGATGAGTTTGTGATTGCAGTTCTCTTTTAAGCCTGCTCCCCCACCTCCACGCCGCCCTTCCTTTTTTATGTGATTTTCTTCTCTGTGCAATTAATTTTAAAAAATAATAATAAATTTGCATAGAAACACTAGATAGAGGAATCATACACATAGACTGAGAAGGAGAGGTGCCTCATGAACTCTGCATGTGCCAACCTCCCCTAGACACTGGCCAAAAGGAAGGACTAGACCCACCCACCCCAGCATGGTTCAGCCTCCTTTAGTAGTAGTAGTAGTAGTAGTAGTAGTAGTAGTAGTAGTAGTAGTAGTAGTAGTAGTAGTAAAAGTAGTAGTAGTAGTAGTAGTAGTAGTAGTAGTAGTAGTAGTAGTAGTAGTAGTAGTAGTAGTAGTAGAGGCACAAGCTGTTTGCTGTTAGTAACCTGGAAGTGTGATCTAACCCTTCTTTGACTAGATGGCCACCTGTTTTGGGTACTCTGACCAAGGGCTTTCTTCTGTAACTCCAAAATATGGAACAGTCCATTTTGGTCAGAGTCTTCTACAACACTCAGCTTTTATACATTACTTTTCTACAGGTTGAAGAGTAGTAGGTGGTGTCAGACTCCTTTTCAGAAATTATCTGTACCTACTAGATGTTCTGTGTATCCTGGGTCACTAACCGGGTTACTGTTATTTTGGGCAGTTGTGCTGGTAACTATTGTTTCTTTTCCCATAAGGTCCCTGCATGTAATTACCTAGTGAACTGAGTAATTTGACTACAGAAGGAGACTGACCTATTTTTCATTTTTCTAGCTGACTGTTTGAGGTAAAGAAATGGTAAAGATTTTCGATTCATCATGTTGTTGGTTTATCTTTTGCAGGTAATATTTCAAATGGAAATTATTATTAAAGATAGCACAAGCATCATTGTGGCTGTCTAATGAGCTTTGCATCACCCTCTTTTTTATTTGTTTTTCATGGCACACTTGTGCAAAAAGGAAATGAAAAATTCCACTTCTGTGCTTAACTTCGTTTGATTTTATTGTAAATGCTGAGGAAGGAGGCAAACTCCAACTTTCTCAGACACTTTCTCAGGCACTCTTGAGAAGAATGGTGGAACAGCTGCTAGAACTCTATTGTGGTTCCCTTGTTATGGAACAGCCTTCCTAATGAGACTGACCAGGGTCCACAGCTGGTCCTTTTAGATGCCTCTTGAAATCTCACCTGCTCCTGCAGGCTTTGGCGGAGTTGTGGAGGAGGGGTATGTTTTCTGACCTTGTATTCTGATATTTTTATGTTTATGGGTGTTTTTCCACCGTGCTCCTTTAATCCAGATCTAAGAAGATCCAGATCTAGGGAATGGGTACTTCCCTTAATCCGGATCTAGTAGATCTGGATTAAGGGAAGTACCCAATGTGTTTCCATAGGTGGTCTAGCACCCAGTAGCAATGGGTGCTAGCCTCCCTGCCATGGAAACATGGGAGCACCCATCTGGAAATCTGGATCAACCCACGAGGGGTCTGCCTGTCACCCCAGGTGTTTTGGGGGACAAGGGGTGCAATCTCCAAAGCGGCTCCGAAGTCACTTCGGGGTTACTTTGAAGTCATTTTGAAGTCACTTCAAAGTCTGTGCAAAATAGCTCTGGAGCATCTTTGAAGTCTGTGCTGATCTTCAGAGTAAACTTCAAAGTGACTTCGGAGTCACTTTGGAGTCACTTCGAAGTTCACTCCGAAGATCAGCACAGACTTCAAAGACACTCCGGAGCTATTTTGCACAGACTTGGAAGTGACTTTGAAATGACTTCGAAGCCTAGGTTTTGGGGCTCCTCCTCCCCCAAGGGTGCCCCCTCTAGACCTTATTGCAAAACTAATGTGGAAACAGGCTCCCTTTAATCTGGATTTTCTGGCTGAAGACCCCAGTGTAGACCCCATTAATGGGGTCTACAGAAAATCCGGATTAAAGGCTGAGTTGTACCCATATGATCCGGATTTCCCCAGCAGCAGTGGAAACAAATGTGTCCCAAATGGGTGCCGTGGTGGAAATGGGGTCATCCGGCTCTCACCCAAATGGGTCCTTAATGGGTGCAAAAATGAGTACTTTCTGACCGTGGAAAAACACCCTATATTTATTCAAATGGTAGTGTTATTTTTGTTTTCTCTGATTGATCATATCGTACAGTGGCCTGCCATCAAGATAATATGGTGGTATAAAAATCCAGTAAATAAATAAATGCCCGGTACAGTTCAGTTTATGACAATGCAACTTCATCTATAAATCATTTTTTTGAGAAACGTTGAGAAGCCCTTTTATTATTCTAGAAACTCCATTGAACACATTTGGCTCTTAAGGTATTCCTTACAATTAACACAATGTGAGTTTCTTAATGATGCACATTTGTTTTCTGTGGACATACAGCTAGTTCATTGTCATGGCTGCTACTTCAACAAAGCGATTCTAATCACAGCGTCTTTAGAAAAATGAGATTGCAACTGGAGTTTATGGGTGTTTCCGCATTGACTGCAGAAACCGGTTTAACAGCCCCTAAGATAAGATTAAGGTCACTTACCTTAAACGGCTTCTGCATTGGGGACCTGATTAGAGACCCTTTGCGGAAGCCATGTCTGCATTTCGGCATGCAAGACTGGTTTTTTAAACCAGTTTTGCCACCGAAATCTGGATTTAATGTAAGACCTGAAAAATCAGGTCTTACATGTGTCACTTCCCCCGAATGTGTGCAGAAGCAGGACGCTTCCACACACCGTCAGGAGAAGAGCCGGATTCCTGGGACCCGCCATTTTGGGAAGGGTGGAAGCAGGACCGCCTGCTTCTGAAGCCCTTCCCCCGCACGCTGCTGGGGCTTCAAATGACAGGCAGGGGCAGAGGTTGCCTCCGCCCCCGCCTGTCATCGAAGCCCCTCTGCCGCTCTCCCACGATGGGGCAGCCAGGGCAGGCAGCAGCAAGAGGTTTCCTTCACCTGCCGTGGATGCCAGATCGCTGGAGAGGAGAGGCGGCAGCAGCAGCAGCAGCAGCCTTCTCCCTCCATCACTCCCTCCAACAGCAGCCCCTTCACCCCATCCACATGGGGTGAAAGAGGCTGCCGTTGTCGCCACTGCCACCGTCTCGACCCCCTGGATGGGGAGGGGGCACGGATGGCAGCTACCTCCTTCCCCACCCCCACCGCCGCCGCTGCCACCACCACCTCCCCAGCGACAGGGCAGCCTCCTGGGGCAGGGGAAATCTAGGCGGCGACTCTGCCGTCCCCCGAGACCCTCGATCAGGAGGCTGCTTTGCTGAGGACGTGTGTCCCGCTGGATTCCAAGCTGTCCCAGAGGGAAAGCATTCACACGCTCTCCCTCTCTGACAGCTGGGCCCCTCCCTCCAGCCTCCCCAATTGGTTCCCTTGGAGTCAGGGATGAGGAGGCTGTCAGGTGGCTTCCCTGGGGTCCCGGTCGCCCCAGAAGCCAAGATCGCGGCTTCTAGGGCCAGGGGACTCGCACCCTACACCCCCCAATGTCACGAGCGCATGTTCACAGCCTTACCTGCAGGCTGCCAGGTTGATTCTGCCTGCAGGAGGCCTGGCGTGCTGTGTGCGTGCATGCGTGGTGACCCCTCATTGGTCAGCCACCCATGCCTGCGCAGATGGCCTAGTGAAGCCAGAAGGGTGGCTGGCCAATGAGGGGCCATGCCGCATGCACACACACAGCACACCAGAATCGACCTGGCTGCCTGCAGGTAAGGCCGCGAACGCGTGTGCATGAGAGCCAGGGTGGGTTGGGGGGTGTAGGGTGTGGGTCCCCCCTAGAGGGGGGTTTAGAATGCAGATCTCGGCTTCTGGGGTGAGCAGGACCCCAGGGAAGCCACCCGACAGCCTCCCCATCCCTGGCTCCAAGGAAGCCAATCAGGGAGGCTGGGGGGAGGGTCTTCCACTTGCCCGAGAATGGATTGGAATGGATTGGAATGGATGCTGGTGTGTCTGCACAGCACCCACTCCAATCCATCTCCACAATCCGTCCTCCCTGTGCATGTGTGGATGTGCAGGGTTCCCTCAGATCCATCACATAAAGTGACGGATCTACCAGGAGGACGGATTGCCCAAAAGTGGATCTATTAGATACGCTTTTCGGCGACAAATGCAGAAACATCCTAATAGTGTAAAGTTAACCAATTAAGGAGCAAATACAGATTAAATAAAATGGACTCTTTTATGTCGGCATAGGACTACAACCAGACTAGGCTCTAGCTACTGTACACAAAAAACATGAGAAATATCCACTTGCCACTTTTAAGCAGTGAGGCAGAGAAACTGGTTTAGGGCAGATACAAGGTTTTCTCTTGTATTGTGCATTTCCTTTTTTCTTTGGAAATAGGTCTGTGGCTTGAATTGGCACTCCAACCTCAAAAGAGAATTGAGATATGTATGTGGTTGCTATGTAATACTTAAATCTCAAAGCTCACTACACTTGGAACATTATAAATGATTTTATGAACAGAAAGCTGAATTCCTACAATCTTCCGGTAAATAATAATGGAATGGATGAGTTTAATTCAAATTGCCATGATACTGATTGCTTTGGGTGAGAATGACAGATTGTACTTATGTGAAGGTTCATTTTCGATGGGGTCCCGAAGTTGGTTTTACTTTTGGGTTGGTCTCCTCCTCCTGCCTCTTTCCTGACCGAGAGGGAGGAGTTTTCCTCTAGGGTATATAAGCCCCAGCTCCTCCCTCAATCCCCAGTTAATCTCGAGATGGATCCTGGAGTCTGAAGTTAAAATCTAGAACATAAATCACAAGATTAATTCATCCAGGGCGGGAACCAACTTCGGGACCCCGTCAAAAATGAACCTTCACGTAAGTACAATCTGTCATTTTCCGACGGGGTCCAACTCAGTTGGTTTTACTTTTGGGATGTACAAAAGCAGCCAGTCCCTCGGGTGGGATGAATTATACCTAGTATGTACATCACCTCTCACCTGTATTACAAAGCATGCTGCAGGACCCGGCGTCCGAACGCTGCCTCCGCCGACCGAAATTGGTCTAACTTATAGTGTTTAGTAAAGGTCAACAGTGCACTCCACACGGCAGCCTTGCAAATTTCCTGAAGCGATGCTTCCTTGGCGAAGGCTGCCATAGCAGCTGCACTCCTAGTAGAGTGCGCCCATATCTTGCCTGGAACACGAGCGTTCTTAGACTGATACGCCCACAGGATACAGGACTGTATCCAAGATGCTAGGGCCCTAGAAGATGCCTTGGAGCCCAATGTGGTAGGGTGAAAAGAAACAAATAATGAAGAAGTCTTGCTAATGTCCTTTGTGCGAATGATATAAGTTTTTAACGCCCTTCTGGCATCAAGGGTATGCATATCCTTTTCTACCTGGTGAGAGGGATCTGGGCACAGGGAAGGTAAGTGGATTTCTTGGCCCCGGTGAAATGATGTATTGACCTTTGGGATAAAGGATGGGTCAAGACGGAGAATTACTGAGTCTGGTGTGAACTGGCAAAGGTAATCTTCGACCGAAAGGGCTGCAAGATCCGATACCCTTCTGGCAGATGTCATAGCTGTGAGGAAGAGTACCTTAAATGACAAAAATTTGAGAGAGATATCTCGAAGAGGTTCAAACAGTGCTTTCTTGAGGGCAGATAATACTAGATGCAGGTCCCATGACGGGTATCTGTGTACCACTGCAGGCGTAGCAGTCTTGACCCCCTTAAGAAACTTCTTGATGTATCTATTGTTAGGAATATTGGGACATGGAAACAACTCTAGCACTGCTTGCAGTGCAAATACCTGTCTCTGCAGGGTATTGTATCCTAGCCCTTTATCAAACCCGTCTTGCAGAAAGGCGAGAACCTGTTTGATGGATGGATGTACTGGATTAATTTTTCTAGTTGAAGACCAGGAGCAGAATTTTTTCCATGTCGTATTGTAAATTCTGTTGGTAGATGAGCGCCTAGCATTTAGCATAGTTTGTATGATGGACAGTTGGAACCCCAAGGCCTGGAGATGCCTCCGTTGAGTCTCCAGGCCGTCAGGACTAACCATGAAGGGTCCAGGTGATTGACTGATCCCTGTACCAGAAGGTCCTGTCTGGGTGGCAGCTTCAGTGGTTCTTCTATTAGCATCTGATTTAGTAAAGGGAACCACACTCTCCCCGGCCAAAAGGGAGCTATCAGAATTACTGAGGCCTTTTCTCTGCGCACTCGTTGGAGGAAACGAGGAAGTAGTGGCCATGGGGGAAAGGCATAAAGAAGTTCCCTTGGCCAAGGAGCTGAGAGTGCATCCGTGTGCAGGGCGTACGGGTCTCGATGTCGTGTAAGGTAGACTGGTAGTAGATGGTTGTCTGCTGATGCGAATAGATCTGCTACTGGACAACCCCATTTCTTTACTATGAGTTTGAATATGTCTAGGTTGAGCTGCCACTCGTGTTGTGAGATCTTTGCCCGACTTAAAGAATCCACCACGGTGTTCAAGGCGCCCTGCACATGAATGGCACAGATAGAGGCTACGTTATGTTCCGCCCATTCAAACAGCTCATAGGAAAGGGCCATAAGGGCCTTAGATCTAGTACCGCCCTGCCTATTAATGTGAGCCTTCGCTGTAATGTTATCAGTGGCTATTAGCACATGAGAATGTCGGATAAGATGTGAAAATCCCTTCAAAGCTAAGAAAATTGCTTTGAGTTCTAACCAATTAATTTGGTGACGACCATCAATCGGTCCCCACTTCCATTGAAGCGTGCGGCCCAGCGCGTGAGCTCCCCAGCCTGCAAGGCTGGCATCACAAGTGATTAGTATGCGAGTAGGGTCACCTATGGGCACACCTCTTTTTAAGTTCTCATTACGATCCCACCAAGTAAGAGATTTGCGAGTTTGAAGGGAAAGAGACACCTTTACCAAATCCATCCTGGAAATATGATAAGCCCAAGGCAATAGTTCCCATTGCAGCGGTCTATAGTGGATGCAGGCCCACGGTATTAACTGTAAAAGGGAAACCATCTTGCCGAGTAGAGAGGCCAGGTCCAAAATTGTTGGTCTCACCATCCGCCTAACCTGCCGGAGGGTGAGAGATAGAGATTGTAATCTGTCCTTGGAAGGAAAGATTAAATCCCTATGGGTGTCTATTAGCGCCCCCAAATGGGTAATGGTCTGGGAAGGAGTTAGGGAACTCTTTTCCCTGTTAATGACAAACCCATGGGACTCCAACACTGCCAGCATTTCCTGGAGCGCCCAGGAAGCCCTGTCGGGTGAGGACCCTATCAAAAGCAAGTCATCAAGGTAGGCATAAAGGGCCACGCCCCTCACCCTTAGTAATTGTACCAGGGGCGTTAAAATTTTGGTAAAAACGTGAGGGGCGGAGCTAAGTCCGAATGGTAACACTTTATACTGGAAGTGGAACCCCGCCACCTGAAAACGTAAGTATTTCCTGTGGGCGGGAATAATAGGCACATGATGATAGGCATTCTTTAGGTCAATACTTATCAACCAATCCCCTTTATGGATAACAGATCTTAAGGAAGATAACACTCCATTCTGAAACTTTGCTGTCTAATATATTTATTTAGGAACTTCAAATCAAGGATAGCTCGCCATGTTCCCAGTTTACGGGGAACCAAGAAGATGTTGGAATACACCCCTTCTCCCTGCTGAGCTAAAGGAACAGGCTCAACTGCAGCCATGTCCATCAGTTGTTTAACTTCGGCCAACAGGGCCGCTCGTTTAACCTTGTCGGAGGGAACCCTTGTAACCACAATCCTGCCCCTGGGATCCTGATCAAACTCTAGGGCATAACCCTTAGAAACAACTGAAATTGCCCATATATCAGTGATGTCTTGAACCCATACATCCTGGAAAAAGGAAAGCCGACCCCCCACAGGGGGCGGCTGATCAGAACAGTCAGGCTGGGTAGTGCTGCTGTTTTGCACCACGAAAGGGACGCTGGTATGTTCCCCTGCCCCTTTGGTGCTGCAATCCTGAGGACTGGGGATAGTTGCGCTGGTATGAGCTTCCCCAAGAAACTTGTGGTTTATCTCTTTGTCTGTATGATGATTGGCTTTGAGAAGCTGATTGCCTGGAATAGGATCGCCTAAAATATGATCTCCGATCCTTCCCCTTGGAGGATCCCTGAGATGTGGGTGTAGAAGGAAGAATCATTTTTTTACTTTTGGATTCAATAAGGAAATCTTTCAAAACTTCTTCTCCAAAGAGTTGGCCCCCACGGAATGGAAGGGATACTACTCGCATCTTGGAGGCGAAGTCTATATTCCAGTGCCTGAGCCACAATACACGTCTTGCACCCACTGAAGAAGCAAGGGCCTTGGCTATGAGTTGGAATGCATCTAAGGATGAATCGGCGCAGAATGCTAGCGCATGTCTGATCTCTTTCATCAGGCTCTTAGATTCCCTGGAGAGACCCGGGTCTGTCAGTATCTGGTCTGCCCACTTTAGCGCTCCCCTGGCGAAAAGGGAGACACTGGATGAAGCCCTAGCTGCTAGAGCAGAAGCCTCAAAATTGTGCTTCAAAAGCGTTTCCTGTTTGCATTCCACAGCATCTTTCAAATTAGCCAATCCCTGCTGGGGAAACACGTAGTTAGATACGAGTTGGAGGACGGGCTGGTCCACCGTAGGCACCTCCCACAACTTGTCAGGTGTATCAGAGGATGCAAACATCTTGACCAAGAAGGCGGGCAGCTTCTTAGTAGAACAAGGAGACTCCCAGTCTTTCTTGAGTAATCGTTGGAAGGCTGCTGGGCAAGGAAGAGATGAATGCTCCAAAGGTGGTGGAAGGAGCAAATCCTCTGCCTCAGCAGCTTCCTTGGATTTCCCTTCTTTATCTGTCTTTTGTAGATTAAGGTCTGTCATGATATTGTCAATCATCTGGGGATAAACTGAAAAATCGAATAGCTTCCGGTTAGATGATGAAGCGACCTCCTGGTCAGGATCCTCAGATTCCGAGTGAGAAGCTGATTGAAGCTCAAGGAGCTCTCCCTCTTCAGCAGAGACCTGCCCAAAGGCCTTAGCGAGGTCAGCATGGGCCCGTGTAGTCAAGGGCAGTGACTCTTGAGAATAACGTGATTCTTGATCAGAAGGCACCTCCGACATTGGAGAGGGGATCTGGGTAAGTCCCCAGTCCTTCGAGTATTTGCTGTCCCTGCTCCGGATGCATGATGTCGTTTGGAAGGCAACTCATCCTTCTTAGAGCGCTTGGAGCCAAGCTCTGAACTCAGAGGTTCTGTAGAATGCGATCTTTTGGTGGGCAGTCTCTTCTCGATTTCAGCTTCTAGAAATTGAATGAGCTTATGATGTAACTCTGCTTGCTGGTCAGATGAAGAAGCGGATTGTGCGGAAGGTGAAGATGTGCTTGCATCTTTATCCCATGATGTTTTGGACTTAGAAGTCTTAGAGGACTTGGAAGTTCCTTTAGCCTTATCAACGGATTGGGTCTTCTTTTGAGAAGACACATGGGTTTTTCCATGCTTGGATTGAGAAGATTGGGAAGTAGATCTTGGATTTGGGGCTGTAGAGACCTCAGAAGAGAGCTGCTCAGGAGGGGCAGCAGCATCCTGGGATTCCATAGCAGCACGGGCCCTACAAAGATGAAAGTCACCTTATTCAGGACTGTTGCAGTCTCAGATTTCACCTTAATCTGGAAGATGTACACCTGTATCCCATATACAGCCTTGGAGGGGAAAAAAACTTGAAAAAACCCTTCTTGTGCTTTTTTTTTAACTCCCGAGTAGACCTTCTATTTGCCCTATAAGGTCCCAGCATGGGGGGGGGGGAGCGTTTCCCTCCAACCAATAGACCCCACCGCCGCCTGGAACCCGCTGCCCTATCGGATGCTGAGGAAGGCTGGTATTAAGGTACTGGGCTAAGCTTCGTAGCCTGCGCTACGGTATGGTGTTGGGGGTTTCCCTTCCATCGAGCCCTTCCTTGTTACCAGTGTGGCGGGAGGCTCCTTCACGGCCAGGAAGCCGGTACTCCCTTCCCCAAGGCCGCTCCTTGCTGCCGACACGGCAGGAAAAACCAAGGCGGTGCTCCAGCGGCTTGTTATCTAGCTGCGGTAGCCAAATGCTTCTCAAGCCGCTTGCGGCGAAATCGAAAGAAAACCGCCGAGCGGTCACACACGCTGGCGGCGAGAAAGGGCTTGAAATAGGCGGCTCGTAGTGGCGCTAATATGCCTGCCCTATGGGGGGAATTAGCGCGCCGCCGTCGTCAGCCCCGACGAGGTTCCAGCCCGTTGGCGCTAAGAACAGCCTACCCTAAGCGGGGGGTTTTAGCGCGCCGCCACGAGAGCTTCGGTGAGCTCCTGCAGCCTGCTTACCAGCTGAGGCTGCCTTCCGTAGCCAAGGGAGGGAGGTCCGTCCAGGTGGCGAGCTGCAAGCAGCGTGGCCAAGCTCCCTTGATGAAAGGCTTAGTCTCCGTAAGGAGAAAAAACAGCAAGCTGCAAGCAGCGTAGCTGTAAGCCTTAATGACGCAGTTGCTCTTTTGAAGAATCAATCCGCTCAGACGAAAGAGGCGACTGAGAGATTAACTGGGGATTGAGGGAGGAGCTGGGGCTTATATACCCTAGAGGAAAACTCCTCCCTCTCGGTCAGGAAAGAGGCAGGAGGAGGAGACCAACCCAAAAGTAAAACCAACTGAGTTGGACCCCGTCGGAAAATCTCAAGCTGTGGTTACACCTTTTACTTTAAACTTTCTTCAGCTTTAATCTTTCTCAACCAGTTTTTTTTTTTCTGGATTTTTCTCTATCTGGGTTTTACTTTATTTGGGCTTCCCAGGAGGCCACCGTCCCTGCTCCTTGCTGCCCAGAAAATGATGCCTTGGCAAACCTCTGCTCCGATTCTTGCTGCTCCCCCTCTGCCTTGCTGTGACTTCCTCTCTGCTCCAATCTCCCTCTCCGGGTCCCCTCCCTCTTGCCCTGACTTCCTTCTGTCCTGTTTTCCACGATCTCCGTCTCATGCCTCTCCCTCTTGCCCTGACCTTCTCTGTCCTCCTGTTACATAATCTCCATCTCCACACACCCTCCCTCTTGCCCCGACTTTTTTCTGCCCTGTCCTGATCTCCCTCCTTCCACCTCCACCTGTCATCTTGCCCACCTCACCCTCTCAGATTGCCTCCCCCTCAAGCAGAGCATTTCCTCCATCCACTCACCAGCTGAAGCTGACCAGTGGCAGCTGCAGGAAGGCGTGTCCAAATAGTTCCAAGCCCCAAACGGCTTGGATTCGGCTGCCTTCCTGATGCAGATTAAAATGGTAAGGTGTAATTGTGGCCTGAGTTTTCTCAAGATAACTCACTGATCTTAGCAATCATGCTTTTCCGACAGCCCAAAAGACAACTCTAGACAAGGACATTACCAAATGGTTAATACCAAAATCAGATCGAATAATGTCCCTTAGAAAATATGCAGCAGAGATGATGGATAGATTTAAAATATTTGATCTAGTAGAGAGAATGTCTGAAGAAATATGGACAGAGGTCCATAGCATTGTACAGGAGACAACAAAATGCATCCCAAAGAAAAAGAAAAGCAAGAAGGGCAAAGGTCTGTCCCATGGGGCTTTACAAATAGCTGAAGAAAGAAGGACATTGAAAAGTAAGGGAGAAAAAGATAATACCCAGCTGAATGCAGATTTCCTGAGAATAGCAAGGAGAGATGCAAAGGCCTTCTTAAATGAGCAGAAAAGAGAGAAAGGTAAGAGGTCTTTTCAAGAAAATTGGGGTCACCAGGGGAAAGTTTCAAGCAAAAATGAGCATGACAAACAACAAGAACTGTAGGGATCTAACAAAAGTAGAAGAGATAAGAAGAGGTGACAAGAATACACAGAAGAATTATACAAGAAATATCTTAACATCACTGAGAATGACAGTGGTCCTATCACTGACGGACCTAGAGCCAAAATCCTAGAGAGTGAATTCAAATGGGCCTTAGAAAGCATTGTTAAGAACAAAGGCCAGAGAGCTGATGGAATTCCACCTGAACTATTCGGACTCTTAAAAGATGATGTGGTCAAAGTGCTGCACTCAATGTGCCAGCAAATTTGGACGATTCCGCAGTAGCCGCAAGATTGGAAAAGGTCAGTTTACATTCCAGTCCAAAAGAAGGTCAATGACAAAGAATGCTCAAACTGTGGCTGCGCTCATTTCCCATACAAGAAAGGTCCTATTCAAGTTTCAGCAATACATGAAGTGAGAACTGTAAGAAGTACAAGCTGGTTTTGAAGGAGGCGGAAGAGCGGGAGATCAGATTGGCAGCCTTCACTGGATAATGGAGAAAGCAAAAAACATCTTCTGCTTCGCTGTCTTTGCTAATGCCTTTGACTGTACAGATAACAACAAATTTTGGCAAGTTGTTAAAGTGATGGGAGTACCTAACCACCTTGCCCGCCTCCTGAGGAATCTGTATGTGAGTAAAAACAACAGTTAGTACCAAACAGAGCAACTGATTGGTTTATGAAAGGAGCATGGCATGGCTATGTATTGTCACCCTCTTTATGGGTGAATCAAAATCCAGAATTAAGGTTACTAGGAGAAATATTAACAACCTCAGATTGGCAGAGAGTGTGATTCTGATGACAGAAAGTGAAAAAGAATTAAGAAGCCTCTTGAAAAGGATGAAAGGCAAGAGTACAAAATCTGTGTGCAGGCTCAAAGATCATGGCATCAGGTCCCATGACTTCCTGGCAAATAGAGGGCGGGGGGATGTGGGGGGAGTGTCAGATTGTTGTTTCTTGAGCTCAAAGATCACTGCAGATGGTGACACTTGCTCCTTAGCACGAAAGCCATGGCAAAGCATATTAAAAAACATAGGTCATCTTGCTGACAAAGGGCTGTATTGTCAAAGCTAAGGTTTTTCCAGTAGTAATATATGAATGTTGGACAACAAGGAAGGCTGAGCACAGAAGAATCAACACCTTCAAACTGTGGTGCCAGAGAATCTCTTGAACAGCAAGTTCAAAACAGTTAATACTAAAGGAAATCTAGTGACCACTTTGGTCACATAATGAAACAGACAGGACTCTTTTCTAGGGGAAAAACCCATGATACTGGGAAAGATTAAGTTGTAAGCAGAATGATACAGTAGAAGATAAGATGGATAGACAGGGTCATGGAAGCAATGATCATGAACTTGGACAAACTCAAGGAGACAGTAGAGGACAGAGGACCTCTACTATGGTCCATGCCTCTCTGATGAACACTGAACAAGTGATCCTGAAATACCATAGCATCAAAATCATTAAATATACACTTAACAAAAGAACTCTAGGATTAAACCTCTACAGGAAGCCTCACAGTTTTAACCAACAAACCACACACCATGACTGACTTAGCAAAGTGCATATGATAAGAATGAACCTTAGTTAACGTGATAAGGCTGCTTCATTTATCTTTGCTGCATATTTGCATATTACATTCCTGTAAAGAGTCAAATTTGTATCTGAAAAACTGTTAAATTTAGGACTGGAAGCCCTAAAGCCAGAAGAGTAGAACTGCAGGCTAGGAAACAGAAAAAAGAAGAGATGTTGAATTTTCTGTAAATTATGGAAATAAATTTCAGTTAAACAAATGTTCTGCAAGGGATGATATATCATCTTAAGAAAATCTTTCTGGCTTTTATCATTTTTATTTAATCTGACAAGTTAGGTGACAAAAAGAAACCACTGAAAAGTAACTGCTGGTGATGATAGCGGTAAAAATTCTAAATCCATGACTTACTCTGATATTAACTAGATGACAAAGATACAAAGACTCTTGTATATAATTTTATCTCTTCATCCTGTTTAGTTGCCTCTTCTTGAGGTTTTATGATCTGCAGACGAAGCTTTTCTAGTAGTTTCCCAAACAAATATTGCAACTTCTAAACTGCAAACCTCCCAAGACTTGGCCCCCCACCTTTGGAATAATCTTCTACAAGTCCTGAGGCGAGAGGAGGATTTGGTTCAATTTTGAAAGGGTCTGAAGACCTTGCTTTGTAATACTCCTCAATGAGTGGAATCTACCTATTTTACTGGACATTATCCCATTTTGGCTAATGAAAGGATGATTCAGGAAATCTATTACTGTGATTTGTTATTAGACTGATTTTAATACTTTTCTATTATTAGATTTATATTGTTATTTTATTATTATTCATGTAATTTTCAATTCTGTACCATCCCTTGGTGGGGTATTAAAAGTAAATGTGGTTATGATGATGATGATGTAAAAACAGCAGTTACACACAGCAAACAAGATCACTATGCTGGATTTCGTATTATATCACTAGTCGGGCACTTCCCAAGCACCTAGGACTGTGTGATGTACTGGCGAATTATGCAAGCAGACCCCAGTAAAGTGGCTTTTTGTAGTTGGCAGATGGATATTTTGTCAATGCCAATGGTTTTTAGGTGCCCGCTGAGATCTTTTGGCACCGCGCCCACTTTCACTGGGACCACTTTCACTGGTTTTCGCCAGAGTCGATGAAGTTCAGTTCTCAGGTCTTCATATCTGGTGAGCTTCTCCAACTGTTTCTCAATTCTGCTGTCACCTGGAATAGCAACATCAATGATCCACACCTTCTCTTTCTCAACAATTGTAATATTAGGAGTGTTATGCTCCAATTTTCAGTCAGTCTGAAGCCTGAAGTCTCAAAGTAGTTTTGCCTGTTCATTTTCAACAACTTTTTCTGGCTTGTGATCCCACCAGTTCTTTGCCACTGGCAGATGATACTTTTGGCACAAGTTCCAGTGGATCATTTGTGCTACAGCATTGCGTCTCTGCTTGTAATCACTTTGTGCAATCTTCTTGCAGCAGCTGAGTATATGGTCGATTGTTTCATCCACTTCTTTGCAGAGTCGGCACTTTGGATCTTCTCCTGATTTTTCAATTCTGGATTTGATGGCATTTGTTCTTATTGCTTGTTCTTGTGCAGCAAGAATCAGTCCTTCTGTTTCCTTTTTCAATGTTCCATTCATAAGCCAAGACCAGATCTTTTCCATGTCCACTTTGCCTTCAATTTTCTCCAAGAACTGTCCATGCAGTGTTTTATTGCGCCAGCTGTCCGTTTGGCATTGAATTGCAGTTTTCTGGTACTGCTTCTTGGTCTGCTGCACTTTGAGAAGCTTCTGGTTGTTGACTTCAATCAAAGCTGATTCTTTGCTTTCTGCCACGTAATCTGCTAATGCACGCTTCTCTTCTTCCACCGTTTGCTTCACTTGCAAAAGTCCTCTGCCGCCTGCTTTCCTGGGCAAGTACAGCCTGTTGACATCACGAGGATGTAGTGCATGGTGGATCATCATCAGTTTTCTGTTTTTTCTGTCTAAGTTGTCCAACTCCAACTGAGTCCAGTTCACAATTCCCGCAGTGTATCTAATGACTGGTATGGCCCAAGTGTTTATGGCCTTAATGGTGTTACCACCATTCAATTTACTTTTCAAGATTTTTCTAGTCCTTTGGATGTACTCTTTACTGACCACAGATTTCACATGACTATGCTTAATGTTATCCAGTTGTAAGATGCCCAGGTATTTGTAGGCTTCTGGCTCGTGGGACCTGATGGCTTGACCACTTGGCATTTCAATGCCTTCACTTTCAGTAATCTTCCCCTTCTTCAGTGCCACTGTGACGCATTTGTCCAGGCCAAACTCCATATTGATGTCACTGCTGAATATTTGCACTGTGTTAGTCAATGACTGGATCTCGATTTCAGATTTTCCATAAAGCTTCAAAGTCATCCATGTACAGTAGATGTGAAATTTTCTGTGAATTCCTGGCAGTTTCATAGCCCAGGTTTGTTTTCTTTAGGATGAGTGACAGTGGGATCATAGCGATGATGAAAAGCAGTGGGGACGAGTCCCCCTGGAAGATGCCCCTTTTGGTGTTGATCAGTCCGTAGCTTTCGTTTCCAACAAAAAGCTGTCTTCCAGTGTTTCATCATACTTTTTATAAATTTTGCGATGTTCTGACTGATCCTGATGGTTTCCAGGCACTTTGTGAACCAACCATGTGGCAGTGAATGAAAAGCTTTTTTATAGTCAATCCAAGTCATATGTAGGTTTGTTTTTCGGCTTTTGCAGTTCTCCAGAATCATTTTGTCAGTCAGTAGCTGGTCTTTTGTGCCCCTGCTTCTCCGTTTGTTTCTTTTTTGCTCTACTGGCATGATGTTGTTGTCTTCAAGGTAGGCTGGTCAGGTATTTGAGTCAGAAGCCATGCAACTGATCAGTGCCAAGGGATGGCATGATGTTGTTGTCTTCGAGGTAGTCTTGAATCCTGTCTGCTATTATGCCTGTCAGCAGCTTGAGCATAGTAGGTAGACAAGTTATCAGTCTGTAGTTTCCTGGTATGGCTCCTTTGGCTACATCTTTCTGTATTATGTATGTTTTGCCAGTTATTAGCCATTCACTGATGTTTCCTGTTTGCAGCATTTCATTGAACAGTTCGGCCATTTTTGCATGCAGGCTGGTCAGGTATTTGAGCCAGAAGCCATGCAACTGATCAGTGCCAGGAGATGTCCAGTTCTTCACTTTCTTCACTCTTTTCATGACCATTTCAGGTGTTATTTCCAGCTGCTGCATTTTGTTCTTGGAGAATTTCTTCTCAAAATCCTTTATCCACCCAGCAGTTTTGTTGTATTCTTTTTAGCCTCCCAGAGATCTTTCCAGAAGTTGGTTGTTGCTTCTTTCTCTGGCTTTTCAATTTTCTTGTCTACTTGCTGATGCAGGCTCTGGTAGAACTGCCTCTGATTAGACTGGAACATTTTTTTCGGCCTGGACTGGATGATTCTTGCTTCATATCTTTCGATTTTCCTGGCTGTAGTTGTTATCTGCTGTTTCACGATTTCTAAAGCTTCATCAATTTTCCTTGTATTCAGACAGTATTTAGGTTGCTGGCATCTGATCTCAGGCTTTTTATTTTCAGTTCCAGTCGGACTTTCCACTTTGGTTTCCCAGTCGATTTTCTAATTGGTTTTGGCTGCAGTAACCCTAGTTCTTCTGTTACTATCACAGCTGTACTGTAGGCGAGCTGGTTCAGTTCTTCAATTGATGCTACCTGAACAGTTACAAGGGCAGAGTTGATGTCATTCATCAGTGGGACAAGTCGTTTTCTGCCTATAGTTTTTAGGGTTGGCAGTCGCTTTCGCTCTGTACTTGATGCTGTATGAGCCATTACCCTGTCCTTCAATTCTTGCTGTCTTTGAGACAATGTGCCAGGTGTTTCATCCATGACTTCATGCTGCTGTTCTTCCTCTTCTTGCAGAATTTCCAGATTTTCATCAGGCTCTAGTTGATCAGTGACTCCTGGTCTTGGAGCTTCTATTGCTGACACAATAGGCTGCGGTGCTCCAATTTCATTAGCGTTTCATATTTCCTCGAGGTCAACTTCACTGAACATTTTAGTCCCGCTTATGAATCTTCTCTGATCAGCCAGCCGCAGTTCTGTTATCTTCGAGTCTGGGTATTCTTGTTTCCATAGCTGGTGCATCTGTTTTTGATAGCCTCGTTTTCCGGGTTCTGATTTGTAGTAACACTTCATGACTACACGATTCTCTGACCTTGAGAATTTCTGCCACTTCCTTGTTTGTGGATTTTGTTCCTGTAGCCCACTTGTCAATGATTGCCCAGGTTCCTCAGCAACCGCCGCGGTCCTTTTTATCCTGGGCGACAACCGAGCCAGTATAGACTTCTTTTTTGTGTCTCCATTGTGTCAAATGGGTTGGGTGTACTTAATCTGGCTCCTCTGCTTCGACCACTCTGGCATGGTTGAACCTGCTAGTAGTTTACACTACCGCCAGCCCAGCTCTCAGCTTCATTGGAGCACTCAAGCCCCACTGCCACGACAAGGCCACACCCATCGGGGGGATTATTATTAATAATAATAGTAGTAGTAGTAGTAGCAGTCATCGTCACAGGCAAACAGAGAGGGCGAGGTCCCTCTTCATGAGTGAGCTAAGCTCCAGAACAGGGCACAAGTCATCTTCAGAGAATCCTGGGCTTCTTGCCTCTGCTTTGGCAGAAGACAAAGGAGTTTTGGAGGCAAAGAGTTTCCTTGGTTCCCCAGATCTCAGGCCAGCACCAGCTTGTGTGAGAGCAAGAGAGCAATCTCAAACTAGTGAGCCAGTTTGTCTAGTAGTTAGGGAGCCAGGCTCTTATCTGGGAATACCGGGTTCGATTCTGTCCTCCCCCATGAAGCCAGCTGGGTGACCTTGGGCTAGTCACAGCTTTCTTCTGAGCTCTCACAGCCCCCCCCCACCTCACAGGATGTCTGTTGGGGGGAGAACAGAAGGTTTGTCAGCCGCTTTAAGTCCCCTTGAATGGGTGAGAAAAGTGGGGTAGAAAAGCCACCACCTCCTCTTCATCTTCCTCTGAGATCTGTGCTGGCCAGTCAATGCTGTCTTGCTCTTAGCTCATTTCTGTTTTAAGGCCTTTTTTTTTCCCTTTGAGGAATCATTTTACATGATTATTCTAAGTTGCTCTCCTAAGTATTAGATTTAGATTTCCACATTAAAAACAAATACTACAAATTGAGGGTAAATATGCTCATTCTATGTACAATGTTATGGCTCAGTTCATGCAAACCTCCATGCACTACAAAGCAGGGTCATGCTGAATCATTGACGTAGCTTGACAGACTGTGGTGCCGATGTCAGCAGCATTAAGTCAGTGCCGCCTCCTAGGTCCTGCTGCACTATCACAAGTCTCCAAGACTGCCTTAAATCCAGCCTAGTAAAAAGAAACCCATGCTGTTAAAACCCTCATCATAGATGGGAAGTTGCATTTTACTAACTATGTGAGATCAAAACTGAGTTATGTGACAAATAATTTTTGGACAAACTCATGCAGTGCAATCTGTAATATTTTCAAAGTTAATGTGAACAATTATTTGTATAATTTTGTACAAAAGGTGAAGGATTTCAGTTTTTTAAAACTATCAAGAACTCTTGCTAGGAGGAAGTTAATTGGAATATGAGGAAAATATTGGCAAAATGGTTACTCATCCATTTATTTTTTTATTTACAGCTGCAGTTTACAAACAAACCACTCTCCATTGCTTACGAAATTTTAAGTACAGGAAAATAAACGTTTAAGTATGTATCAAAACTAAGCTTGGCATCCCGATCCTTGAGGACACAAAACACAAGAATCATTTTTAATTCTTTGTGCTGCAGTTCTGTTTGCTTGGGGGGGCTACATCTTCTGCGCCCCTCCCTCCTCTGCCTGGGGTAGATCTGTCTCCCAGGCAGGCTAAATCCCCCAAAATGAAAAGGATCACTCTTAAAGTGTTGCCATAGCAGAGTACGCAAGTGATTCCAGTACAATATGGAACAACTGGTTGAAAAATAATTCTGTTTATTCTGTTTATATGTCATTTGTAAGGCATTTTGCCATTCTAATACTGCTTAAGAAAAGACACTTCAAGGTTTCTGTCAGAATTAAGACAAAATCTACCTGTAATATTCTTGTTGGATAAAACTGGACTTCCTAGTTCAACAAGGTCATAATTGCTTCTAGCTGTACTTCAAGAGCCAAATATTAGAAACAATTATTTGACATTTCCTAGCTTCAAAATGATCCATCCTCATTTAAAATCTCTGTCCAAGTGACAAACTTAATCACAAAACAGAATCCTTTACTGTATACACACTTAAAGAACCTGCTTAAGAGTCATTATAACTCTTGAATTTTGAAATTAATCTCATAATTAGTTTTGCTGGGGTTTGATTCAGCGCAAAGCCTTCAGCTGCTACTGCTAGCAAGATCAATTTAACTGAGTTTTGTAATAATATTTCTTGGAGGGTTCCTACTGAAATTCATCAGACACACCAGATGCGGTTCCTAATTACAAGCAGATGCTTTTCAATTACTTCTGAAAACTGAAAATATAGGTTTTCTGTCTAAAATGAGGGCCAATATACCCGTTCAAAATTTTGATAAAAGTTGCAGCTTTCCCTTCAGGGACACACTTGGTCTCCAGACTCCAGATTACTAGATGTTTGCTCTGAA